>OX276335.1:223798227-224398227 GCA_946251815.1 Dasysyrphus albostriatus
ACTTCGGGGTTGTTACCAGAGTACCTGGGGATCCATTATAACCTCTCAGAATGACGTCAGTGTAGAGATCAAACAAAGAGTTACTTTTGCCAATCTCTGTTGCTTGCGGCTAAGAAGTCTTTAAGGTATTTAGGCTTTCTTTCATGGAATCAAGGACATTTTATACAAGACCTTAAATATACATGTCTTGCTGTATGGGACAGAAGCATAGGGACCTTGAAAGATTCGGACGAATTGATGTATGAAAATTGGTTGCCTTGAAAGGAGGATTCTTCGAGTGATTTTTGGACTTGTGTGTATCGAAGGAGTCTAAGAGAAGAATATTCAACGACGAGCCTTAGCGGCTATACAGTGAAGTCGACCTGGCCAAGCAGATGGAAATACAGTGACTGAGCAGCAGCGGCTGAGATGGCTGGTATTCATGGAGCGTATGAAAATGAAAAAAAAAAAAACGCACCAACCCAACCAAACTAACCCTCATGGTTTACGAAGAATAGGAATACGTTTAATCTTAATTATTTACTATATACACCCCACAGTGACAGATCATACATATACCTACATATGTTATAATTGTGTTATACGAATTTTCATTTCGAAAATATGTTTTATTGTTAAAAAAAAGAACCAAATTTGATAAAA
The DNA here is from genome assembly GCA_946251815.1 of Dasysyrphus albostriatus. NCBI lineage: Eukaryota > Metazoa > Arthropoda > Insecta > Diptera > Syrphidae > Dasysyrphus > Dasysyrphus albostriatus. Next base: position 223,798,870 of record OX276335.1, read on the forward strand.
TAAATCATATTTCAATGAATTTAAAAAATATAAGTTCCAAAGTCCCAGTGTTTAAAAGGAGTCAAATCCAAGGAATCCCAAAAATAACCCTATTCTACATAGTCATGACAAAGATGCAAGAAAAAAGTTTCCTAAACTCCTACTCCATATTAACCCTGAACATTCTATTATTCTTTTAATTTTTTTAAATGAATTTCTATAGTTTGAGTAGGATTATCAGTGTTGTAAGTGTATGGCCTGGAGTCAGGAGTCGTTTTCCCCAGCTAGAACTTGTGGTGCCGAACTCGGCAGTGTACTTATTTTTTTCTATTCTAGATCTAGTTCATTCAATAGTACCTACTTCATTTCAAAAGTCTACTCGCCGAATTAAGAATACAGTTCTGGCCAAAACACGAACCCAAAAGGAAAAGAGGCATCTCGTAAAAATAGCAGAATATACCTAAGTTACTACAGAAAATTGCCGGATATGAAGTTAGTTTTTGCTTTTGGCCATAAGTAATATATTAAGGGGTGATGTGAGGTCTAGAAGATTCACCATGGGATATAACATTATGTAAGGTTGTCTGGCTGTGTTGAGAACGAGAAGCCCAAGAGCGAGAGTAATAAATGAATGGTGATTTGTCATGTCACTTTGCTTTGATTTATCATTTTTTCTTTGTTGACTTACGTTTTATACTGGTTGCCTTTATTTTTTGTTATAAGGGTGATGAGCGTGGCAGGAAAAAAGGGACGACGAAAGTTTGGGCATTTAATTGCAAATGAAGTGTGCATTAATTCCTGTAACTGTTGTCTAATTAGTTTAATCGGATCACTGAATCAAATTGAGTTAAGGATAAGTTGAAAAAAAATTTTTTAGTTTAGAACTCCTAAATGTTTTAGAAAGGTCATTATTTTAAGAGATAACTATTTCCTTAAGTCTAGTGTCTAGAGGACTGAATAATGAATATAACTATTGTATAGTTATATATATGTGTACCTACATAACGAAGGTGCTTGACTTTTATTTTCAATTTAGTCTTCAGACCTTTGAAAATTGAAATAAATATTTATTCAATCACACAGTAAAGTAGAAAATTCAAGAAATTTCTATTTTGTTATTATGTATATCTGACTTTTTTCTTATAGCCACGGCAAAATTTACTGCAGCAATACCAGCGTACGGCCACTTCCTTTTTACCGTTTTTTCTGTTGTGGCTGTATAATTCTGTTGTGCCATCAGCAATTAGTGTATAGGAAGCAAAGATAAATAAATAATACTTTGAGTAGGAGAAAAATATAAAAATGGTAGCTATAATTGAAAAATAAAACAAATTTTAAAAGACAACATAAACAATTTATAAAAATATGATCAAAACATACACACACATACACATAACTCTAGTCTCCACTTACATTTTTATTAAATGATAATAATTTGAAGGTATCTAAGGATCACTTGTTCTCTGGTCACATGTGAAGATTTGTTCTTTTAATTCAGATTGAAAGATGAACCTTTTAGCCTACTAGCTTATTGAAATCATAAGGAAACTGACTGGCTCAGACACAACACTTACATGTTCCCACGTAAGAAAAGGGAAAGGTCGGGTGATATGCGGCACCCATTTTTAGTTTTTTTTTGTAATTAAAATATGTAATAAAAATGGTTTTGTAATTAATTTTAAAATAAAAAAAGTTGATAACGAAAGTTTATACAAAAAAATATATATTCAAGAAAAATTAAAATACCTTAAAAAAAGGATAAGTAAACATGATGGGGATATGGCACCTGCCTTAATATAGGGTAATATAGAAATCTACTTTTTTTTATGAATTTTTGCAGTACTCAATGCTGTTTTATGTCAAATGTAATAAGAGAAGTCAAATAATACATGTTTTCGACTCAAATGTAAAAAAGTAGTCATAAAAAGTAATGAAAGATTCACCCAATGTAATAGTGGTATAAAAGTGTTGAATACAAAAAAACTTAGCACTCCCAGATGGTACCAGATTACCAGCCAAGCGCCAAGTACCTAGGCATCGACTTCAACGAGCTTCTGAGATTCAACCCACATTCACGTTCTGTACTCAAAAAGGCCAACTTTGCTTTCCATCGCCTCTACCCTCTGATGAAAAAGAGAGTTGGGCTAAGCCAGCAGACAAAAGTTTTAGCCTACAAGCAACTTTTGAGAGCAGTTATCAGTTACAGCTTCCCAGTTTGGTTCACCATCTCCAAAACAGCTATGAAGGAACTTCAAATATTCGAGAGAAAAATCCTGAGGATCTGCACTGGACTTTATTTCGATCGACTACAGCGTAAGCACTTCAAGAACGAGCAATTCTATTCTAAAGCCAATGTAGTCCCCCTGGACCAGTACTTAATGCTATCTGCGGATAAACTGGTAAGGAACCACACTAACCACCCTAATCAACTGATGAGAACCATGATAAACCAACAACGACATCCGGCCATGCTACCTAGGAGCTAAGGAAATCCTGGATATAGCTACAATAACCAACGATGAAGCAGGGCACTTCTACAATAATCCCGGGTCAGACCATAATCTTGATTAAACGCCAATCCTATCCCAACCCTAAATAAATACAGCCACTAGACAACCGGGACTGAACAACCCAACGACGATAAAGTCAACCCGACTTTTATATTAAGTTTTCAAAAATTCAAAATCTTATTTGTATTAAATTTTTTTTCACTGTATAACGTTAGGCCCCTTATGTGTAATAAAGCGAAATTGAAAAAAAAAAAACTAAATACGCATCAATCTTCGTTTTTATGTTAGAGCGAACAACCGTTGCCAAATACTGCCGTTCCTGCACATTGTTTACTTAAGCACAAGAAAAATTGGTTAAAATTTAGTCACTATTTTTTATTATTTTAAGTTGTGGTAATAATAAATTCCTTCCTAAAACGTGCAAGGGTATCTCGAACGCCACCATCAAAATAGAGTGCAAACCCATCTAAATTAGGGCAAAAGAGTCCACCCATCGAGATTGTGCGCCCCAAAATAGACTCAGATAAAACAAATAATCTTAAAAGAGATAATAACGAATTTCGACAAAGACTTGATTAAGTAATGGAACTTTATCAAGAGCTAAAGAAAGAAGTCGATCTTCCTCAAAAAGAAAATGAGATATTGAAAAGCAAATATCCTTCAATAAACTCCTAAGCTAGCTTGCCACAAGTCAATAATTGGGGTTTTGAAACGGTTGAAGAGGAGCTAGCACGTGAAACGGAGAAGTCCGCAAAAAAAGATTAAGTCAAAAGGGTAAAGCTAGATCTAAGAGTCTCACCAAAATATGCGACAGTAAAAGAAAAACCTTTTTACGAACGGCCCCCGCCACCGACAAATGTTGTTGGTATTGCGGAGTATAACAAATTGCAAACTAGATTAAAGGCATTATTACCAGCGGCTTTTAAAATTATTTCACTTAATAACAACGAATGAAAAGTTTGTGTGAAAGACCCCGAAAGTTATCGTCTTCTGCCACGAAAACTAAACGAATACAAATTAGAATGGTATACCTATGAAAATAAGTCGGAAAGACCCTTACGTGTGTGGCAAGAGGTCTACACGCATCATGCTTAAAAGACGATATAATAAGTGATCTAAAAGAGCCTAACCTCAAAATTTTAGATGCCATGAACATCTTTAAAAGAGAGAAACAGAAAAAAGAGGGTGAAGCGGCAGTGGTACAACGTGGTCTTCCACTATTTATACTTTCGTTCTATAAGACTGAAAAACTAGATAAAATTTATAAAATTAAAATAATTCTAAACTCGTAGTTAGGATAGAGTCTCTAAGAAAGAGCACAAGGTTAATTCCTCAGTGTAAGCGCTTCCAAGAATTCATTCACACCCAAACTTATTGCAAAATGAGCCAAGGTGTGTAAAATGCGCATCTTACCGTTGACTGCAACGGAAAAAGTGAAAGTCTACCGCAACGTGCATTATATGTAATGGAAATCATCCGGCAAACTATAGGGGTTGTGAAGTAGCTAAGGAATTTCAAAAGCGACGATCACAATCTGCCCAAACGCAATAAAACCAATCAAAGCAACTAAAACCCGTTATTTCCAAGACTTCCAAGTCTATGAAAGTTCCAAAACCTAGTATCCGTAAAGAAAAGAAAACAGTGTCAGTACTTTCGGAGAAAATATCAAAGCAAGGAAATGCAGAAACATATGCCTAAATAGCGGCCACAAATGTACCCACTGAAACAGACCCAGTTTCGAAAGTCTTTTCAATAATTTTGTCAAAATTTTAAGGAAAATGTGAAACAAATAAACTTATCTTTGATAGGTTAAGTAAGCTCGAATATTGTTTTCGACACAAGCCGCTTTCAAAAAATATATGATGGAAAAGCTTAAAATTCTTACGTGGAATGCCACCGGATTATGGCAAAAACTTAGAGAATTGGAGATGTATATGCGGAAAAATGATATCGATATAGGTTTGATATCAGAAACGCATGCTAAAAATGAATCAAATTTTAAAACCCGAGGGTTTCATGACTGATCCGTCAAACAAAGCATGAGGTGGAACATCATTATATATGAAAGAGTGCATTGAACATCCGATAGGCCTGAAAACAGAACCGGAATCAATGCAATTGAGTAGTGTATACTAACAATATTCTTCTCAATATCTCTTTCATATATTGCCCTCCACTTTGAAAAATTGATAAGAGCTAATTTGGGACATTGATAAAGTCACTAAGCCCAAACTTAATTGTTGGTGGTGACTTTAATGCAAAGCACACCTTCTGGGCCCCACGATGCATATCTCAAAAGGGTCAAATACTATATGAAGCATCAGGACTGGAGGAAAATAATTGTGACTTTCATTCGTCTGGCAAATCGAGTTACTGGCCAACTGATCCGTCGAAAGTACCTGCCATACTCGATTCATTCATAGTAAAAGGAATACCCGTTGTAAAAGGAATAAGCGTTGTTAAAATTAAAAAAACACTCAGGTTAACAAACAGTAAAACCAACTGCCGAGGACAACGTTGAGTTAAGGGTATCATTACAAACGGCACTTGAGCTTGAAGACGCAGTAGATACCTTTGTTGATATAATACAAAAGCAGCTTGGGATAACACACCTTATCGAAGGCTAATGCCTCGCTATAAAAACATAAAATGTCCGCAGGAAATAAAAGATCTAGTGAAAGAGAAACGAAAAGCACATAAGGAATGGCAGTGAACCCGTATTCCTCAACACAAAGCTCATTTAAATCACTTGAGTAATATGCTAAAAACGGCGATATCAGATTTCAAAAACCTTGAAGTTGAAAATTACCTTGAAGGCTTGACAGCGGGGAAAGAATCCAACTACAAATATTCGAGAGAAAAATCCTGAGGATCTGCACTGGACTTTATTTCGATCGACTACAGCGTAAGCACTTCAAGAACGAGCAATTCTATTCTAAAGCCAATGTAGTCCCCCTGGACCAGTACTTAATGCTATCTGCGGATAAACTGGTAAGGAACCACACTAACCACCCTAATCAACTGATGAGACCATGATAAACCAACAACGACATCCGGCCATGCTACCTAGGAGCTAAGGAAATCCTGGATATAGCTACAATAACCAACGATGAAGCAGGGCACTTCTACAATAATCCCGGGTCAGACCATAATCTTGATTAAACGCCAATCCTATCCCAACCCTAAATAAATACAGCCACTAGACAACCGGGACTGAACAACCCAACGACGATAAAGTCAACCCGACTTTTATATTAAGTTTTCAAAAATTCAAAATCTTATTTGTATTAAATTTTTTTTCACTGTATAACGTTAGGCCCCTTATGTGTAATAAAGCGAAATTGAAAAAAAAAAAAACTAAATACGCATCAATCTTCGTTTTTATGTTAGAGCGAACAACCGTTGCCAAATACTGCCGTTCCTGCACATTGTTTACTTAAGCACAAGAAAAATTGGTTAAAATTTAGTCACTATTTTTTATTATTTTAAGTTGTGGTAATAATAAATTCCTTCCTAAAACGTGCAAGGGTATCTCGAACGCCACCATCAAAATAGAGTGCAAACCCATCTAAATTAGGGCAAAAGAGTCCACCCATCGAGATTGTGCGCCCCAAAATAGACTCAGATAAAACAAATAATCTTAAAAGAGATAATAACGAATTTCGACAAAGACTTGATTAAGTAATGGAACTTTATCAAGAGCTAAAGAAAGAAGTCGATCTTCCTCAAAAAGAAAATGAGATATTGAAAAGCAAATATCCTTCAATAAACTCCTAAGCTAGCTTGCCACAAGTCAATAATTGGGGTTTTGAAACGGTTGAAGAGGAGCTAGCACGTGAAACGGAGAAGTCCGCAAAAAAAGATTAAGTCAAAAGGGTAAAGCTAGATCTAAGAGTCTCACCAAAATATGCGACAGTAAAAGAAAAACCTTTTTACGAACGGCCCCCGCCACCGACAAATGTTGTTGGTATTGCGGAGTATAACAAATTGCAAACTAGATTAAAGGCATTATTACCAGCGGCTTTTAAAATTATTTCACTTAATAACAACGAATGAAAAGTTTGTGTGAAAGACCCCGAAAGTTATCGTCTTCTGCCACGAAAACTAAACGAATACAAATTAGAATGGTATACCTATGAAAATAAGTCGGAAAGACCCTTACGTGTGTGGCAAGAGGTCTACACGCATCATGCTTAAAAGACGATATAATAAGTGATCTAAAAGAGCCTAACCTCAAAATTTTAGATGCCATGAACATCTTTAAAAGAGAGAAACAGAAAAAAGAGGGTGAAGCGGCAGTGGTACAACGTGGTCTTCCACTATTTATACTTTCGTTCTATAAGACTGAAAAACTAGATAAAATTTATAAAATTAAAATAATTCTAAACTCGTAGTTAGGATAGAGTCTCTAAGAAAGAGCACAAGGTTAATTCCTCAGTGTAAGCGCTTCCAAGAATTCATTCACACCCAAACTTATTGCAAAATGAGCCAAGGTGTGTAAAATGCGCATCTTACCGTTGACTGCAACGGAAAAAGTGAAAGTCTACCGCAACGTGCATTATATGTAATGGAAATCATCCGGCAAACTATAGGGGTTGTGAAGTAGCTAAGGAATTTCAAAAGCGACGATCACAATCTGCCCAAACGCAATAAAACCAATCAAAGCAACTAAAACCCGTTATTTCCAAGACTTCCAAGTCTATGAAAGTTCCAAAACCTAGTATCCGTAAAGAAAAGAAAACAGTGTCAGTACTTTCGGAGAAAATATCAAAGCAAGGAAATGCAGAAACATATGCCTAAATAGCGGCCACAAATGTACCCACTGAAACAGACCCAGTTTCGAAAGTCTTTTCAATAATTTTGTCAAAATTTTAAGGAAAATGTGAAACAAATAAACTTATCTTTGATAGGTTAAGTAAGCTCGAATATTGTTTTCGACACAAGCCGCTTTCAAAAAATATATGATGGAAAAGCTTAAAATTCTTACGTGGAATGCCACCGGATTATGGCAAAAACTTAGAGAATTGGAGATGTATATGCGGAAAAATGATATCGATATAGGTTTGATATCAGAAACGCATGCTAAAAATGAATCAAATTTTAAAACCCGAGGGTTTCATGACTGATCCGTCAAACAAAGCATGAGGTGGAACATCATTATATATGAAAGAGTGCATTGAACATCCGATAGGCCTGAAAACAGAACCGGAATCAATGCAATTGAGTAGTGTATACTAACAATATTCTTCTCAATATCTCTTTCATATATTGCCCTCCACTTTGAAAAATTGATAAGAGCTAATTTGGGACATTGATAAAGTCACTAAGCCCAAACTTAATTGTTGGTGGTGACTTTAATGCAAAGCACACCTTCTGGGCCCCACGATGCATATCTCAAAAGGGTCAAATACTATATGAAGCATCAGGACTGGAGGAAAATAATTGTGACTTTCATTCGTCTGGCAAATCGAGTTACTGGCCAACTGATCCGTCGAAAGTACCTGCCATACTCGATTCATTCATAGTAAAAGGAATACCCGTTGTAAAAGGAATAAGCGTTGTTAAAATTAAAAAAACACTCAGGTTAACAAACAGTAAAACCAACTGCCGAGGACAACGTTGAGTTAAGGGTATCATTACAAACGGCACTTGAGCTTGAAGACGCAGTAGATACCTTTGTTGATATAATACAAAAGCAGCTTGGGATAACACACCTTATCGAAGGCTAATGCCTCGCTATAAAAACATAAAATGTCCGCAGGAAATAAAAGATCTAGTGAAAGAGAAACGAAAAGCACATAAGGAATGGCAGTGAACCCGTATTCCTCAACACAAAGCTCATTTAAATCACTTGAGTAATATGCTAAAAACGGCGATATCAGATTTCAAAAACCTTGAAGTTGAAAATTACCTTGAAGGCTTGACAGCGGGGAAAGAATCCAACTACTCACTTTGGAAAGCTATAAAAACAACGAAAAAACCAAAGCTTCCAGTGCCCCCGATTAAGAAACGTCAAAATGAATGGGCTGAAAGTGACAAAGAAAAAGCGATGGTTTTCGCCGGTTACTTAGAGGAAACATTTAAGCAGTTCGATGGGCAAGAACTCAACGAAAATATTAATATTAATTTTACCTCAAATGAAAGCCACATAACATGAAATGCCACACTTGCCGAATCAAAAAGAGAAATAAGCTCTAAGGTTAGAATATGTTCCGAGCCAATGGAAAGTTGCGGAAGTCATAATGGTTTTGAAACCTGGCAAACCATCTCACGAAAAGAAGTCTTACAGGCCAATTTCGCTTCTTTCTATAACATCAAAAGTTTTTGAAAGAATACTACAGCCGATAATAGAAGAGAAACCATAAATACCTGAACATCAGTTCGGATTTAGAAGCAAGCATTCGATAAATGATTAAGTGCATAAAATTACTGACGTAATTTAGAGAGCTCTTGAAGAAAAGAAAATCTGTTCCACCGTCTTTTTTGACGTGTTACAGGCATTTGACAAGGTGTAGCAGATTTAAATTAAGACAAGTTCTACTTGAAGGACTTTATAACATTCTAATCAGAATCTAGGTCACAGACGTTTTGTGTAAGGCACGAAAATTAATATTTTAGTTTCAAAGAAATAGTGGCTGGGGTACCACAAGGAAGTGTATTAGGTCCCGTTCTGTATCTTTCATTTACACGCGATATACCTCAAACAGAAGACAGTATCATAGCCACGTTTGCTGATGATACTGTAATACTAGCAGTAGGCAAAATGATTAGCGAAGCTACAATTAAATTACAAAATGATCTTAATAATATCAATAAGTGAACAAAAACATGGCGAATAGCGGTCAATAGAGCTGTAACGAATCGTATGTATTCGTTACTAAGATGCGGGTATTCACTTCTATACCAAGTAACGAAACGTTACTACCTAAATGATGTCGTTACTCGTACGATTTCGTTACTTGGTATATACCATACAAACAATACCTTATCGCATATTATGCATGTCACATTTTTCGCATGTGCGAAACGAAAATAAAATACTACATGAGAAATATTCCTTGCATCGATACCAACCAAAGTAAAACTTCTATATTTCTCTTGTTTTTTTGTGTATGAATTAAACATGAATCGGTATAGACATCTTGTAGAGACCCGTAAAAGTGTCTGATTTTTAAGAGATGAATTTTAATCCATCTTTATCGTTGCCATCCTTCAATGGAATTTAACAATTAATAGCTTAACAGATGGACAACAAACTATGTTTTAGGGAAAAAATAATTTTTCGTCCAAATAACTCTCTCTAAGGCCTTGTTGAGGTACACAAAATTAATTCTGAAAAATTTCGATTTTCAGAGCAAACATTTATATTTTTCAGAGGTTTTTTTAATTTATTTAGATCGCAGCCATCCTTCAATAAAATTTGACAGTTAATGGCTTGATAGATGGAAAAATAAATATATTTGTGGGAACAAATAATATATCTTTCCAGGTGGCCCTGAAATTGCATTGTCAAGGTACATCAAATTAATTCTGAAGATTTCGATTTTTAATACCGCATACGATTGTAACGGAGGTAACGAGTAACGATATTTTAGTAACGAGTACTCGACCCAAAAGTAACGTAAACATGCGGGTACTGATTTTGTCGTTACTTTTACAGCCCTAGCGGTCAATGAACAAAAGTCAGTCCACGTGGACCTTACGCATACAAAATAAATAAATCCCCCGTCTTTCTTAACACCGCTCGTGTTCCATCTGCAAATGAGGCAAAGTATCTGGGAATGACTCTAGACGTGAAATTAAAATGGAAGCCGCACGTTAAAAGAAATGCGAAGAACTAAAAAGTAAATTAAGAGATATGAACTGGTTACTCGGTAAATATTCAAAGCTTAGTTTTGAAAATAAATTGATTTTATACAGGCAGGAATTTAAACCTGTTGGGACTTATGGTATATAACCTTGGGGTTGTATCTGCGATACAAACTCAAATAACTTGCAAAACTTTTGAAAATAAATTACTTAGGTCATTTGTAAATGCTCCGTGGTATATAAGAAATAAAGATCTTCACAGGGATCTCGGGACTCCTACGGTTTGGGACGAAACAAAAAGTTTCGCGCAAAAACATAGAAATCGACTATTAAAATACGCTAATTCAACGATTTTTGACATTTGTAGTGTAATAAAAGCATTCTTTCATTTCATTAACGTAAAATCATTTCTCATTTCTCAAACGTAAACAAAGCCACATGTAGTATTCGATCGACACCATTGAAATAGTAATTTCATTGATATTCGAAACTATAAAGTTTAAAATCAAATTCATTTATTTGTTTGTTTTTGTCAAACGAAACTGAGTGTTGTGTTCAGGGCATTGCCACCACTTGGGTGACTATGCATATGAAGTGTCGTAGAAGTATTTTGTTACACTATGTTCCAAATTCATAATTTCATTGAGTAATAATTAGACTGCCCCAACATATCATAGCATAAGTGGGGATAAACCAAAGACAGTTCTAAAAACTATGAACATTTATTTTTATTCTTAATTGCGGCTCATTAGCCAAATTATACAGCGAGCTGCGCTTTATCTAGCAAACAGCTAGTTCCATCACACATTCTTGACGAGTCGAATTTAGTACGCTTTCTGCGAAGAACAAAACATTCCGACTTAGTGCGGTGAACAGAAAACCGCTTTAAAATAATAAATAAAATCGTTAAAAATAAATTGCTAGATAAGATTCAACTTAGTTGCAATCGAGAAGTGGAGGTGATTTTAGTGTAGTAAGAATATCGCACCTACCCGCGGGAAAATAAAAAATATTCTAAATTGTATGTGATGGTTTCACTTCAGCTTTTATCCAATGGAACGAGTTCTATCTGAAAAGCGTGGGACATACCAAGTTCTTTTCAGAGGAATAATATCCTATCATATTAACGCAGACTCTGGGGCAATGCAAGCTAGAAACCTTACTCTTCATAATTTCTATCAATGACATTGTTTCTATAATAAGATGCTGTAAGGTTCTTATCTACACTGATGATATCAAGTTATTCAAAAACAGAAATGAGTCCAGATTCTATTTCTCTTCAAAATAACCAAAAAAGTGTCAAAGTACCAAACAATGTCTTTCTTTAGAAGAAAATATACCTATATTATAATTACAGCATAAAGCAATCTGCACTCAGTAGAGTAAACACAACATGTGACCTCGGCGAATACTTCTGACAAAATCTTGACTATTCACTCATCATTGAGAAAATTTTTAAAAAGGCCAATGCAATGCTTGGTTTTTATAAGCGTTGGAATAAGGAATTTTCTTGTAGTCTCGTAACATCTTCGTTTTACAATTCTTTTATTTTTCCCCGCTTAGAATATGTTTGGTGAACCTACTACTCTGTGCACATTGATCGTATCATATCTGTTCGGTAAAAATGTGTACGTTTTGCACTTAGTCATTTGAACAGGAGCTATCCGAAACATCTCCCTCCATAATTACAATCGCTTTCTCCATTTATTTACGACTACTTTAGAAAAACGTCAAATAGTTACCGATGTTATGTTTAAGCACCACCTGACTGGTTCTATTGATTCGTCAGTTTTTTTAGAACGAATTTAGAAGTTAGAAGCCACAGGTCCGGTAACACAGACATTTTCCATCAAGTTGTACACCAAGTTGTATTGAGCTTTCTTAATCATTTGTTGTTACCACTTACCTAATTTATTTATGTTTTTTGTATTGAAAATTCTTTTAATTCATTATGTAATGTTTGACCTGTAATAGTTTTTTTTTATAGTTTTGCATACTATTTTTTGCTGTCTTTTGTAGTGTGTTAGGCTTTATTAATATTGTTTTTACTAACAACTAATACCACGCTAAATGATGACTGTAACATGTTAATATTTCCAGTTTCATAAAGTGAAAAAAACCCAAAGAGAACAGAAGTAATGTTACAAGTGCATGCATTAAGCAGTACTGATAGCGTTTAATTAACCATAACCATCTTACCGTCCTTGCCTGTATAACAGCATCATCGTAATAAATAACCAGAATTAACATGAAGAAGAACTTAATATCATACGGTCCCAGAAAAATACATAACAAAAATGATCCAATTAGATACAAGACCTGTGCTACTACACTAAAAAAAAAACAGTTTTCAACAATATTTTTCACGATGAAGCCAAATGCGTTTTATTCACGCTGTAAAATCACTTCTTCGGCAGCAGTGTGTGGTGGCATTGGCAATGACAAATATTGGCGAGACAATTTCCATGAAAGCACGATTTTGAAATGAAAAAATGTATTCCACTGTTCCGTCTATCGAAGTCACCTTCTCTTTATCTATACACAAAGTGATGTTATTAGAATGCAAATGAGTAATAGCAATTAAATTGCGATTACGAGTGTAATAAAATAAATGAAGGAAGACCCGGTGCCATCGGTGTCACGATTGCTTGATTTTTCGAGTCCTTGCCTTGCCTTGTCTTTTTCATCTTTTATGCCCATCACTTTTCTGTTCTTTCAAATTAAACTGGATCTTAATAGAACCTCTCTGTCTAACAAAAGTCTGTCTACTGTCATCTAATTTAAACATAAAGTTCATAATGTTATATCCTTATACAAAGTACAAAGCTGTTCCCTTTCTTAATGAGGACCGTTATGTTTGAGCTTTTTCGTTTGGTCACTTATTTAGGGTTCATTGTTTTGTCATTTTTTAAATTATGTCTTTGATATGTTGAAACCTTTTTCAGCAGAAAATGGACAACAAACCCTTACAACAGGACTTACCATGATCATTGTGCATTGATTAATTAATTCAATTAAAAAAAGTAAAACTTAAGAACGTCGAGAAATAATGAGATGACTATAGGTAATGGTCAAAAAGGAATCACAACAGTCTTTGTGTTAGAAAAAGAAACCTTTGCTGAAATTTGGGGATGCACAAGCACATAAATGGTTATAAAAGTAATCTATATAGACATTAACGGTGTTTGTTTAATTTTCGTCCTTTCGGAATAGGAGTTTGTTCGTGAATTTTAATTTTTAAATGTTCTATTTGAAGCGTTGGTATATAAGGTCTACATAAACTGAAAAGTTGATGAAATTCGTCCACAAACGAGTTTACGTAGACAAAATTGAGAAATTTCTTTTATATTGACAAACAAAACTGAAATAGATTTGGGTACGATATTACAATAAGTGGTTAAAAGAACGACTGAATAAAAAATAGACAGAATTTCACCAAAATTACAACTGTGAACGACATTTTATGTATCGAAATTTCGAAAATCGATATTTAAAGGAAAGTCATGGGCGGTTTCTACGACGCGTCGTTGCTCATCTGCCTCAAAAATGTGTTTGTAGAATATTCGTAAACGAAAGCTGCAAAAGTATTCTGTTCGAAAACGCAAATAAAAATTTTACTGCGTTTGCCCTGCGTTCGATAATCAAGTTTGTTTTAGTCACGTATTTGAAAACATCATCTACGGTGCAACTGAGCGGTACAAAATTCGAGTTGAAGAATATCGAAAAGCCAGAGAGCGTGTTCAATCAGTTTTTTTGTAAGTCATCCGTACGTAAGCTGTACTGAAATATGTTGGTACTGGTTTTGAGTCGTTATAAAGATGGTGATGGGAGTACACGATTTAATATTCGAATATTAAACTAATTCTATATTAAAATTTTTGTAGCGAAAAAGTCGGCTTCTTTGAGCTCGTCCCAGGTGCTCTGAGCCTGGCATGGTGGCATAGGTCTATAGATTTATGAAAAAAATATATTTTACATGCAGGAATACTAAAAACAATGTAAGCAATTTTGCATCAGTAACCATCGAGTAAAATTATGCGTTTTAGAAGGGTACAACAACATCTAACTGATGAGCCCAATTGTTGTACCTGGGCGAAACGCACTTGGACTGAAGGTCACTGAAATTTTTAAATTGAAGTAAATAATTTGAGTTAACGTGTCTTACACCTACTTGATGGACTTAATAGTTAAAAAATAATATAATATCAATAATAATAATTGTTTTGTAATCAAATATTTTGGTAGTTTTTTCCCAAACATAAGCAATCTTTTGCGTAGGTAATCTTTAGAGACATCAATAAAAGATTGCATTTTTAAAAGTTCTTTTTAAGAATGCAACTTCAAAAAATGTTGTTGCCATTCTTTTTTCGTTAATCGCAATCTTTGTTTGTTTCCAATATTTTGTCGCCATCAACTGATTGCACTTTTTTGATACTTCATTCATTTTGTCATTCTTTTCGCATTCCTTTGAGGTTTTTTGAATTCTTTTGCATCTTTTGAATTCTTTCATATCTTTTGATTTTTTTACATTGCTTGGAAGTCTTTTGAAGCTTTTGCATTCTTTGAATTTTTTAATTCTTTTGAGGTACTTTGCATTCTTTGAACTCACCGAAAGTTTTCCTTGATTTGGGAAATCTTTAATGCCCTTGTATTTATAAGAACATATCAACTTAAAGTTTTTTTTTGAATAAAAAGAAGTTGCTGAAAATTTTTGGAAAAAGTAGTTTTTTTTTTCAAATATGTTGAAAACAAACAATGATATTGGTTTCGAGGTAATTTTATTTTATGCAGTACATAATTTATTAATAAGAATTGGAAAAAATTTAGGAAATATTGCATTAATAGTTTTGTCTTAAAGCGAAAAAAATGCAAGTAATTTTACCAATAATTGTTCATATTTTTTTTGCCTCAAATATCTTGAGAACAGACAACGATTTTGGCTCCCGGTTAAATATATCATTTATATTAGTTAATAATTGATATTTGATATGGTTTGCAAAAAAAATCAACAAATAGTTTTCTTTAAACTAAAAAACTACAAGAAACCTTACCAATAATTATGAAAATTGTTTTTTGTCTCAAATATCCTGAGAACAACCAATGATATTGCCTTAGTTTTATTCTACTCACTAATCTTCACTTGATTGCATATTGAATACCTAAAAACTTTTTCGAATTTTTTTCTTGAATTTTCGATTTTTTGTACCCATTATAACATCGGGCCTCTGGCTTCCGTGGGTGCGAGGACGAA
Source organism: Dasysyrphus albostriatus (assembly GCA_946251815.1). Taxonomy (NCBI): domain Eukaryota; kingdom Metazoa; phylum Arthropoda; class Insecta; order Diptera; family Syrphidae; genus Dasysyrphus; species Dasysyrphus albostriatus. Next base: position 223,814,419 of record OX276335.1, read on the forward strand.
ATGGGCTCACTGTTGTCTGTTGTACGTGAAAAACCATAATGTCGTTTTTCGTAGCCATAGTGTAAACTTTCCAATTATTAAAAAATTTGCTCCAATTTTCTTACACACTGCCATCTAGCAATTTGGCCCAAGTTTTTGTAAATTATTGTTTTCTATTGTACAGGGTGTCCGCCGGGAAGGTATACTACTTTGTTTGCTTATAATTTTTGATTAAATGAAAAAGAATGGATCTTAAATGTTTTACATATCAAGTAAATGTCCGCCTCTGTTAGTCTCACAAATCCGAGCCCTTTTGAGCACACTTTTCATTACATTCTCACATATTTCACGCGGTATTTCATTAATTTCATCACGAATATTTTGTTTGAGTTGCTCAAGTGTTTCTGGTTTATTTGCATAAACCTTGCTTTTCTGATATCCCCACAAAAAGAAGTCCGGAGCACTCAAATCAGGCGACCGTGGAGGCCAATCAACACCACCATTTCTTGAAATATGTAACTTGTTGTGGAAAGAGGTCTCGCGGTAATTAAATTGTAATCCTGGCTGTATGCGATGTGGCACCGTCTTGTTGATATCCCAAGTAAATCAAGCCCAAAGCATGCAGTTGTGGCGTTAAAAAGTGTTCCAAAGTTGTTATTTGGAGACCAAGCTCCTGAGCACGGCGTCGGATTGAGGTTGATGGATTGTTTTGAAAACTTTCTTGAGCAGCAGTAATGTTTTCAGCCGATCTTGCAGTACGTTGTGGTCCATGCTTAGCTTAGGCCTATTACCTACAGACCCTCTTTCTTCGAAATCATTCATTACACGATAAATATAGTGCGTTTTATTGTTTCTCCCAAAAATTTCACGTAACTTTCTCATCGTCACAGTAATCGATGATTGATTTTGATAAAACGTTTTAACGATTCAAACACGTTAGTTTATCGAATATTTTTCTATAATAAATTAGCCACGATTCTACTTCACGACTGCCAAATATGAACTGTCAAGACTAATGTTTACCAAAATGGCGGCAAAACAAAGTAGTATACCTTCCCGGTGGACACCCTGTATTAAAATGCCATTTTAAATGTTTTTGGTTTTTAAATTATTTCGTTTCCGGATTTTTGATTGTTTGTTTATTTTATTGAAACATGATATAAGTACAACCAGGCGTGGCTCCATGATTTCGTTCAGGGGAGGGGCGAGTTTTCGTGTAGCCTTGCCAGCTGTGCTGGGAACACACCAGAAAATGGAGTACACTTGATACTGCTCTACACACCTGGGGCCAAATTCTGCAAGTGTGAATTTTCTCTCTGATCACAGAAAATCTCGTACACATAGATATTTGCAATTCCGCAAAAGTGAGTTTTAAATTTCTGATGGATAACGTGTGCAAAATAAGTCAAATTTATGCGCACTAGTTTTGGGCATGAATAGAATGTGTACACAGAAAATCGATCGTTCACACTTGGGCAATGTGAGTGGATGAGTTTTAAAATTGAAGAAGGCAATTACCTTCTCCATAATTGCCAAAGTGTCTTGAACAGCTGGTAGTTTGGAACTTCATGAAATGAAGTAGTTGGTAGATGTAATATGGTTTCTTTACAGCGTTTTTGAATTACCTCAGGATCTTCGTAGGACCACCTCAAATTTTGGAACGAATAATGTCACATCAGTGTGTTCTAATTCCAACACATAACTTTCGAGTTCAGGATAATTTGGCCAATAGCCTTATTCGAAGTAAAGGCTGTTTTCGAAAACGTTTTCTGCTTCAGAAATGCATTTGCAGAATATTCTCTGCAAAAGTCTTCTATTCAAAAAGGCAAATACAGGTTTTACTCCTTAGCACTATGCTCGATAATGTAGTTTGCTATACACATGTTCAAAAACATCGTCTGTGGTGCAATTCTGCCATGAGAAAATGGCCTGAAGTTGATCAAAAAGATTTTGTACAGAATGATTAATATATTTGACGATCACGATAGCAATACTACGTCATTGGGTCCATTTGGATCCCATCCACATAGCATGTTTCAGCAATCGTAACTTGTTTGTTTTGCATTTTTCGCCTATGGATTAATACTCAGTGTAAAAAATTCAATTTTCTATTAAATTTGTATGTTAAAATTTTCTGCAATTAATTTCTCGAAATAGTCCATATATAGTGGTGTAATGAATCGTTGGTAACGTTACTTTGTAACGATTACTTCTAGTATTCAAAGTATTCGATTACTTTCTGAGTTACTCGTATTATTAACTTATCAGGAACGATTACTTTTGATTACTTTGATTTCTTTGATTACTTTGGTTACTTTGATTACTTTGATTTCTTTGATTTCTTTGATTTCTTTGATTACTTTCGTTACAGTGGGATTTGATTATTCATCGTTACTTTTGGATTTGGATACTTTAAGTTCCAAAACATTTTCAAAAGTGGGTGTTCCAAAAATATGTCAATGCTTTGTGATTTCGTTGTCTTTTGAGCGATTTCAGCAAATTGGATCCCTGTTGGCAATTTTTCTACAGCTGTCTTGGAATAAACACATTCCCAATGCTTAAAATTCATTTAAAATGTAATAAGGAGAAACTCTTAGTTCAATTCAATAAAATTTATTCAAGAAAAGCTCTCAAGGAATTGAGGTAGAAGAAAATGAAATATCAACCATTATTCAATTATGTCGGCTTAAACACCACCAAACATTGATTTTGACCCTAAATTCCTAAATTACTTCAAATTATTAAAATACTTTATCCCAAGTTTTCAGAAAAAAGCTTTATTTTGGTTGGTATTTTACAAAAAAAATATTAGTTTATGTTCTTGAAAGTCAAATACGAGCAAAATGGGCTTAGTAAAGAATTCTTATACAAAAATAAAATCCATTCTTGCTTTGGGTAAATAAAAAAAAGTTAAACCTAAAATAAAGTGTAAAACTTTTTTTTCAAACACTTATATCACAATATCTTGAAAGCCAGAATTAATAGAGCAATTTTGACCACAGGTTCTTCAAAAACATATTAAGTGTTATTTTTTCTATTCATTTTCGTGATCGGTGCATACAATTTTTTAATCAAATTTATTCCTCATATAAGAAAAATTCTCACATGGGGTAAATGTAAACATCGAGATAACGGATTTTATTTGGCAAATTCATGGCTTTTTTCAAGAAAATTCACGATTATTTTAGTACACAAGTTTAGTGTCCCCATTTACCCCAGTATTTTTTTTTTAAAAAGGGGAAGATAAAAAACAAAGCAGAGTAAATGTAAACACCACTCTATAGCTCATTTGGCTTCTTATACTTCTATTTAGGCATCATTACTCGAATTTATGATATTTTATAATATACCTACTATTTGTTTTCAAATGTTAAAGAAGATAAAAATTAAAATTTTATTAAAATTAGTCCTTTAGAAAATGCTAAAAATTTTCCCATTTATCCCAACCGACCCTAATATTAAAAAAAAAAATAGTTTCCAACAAGATGTTCAAAAAAATGTCAACTTTGTTATTCACGCAGGTGATAGCTGATTTAATAAAAAAAAATAAAAGAGGATGTTCCAAAAAAAATGTACACTTCATTATTTCTTGAGCGATTTCAATGAACTGGCACAGATAAATGCTGATATTAAAAAGAAAACAATATTTTCAAAACAGGATGTCCCAAAAATGTGTCAAATTGTGTGTATGTACTGCAACTTCATTGTTCTTTGAGCGATTTCAACGAAATTGACACCAGTGATAGCTGACAGAAAATTAAGAAAAAAAAATGTTTCAACATAGTGTTCCATAAAATATGAACTTTTCATTGTTCCTTGAGCGATTTTAATGAAATTCACATACAGAAAAAAAAAGAAAAAAAATCAAAACAGGGTATTTCAAAAAATGTCAAAATTTAACATCTTCGTTGTTTCTTCAGCGATTTCAATGGAATTCCGGTGTCAAATCTAATAATGATCCAGAATTACCAACTAGAAAAAAATCTTCAGTAGAATCCGCCTACAGCCATGACCACTTTTATTATTTACTGGTTTCTCAAAAATGGTTTTAACAATTTGGAAGAAATTTTCAATGTTCGTTTTTAAGAGCAAGTGATAACAATTTAGAAAATAGTTCAAACAAGGAGAAAAATCATTTATAGTAAAAGACTTTGAGCAATAAATCTATGAATTTCATTAATTATGTGCAGTTTATTAAAAAAAATTCAGTAAAAAGGTAATTCCTTTACCCCAGAATGCACCTAAGAAGCGGATATATCATTTTATATGACTATTCAGAGTTCGTTATCATGACCAAGAAAGTTAAGATTTTGATTTTGGTTAATTTTTTTTCTGACATCTATAAATTTATTTCACCTGTTGTGTGGGGTGGAATGTTCAAGCTTTGGCTATAGGTTGGGTTTAATAAAAAAAAGGTGACATTTACACTGTTGAAAATTATTTTTCCCTTTTCTTACTTTCTGTATCAGCTATCCACCTTTGTCAATTTTATTGAAATCGCTCAAGAAACAAAGAAGTAAATGTTGACAAATTTTTAAAAAACCCTTTTTTGAAAATAATTTTCTCTTATATTCTCTTTCAGCTATCACCTGTATTCCATTGCAATTGCTCAAGAAACAACGAAGTTCACATTGTTTTGGAACACCCTGCTGACCAAATTTGTTCTTGTTTACTTCTGTATCAGCTATTACCTGTGAATCCTGTGAACCTGTGAAATTGCTCTAGGAATAACCAAGTTGAAAATGTTGACAATTTTGAAACAGTGTAAATCTCGTTGAAATCGGTTTGGGAACAACGAGGTTGCAATATTTCGAATTTTGTATTGGATCACCCTGTTGAAAATATTTTTTTTCATTTTAAGTTCTGCATTAACTATCACCGGTGTCAATTTCATTTAACTCAATCAAGGAACAACGAAGTTGCAATATGTTGACATATTTTTAGAACACCCTATTTTGAAAATATTTTTTTTTGTACTTCTGTATTAGCTATCACCTTCACCTGTGTTAATTTCTTTGAAGTCACTCAAGAAACAACGATCCGAGGGTTCCACAAGCGACAATATGGTTTAAATTTTCGCAGTACTTCGTAGTTTAAATATTATAAAGCGTGTCTGTCAAGAAAGTACGAGTATACTACTCTGTTTTGCCGCCATTTTGGTAAACATTAGTGGACGTCGTGAAGTAGACTTGATACCTGCACAAAAAATATAACCCCAAATTTGCGTTTAAAAATGCATGTTTCGTATATCTTTAGATTGGAATACCTATAAAACGTGACATGCTAGAGCAATTTCAAGACCAGATTCAAACTGAGCGCATCAAAGGCTAGAAAAGTATATCTTGGTTCATGCCATAGACAGAAATTAAAAATTTTCACATAAAGTCTTTACTTAGTGCTTTGGGGTCGATTTTCGAAAACAGTAAAAATACGTCAATTTTCAACTAGCGCTTGAGTCCAAATGGATTGTCGCAGAAAAAAAACCTTAAACAGATATTTATTGGAAATTGTATGCACTTTCAATAGTATGAGTACTTTGATGAAATTTTCGAATAACTGGTAGTTTGCAAGCCATTAGTAAAAAACTCACAGAAAATGCATTTTTGCATCATTTTTTGCATGTTGCGTCACGAAATTTCAGTCGCAAACCTCTGATGGTTCGGATTTTGCACCCCCGAAAACAAAAAAGAGGGTAACTACCCCATAAATTGCTCTCTAAGAGCCTTTTTGAGCACAAATTGACTGAACTAAAAGCTTTTAATAATAAATAATGAACTGGATATGTCTCAAGACATATGCTTAGCGCTCTTGGTCGAAAGTAAAAAGAATCAACAACTCAATTGAACCTGATGAAGATACAGTGATGACTCTGAATTTATACTATATGTTCAATAAAATTGAAAATAAATGTAATTAGTGACAAGTAGAGATAGCCAGAAACGGTAAGTGTCGGTAATACTAAACTTATTCTTAAACTAAATACAGGTGCTGAGTGAAATCTGTAATGTTTTGTCAAAAATGGCAGCAACAAATCCAAGCGCCATAGTTACAAACAAAGTCAGCAAAAAAACGTTTAAAAGCCTTTAATAATAATTCCATGAAAGTTATTGGAGAGACAAAAATTATTTGTAAAACAAAAAATTAAAAAAATTCTAACCATATTCTTCAAAATAGTTGAGGACAACCTACAGCCAATTTTGCGAAGAAAAATGTGTGAAAAATTGGGTTTCATACTAAGGGTCCAGGGGCCTTAATCTGTAATCCGATTTGAAAGTTAATTCTGTTCGAAAGTTGTTTCCGATTCAAATGGCACTGTGTATGACCTTCAAAACAGAAGAAAATATGGCACAGAATCCTTTACAACATTCGAATAAATGTTTTTTTATTTCAAAAATGACATTGAAATTCAATAAGTCAAGTTTCAAGTTTGTGATTATTTAAAATTGTTTGATAGTCAATTCATTCATTTTCTTTTTAAATGGCACTGTGGTTTGATGAAGAAGAATATGCTGAAGAACGAGTAAAGTAATTAGGGATAATTCCAAAATAATGGGTTTACAAATAAAATTTTTGTAATAAAACATAACCTAGTGACGGACTAATCTTGCAATTAATTTTCCTAGTTTTATACAAAATTTCCGTCTTTCGAAAAATGCCTTTATGTATGTCTTGAACAGAATAAGTGGTGAACTAACAGAAAGAACAAGATCATCCTCAATACCTACCATTGTAAAACCAGGTGCAACGCTTAAATTTCTTGCGCAAGGTGGATATCAGCATAAAATTGGTCAATACCGATTCACTGGGCTGGCGCAGCAGACGGTTTTATCTGTGATTTCTGAACTCTGAAAGGCGAATGAAAAGGAACTTTGTCCAAAACATAATAATTTTAATTTAACGAATGCTGAAAAGTTAGAATCTGAAAGACATTTTCATTTGAAATTTGGCATACCGGGAATTATTGGAGTCGTTGATGGGACACATATCAAAATGGTCAGACCCAGGAGTAATGACCACCTATTTTCAATCGGAAATTAAAAAACAGCATTAATGCAATGGTGGGAAGTTCACATCTACCTTTGAATTCTGAAATGAATTCTTGACTTTTATAGATAATTAATTCTGCTTTATTTTTTTGTAGACATGTGATCGTCGAATGATTATCCGTGCTATTAATGGACCGTACGATTCACATGTTTGGAATCTTTCAAACGAGCAGCAATACCTTGAGAACAACTTCAAAAACGGAGACAAATCAACTTGGATCATTGGTAACCACATTTATTTAAAAAAATAAATAAGAATCTGAATAAGTGTTTGTATTTCTAAGGTGATTCCGGATATCCATTAAAACCATTGATGCTAGTACCATATAAGAGCTATTCACAAAATTCAATGGAGTCAATATTTAACGACAAGTTTTTTAAGGCAAGATCCACCAAAGAATGGACATTTGGTCTTCTGAAATCAAGATTCCACTGCCTTCTTCCAGCCAAAGAACTCTTTTATCCCTCAGAAAAAGTATATTTCTTAAACGTATATGTTGCTCTTCACAACATTTGTCAAATTTACAACGTTGAAGATCCCCCTAAGCTGTCACCCCAAGAAAGAAAAGATGAGCCCATTTTAAACAACTATTTAAATATTGCTAAAACAATAAAAGATAATATTAAAAAAAGCTTGACTCAATAAATAAATTAAATAAATTATTCATTTTATCATTTAAAGGAACAGCTATTGCAAAAAAGATAAATAAAAGAAAGTCTCACATACTATCATCGCCCTATTGAGTTTATATTATTTACTTATTTTGGGGTCTTCAAATGCAAGATTTGCTTTTTTAACTCCAGTTTGGTTATGTTTATTTTGGTTCTTTCGATCTCATTTTTTTTCTTGAATTCAAATTTTTTCTTATTCCAGTTCAAATCTCCTCTCGTCAAGTTAAAAATGTTTCTTTTTGTACTTCTCATCTAACTCGAATTGCTTTCTTTTGTACCTTATAATGTTTTTTAAGTTTTCGTTTATTTTTTTAAACATATTATGAGAATTTTTTTGATATTCCATTTGGTTCGCCACCTGTTGATTGTGTACACTCTGTTTTGTTTTTGGTGCAATTTTTTTTTTGAGAAATAGATGGAATGAGATTTTCTTTCTGTGCTTCGGTGGCTCGCATTTCCGCGTCCAATAAAGTGGCTTCATACATCCGCTCAATCTCGTCATCGGTTGCTGTTTCATTTCCGGTTTTATTTTCGATCCAAAATCTTTCGTTCCAACCATTCCATTGACAGCCTCTTCCATATGCAGCAACTCTATCACTTTTTCCTCCAAAGGGGTGAAATTGCAATACTTAGAAGGGCCACCTCCTGTTCCGGATAAGCTGCTTTTGTTTTTTCGTATTTTTGCCTTTATATAATTTGTATAGTCGGCCCAAACCTTATAAAAAATATTTGTCAATAAAGTAGTTTGAATTTGTACCAGCAAATTAAATGAATTACTTTTTTTCATACAAATTCTTCACGCATAGGTGGGCCAGCTGCATTCAAATCGGCAGCTAAACGCTTCCACAGATTACTTGAAGTTCTCTTTGCATCAGCAGTTTTTAAATATCCCTTTGATAAATACTGATGAGAACACATAAAATCATGTATTTATATTTTTGGTTGAGATTTCCCTATGAAATGAAATATTTTATTAAATTTCAAAACTATCATCGAACTAATATTCATTACATTTTCATATTCATTTTTTTTTTTTACTAAAAAAATTAAAAAAAAAAACTTATATTTTAACATCCAGCTAGATTCTTCAACATAATAAATAGTTGTCGAATGAAATTTCCGAAATTCGAAAGCAATTAGCAGCGAAAATAGAGTTGCCAAGTACGAATTTTCCGATTTTTGAATAAATGTATATCTAAAATAAATGAAATTCGGATAGCATATTCCGATTTTTTCATTCCCGAGTACATATTTCCCGAATTCGAATGATATAACTTTCAAATCGGATTAGAGAGTAAGGACCCAGGTCCATACCATCGAAAACTCAAACGAAGATTTGAAATTATTTTGTTGCACTGTTTTTGAGTATGATACAGATTTTAAAGATAATTCTAAATTTAAAATTACCACACACTTTGAGGAGACAAGGTTAAAATTGAGCAGGAGAATATAGAAAAAATAGGAGTCCTTCAAAAAGTCACTGCACCAACACAAGCAGTAAGCCCTATGATTATTGTTCAGAAAAGTGATAAGATCCAAATTTGCATGGATCCCAAGGAATTTAATAATAAAAACATGAAACGTCGACACTACCCTTTAAAAATAGTTGAAAAAATTACAGCCAAGGTTGGGAAAGCAAAATGGTTTACTAAAATGGACTGTCAGAAAGGATTTTGGGTTGTTCAAACAAGCACAACTAAAAACAAATCAAATTTGAACTGTAGACGTCGTTATGGTAAAAATTAAACCCTTTACATTTCTGAAATATCAGCATATTGATATCTCTTCTCAATTACGACAAATGGCGACAGTGCCATTAAACTTTCGAAGCATTTGTGCTTTCTCTTTATATCAATACCGGCACATCTCTCCGTGCCAGGATCGAGCCGATCGAGGTAAGAAAATTATTCAGCTTTTAGAGTAATTATGGCATAACTCGAGTTGAGCCGTTACTACGCCGCTTATGAGAATGAAGTGAATATCTACACAAGGAAAAAAAGGCACATTTTGGATTGTGCCACTGTTGGCTCTTGAAGACTTTCGATATACTTTCGAATGCAATAATGACAAATTTCCGAAAAGGGGTGGATGCTGCCCACTTTTGAATCCCGCAAAAAAGTTACAAATAAGTAATGCTTTTCACATCGAAATGGAAATTCCGTGTCAGGATAGCATAATTTATAGGAACAGAAATCCAAATTGAAAAAAGCAATAATTTTAAATCGCTTATAAAGGGTGGTTAAATTTTAGGGGCCGATGTAGATTTTGAATAAAACACAAAAAGTTATTCAGGAAATTATTGTCATTTCTTTTTATTATGATAATATTGGTATGGTTCAATTATGTATGGAACAAAATATCGTCGAAATGGGTGCCCCGACCTTGGAGGCACACCTCTCTCCGATGGTCTAGATTTTCGATGACACTGAGGCATAATTAAGGTTCTATGTCGTTAATGTGCTGAATTATCTCATCCTTTAGCTCTTGAATTATTGCTGGCTTATTGAGGTACACTTTTTCTTTCAAATAACCCCAAAAGAAGAAGTTTAACGGTGTCAAATCACATGATCTTGGCGGCCAATTGATTCGCCACCACGTGAGTTAACACGGCCATTGAATTTGCCGTGCAAAAGAGCCATTGTTTCGTTAGCTGTGTAGCAAGTGGCACCGTCCTGTTGAAATCACATATTGTGCACATCCATATCTTCCAATTCGGGCCATAAAAAGTTCGTTATTATCTCACGATAGCGAACACCATTCACAGTAACTGCCTGACCGGCCTCATTTTGGAAAAAATATGGCCCGATGATGCCGCCAGCCCATAAACCACACCAAACAGTCAGTCTTTGTAGGTGCATTGGTTTTTCGACAATCACTCTTGGATTATCATTCACCCAAATGCTGCAATTCTGCTTATTGACGAATACACTGAGCTGAAAATGTGTCTCATCACTGAAGATGAATATCTTCGAAAATTGATCATCCACTGTTGCCATTTCTTGCCACCATTCTGACCATTGACGACGCTTGAAATGGTCAAAAGGCTTTAGTTCTTGAGTCAATTGCACCTCGTTAGCGTGTAAATGCTAGTCTTTATGCATAATGTTACTATAGATGGCTCTTCAGCCATACTATTGCGAACAGCAGCAATATTTTCTACAGTACGAGCTGTACAAGCACACCGAAAAAAAAAAGTAATGTAAAATTGACATTTTTGTCATATCAAATTCATTTTCGTTCAAAAATTTGAAAATAACTGAAAAAAATGTGTTTTCAACTAGAAAAAACGTCCGAATTACAGTTTTCCTATCAGAAACGCATTAAACGCTTACACTTTTGCAATGTAAAATTTACGCTGCAACATCAAAAATTCATATCAAATTTTTTGCCATATCATTTCCACATTTTATGTAAAATAAAATATAAATTCTACATTTTTAGTAGTTTTTTGATAATAGAAATGTAAAATTGATATGCAAAAGGTTCATTTTTACATTTTTACATTGCAATATATTTTTGACATTGCTAAAAAATGTTATATTAACATGAAAAGTCCATTTTAGACAATATCAATCTAACATTTTTAAATGTTTATTTTAAAATAAAATACAAAATCCACATTTTTAGTAATTTTTTGATATTGGAAATGTAAAATTGATATTATTTAGGTTAAATTTAACATTCAAATAATGCAATGTTCATTTGACATTGTTTTAAAATGTTATTTTAACCAGAAACATCAATTTTTAGACCATATCATTTTCACATGTTTCAATGTTTATTTCAAAATAAAATATAAAGTCAATATTTTTAGTAGTTTCTGATGTTGCAAATGTAAAATTGATATGACAAAGGTTGATTTTACATTGCTATATTGCAATGTTTTTTTGACATTGTTAGAGAATGTAATATTAACCTGAAATATTTGTTTTTCTGCCATATCAATTTCACATTTCTAAATGTTTATTTGAAAATAAAATATAAATTTTACATTCTCAGGAATTTTTGATATTGCAAATGTTAAATTGATATGCCACATGTTGATTTTACATTGTTATATTGCAATGTTTTTTTGACATTGTTAGAGAATGTAATATTAACCTGAAATATTTATTTTTCTGCCATATCAATTTCACATTTCTAAATGTTTATTTGAAAATAAAATATAAATTCTACATTCTTAGGAATTTTTGATATTGCAAATGTTAAATTGATATGCCACATGTTGATTTTACATTGTTATATTGCAATGTTTTTTTGACATTGTTAGAGAATGTAATATTAACCTGAAATATTTATTTTTCTGCCATATCAATTTCACATTTCTAAATGTTTATTTGAAAATAAAATATAAATTTTACATTCTTAGGAATTTTTGATATTGCAAATGTTAAATTGATATGCCACATGTTGATTTTACATTGTTATATTGCAATGTTTTTTTGACATTGTTAGAGAATGTAATATTAAACTGAAATATTTGTTTTTCTGCCATATCAATTTCACATTTCTAAATGTTTATTTGAAAATAAAATATAAATTTTACATTTTTAGGAATTTTTGATATTGCAAATGTTAAATTGATATGCCAAAGGATGATTTTACATTAGCTGCGTTTTTTTGCATGTCCATATGGACTTTGGCGAAAAGAACGACATCGGGACATTTTAACATTTGCCTTGGTTCTACATTTTGTATTGAACTGTCTTACCAACAAACATTTGACATTTCTATATAAATTACCGATAACATAATGATAATGATGGCAATGCCATTTTTATCGCGACACAAAAGTTAAATTAACTTAATTATTTGGACATAGCTAAATCTATATGGACAAAGTTCTTGTTGTATTTGACATTTAAATTGCTTTGTTTGCTGCCGTTTTTTTCAGACAGTATTATTTTGAGTTGTAAAACACAACTATTGTAATGAATCAATGGAATTGAAATATTTTTAACCTTAAAATTTCATTCATTTATGTGAATTATGAAAAAAAATAACATACTCTCACCAAGTTTAAAAAAACGGAAAACGAACGAGGCACTAAAATCTTTGTCAATTTTTACATAAAAATAAATGTATCTATAAGGCAACAATACCAGAAATCTTTTTATTTTTGCAGTTTGGGGTTATTTTTCATTGATTTGGAGCCTTTGTTCATTTTTCAATTTAGGTGAAATTTCACTATGAAAAATGGCTCCACAATTTCAAACAAAACTTAGTACTTACTAAATGGAAAAGAAAATAAACCAAAAAATGGTACTGCAAATGGTGATTTCTTCTTACAAAAAAAAAAAAATTGCCTCACTCCTCTCGAAAAATATATATATATAAATAAAACATACTCTGACAAAGTAACATTCAGACTATTTTTTTGTTCGAATTCATAAGATTTGTTAAATTAAATATTTTTATATGATTTGATGAAATAAATTTGAAACTACTTTCTTTTTAATTAGAGATAATATTGTTAAATGAGATTAAAATAGGTAGGTGGGGCTGGGCCAAAAATCTTCAAAATGCAACAAATTTGATCTTATATGGCAACTTCACGCATTCTAAAGTTGTTATTTATACATGATTCAACGTCATTAGGATATTGTTAACGTGAAAATAACATGAAAAATATCAAAAATTTTCACGTAAATGTAGTGTTGCCAGAAACACCTTGTTATTTTTTTCCTGAGTATTCAAGTTATTAACGTTTACCTAAATTTCCAAATGTACTTTTACAATATGAAAAATTGTGTGATTTTTTTTTTTTGTACAGGTAGAACTTGTTTCATTTTTCTAATCGTTGTGACTTTTAAGTCGCATATGTACATTCACGTTATGATTATTAAACCATGTATCTCATTTCTGGTAACTAAATAATCGTACGATTAAAAATCACACGTGTGTGCATGACCTTTTCTAGTTTGGACAATGAAATTTTACCCACACTTTTATAAATCACAAGTTTAAGCAGAAACATCTTAATGCGTTTGTTTCATTCATCATTCATCATTCATCATGCTAATTTTTGCGGCTGGGACAAAAATCTTCAAAATGTAAAAAAATTTCAACTTATGGCAACTTTGCGCACACAAAAGATGCTATTTTTTAATGATTCAACGTCATTGGAATATTTTTAAAGTGAAAATAACATTCAAAATATCAAAATTATTGGTAACCAACAAAATTTTTCAAGCAAATGAAGAGTTGCCAGAAACAACAAGTTATTTTTTTTTTAGTTTTCAAGTTATTTATTTTATAATTATTTAATCAGAGATGTTTATATATTATTTTGAGAAATCTAGAAAAAAAATAATTGTAGATACACAAACATTAATCAAGTTATTTTTTTTTAATCTGAATAAATTAACGTAGGTACATATATACAAAAATCACGAATCTCGCACATTCTGAACAAGCACACAAAAATATCATTTTTACATGAATCAATGTGCTTGGGATATTTTTACATATACATTACAATACATTGCGAATTCTGAATGGGGATTGTATGAAGAAGACCAGTATTCCCATGTGTGTACTTTAAGAAAACTGAAATTAAAAGTTTTTCTGTTAGTCAAAAAATTGTCAGCATAATTTAAAATTCATTGACGTTGTACCCAATTCCGTTTTCTTACTCTTTTATGACATGTGCTAATATAAAGTGGGATATTGTAGGTAGGTTATCAAGAAGGAAAACACCTGCAAATAAGATTTTTGAGACAAAAATCCTACTTTATAAATCCATGGCGATCGTAAAGAACCAGGTAACTCAGACTCCTACAAAATTTAGAAAGTCGGGGTTTATGTTAAATATCATTCACAGAACCTTAATAATATGTAAGAAAGTATTCATCATTTTTTCAGATGTTTTAGGAAAGTATTACACCAGGTAAAATTTCGTTAAGTAATGTATTTATTTAATAATTCACTTCAGGTATCCCAAATTATTTTGTTCTTCGCGAGCGCCAAATATTCTGTATTAATGAATGAAATAAAAATGCCTAAATTTGATAATTTTAAAAGTTTTATTATTAAAATCTAAAAAAAAAACTTTGTACACAATTAATAAATTAAAAATTATTCGCAAGAGACTTAATGGTGTTTTAGAGCTTTATTCTTCGTTGTTTGGTGTGCTTGTCTCTTTTTTGTTTTTAGTATGATTGTATTAAAGTTGTTCATTAATCAATACAAATTGATATAATTAACAAAATCGTATGAAAAATAACAACAGAAAAACAAAAAAGAGAAAAGTTTTACAGGAGAGAAATTTTAATAAAAAAAAAAAAAATGCTATATTTTCCTTCAAACTCAAAAATTGGATATATTATGGCTTCTGTGTGTATTTTTGTTTGTATTTAGGTATAGTTTAACAATTATTTATTTTCTCGTTTTTCATTTTTAAGCATTCATTTTAAGGTTTGAGAAGAAATTTGAATTTATCCTGTGCATAGAGCTTCCAAAGATTAAAGCATCCTAAAATCTAACATACTGAAATAATAGATAATGGCAACGCTGTGACAAATGCAAATTTAAATGAACCAATGTGTTTGGTATATTTTTTAATGTGAAAAGAACATGAAATTTTCCTTGCCGCCAAATATCAGAAGACTAAGAGTCACAAATACTCGTACTTTTGCAAATTCTCATTGTGTATGCACAAGCACACCAAAATGTCATTTTTACATTAATCAATGTGCTGGGGATATTTTTAATGTGAGAAGTATATACAGACGCTCAGAAAAAATGTAATTTAAACATGAATCATCGTCGTTGGGACATTTCCATTGTATAAACACGTACACAAAAATGTATTTTCAACATAGCCCAACGTATTTCGGATACTAATAATGTTAAAATAACATTGTCTTTGTGCTTTTAAATGAATTCATAAATTCCATCCCTCATTCAGTGTTTTTCTTTTGCTGTGATCGGTTCGTCTCGTGACTTCATCTTTTATTGTGTTTAAAAAAAAATTTTAGAAAAACATTTAAAATATTTCAAATATTAAAGGTAAAGTAAAAACCGGTGCTCATTGTTCGTTTCGTATTCCTTGTACGTGTTCTTTACACCATTGCTAAAATGGATCCCGATGAAATAATTTATGTTTCACAGGAGGATCTAAATAAACTCCTCCAAAATGATTGCCCCAGTTTTTCGGAGCCCGGAATGGCATTGCTTCCTAGTTCTCAAGATCAATCGTCAACTCATCTCGTTATAAATAATGGTCAAAATTTAGTCGAAGATGATGTACTTGACAAAAGTAAACTCGAAGATTTGCTAATTGATTTCGGCTTAGGAAATGCATTTGACGCCCTCTCAGGTAAGTAAATTTTATTGTTAATTATACTTAAATATTCTGCCTAGGGCCCAAAACCATTTGCGATCGCCCTATTCTAGATAGCAAAGCGGATTTATATCGATGGTGGATTTGTATTTTCTTATTCTCAAAAGCGAATTTAAAATTTAAAAAAAAAGTACCTTTTTACTTCCTAGATAATAAAGAAAAAAACCTTGCTTTGAAAACGATCCACCTTGCTGCATTTTTTAGAATAGGCCTAGGTTACTTGACATTTTTTTTCTTCTTGTTTTTGGGGCAATAGTAATATTATTGGCAAAATAAATACTTTCTTATTTGAAACTTCGGCCGATTGTGAAATCTAGTAAGAAAATAATTTTCTCGATAGAAGAACCTTTGATAAATAACAGAAAATATTTTCTTTCTCGTGTTTTGTAGTTTATAATATCGGCCATTAAAAAGAACATCGTCATAAATAAAAATTTCCTGTTTAGAGATAAATGTAATTGAAAATTTCGTTTTCATGAAAAATATATTAAACTATAGACGCTCAAAAAGAATGTAATTTTAACATGAATCATTGTTGTTGGTATATTTTTAATGTCTACAGGTACACACGAACACAAAACATTATTTTTGCCATAGCCCAATGTATTTGGGATACTAATAATGTGAAAATAATATTGACTTTGTGCTTTAAAATGAATTAATAAATTCCATCATTCATTCAATGTACTGTTTCTCTTTTGCCATGATCGGTTTCATCTCACAACCTCTGTCTATTAATATAAAACTGTACAAAAATAAGAAAAATTATTCTTTTTGATTTAAACAAAAGTAAGTTATTGAAACAATTGATTTGTTCACAAAAATAAAAAATAAGTAAATAACAAGAGATTTTGCTTACAATACTATACTTAGTTAATAACCATCAATTTTTGAGTAATGAAGTTGTTCTTTTTAATTACACCACTTTTGCACTCACAGCTTCACATATATGTATATATATCTTAAAAAATACATTAAACTTTTTAAATTTCGTCTAATCTTATCTCATCTTAATATTTTTATAACAGATAAACTACGACTTTGGGGTTTTGTATCCTGATAAGTTGTATGAACTGACTAATAAATGGGAAGAGTTGAATAAAAGTCTTTACCTTTATTATGATACAAATATTAAAGACAAAAGATTCAGAAGTTTGTTCGAATCTTTAACTTTAAAAGACGAAAATATCAATAAAAGTAAGTAAACAATAAAAATTGTATAAAAATAATTACAATGTTTTTAAACTTTTTATTTAAATAAGTGCTATTATTGAGTGCGCCAATAAAAAGAATTGTAACAAATATTCGAACTATAGCGCACTTAAATATAACTTTTATTTAAGTAAAATATGATCCGAAAACCTTACATATTTTATTGAACCACACATTTTTTTAAGATTCCAGAGACTGTATATTGATGATGCTGTTAAATACAGTTTTAAAACCAACTGCAAGGTTCGTCTCGAAGAAGGAAGGAATAAACACTGTGCAGAAAACCACCATTAAAGATGCTATAAACAGCATCTTAATCCATTTACGCACCATAAACGACCTGGAGCTTGCAAAGGAAACCCAAATGACAACATCAGTTCTCAATAAAAGCACCATCCAACCATTTATATATGTAGTAGGCACCGAACTCACGACACTGAAGGAGTTTTATGTAAGTTTCGGCAACAGTATTTTAAAGTTTAATTCTTTTGTAGTTGCGCTTGTCATTTGTTTCAAGATATTTCAAATTTTCAATCTCAAATATCCTAAAGAAGCCTCACTGAGTTGGCTATTTATTCAAAAATATATTTTCCAAATAAAAACAATTTTTGATGAAAAGAGTCTGGCACTAGCCGAATTTATCAATAATATACAAAAATAAAATGTAAAAATCCTTTTTTGTATGAAAAAATCCTTTCTTTTCAAATCTTTCCACGATCACAGAAAATAAAATCATTAAAAAAATATCTTTATTGAAATTAATTTATTTTGAATCTAACAGTCCGTTTTTTCTTTTAAATTCTTCTAACTTTCGATCAATTATTCTGAGGAAGTATTTTTGAGCTAGCCTTACAGTCAAAAAAAAAGTATCCAAAATTTATGAAAATAAAATCCAGAATGGCTATAAATTGTTTTGTTTGTAACGCTTGCTTCCAAGAAGTGTCCGTACTTTGCAAACATTTCAGACTTATCCATGGCTTAGACTCTTATAGCGAATTTAAATGTATTCTATCAGATTGTAACCAATATTTCTCAAACATAAGCTCATTTCAAAGGCACACTAAAAATCATTTAAAGAAAATTTCCCCCAATGTTATTGTTGACAAGGAACCAAATTCAGAAAATAAAAATTTAGAGCACATAAATAATGATGATTTGCTTTCATACATTGTACCAATTTTACCAGAAAATCAAGTTTCAATCCCTAAACAAATAACCTTTTTAGAATCTAAAAACTTAATGTCCAAAACAAGCAAGGAATTTTCCATGAAATTGCATAAAAAGAATAATATAACCCGAAAGGATGTTTTAGATATTCAACAAGGAGTTTCTTCTATAACATCGAGTATGACAGAAACAATAAAACAAAGAGTCTTAAGCTATATTTCTGATTCCGAGAAAGAAGAGTTTTTAAGCTTTTTGAATATTTGCGCAAACCCTTTCGAGCAAATAAAATCGGAATATAAATTATTTCAAAGTTTGCTTAGTTCAAATCAATTCGCTAAGCCTATGTTTTTTAACGTTGATAATGAAATTTCTGAAATTATTTTAAATTTTGAACCGACTTTAGGACCTAGTAATGTTCAAGGTTGCATTATGCCCATTGAGTTCCAATTCCGTAAATTTTTTGAGATGCCAATATGGCGAATATGACAAAAAAAAATCAACGCAAAAACTTTAAACCATTTTTTTAATTCATCTTCCTTCAAAAATTTGGTTCAAGTTTATACAGGTAAAATTATCATGCCATTTTTCATATATCTTGATGGCTTTGAAATAAATAATCCTTTAGGTAGTCACGCCAATGTTGATTCTGTTTGTGGCGTTTACTACAGTTTTCCTTCCTTACCTCAATATCTTTTGTCTAATTTGAATTATATATTCGTAGCTACCTATTTTAAAACCAAAGACCAAAAAATATATGGAAATGACCCATTTTTTCGTCCTCTCATAACTCAACTAAAACAAATTGAAGAGAATGGAATAATAGTCAACACAGAATCTGGGTCTCATAAAATTCATTTTGTACTATGTGATATTCTTAGAGATAATTTGGGATTAAATGATGTACTAGGTTTCACAACTTCATTTAATTCTAGCTTTGTTTGGCAAACGCCAAAAATGTGAAATGTTTGAAGACGCTGTAGAGCACTCTGAATCTTTGAGGAATATAAATAATTACAACGCTGCATTAGTAACAAATGACGTAAAGCTCACTGGTATAAAGAGTTACTGTTTGTTTAACGATTTGCCTTCCTTTCATGCTACTAACAATTATGTTGTTGATATTGTTCATGATTTATTCGAAGGAGTCTGTATATATGATTTATGTGAAGTATTGATACATTTCAAATCCAAAAAATTTTTCTCTATTGAAATATTTAACTATAGAAAACAAATGTTTAATTACGAAGAAACAGAAATAGGCAATTTATCCCCACCTTTAGATATGATGTGTTTTGTCCATTTTCTTCCTTTAATTATTGGTGATCTTATTCATTCCGAAAATGAGGTGTGGAAATTTTTTACACTTTATTACAACTAGTTGATCTCTCATTAATAAGTCAATTTGATGAAAACCAGCTTGGAAAAATTGAGTCCCTAGTTAAACTTCACAATGAATCCTATATACGACTTTTTCAGAAACAACTAAAACCAAAATTTCACTTTTTAGTTCATTACGTAAGGGTAATCAGACATTCTGGCCCATTGAAATATTTATGGAGTTATAGATATGAATCTAAACATAGAGAAGCTAAAACATATGCAAGAAATATATCTTCAAGAAAAAATATCACTTTTACACCAAGCATGAAAGCATCATTAAAATTCACAAATTTCCTTAACGATCATCAAACTGGTCTACCAAATGTATCTAAATTCGAGCGTTCTTATTTTTTTGATTTGGAAAATTATGGTTATAAAAATTTTATTAAAAATTTTTCAACTCAATAGATAGATTTCTCAAACAATTTGGCAACTAAAATTCTGACTTTCAAATTTACTTTTTTTCTATTTTAAACCAACGTTTCTTTCAATTTTTATGTAGGTAAATTCGGAAATAACTGCTTACTTAGAAATATGAATTTAGCTATATTTAAAATAGCCCATAAAACTTAGAAACATTATCTTAAAAAGATCAATTCTTTTCTCTTAAATATTGACAATTTTTTCAAAATTCTTCAAGTTTTAAATCTAAGCTATCCTAAGGATGCATCCTTGAATTCTGCAAATTTAAAAAAACGTTAAATTAAAAATATACTATAGCTACTCATCTGCTCTACTATGTTTAAGCTGTGCGTTGGTTATGACCCAGTTAGGCAGTTAGTATATCCTTTAGATAATTTTGCTACAACTTGTTGAGTAAAGTTAATCATCATTATAACTTGATAATTATAATTCCTTGATCAAATTTTTACAAGCCATTAAAAAATACTGTCTGTATAGTTAATTAAGTATCTTATTAAGTCATCATGCATCAATAAGATTAATCTGCCATCGAATCTTAACTATTGTAATTCTATTGAGATAAAAAATATAATGTCAATTTAAGTTACATACACAATTCATGTTAATTATTCCTATTGAAAAAACCTGTTTAATAAAGTCTTTAAAAAAAGTTAACAAATCCTTTTTATTTAAAAGAAATGAAGAATAAGATTACGAAAATAACTAAGCTATCTAAGTATTGTTCTTAATATGTATAAACTTAACATTGGTTATGGATTTGAGAGTTTATTCATGTTACTCTAACAGGATTTTGTTTAAGTGGACAAAAGGGACTAATACTTCGGGATTCTTTTTGAGTCGTTGACGAACAAAAGTATCAATCAAAGTAAGTTAACACTGATTCTTCTTTCATTTATATGTATTTATTGAAGAGATTAGAAAAATATTCAAAATTTAGATAATTGAAACAAGTTTAAAGTTTATTTATATTATTTTAAAAATGTTCGATATCAAATTTTTTCCTTTATTTTCTTTCATTGAAAAAGTAAAATTTGCATTAAAGTGAATTGGTTTTTACGTTGTTATTAAGCTAGCATTTTTTTAAAAGAGTATAGGACCAGTCAAATATACATAAGTATGTGTATGTTTGTCTTTTCCTTATCTTTAAAATTGTAAGCTCGAATTGCAACGTTTGAATGACGGTAAGATTCATGCTATTTTGACGTTTTAAATGTAGAAAATCTAGGGAAATTTAATATAAATTTGACATGAAGCAACGTAGGAATAACATTTTCTTCATGTCAAAATTACATTGAATTCATATCATTTCTACAGTTTTAATGTAAAAATTCAATGTAAATTTGACATGAAACAACGTAAAAATAACATTTTCTTCATGTCAAAATTACATTGAATTCATATCATTTCTACAGTTTTAATGTAAAAATTCAATGTAAATTTGACATGAAACAACGTAAAAATAACATTTTCTTCACGTCAAAATTACGTTGAATTCATATCATTTCTACAGTTTTAATGTAAAAATTCAATGTAAATTTGACATGAAACAACGTAGGAATAACATTTTCTTCATGTCAAAATTACATTGAATTCATATCATTTCTACAGTTTTAATGTAAAAATTCAATGTAAATTTGACATGAAACAACGTAGGAATAACATTTTCTTCATGTCAAAATTACGTTGAATTCATATCATTTCTACAGTTTTAATGTAAAACTTCAATGTAAATTTGACATGAAACAACGTAGGAATAACATTTTCTTCATGTCAAAATTACATTGAATTCATATCATTTCTACAGTTTTAATGTAAAAATTCAATGTAAATTTGACATGAAACAACGTAAAAATAACATTTTCTTCATGTCAAAATTACATTGAATTCATATCATTTCTACAGTTTTAATGTAAAAATTTAATGTAAATATGACATGAAATAACGTAAAAGTTACATTTTCATTATCATTTTTTGATGTTGTTTCATGTAAAACTAGCATTGAAATCCCATAATTTTTACAGTTTTATTTTTAGTTCAACGTCAAATCTACATTAAAATCATATCATTTCTACATTTTTGAACTAAAAATCCAATGTAAATCTAACGTTGTTCATGTCAAGGTTACCTTAAATTCATATCATATTAACAGTTTTGAACTAAAAATTTAATGTAAATTTCGCAAGAATAAAATGTTAAAACTACATTCGCAAAATCAAATTTGATATGACAATAATGTGAAAAGTGATATGACACAACATCAGCTGGAAATTGTAAGCGAAAACTGTCAATTTTACGGTGGTTTTTTACACTTTTTTTTTTCGGTGCATGCACTGCTGTTTTCACATCTCCTACAGACCCGGTTTGCTCAAATTTTTACACGATTTTCCCGATTCTACTCACATTTGGACGATTAAATTGACCGAAAAATCACGATATGCATTTTGATTTGAACGCACATTTTCATAATAATCCTGAATAACTTTAACGCGTTGCTCGATTGTGTATCTTTTCATGGTTCAAATTGAATTAGTCTGAAATCGAGAAACGTCAAATGAAATGCAGAAAAAAACTTAACGTTTAGGTGTGGTTCACATTCAACATCAGCCCATAAAATTTAACCACCCTTTAGGTATCTCGAAACTGAAAAAAATTAGTTCTGCCATTATTGCAGGCAGGGAGCGCTATAAACATACTCTAGAAGATGATCTCGACAACTCCAATGCTTGGGTATTATGACGTTAACAATAGCATGAAATTATCAGTTGACGCTTCTTCCAAAGCAATAAGCGCATGTTTACTACAAGATGACCAACCTGTGTCATACGCAACCAGACCGTTTTTCAACACACAACAGAACTATCCACAAATTTAAAAAGAAGCAATGGCCATTAAGTTTGCATGAAAACATTTATGTCAAAAAATTATTCGTTGAAACAGACCACAAACCTTCAGAAACAATGTCTAAAAAGCCATTACAGATAGCACCAATTTGACTACAAAAAATTTGATGGGATGTCGTACAATATTCGCCAAATGTTAAATACGTAAAAGGAACAGATATTCCGATTGCAGATATCTTGAGCAGAGATTTTGAAACAACTGAAGTTGAAAGTCAACATTGTACTAGCTCTAACAGATGATGCCAAGAAACGGTTTGTGTTGGCCAAAAACAAAGACAAAGGACTTTATTTGCTGAAATAAATACTTAAAAAAGGATTGCCTACGATCAAAAATTGAAGTCTATAAAGAAATATGCTACTTTAAATAAAGAACTTACATTTGATGATGGTTTGTTATTAAAAAGCAGGAAAAGTTAAAGTTCCTGAATCAGAAATTCTTCCGACAATCAAACAATTACATGCTGGTCATGCAGGAAATATGAAGACTTTGACAAATGCACATCAATCGCTTTATTATAGTATGGTCAAACAGCAGATATTAAAAATTATGTTAAAAGGTTCTCAATATGCCAACAAACGTAAATAAACAATATTCGCGAACCAATCATGTTGAAGACATTACCCGAATATCCATTCTAAATAGTCAGACATATTTATGTTCAAAGGATCTGGAAAGGACTATTTGCTAATTGCTGATCACTTTTCATCAACATCATCATCATCAACATCATCCGAAGTTATCTAAGAATTCAAAAATAGTTTTCAGTTCATGGCAAACCAGAAATTTTTCGAACAGACGGTATGGTCCACAATACAGCTCAAAATGGTTTTCTGACTTCACTTCTGTTTGAAATTTCAAACAAGTAATTTCGTACATTTCCCCCAGTGGAAGAAAAAGAATATCCTCTATCAGTTATCGTAAAAATAACCAATGGAACTAAACTAAGAAGAAATAATCACCATCTAAGTAAAACAAAGGGATTAGCACTAATCCTGATTTTCCAGAATATTTTGAAAAGGAAACCGAAATATCTGGAAGTACAACTGAAAACAATACTTCTCTATTATTGACATCTGAAAGTTATTGAAATTATCAAGTTGATTTGCCCCAGAGAACAAAAAGTAGTCGCATATCAAAATACCGCAAAAATTTGATCCATAGCTAATTTTTAGTTTAATCTCCAACTTCAAGACCAGATTCAAACTCAGCGCATCAAAGACCACCAGAAAAGTATATCTTGGTTCATGTCATAGACATAAATTAAAAATTTTCACATAAGGTCTTTACTTAGTGCTTTGGAGTGGATTTTCGAAAACAGTTAAAATACGTCAATTTTCAACTAGCGCTTGAGTCCGAATGGTTTGTCGCAGAAAAAAACCTTAAACGGAGATTTATTGGAAATTGTATGCATTTTCAATGGTACTTTGATGTAATTTTCGAATAACTGGTAGTTGTCAGGCTATTAGTGAAAAACTCCCAAAAAATGCATTTTTGCATAATTTTTTGCATTTTTTTCCATGTTGCGTCACGAAATTTTAGTCGCAAGCCTCAGATTCGGATTATGCACCCCAAAAAACATAAAAGAAGGGCAAAATCAAAACTACCCCACAATTTTCATAGTAAATATACAATATGACTGGACTTCAATATTATGTAAATATTTTAAATTATTGATTTGTGTTTTTCCAACTATTTATAATCTATCAATTTGTTTTGTTTGTTATTCTTTCTTTAAATTTTTTTTTTAGTTTTTCAATTTGAACTATGTATATTTTTTCTGCATTTTCATATTGCATATATATATATTATTTAAAAAAAAAAGGAGATAGCGTATAAGCCTTATATCTACAACCTGTATTAAATGTTACCATATAAACAATTCACCTAAGACTTATTTTGATTTTATTTATTTTTTTCTGAAACCATCACGTTCCCAACAACTCTAAGAAATGACTATTCTCAGTTATAATCCCGACAATAAGGCAGAATATCTCCTCGAATCATGTCCTATACTTCGCCATACCGACTCTCCTATTACACATTGTCCAGTGAGACCAACTGTGATATTAGTTTTCAAAGACAGAATATAAAATTGAAAACACTCACCCAAAGGCAATGTGCCAAGCAGAGCACGTCCCGGCATATATCTGACCATATTCTGTCCGATTGAACCATCAATATGAAAAAGCCACCATGTCACTAGAGGAGAATTTGACATATTGAAGTCGTTGTGCATTCTGCTGGCCCCAATAAGCTTGACCGCAAAATAAAGTAATATCTCGAAATAGAAAGACGAGCTTCCTGCGTATGTGATTCACAGATGTTCATCCATTCCATCGTCCTTTTCCATTACAAATCAATAATTCCTGTTGTGTATGGATATGGATATAACTGTATCTTTGTCTTTACATAGAACAAACAAACTCTATAAAAACAAAACCGAGGACACGACAGTTTTTCAATTTCAACTTCATCTTGTGGCTCCATGCTACATACCTACATCACATGTGTGTAGTGTATTGTGTGTGTATATATACCTACCTTTACATATTTTTTACCTGTCGGTACCTACCTAGCATTGGATTGCAACAACCGCTACTATGCCACCTTCATCACCAGCCACCGATACCGCCTTAACCTCACTTAATCAAAAGTTTTCCTTTTGAAATTCATACATTTTAATTCATCCAACGCTAAAAATATCTTACCCGAGTAGAGTATCTATGCCAAAGAGCAATAATACTAAAAACAACAGCAACAAACTGCTAGGTATATAAAAGTGATCCCATTTCTCATGCACGAGTTAAAACGAAAAAAAAAACATATTCTGTAGGATCTGTTGGTTCAGAAATTGAAGAGCGAAAGAAAGTTTTACTCAGATTGTATCAGCAGAAAAGACCTTTTTTAATAACTTTGCCAAAAATGAAGTAGAACCAGAGTACCGCAGCAACATCCGCATCCATCTATTCATCTATCCACCTGCCGCTACATGCTTACCGCCTCCGCATCGACAACCGCATCATCTACCTGTGCCGTGAGCATGTAGGTACAGTGTACACAGAAAAGTCATCATACGAGATAGGTCTTCACCCGCAGAAGCTCACAACGACGAAGAATTGGAATATGAGTTTCATCCTGATGGCAGCTCTTGATTGCCTTCCCGCTGCCATCCAACCCGTGTGACGCAGTTGTTGCCAAGGAGTCAAAAAATATCTGAAATTTTAATTTCCATGGAAGCGTCATAAGTTATGCATTGGTAATGGAGATGACGGAGGAATGATGAAGGAATATTATATATACTCTGATGACATAGCAATTGAAACAGAATGTTTGTCTGAGAAACAACGCAATGGTACACGAAACCGTCGTAAACGTAATCTTCGGACAAAGTTTGTTACAGCCGGGAGGATTGCGTCTGAACTACTTTATGGCATATAGCTATGTCTCATTGGAGTCTGTCGCCAACTTAAGGTAGGTAGAACTATAATAGTCGGAAGGCCACGTAAGTGGTCGCACGAAACCGAGCGAGTAGAATGAACTTATAGCTCACCTATAATTGCGATCTCTTTTTTACACGTCTGTGAATTTAGCAGAACTATTTTTAGCTAGGCCAACGGGACCACGGTAGGAATTTGCAGTTTTTTTGTTGCATTTTTTATGCATTTCTATTCCGGATTTTGCAGTTCACCAAACAGTGGGCGTAACCCACTACGCTGTTAACTTCACTTTTAGGTTAGACCCCTATTACACGATGATTCTTTGCGTCTTACTCTTTTCAAAATTCAGTACGGATCTAGATAGAAATTTTCAATGAGGCTCCATATTAGGGGGTAGAGATCAGTATATGGTGCTCTGGGAAAGAATTACGACGCAGTTTGACTTCGATATTTAAAAGGTTAATAGTACACGAAAACCACATTTTTCACAATTGCGCCTAGAGTCATTTGGCCGCCATTTCAATTATCTATATTATTCACCTTAACAGTTTTCTTATACGGCTTACGGTTCACGACCTGTGGAGCATACAAATAGTAGAGATTCGTATAGGATCATATATTTGTAACTACTTGACTTCTCCTGGTAAATAGAAACCTCGACGTTCAAAAGTAAATTAGTATACGGGCCAAAAACCACATTTTTCACAACTGCACTTATAGTCACTTAGCCACCATCTTGTTTTTAACATTTTTTATGTCTTCGCACGTAACTCACTTTTTTATGTTAGCCAAAAATGTTGTAGAACAAACTTGTAGAAAAATTGATTTCCTACTTTTCTTGTAACTTTTTTCGATAAATACTTTTTTTTAAGTTATACCAGCTGTATTTTGTTTTGAATGAATGGGTTTATTATTTTATTTGTACATACCATATCTTATTTGTTTGCTGTAAGAAAATCGTCACCTGAGTTCTATCTTCTTCAATAGACCATTTTTGACGAAATTGAGTTAGAAATGCAGTTTTTTATTATAATTTTAGGGTGCTCTTTCTACTGGCGCAAACCATTTGGTTTTATCTTATTTAGTTTCCAAGTTATATGGAGAACTGTTTTGTTCAATAAACCAGTTTTCTGACCATTTTAAGTTCAGCTTTTGTTCAATAAACCACTATATCATATCTTCTTATTTCTTTCTTGTTCAATATCAACATTTATGGATTTTTTGTTCAATATCCTAATACACTTCATTCATTTCTATTTTGGTCAATGTTCAAATTCAAAGCGTTGGATCTATTGGATCCAAGAGCTGAGACACCTGAGTTACCTTCTCAGGAACTAGGAGCATAAGATAAGACATCGCTCTGAAGAACCAGCTCTGCATGAAACCCAAGAGCGTCTGAAGCATAATGTGCGGCTCATTGATCAGCGTCTGATCCTATAGAGGCGACTGTATTCAAGACCTTGAATAGAATAATTAACGAAGCTATTTATGGGTAACAAACAAAAGTTACAAAAAAAATAAAAAATATGGCAATGAATAAAACAAATAGATATTATACCCCAGGTGGCAATCCATATAAACTGGTAAATCCACTCTCTTCAGAGATCGGTCCTACGGATTCTGGGGAGGACCAATTATTGCTAACAGGAAATAGACGGAGTTCTAAAACACTGAGGACTCCACCAAAAATATTCTCAAGGGTCACTCCATCGAAAACCCTTACCGAAAAATCAAATGACAAAGAAGTCATTGACGAAAAAGGAACCAAAATCTATCAAAAGATCAAAATAAAAGATCCACAGTGTTCCAAAAAAAGCAACGAGATCCACCAAGTTGAATCCGAAAATTATTTCGAGGAATGGCAAAAAGAAATAATAGCCAGAAAGAAACTTGAAGTCCTCGTTGAAAGTCTTCAGCAACAAGTTAAGAGACTTGAAGAAAAAGTCAGCTTGCTAGACAAGAAAACTTCAAATAATGACAGCAAGACTAGTCCAAAAATACTTGTAGTGAAAAGCCCACCAAAAACCATTGAGTTTCATACTGATGAGGAAGAGCTTCTTTTTGAAACAGATGGTAACAAAAATAAGCGTAAATCCAAGAAACGGAAAGCAGAGGGTAGCACAGAGACTGTTCAAAAAAATAAGCAGGTAGCTTCAAAAGCCGATATTCCTGCAACAGTGAAAACATCAAACAATGAAATAAAAGATGTATCCCAAAAGAAGTCTTTTGCTAAAGTAGGGGAGAGTGGGTATGTCCCCCTGTACATATCCACTCTCCCCTACTTTAGCAAAAGACTAAACGCATTTTCTTCAACGTCGTATCCCTTCCTTTGGTTTCTGTTGATCACGAATTTGTTCTTAAGTCTGTATGTACCAGTCAACGAAGCAGATCGAGGGTGTGGTTGAAATAACGCTAAAATCATTGGATAAAACTGTGAGTGAACAAAACAAATCAATGAATGTACTTATTTTACAAAAAATGAATTAAATAGCAATTCATCTTTATTACGAAGTGAATTGATTCAAATTTTGTTTAGTCTGTGCCCTTTTTTTGGTGATATATGTTTTAACTCTTTAAATTGCCTTATGCCTGCAGGATGATTGGAACACTCTCATGCAGGAAGAATGGGACACTGTCCCACTCATCCTATATTAGTTAATGAAAGTTTTCTATTGTTTTTATTTTTTAGTTCAAATTTTTCATTCTGATAGGTACATTAGACCATTCAAAGATATCGAAATTAAATGAATATGAAGGAGAAAAAATAATCTAACTTTCGAATGATTCCGGACAAAATTTTCCTATACCTACTTAAAAGAGTCCTCCGATAAATCTGTTGAAGCTAGGGTCAAACGAGAACGCTGTGAAGAACAAATAAATATCAAGGGCCCAATTCAGCAAGCAAAAGTCTAGAAATGCACCTCCAACTTTCTGTTGTACGATTATTCAGTCCCAAGAATAGAACTCATGAGTTTCAATCAAATGTGAATGAATGAACATATTTTTTGTTTTGTTGAATAAACAGAAAATAAATGTTATTTAATGGCTTTTAGCTAGGAAAAAAAGATCAAAAAATGTTTTATAAAGTGAATACAGATGTTTAATTTGTATTCAGTTTGCTGTTCCATTCCATCACATAGCTGTCCCAATCCTCCTGGGAGCAGGAGGAATGTAAGGTAGAGCATGAGATGAATTTTAACTTTACTTCTGTAAAACTTTTGGTTGATTTTGTGTTTTGGATATCTTGCCACAATATTGTCATATCTTTAGAAAACTGTTTTGTTCAGATATGATTTTATAAGTTACTAGTAAATGAAATATTACTAAAAAGTGTCGCATACATACCCACTCTCCCCTACTTTTTTTCCTAGTAGATAACACTTTTTTTTTTGTTTTCCCCAGTTTAATCTTATCAGGTCAATAATTAAATTAGCAGATTATCCCGTTTTTATTATTTATTGCATACCATCCCCAATAGGAGATGTCCCCACTATTCACTCTTTGTAAGTCTTCACAATCGTCTTCGCAACCATAGAGTCCTGGAGAGTAGAAGTGGAGAAAGTTCAGCTGGTGGACCAACAAACATAAGGTGTTTTTCTTTTTTAGCTCGGAGCATAACACTAAGCTGTCAAAAAAAGACTTGTGTTTCTTTTTTAGCTCAGAGTGCTCAACTTTTGTTTCTTTTTTGAATTGCAGTTAGCTCGGAGTACGCTCCATGAGCTCAGAATAAAAAGACCGAGCGAATAGAGAAAATACCTGAGCGCAGCCAACTTCGCTATTTCTTACACTCATTTCACATGGGCACGTTCAAAACTTTAATTTCAGTTCACATTTATTAAATTTTCGAATTTTCAGGTGATAGCTAAGTCAGTACTTATAGTTATGGTGCATTGGACGCATCACAATCGTATGACAGTTCAGTGCTCACATGTGCTTCAAAACTATATCGGAGAGCTCTAGTCAACTCTGCTCAAAGCTAACTCCGAAAGCTCAAGCTCTACTCCATGCTCTGCTCTGAGCTAAAAAAGAAAAACGCCAATTAAGGAATGGACCAAGTTTTTGAATACTTTTTTAAATGGAGAATCCTATCTGCAATTGCTAAGAACCCCTTTTGCCAGATTAATCTAAAAATGTCCCATTGGCTATGACAGACAATTTATTATAACAACAAGATGGAGCTCCAGCACACTTACCCTGGGTTGTGAGAAACTGTTTGAATAAATATTTCAACGACGACCGATGGAAGGGAGGTCCCACATGGCCACCAAGATCACCAGATTTAACTCCTTTGGATTTATACGTTTGGGGATTTATGATGAAGAATTACGTATATGAAGTTGAAATTTCTTATTTGGAGCAACTTAATCAACGCATTGAAGTTACTGGAGTACAATTGCAGGAAAATTCGGGGGACTTGAATTTATCTACAGCCATATAAAATTCAATGCCTTCTGAAGAGTGGGGATCATATCGAAAATTTCTTACAATATCAATAGTTTTTATTAGAATATGCTAAAATGTAAAAGATATTAAAAATATTACTAATTAATGAAGTTATTTTTTTATTGCTAGAAATATTTTTAAACAAAAAAAACTGCTGAAAATTGCCGACATTTTTTTTCGTCTCGAATATGAGATAATGTCTTCGAGTATGACAATTAATAGGATTTGTAAAAAAATCAACAAGCAGTTTTTGCTTTCGAAAAAAAAAATACAAAAAACTAAAAATTGTTGAAATTTCGTATGTCTCAAATATTCTGAGAATACACAGTGGTGTTTGCTTCATATACAATTTTACACAGATATAAGAAAGAAATAGTTTAATAGCGTAGTTCATTAGCGTAGCAATATTCGAGTGTTGATTTTTTTACCGTGAGCTAAGAGTTTCAATAGAATAAATAAAAAATTTTACAGTGAGGAAACACTGTTGAATGTGATAAAAAATTGTTATTTTCGGTACATTTTGCTATTAACAAGTTTTTTTGTTTGTTAAGGTAAGGTGCTTTGCCCAGACCGCTTAACGGGTTTTCTAGATTTTAACTTCCTATTAGGGCTCTGTCTCGCTCACATGACTCCGTCGCTCCGCTTAGGGGTATGTTCAGTCGGCAGGCAGGCGCACGTGTCAACAGTCGTTTGTGAGTAAACTTATACATTTTGAATGAAAATTGAAACTTCAGAAAATTAATTAAAAATATAAATAAAAGTTTTCTGACATTTAAATTACGATATTTGTTACTTTGAACAATAAATCTATCGAATAAAAGTATCCGAGTGTAAAAATTCGTGCTATCCTAATGAAAAATTGAGCCGTAATAATATTATCAATTTCTCGATTTCTAGACAGTTAATTTTTTTGTTTCAATCATTGCTTTGATGATTTTAAATAGAATTCAAGGAAATTTTTCAGGTTGTTATTTTTCAACTCGGTAGTTCAGGTTAACTGCTTTACCAGACATCATGTAAATTTTACACTGTAAATCTGTAAATTTAACCTGAAAACCTTGCTAATTTTATCTGTACATCTAGTTAACTTTACAAGAAAATCTAATTTAACACAATTCAATGTTGAGTCAACCTTGTATCGTATATCCTGTCTTGAATCAATGTGTCTAATTGTCATCTCTAACGTTGCTTATCGTCTAATTAGTTTTTCTTTATTCTGAAAATATAGACATTTTTTACTATGTACTCGTGTATACATTTATTATTTTATTTTGAAATACTTAGACTTCTTAGTTTTGAACTGGTAGCCTCTCACACATGCACATAGCACGCATCCCTTGGGCTACTTCACGGCACAAGAAACTTGTGCTAAATATCAATAAGTTGAAACTGATTTTGCTTGGATGACTTGTGTGTCACTGGTGTCACGTTGAAATTAAATGGCAGTGTTTCGTTAAAATAAGGCGGTTAAATTTAGCAGGTAAACATTGTAAAAATAACAATTGTGGTAAAATAGAAATTCATAACATACAAGTGCTGAAAATGTTAGGGTATTGTGGTATATGAACATAAGGGTGGTCCTTATATCTGATTTTTTTAAAATTCTGAGATGCATAGGCATCAAATGGTTCTGCATAGAAAAAAAAAATTCCTTATTTTTTCAGACTTTTATTTTATTCCCCTGGTCTCTCTATTTTCACTTTAAGGTACTTACTATGGGGTAAGGGCGATTCTTTTAAAACGTGACAAAAACAATATGAGGGTATTGATTAGATTTAGACGAGAAAACAAATATTGGAAGGGGGGTCTATTTTCCCCCGTTTAGACGGGAGGGGTAATTTTCTTAAAATTTGGATCAAAACAGAAAAAAATTATTTAAAAAAAAGGAAACACTTACAATGCCACGCCTACGCTTTTTCAAAGCCGCGATTCCATTCTATAATGTGCTTTATAAATAAAGTTTTTATTTTAAATAGTTTTTGAAAAAATAATTTTCAAACTTAAAAATTAAAAAACAAAAAACTATAATTTTTGTAGATAAAAATTATTTTTTCAAAAACTATTTAAAGTAAAAACTTTATTTAGGAAGCATATTAAAGAATGGAATTCTGGCTTTAAGAAAAGCTAAGGCGTGGCATTGTAAATGTTCCCGTTTTTTTAAATAATTTTTTTCTGTTTTTGGCCAAATTTCTAGAAAATTACCCCTCCCGCCTGAACGGGGGAAATAGACCTCCCCTCCAACATAATTTTTTTTTCGTCTGAATCTAATCTATACATTCTGATTTATTTTCACGTTTTATAAGAATTATTCTTTACCCATAATTAGTACCTTAAAGTGAGAATAGGGTGACCAGGGGGGTAAAATAAAAATCTGAAAAAATTAGGGAAATTGTTGTTTAATGTTTTGAATCGAATGAGGGCCATCCAATACTACGTTCAATTTAAGGACAATTTATTTTTGGTATGACAGACAAAGTAATGACAAGAATAATACAAATCACATCGTCACATTTGAGTTTTTAAACTCCGGAGCATGTTTTTGTTTCTGTTTTTATTTTTGATTTAATATGTTTTGGATGTTGTTATTAGTTCTGAATGAAATTTTGATGTTTAATTTTTTAAATTCAGATTGGAGTGTTTATGGTAATATGTTGGTGTATGTTACTGAAGTGTATATGTTTGCTGTTGTTATAGTGCTTTGCTTATTTTGTTGTTGTAAATTTTCTTTTTCTTTTTTGATATTAATTTATCTAAAACTGTAGTATTGTAGCCATTTGTAGCCATTTCAAATGGCTAAAAAATAAATTAATATGAAAAAAGAAAAAGAAAATTTACAACAACAAAATTTGAAATGGCTTATACATAATAAAGATTTTGCGACCTTTAGTCCAAATGCGTTTCGCCTGATCAAATACATTCTCCCAATGCCTTACAAATTGGTTTGAAACTAAATTTTTCAATGCGCACTAAGTCTTTTTGTTCCATCCAAAAACTCAGCGTACACAATTACGTAATTCAAAAATTTGGTCGAATTAATGCACCATTTTTGAGTTGTTTAAATATGCATCAAAACTCTTACTAAAATCACCGCCTGTTGAAGAAAAAGCCATTGTAAAAGCATGTTTGGTTTTTGAAAAACTGCCTGTGCCACATAACCTACGTATCCCACGTTACCCCAACTTACTTTACCAAAAATATTGAAAAGTGGCTAGTGTGACCTTTCTCTCAGAAACGCATTGGTGATCTTAGTATCATTTTCGGTTTTAAGAATGCTTATGTGCCAAACAAACATATTCAATAATTAAAAACCATTAGACATAATTGTTCCTTTTTAAAAGGTCTATGCTAATAAACTTTATATTAAAAAGAAAAAACTCTATCAAGATTCGTCTATACACATTTTCGTTTAAATATACTACGTACGTATATACGTATATAAGTACTTCTCAAATTTCTACTTTAGCAATTACATTTAGCCATGTTCCATCCATCTGTAGTTTTTTTTTTATTTATATTGATTAATGTTAACTTCTTATTGTCTTCTTTGGTTATGAGGCTTCCAAGTTAAAATGTTTCGAAGTGCAGAACTGCAATTCTTAGGAAATAAATTTGCGGTTAGATTTTAGACACTCTAACTTGGAAATTACTAATAGATGTGTATCCTGTTTCTCACGAAGACATATAGCTATGTATACTAAAACACAGGGACAATCATAAGGACAACTGCAGTAGAGCAGTCGTCATCAGCAGAAAATGCATGCTGCTAACAGTGAGTTCTGGAACGTTTTCTGCAAAGTTTGTGAAAATACAGAAAGATTTTTTTAAAGACGTCAGCACAAATGCTTGGGTATGGATCTAACTACATGTACATACATTAATACATAACTCAATACTCCCTCTCTCGATCTAGGATGTCTGTCTGGATCTGGATTCGCACTTTGGTTGGCAGGACATAGATCCACACAAATAGCCAAGGGTATGTAGGGTGCAAGCAGGGGACGAGTCATGTGTGCTGGATGTGTGGTGTATGCTGTATGCAACCCCAAAGTACATTGTATGTATGAGTATGTATGCTCTTTCAAAAAAACAAGCGAGCTGAGAAGAAATGCTTTGGTATCCTTATGAAAGGCTCATGTATGTTTGTATACAGTGAGTAATGGGATTCAAATATAATTTACGATTTGTAGAAGCCTGGCCCCTAAAATGGCTTTTGGCGTGTTTCGGAAGCCATCGCAAGCACTATTCACACATGCAATAGCAATATTTCACTTGCGGGCTGTTGGCGCTGCGATTGTAGATATGAGGAGAGAATACAAGCAAGGATATCACGAACTGCACGATGGTTGCATCGTGCATGGTTGGCAGGTGGCAGCGGAGGTGTTAAAGCGTAATAGGTATAGGTACCCATGCCCATACTCACTGATAAGAGAACCGATTGGTTAAGAGTCTAGATGGTATGCAGTTGGAAATGAGCAGTTGACGTACAAAT
Source organism: Dasysyrphus albostriatus (assembly GCA_946251815.1). Lineage (NCBI taxonomy): Eukaryota > Metazoa > Arthropoda > Insecta > Diptera > Syrphidae > Dasysyrphus > Dasysyrphus albostriatus. The sequence goes on from OX276335.1 coordinate 223,849,912, forward strand.
TACCGCTCGCGAACACTCCAGGTTATGTATCAGTTTAGCTTGAGAGGTTTGTTCGGTTGTTTTCTTTTTTATATTTGCTTTGAGGTTGCCATTAATTGGGGTTTTCAGAGAAATAATTTTGAGGTTACAAAATATATTTTGGAGAAGAGAATCAATTTTAGTACGGGAACCAGCAACAGACCTTTTTGTTAGATTTAAGAAGTCATGAATTTATTTTTGTTGGGTAATTTTAACGCTTGACAAACATAAAATATAGGTATATTTTTGAAGTTGTAAAAAAAGCTACATTCCATAGTGTTGAAACCTGACCAAAACGCTAGTTGCCATTGCACTGAGAAAACAAACTATGCCTGCCACCTGTACAGTGGGGCGAAATCTTCTGCAATCAACCCAAAGTTGTATAAGATGCGTATTGGTTAATGTGTTTCAAACGTTACTTTGAGATTCTTACAAGCGGAAAAGCGATTCCTGCGACCTGGATGGTGAGGATAGATGCTCAGCAGGATTAAAAGTAGCCGAATATCCATAAACTACATCTATCAAGAAAGCCAATAATATGTATTGTGGGGATTTGTACGTAAATGGAAATCCGGAAAAATGCAGCACATGCTTCGAAGAATACATCAATTAAGTAGATTTTGTGTGTAAATTGAAATCTACACAAGTGCAGTACATGCTGCAAGTATACATCAATTTATATTGAATAATTTTGAATGAACAACAACAACTTGTGTGCACTACCACCAAGTATTATAGGCTGGAGTTATTGCTATTTTACGAGTTTTTTTTTTTTTTATCCGATGGAAATCTTCAAAAGACACTCGGTAAGAATCGGTACCAAGTAGTGTGGGACTCTTACCGCACTAAAACCACCGGTGAATCAGGACCAATCTATGAAAGATCGACAAATGATTTTTCTTTCTTAATTTATCAGTCGCATTGTGGGAAGTTTAAGTTATAACACCTTCCATTGCTTTAAGACCATCAGCTCATGAGGCTTGGTTCTTCTTAATCTCCGAACATTGTCTCGTACATTTAAGACGGTCTCCATTTCGGAGTTGGTATGACTTTGCAGTCGCTGATTGTGTGATACAGCGTGTTTTTTAACCACTTCTCTAACCATTTCAATTTGAAGGTCACGATGTAGATCGCTATTTTTTATATACCAAGGGGCGTTTATTATTCCGCGAAGGACCTTGCTTTGGAATTTTTGGATGGGTTCAGCATTTGTTTTCTTTGTACAGCCCCATAGTTGGATGCCATATGTCCAAACGGGTTTCAGTACTTGCTTATATAACATTAGTTTGTTCTGGATAGATAGGTCAGAGTTCTTTCCTAGTAACCAGTACATTTTTCTGTACTTCAAGTTTAGTTCGTCTTTTTTCTTTTTGATGTGCTCTTTCCATTTAAGCTTTGCATCCAAAGTCATTCCAAGGTATTTGGCAGTATTGGAGTAAGGTACTGTTGTACTGTTTATAAGAATTGGAACATTGTTTATTTTTTTGTTTGTAAAGTTTATATGCGTTGATTTTGTTTCATTTAGTTTGATTCGACATTTTTGCATCCAATCACTAACTTTATCGACTGCATTTTGCAGTTTTTGTGTAGCCTTCGTAACGGATTTATCTGGCACCAATATTGCAGTATCATCAGCAAAGGTGGCCATGATAGCGTTGATGTCCACTGGAATATCCCTTGTTTATAACAGATACAGGGTTGGTCCTAGGACACTTCCTTGTGGTACACCGGCTTCAATTTTCTTTAGTTCCGAGTAATTTTGGTCGTACCGTACTCTAAAGAGTCGGTTTGTAACAGTATTTCGTAGTACTGCCTGGGAAGATCCCTTTGCAGTTTGTACTCAAGTCCCAAGTGCCAAACCTTGTCAAATACTTGAGCAACATCTAAGAATATAGCCGAGCATACTTGTTTTTCTTCAAGTGCCTTTTCCACAACATCCGTAATCCGATGCACTTGGTCTATCGTGGAATGTTTATTTCTAAATCCAAACTGATGGCTCGGAATTAGTCTTCTTTCTTCTATTATTCTGCTTAGTCTTTTCAGAAGCAGTTTTTCGAAAACTTTTGCCATGATTGGTATAAGCGATATAGGTGTGTAAGATGTTACTTCTGTTGGTGGCTTACCTTGTTTAGGTATAACAATGACTTCTGCAATTTTCCAATGATGTGGCACATATCTTAGTGTAAGGCATGCATTTATTATAAATTGGAGTTTTTTGAAGGCTATTGAAGGCATTTTTTCAAAACCTGAGCAGTTATTAGATCGTACCCTGGTGATTTTTTGTTAGACAACTTATGTTGACACATACTTCTTACTTCTTTGAGCGTGACAAAAAGAATTTCACATTCGTCGTTTCTATCAACAAACTGTAAGGGATCTGTAGCTGTGCTTGCTGGAAATGGCTTAAAAACATTCGCGAGATGTTCAGCGAAGAGATCAGCCTTTTGTTTTGGGTTTCCGATCCATTTACCATCTTGAGATTTTATTGGCGGGTTTTGAGCCTGTGGTCTTTTTTGGCGCTTAGCTGCTTTCCATAAGGAGTATTCCGTAGAAGCATCTGCCGTCAGACTATTCAGGAATCTACTAAGTGAATCACTTTTAAATTCACAGATTCTTTTCTTTAGTTCATTGTTAAGACGGTTAAAAACTGCCTTATCACCTGGAAATCTCGTAGCTTGCCATTTTCTTCGAGCTCTTCTTTTCTCCAAGATCAGCTCCTTTATTTCGACAGGATATTTTATTTCTTTTTCTCTTGAGTTCGAAATTGTTGGAGTATTTTCTTCTGCAGCCTGTTGCACATCAGCAATAAATTGTTCTACTTCATGATCAATCTGTTCAATTGTTTGCATAGGGGATCTTAGGTTTATAAAACTTTCAAGTTTATCTCTGAATTTACGATTTTACGAGTGCCACCTCGATCATCAGACTCATTTAGTGGTGCCTAGTCTGGCCATGCTCGTATTAATTGAAAGACACTTTTTCCGTCATCTGGGAGCTTTTCTTCCAACTGAAAATGTAAATTTTGACAAGACATTTATCGTTGGAAAGGTATTTACTACATAAGTTAGTATACAGACTCATTTCCAATTCGTGTATGAAAAAAGTTATTTGCTAAATATGATTGTTTTCTGGTGCATTTGCGTTCTAGTATGAATTAAATGTATTAAGTAGGGACGAAGTGTACCTATGATTTTTAAAATCCCCAATATTTGTGTAATCTGTAAACATTTTACTACTTTCTTAGACCAAAAAGATGCGCCTACGTATGAAAAGACTTCTGCATCATCAGTCATTTTTGGAATTTATTCCCTTCTTCCAACTGGTGATTCAATTTATATTGAATAATTTTGAACGAACAGCAATACAGTTTAAAAGTTAAAGTAAGTTCTACTCCATGAATTACATTTCGTCCTGGGACAACAGTTTAGGGTCATTAGTAAGAAGCTCTTGTGCGCTTTTTAGAACTCAAATTTTAATCGGTGTTCGTCCACTTATACTCTTAAAAATTCACAGCGTGAATATACTGCATTTCACACACCTATAAAACAAAGTGCTAAGTCTTTTTATAGTAAAAGATTCAAGTAAAACTTTACATAATTTCTAGGGCTAGCCACGATACCAAACCAAAGGATAATTTTGTAAGTATCGTCTTGGTATCGTCAAAATCCAAAAATTTTATTATCGTCTCGGTTTCGGTCTCGGTCTCGTACAACTCATTCTCGTTTGGTCTCGTATAACAATGTCTCGTAATCGGTATCGGTATCGGTCTCGTCTGGTTTCAGTCGCAAACCAGAAGAAAATGCACGACTTGGTTACATGTTTTTATCTAGTAGTTGAACTCGCTTAGTATTTCTAAGATTTAAGACCAAAATCATTATTATAAAAGACAATTTTTTTAACTGAAGTTTATTATGTTGACTTAACAATTTTTTAAACGCTTGCTTCATCATCACTAAAGAGAACCAAATCTGAAAATTTCATCCAAGCTGTGGGCTTGAGCATAACTTAGATGGGCGTGGCAGTGAGCATGCTTAATTAAACCTATTGCTCAAACCTTGCTGAAGAAAAAAGCTCTGAAAATGTCATCTTAATCATAAGAGCCTTTTCCGAAAACCCAATTACAAAAACTGATTGTTTGCAATAAAATAATAATAATATTAAAAATTTTTACCGATACCAAACGATGCTACCGAGAGTATCGGTAAATTTGATCCAAAAAATGCGTTATCGTTTAGTATCGTCTCCGTATCGTTTTGGAGTTGGTATCGTCTCGGTATCGTTTCGGTTTTCGATACCGATACCAAACGTAACAGAGACTTTTCTGGTATATATGTACATATATATATTAGACTGTTTCAAAAAAAAATTTTGTCTTTGATTTTCTTGCAAACAGACTCAAGAGTTTCAGTTAAGCAAAAAAAGACGTCTGTGAAAAATTCAGCTCTTCATATTCATGTTTAGACATGCCTCATCGCAGATTTCGGTTTTCCATACGATTTGTATGGGAAAAAACATCTGTTTGTGTTTGGAATTTTTTAACTTAATAATTAAAAGTATTTAAACTAACTACATACGTTTTTTTGCAGTAAATTGAACGCTCTACAAAAAAGATGTTGCCATATGTTTTATCGTTAATCCAGCCGTTTTAAAGTTACAGTAAGTCAAACTTATCCGATAAAATTATCATACATTTCTTAAACATACAATTTCCATTTTTTTATTAATTGAAGATATTATGGTAATTAATATCACTTTTATCGAAAAATGACTTAAGACCTTTTTTGTAGAGAACCAATTTTCCTTTCAAATGTTGTATAACAATAATACTTCACTTTAATTAATACAATTACACTACAGTAATTAATCGCTTCGAAGTGGATTTTCAAGTAGAAAATTACGTACAAACTGCCGAATTATTTGAAAAAATATATAGACTAAGGTTATGTACATAACATCGAATAAAGACGAAAAATTAAAACAAAAAATAGGTTACATAATTTTTGCACCCACTGCCTCAATTGTAGAAAATTTTACATAACTCGTAAACGCTTTAATTTTAGCTGCTCAAATTGAACATATCTGAAATAAACGTGTTTCCGCATTTTTATGAAAAGTTCTCTTGATTGCATTTCTGGGTTGCGAGAAAAGCCCGTGGGCCACATTGGCTGCGTAGTTCATAATAAAAGACAAAGACTTTTTATATTTTATTACAATTTTAATTTTTAATTCTTGCCAAGCTCGGTAGTCGAGTTCAAAAAGAGTAATGAAATATAAATTGTACAAATGTGTTAAAGTTGGTGAGATAAGAAGAATAGAGATAAGAAAAATTAGAGATAAGAAAAATAAGAAAAGTAAAAGGTAGATAATTTGTAAGAAAAGCTTAAAGCTTAAGGCTTAAATAAATTTTGAGGTATGTTTACATTAATTAATGTTGATTGATGTTTATAATTTCTACCATACTCCCCCACTTTGAGCAGATGTGCTCAAGCAAGTATCTTGGATTGGTAGAAGAGCCAATTGAGTTATTCCACGTTTGTAATCTCCATTTTTTGTTCTGACTTTGACAACTCGAACAACTCCCTCTGAATCTGGTATAACTTCAAGTATTCTTCCCAATGGCCATCGTAAGGTATCTAGCTGATCAATTTTCATAAGGACCATGTCTCCGACCTTGACGTTTTGCTTTTTAAATCTCCATTTCGACCTTGGCTGAAGAATTTGTAAATATTCCTTGTAGTAACGATCCCACAGTTGCTGCTCACAATATCGCATCCGTTGAGCTAGATGAACACAGTTGGGATTTTTAGGCAACACGGGTAGCTCAGGTATTGCAATCAGAGGCCCACCACACAGAAAGTGACCAGGCGTAAGAGGCTCCAAGTCATTTGGGTCCGCCGACATGGGGGTTATTGGTCTCGAATTCATAATGGCTCCAGCTTGCTTTGCCACCGTACGAAGTTCGTCTTCTGTAAGTTCCATGCATCCTACGATGTTATGAATCAACCGCTTCATAATTTTTATTGACGACTCCCATAAGCCTCCATGATGCGCTGTTCGTGGTGGAATAAAGGACCATTCGATGAACTCTCTGCTAAATTCTTGTTCAATATTGGATTTGTCCTTTTCCATGTTAGTCTTAAGCTCTCGAAAGTAATTAGATGCACCAACAAAATTGGTCGCATTGTCAGAATAAATCTTAGAAACTCTGCCCCTCTCAGATATAAATCTCTTCAGAGCACGTAAAAAGGCTTCAGTGGATCGGTCGGGAACCAGCTCGATGTGTACGGCTTTTGTAATGAAGCAAATGAATAGCGCCAAATGTACCTCCTTACTTTGCTTGCAACGTATGTGATGACGAACGCTTATTGGACCAGCAAAATCCACTCCAGTTACCATAAAAGCTTTATGATGCACCGGCACAACGCGATCTTCAGGTAAGCTACCCATAAATTGAGAGATGAGTTTAGGATGCATGCGAAAACACCAAATACATTTGCGAACGATGCTTTTTGTCAATTGTAACCCACCAATGGGCCAATAGCGATTGCGAACTGCTGCCAATACCATTTGTGGCCCTGCGTGACGAACTCTGTATTCATGAAAATATGAGATGACTAATGAAGTAAAGCGGTGATCTTTTGGCAATAAAATTTGGTGCTTTGCATCAAATGCTATGTTGGCCTTCTTAACTCGTCCACCAACTCTAATAAGACCTTTTTCATCGATGAATGGGGCTAAGCTTTCCAAGGTGCTGCCCCGAGGTACTGAATGTTGTTTTTCAAGTAGCGAATATTCTATAGCAAAGACTGATTGATGAATAGCCTTAATAAAAACTTCCTCTGCATTAACTTCTTCTTCCAATGACGGGGACTTGATATTATTTCTAGCATTGGGTCTTGAATAAATTTGCCACTGTCTTATGCCTGGAATTCGATTACGTTTGTGACACCTTTCAATAAATCTCAGCGCATATGCGAAAGCTCGACGAGTTCCTCGAAAATAACAGGAGTACAACATGGATTGAGTTATATCTGTTTTGTAAAAAGCCACTAAAATACATTTTTGAGGGCGTAACTCTTCTGATTCAAGCTCCGAAAGTTTGAATTTTGCAGGCCATTCTGATAGCGCTTCTCGCAAAAATGCCGGGCCATGCCACCACAATGAAGACTCTGCAATCTCGGTTGGCAACATTCCACGTGTGATAAAATCTGCCGGATTCAACTCACCTGGAATATGATTCCATTGATCAACATTTGTGACTTCTTGAATATGTGCAACTCTATGGACTACAAAAGTGTTCCATTTAAACGGTTCTTCATGCAGCCAGCTTATAACAATAGTTGAATCAGTCCAATATGAAATCTTGTCTATTGTTATCTCTCGGAAAACCTCACGCTTCAATCTTTCTATCATGTCAACCAGAAGCCTAGCAGCACACAATTCTAGCCTTGCTATCGTAAGGGTTTTACTTGGTGCGACTCGTGATTTAGCTTCCAACAACATAACTGTAATATTCCCATTGGGCTGTAAGCACCATGTATATACACATGCACCATAGCCCTTTTGACTTGCGTCACAAAACCCATGCAGATGGAACAATTTAAAATCACTATTACCAAGGACGTATCGTGGTATTGAAATATCTTTCAATGCTATTAGGTCACTACGAAACTTCTTCCACTTTACAGCAAGATCATCTGGTAATGGGGTGTCCCAATCCAATTTTCTTTTCCATAAGTCTTGAAAAAATATTTTTGCTAAAGTGACCACTGGACAAATAAACCCAAGAGGGTCAAATAATCTAGCGACTTCTGATAACACAATACGCTTTGTAACAGTCGGGGTGACTTCAACTTCATTGTATGTACACCGAAATATGTCGGCGCCAGGCTGCCAAGTTAGTCCAAGTGTCTTTATAGTGTTGTGGTCTCCAATTTGAACAAACTTTTCTCTGGAAGCAAAAGGTACATCTGCTATTGTAGCATCTGAATTAGAACAAAATTTGGTCAGCTTAAATCCACCTCTATCCAAAATTTCAACTAGCTGACGTCGGCCCTCAATAAGCTCTTCTACAGAATCTGCTCCTAGCATCGCATCATCCACATAAAAATTGTCCTTCAACAATTTGGCACCTATAGGATAATTTTTACCTTCATCAATTCCTAATTGGTGCAATGTCTTGATTGCTAAATAAGCTCCAGGGGCAGTTCCGTATGTAACTGTGAGAAGTCGGAGAACTTTTAAAGGATCCTTCTTTTCCTTACGCCACAAAATTAATTGAAGATTGGAGTCAGTATGATCAACAAGTACCTGCCTGTACATCTTTTGTATATCAGCAGTAACAACATACGCGAACAAGCGAAACCTCAAGAGAATTATCATCAAATCGTCCTGCAACTTTGGTCCCGAATATAATACATCGTTCAAAGAGACTCCATTCGAGGTTTTGCATGATGCATCAAAAACCACTCTAATTTTCGTACTGGAGCTAGACGCCTTGAAAACAGGATGATGGGGCATAAAAAAATGAGTTTCCGATGGATCAAAATTAGGAACCACCTCTAAATGGCCAAGGCGTTCATATTCATCGATAAAATCTGAGTACATCTGTTTCATAATTGGTTGTTTTTCGAGTTTGCGTTCCAGACTCAGGAAGCGATGTGTAGCAATATCCAAGGAGTCACCGAGAAGTTTTGGGTCGGCGCAGAATGGAAGGCGTACTACATAGCGTCCAGAATCATCCCGGCGAGTCGTACGCTCAAAGTGTTTTTCAACGGCCTTATCTTTGGAACTAAGAAACGCATTGACCTTATAATTGGTACAAGAATCGACTTCCCAAAATCGTTGCACTAGCTCATTCAAAGATTCTAAACTGTCAGGTACAACTCCGGAAGTATACAGTGCTCTACGAAGGGGTGTTGAAGATGAAGCAACAGGTCCAACGACAATATATCCAAGCTTCGTATTACAAAGGTAAGGGAGGTCGGGGCCTAAGGGATATTGCTCACCAGATAGTAACTTCCAAAATAAACCACCACCTATCAAGAGATCAACATGCTTAGGTCTATTGAAGTTAGGGTCTGCCAACTGAACATGCGATGGTATTTGCCATTCCGAAATGTCAAAAGCAAGTGGGGGATATGAGTCTGTGATTTTTTGTAGAATAGATGCATGAATATCGAATCTCTCAGAATCATTTATAATTGAACCAAATGTTAATTTACAATGTCCCTTCGATGAAACACCAATGCTTCCTATGCCGCCTATTAGAGTGTCGCTCTTAATTCTCTTAGCATTTATTAATTTGGCAAACCTTTCCGATATGTAATGATCAGTGGACCCACAGTCCAGTAAGGCATGACAAGGGATGGCTGAACCATTTCCATCATAAACATTTATAATTACGGATGCCAATAAAACGTGCTCATCTTCAAAACATTGTGATGCCAAAAATGCCTTTTGAATACCACTACTATTTGGTGAAACCTCAGCAATGGGTTGCGTATTTTCAAAATGCAATAAAGTGTGGTGCTTCCTTGAGCATTTTTCACACCGGCCTTTACAAAACCTATACGAGTGCGATGATTTTAAACATGCTACGCATGTGCCTATACGCTTAACCTCTTCAGAACGATCTCTAGGACTAAGGGCCAGGAATATAGGGCAATCTTTCAATATATGAGCAGTGGATTGGCATTTTAAACACTTTATATCATGCAAGCTAGCAACTAAAGTAGTATGGCACTTCTTACCAGATTGGGGTCGTTTATCCATTGTAGATGTTTTATAAACTTGCCTTCTAGACTGATCCACACGCTCCTGTGTTGCTGCATACTTTTCGAAGAAATTTGTGAAGTTTTTCCAAGTTGCGATATCTTCATTGGTGTGCTCCTCCCACTTGGCTTGAGCTTTGGCATCAAGTTTTCCGAGAATGAGGTTAATCAATAGATTCTCTGCTACAGACTCAGCAGACCCCAACGATAATAGTGATCTGTAGTGTGCTTGAGCTTTGTCAATAAGATCCCTATAGGCTTGTGGACCTCCACCCGACACTCCCTGTAAGAAAATAATCTCGTTAATATGTGACGAAAAAATGAGAGCGTCATGATCATATCTGTCTTTAAGGGCTGTCCAAGCCTTTACAAAATTCTGTGCTGTGACTTCCATATTTGAAATGATACGCCTTGGTCCATTATCCAATGAAGATTTTAGAAATCGGAAGCGATCGACATCACCGAGATTTGCATCCTTGACAATCATTGATTCAAATTCATTTTTAAAGTCCACCCAATCGCAGTATTTTCCCGAAAATTTGGGGAGCTCCAATTTTGGCAGCCTCACTGGACGTACTGGAGCCACTGGTGCGCCAGATGGTGAACTGTGGAAAACTGTAGAGTTCAAATCGATTTTTTTCTCCTCCATTAAGTCCATCATCTTTGTTTTGAGCTCAGTATATGCTGCAATAAAAGAAGCTTCCTTCTCGCCAGCATCTTCGTCTTCCTTTTCATTCTCGCTCAATTCAAGAATGTGCTCCGTGACTTTATTATGCCGCTTATGATAATCATCAATGAGTTGCACCATCACGCTCAGACCCGAATAAGTAACAGATGTCTGTTGTTCATTAAAAATATTTCGCTGCTTTGTCAAAAGACCCAATATTGAAGCACGGATCTTCTTGGCCTTCTTCAAGTCTCCCTCATTCGTCATGATAATGATGGCTTCAGGAGGTGCCACCTTTGAACCACTACCTTTCAAGTCCGCCAATGTAGTATTCGTCAAAAGAATGTTCACTCAAGCGACATAAAAAGGGATGAAAAGACAAATTGGCGGCGGTGGTTATTCAAAATAAATTATTTTATTGTCCCTTACCTCCTTAAGGGCAAGAGAAAATCTTGCAATAGAATTATCCAAGTCAAACGTGGTATATATATGAATTGCACACGAGGTCTACTCTAACCTCAAAACTCCGAAAGTGTGAAATGTGCGAAGAAATTAAAAAAAAATAGGTATTTGCAAATTACGTAATTTAAATGAGTCTCGTTCACTGCAACACAATTGGATTATACGATAACCATGTTCTGCTACCAATTTATGTTGAGAAATAAAAGACAAAGACTTTTTATATTTTATTACAATTTTAATTTTTAATTCTTGCCAAGTTCGGTAGTCGAGTTCAAAAAGAGTAATGAAATATAAATTGTACAAATGTGTTAAAGTTGGTGAGATAAGAAGAATAGAGATAAGAAAAATTAGAGATAAGAAAAATAAGAAAAGTAAAAGGTAGATAATTTGTAAGAAAAGCTTAAAGCTTAAGGCTTAAATAAATTTTGAGGTATGTTTACATTAATTAATGTTGATTGATGTTTATAATTTCTACCACTCTATATATAAAATACATGTAAGTACGTAACGTATGTAGCTAATTTTTAGTTGATGTGGTATTTATATACATACTTACGTAGGTATTTTAAAAAAGAAGATGTTACTTTATTGCTTAAATGCTATTAGTTGCGTAAGACAAGGATAGATACGCAATTGACATGATAAATAAACAAAAAAGAAAAAAAGAGATGAGTAGAAAACATTGTTATTGTAAGCCATGCTTGTTTTACTGACATGATCTTATCCAGTTGAGAACAATAAATCGCGGCTTTCGGTTATCATTATCATTTAAGAATTTCGAAATTTGTTTCATTTAATTTTCATATTTAATTGTTATTCTAATGAATAAATCAATTTATTTGATTGGTGACCCAAATGAAAATTTTGTTGGGTGGAAATAACCAACAGAGATTGAGTTTATCTGTGTATTTATTTTTTTTTCAAAGTAAGGTTCTTCACCTAAGAAAAAAAAGCTTTCAAAATACAATACAAAAACTCGAAGAAATTGTGAAGGAACGTATTTTCATTGACAAATTGAAAAAGTTATTCGACATTGCGAAAAGTAGTGTAGAAAAATATATTAATATCGAATAAAAACTATACTTAGCGGCTCAGAGAAAAAAGAGGTCGATATGGCTTTATTAATGAAAACGCTTTTAAAAATCCATTAAACCTTAACCATGATGATCAATTTGGTTTACATTTTTTGTTATTATGTACCTAATTCACTTAGTACCTACATAAATTAAAACCTTAGAAAGGCTGATAGAAACGCATATTCGCCTTATGCTTAATGATAGTGTTCTCTCACAGGCTCAACACGCATATGTAAAGGGCAAATCTGTTGAGACGGCACTTCATGGAGTGGTTGGCACGATTGAGAAATCAATCCATTTTAAAGAACATACCTTGGGAGCATTCCTTGACATAGAAGGGGCCTTCAACAACGTTGAAAATCGTGCAATACGACAAGCCCTAGACTCTGTCAGCATTGAACCGATGCTGTCAAACTGGATTGACTCCATGCTTCAAACTAGAATTGTTAATGCAGAAATGGGTGATAGCAAGCTTAAAGTTAGGACGTGTAGAGGTACACCACAGGGAGGAGTCTTATCTCCTCTGCTCTGGCTTCTTGTTGTTAGCCAGGTTTTAGTCAATTTAGGGCAAAGCGGCGTCAAAATCGTGGCGTACGCTGATGATATAGTTATAATGGTATCAGGAAAATTTGTCCCCACTCTGTGCGAGCTCCTACAAACAGCCCTTAACAAGCTCAGTAATTGGGCCAGTAGCTGTGGACTTAATGTCAACCCTCTGAAACAGAACTGTTTCTGTTTACGAGAAAACGAAATATTCCAAATATAAATACCCCCACCATCAATGGGACGCCACTCCATATAACTGGTACGGCCAAATATCTTGGTTTAGTTATAGATCGTAAACTTAACTGGAAAGAGAACATCAAAGAAAGGGAACATCAAAGAAAGAGAATAGCCTTCTACACATGCAGTAGAATTTTTGGGAAGAGATGGGGACCCAGTCCCAAGACCATTCATTGGATGTACACAGCCATTGTAAGGCCTATCCTGACGTACGCCTGTCTGGTTTGGTGGCCAGTCTTGGATAAGGCAATCAATCTTAAAGCCATGAGCCAAGTTGATCGTTGCCGTAGTGAATTAAAATTACTCGGCGTAACAAATTCTATCACCCTTCGATGGGTCCCAGGACACCGTGACATTTATGGGAATGAAGTGGCTGATGAACTGGCCAAAAACGGTTCATCACTTGAACCGAGCCAAATTGTACTCTGGGTACTAATGCCACTGGAGCAAGAATAGTACAGAATTCTCCAAAGTTTTCTCAAAGCCGCTAATGACAGATGGTCAACTATTGATACCTGTCAAGTTTCAAGAAGTCTTTGGCCAAATACTTCAATGAAAAATACCAAATATTTACTGAAGCTTAGCAGACCTCGACTGTCCCTCCTGGTTGGAATCCTTACGGGTAACAACTCGATGGGAACCCACATGAGCAGAATGGGCATCAGCACATCTGACTTATGCAGAGGGTGTCAGGACGAACAGGAGGAAGAGGGCTCATCTCACTTCCTTTGTGAATGCCCCAGCCTAGCTATAAATAGGAAAAATGCCCTCGGAGAATACTTGTTCGACGAATTGGGCGATATCTCGTCTTTGCCACTAAAAAACATCCTCAACTTCATCCAAAGATCAGGATGGTTTAGGGAGGCACCTCAAACCTAAAACCTAAGGGTGGGGGAAATGTAGGAATGGGAAGTTTAGGAGGGAAGGTTAAGTCCCTCCTAAACTTCCCATTCCTACATTTCCCCCACCCTGGGGAGCACAATGAATCCACTGAGATCCGAGTGAGGTGATGCGGCTTGCCGCATCATCACCCCACCTAACCTAACCTAACCTACATAAATTAACAGAAGGTTCCATATTCATAACTTTTTAAAATCTTACGGAATAGATTTACTACCAAAAATTATTGTTTTTTATTTGTATCACAAATAAACTTATATTGATATTTTATGTTTATGTATTTAGCTTAATACAAGCGTGCACTTAAATCCTAACTTAAATCTAAACTCTTATCTAAACTTAAAATCTATGGTGGGTTTTTCGTTGTTTTTTAATTGCATTATGTTACTTACTTTTTACTTTTTGCCGGAGCAAAATCGCATCGTCACCTCCAAGTGGTGCCCGCTGGATAGCCAATTAGGTAAACTAACGACGAGCGTTGGATCTATTGGATCCAAGAGCTGAGACACCTGCGTTACCTTCTCAGGAACTAGGAGCATAAGATAAGACATCGCTCTGAAGAACCAGCTCTCCATGAAACCCAAGAGCGTCTGACGCATAATGTGCGGCTCATTGGTCAGCGTCTGATCCCGTAGGGGCGGCTGTATTAAAGACCTTGAATAGAAAAAGTAACGAAGCTATTAATGGGTAACAAACAAAAGTTACAAAAAAATAAAAATATGGCAATGAATAAAACAAATAGATATTGTACCCCAGGTGGCAATCCAGATAAACTGGTAAACCCACTCTCTTCGGAGATCGGTCCTACGGATTCTGGGGAGGACCAATTATTGCTAGCAGGAAGTAGACGGAGTTCTAAAACACTGAGGACTCCGCCAAAAATATTCCCAAGGGTTACTCCATCGAAAACCCTTACAGAAAAATCAAATGACAAAGAAGTCATTAACGAAAAAGGAACCAAAATCTATGAAAAGATCGAAATAAAAGATCCGCAGTGTTCCAAAAAAAGCAACGAGATCCACCAAGTTGAATCCGAAAATTATTTCGAGGAATGGCAAAAAGAAATAATAGCCAGAAAGAAACTTGAAGTCCTCGTTGAAAGTCTTCAGCAACAAGTTAAGAGACTTGAAGAAAAAGTCAGCTTGCTAGACAAGAAAACTTCAAATAATGACAGCAAGACTAGTCCAAAAATACTTGTAGTGAAAAGCCCACCAAAAACCATTGATCATCATACTGATGAGGAAGAGCTTCTTTTTGAAACAGATGGTAACAGAAATAAGGGTAAATCCAAGAAACAGAAAGCAGAGGGTAGCCCAGAGACTGTTCAAAAAATTAAGCAGGTAGCTTCAAAAGCGGATATTCCTGCTACAGTGAAAACATCAAACAATGAAATAAAAGATGTATCCCAAAAGAAGTCTTTTGCTAAAGGTACTAAGCAAACTGCACCACCTCCAATCATGATTTCCGGATTGACAATGTTTGGTGAGCTTAAGAACATAGTAGAAAAATGCAGTAATAAGGCATGTAAATATACATCATGCAATAAAGACAATTGGAAAGTCATTGTTGAAGACGCCGATGCGTATAGATCTATCACTGAAGAATTGAACAAAAAGAGAATTCAGTGGCACTCGTACGAAAATAAAGCTACAAGGTCGATAAAGGTAGTAGCAAGAGGACTCCACTCTTCATGTTTTTGAAGTATGCTGGCAAACAACAAAGTATACTCGCCCTAACGTACCAATTTTTGTACGTTTTAAAAATAATTGGGATAGCATTGATCAATCAAAATATAAAAGTGTTATGAAAGATGATAATGTTGCAGGATTATTAGGAAGAGAAAGACCTGATATAGTAACTTTCATCAATCAATATTTTCAGGCAAATTATTGTTCATTATACCAACTCCAGTGTCAAAATGAAAATATGTAATAAATATTAACTGCTTCGATTTTGCTCTCAGTTAGATGTCTCAGCCTCGTGACGTTTATCAAGAACTTTTAAAACTGGCATTATTATTCCTTGGTAGTTATCCATCCCATACGGTTAATTTCAAACGTCTTGGTGCAATGTTTGATTCGTCATCACCGTTATACAATTTGCTGAAATGAATTTTCCATATCCTCAGTACTGACTGATTCTACCACAATGTTCCTCTGATCATTCTTGCAGCCTTCAGTTAGGGCCTTGTAACCTTGGTAGGTTCTTTTCACTTCTTGGTAAAACTTGTAGTGCATTTGACAAACCAATTCTCCAGGTGACGTTATCTCATCAAAGTATTACTGGAAGTATTGCTTCTGGCAAAAGTAATTGATCTGCCTAGAAATGCCGAATTTGAGTGGAGTTCAGATAACGCGTGTCATGTGTATAAAGTATGATCGACAATGAACAACACGACAATTAAGATGTACATTTTTCCTAGGATATCACTAAAACTAGTACAAAAATTAATTATTTTTTATTATTACCTAACTACCCAACAATTATTTGAAGTACACCAGTAGAAAAAGAAACTCACAGTGATGTTTGTTGTCCAGGAGTGTTTATATACGTTCGGCAATGAATAAGGGCCGTATGTTTGGATTTCTTAAAGAGCAAGAATTTCACACAAATTACATTCCCACATATAAATTTTTTTAATAAATATCATTTGTAGGCATCCAGGTCGGTCTTGAATTATTTTTGTCAGGAAAAATTGCATGTAAAACATGTAGGTATATATCAACATTAACCCCATTTGAAAAGTTTCATCAAATTCTCAATTCAAAAATAATTTTTCTCTCAAAAATAAGTTCAAAATCATTCCCACAAAAAGAATCCAAAATAATAAGACACAAATTATCCTAATGGATTCACTTTCATAAAAGTCATTAGCCTGTAGGATGTAGGTAGTTAATAAGTTTCTTGCTAGGTAAATTATTTTTTCATGTAAACTGTTTTATTCATAAAATATGAATAGAATGTTGTAATATACTCGTTGCTAATAGTTGCTCCAAGCGTCACCAATTTCAGCAAAACAATTTAAGTAATTGTACTTTTATGCAGATACTGTTTTTTATCTTTTATAACCTTTTTGCTATGAAATAAAGTTTTGAACGAAAATAACAAAAAAGAGAAGAGCAAAAACTTCAATTTAACATTAATTTGTTTTAAGTGTGTCAATACGATTTCATTTTATGTGTAAAACTTTCGTTCAGCGATTTAATTGAGTAAAAGTTTTATTTTAAAATTAAGGCAAATTAATGATATGAAAAGGAATGTAAATGTAGCTGCTTTTAGGACAATAATAAATTCTATTTATAGGTATTATTAAATCAATATACATAGTCTCAGAGTTGTTTAAGGAAAATCAAATGAAACTGTCTATATTGTAACAAAACAATATAAATATAATATAAACAATTACAGAAGAGTACCGGAACAACCCGAGGCGATGTGACAACGCATTGGACCCTCGAAAATGGGTTCGCAAATCGCAACAGAGGCCTACATCAGCATCTACGTCTATCAATTGTAACTAATATCTCCTTTGATAGCAAAATTCCCGAACTTGCTCTTAGAGAAAGTGGCTTAAGGCTAGCACAGTTCCTAATTTTTAGAGCACCTAGGCAGGCTCAATATAGCCGTATTTTCTCACAGCAATATTTTAATAGAGAATACAAACGAAATAAAATAAAATGAAATAATAAAATAATGGACCCGACAGTTTGTCGATTAATCGTCTATTTTGACTCCAAACGGCCTTAAAATATTTGAACCCATTTAGCAAATAAGAAGATAGTGACCCAGTTGGTGGTTTGACACTTTCTCCGTTTTTTAAACTTATTCAAAACCTTTGTTCTGTGACACATACAAATTCCAACATT
Organism: Dasysyrphus albostriatus; assembly: GCA_946251815.1. Taxonomy (NCBI): domain Eukaryota; kingdom Metazoa; phylum Arthropoda; class Insecta; order Diptera; family Syrphidae; genus Dasysyrphus; species Dasysyrphus albostriatus. Next base: position 223,867,457 of record OX276335.1, read on the forward strand.
ATGCAAGCTCGCTTCATCTTTTAGAATTAATTGCAAAAGTTCTTGCATTGTTTTCTCTGAATCTATTGTTTGTGTGAAAAAAGTATGTTACTCTTTTTTTTGTAGAATTACACGCATCTTTTAATTACAGATTTAAACTACAATCTTCACCTTCACATTAAAAAAAAGGAGGAATTAGCTAGCTAGCTTAGATTTACGGAACTTTGTAGGAAATGCTTAGACGTCAAATTGAAGCTCTCCACCAAAATTCAGCTTTGTGAAAATTTTGTCGTAGTGTGCCATTTTTGTCTAATTTTCCTGGGCTAGCTAAATTACGAGTATATTTGTAGTTATGCATACAATTGACTACACTATACGCACAGCGAAATATGTTGAGAGAGATTTCCCTCTAAGGCCCACACAAAAATGACGCACCGAAATTGAATTTTTTGTTAAAGATTAAAATAAAAATATTTGACCGCATTAAGATATTGAACAAAGAACTGAAAAAAATATAGAATAATTGGACAAAAATTTGATGAAATTTGACAAAAAAAAAGTGCCGCTGAACCTTAAAGGTATGTAGGTACGCCTTAAAAATTATAAATTTTACTACTTGGGCTGGACATGATCTGCTGGGCCTGTACTTCAACCTAACCGAAAATAAATTAACCAATGCATTTCTGAGAGAATGGTCACACGGACAATTTTTTAATATGTTTGGCATAACTCAGAACCTAGGCCGAATTTGACAATTTAACTCCTCAAATTTGTTGTTCAAAATAAGATTTCCTAACGAAGGGTGGTTTAAGAAATTTTATAAAAATTTTAAAATAAACCAAAAAAATCGAGAAATTTAAGATTTTTTGAAGTAAAGATAGGCTCAAAATATAGTATGAAAAAATTAAGTAACGGGTGATTTTTTAAGAGGTTTAGAACTTTAAAAAAAAAACACAAAAAATTCGAAAAAATTAATGAAATATTTATTTGAATCGATAGTTTGAACCTTGCAATTTAATGTTTAAAGATAATTTCATGCAAATGTTGACCGCGGCTGCGTCTCAGGTAGCCCATCCGCTGAGTCTAATTTTGGCATACTCTTTCACACATATCGGCCGGTATCTCACGAATGAATGCATGGATGTTGGCTTCCAGTGCGTCAATCGAAGCGGGCTTGTCCCTATAGACATTAGCCTTGACATACCCCCACAAAAAATAATCTAATGGTGTCAAATCGCACGATCTAGGCGGCCAATTGACCGGCCCGAAACGTGGAATTAACTGTTCACCAAACTCGCCTCGCAATTGCGCCATTGTTTCGCGTGCTGTGTGGCATGTGGCACCGTCTTGTTGAAACCACATATCATGCAAGTCAAGAACTTCCATTTCGGGCAAAAAACAGTTTGTTATCATCGCTCGGTAGCGTTCACCATTGACAGTAACGCTGCGATTCGCATCATCTATGAAGAAATATGGCCCAATAATGCCGCCGGCCCATAAACCGCACCAAACAATGGCTTTTTCGGGATGCATTGGTAGCTGTTGCAATGCTTTTGGCTGATCTTCACTCCAAATGCGGCAATTATGCTTATTTACGTACCCATTCAACCAAAAATGAGCCTCATCGCTGAACACAATTTTTCGATAAAAAAGCGGATCCTCGGCCAGCTTTCCAAGAGCCCATTCACCAAAAATTCGGCGTTGTGGTAGGTCGGCTGGCTTTAGTTCTTGCACCAGCTGTATCTTAAAAGGCTTTACGCCCAAATCCTTCCGCAAAATTTTCTACGTAGTGCTGTAACAAAGGCCTAACTGCTGGGAACGGCGCCGAATCGACATTTCGCGGTCTTCTGTCACACTAGCTGATACGGCCGCAATATTTTCTTCACTACGCACAGTACGTAAACGTGTTGGTGGTTTAATGTCCAACAAAGTAAATTTGGTGCGAAATTTGGTCACAATCTTCCGAATAGACTGCTCAGAAGGTCGAGAATGCCGACCATAAAATGGAAGCAGCGCGCGATGAACATTTCGAACCGAGCACGAATTTTGATAGTAAAATTCAATAATTTGCAAGCGTTGTTCATTTGTAAGACGATCCATGGTTAAATTGCAAACTAAACTGAAGCTGTTTGACAGTGACACAAGGTACTAAACACACGTCAGCTGTCCAAACCAGTGTTGCCAAAACCAAACCAGCTAAAAAATCTCCCGTTAGAAGCTCAAAGACATGGCCAGATTAAATTTTTTTGGGCCCTTAACCTATAAAGTAAACTGGCCCTAGCTTTTATGTTTGTTTTATTTATCAAATCAGAAAAATAAAAGAAAAGATTTATCTTGAGTTAACGACATGAGTGTTTTTAATAGTTATGAAGGAAGGTATTTCAAAACGGGGAAATTCATTTTAAATTTTTTTTTTTTTTAAAGTATGACAAACGCAACGACGGGATATAGAAATTTTTAATCAGAAATTAGAATGACCGAAGTATTGAATGCATTAAATGCCAAATTCTTTATCATGTTTTCTCTTAACTTTTGGATGACAACAGGGGTATTCTATCACCCCAGCCAGTTTTCTTATAACTGTTAATTTGGTTTTGCTTGGGGTGTTAAACCACCCCTGTTGTGATGTAAGTGATTTTAAAGGTATTTTCATCGGAAGGTTAAGCTGATGGCTGTACGCAAAGAAAAACCCAATTAAACAAATTTATAAGTTAGAGAGACAAGTCTGAAATTTTACTCACATAAAACAGCCAAATTCTACCCAATTATTAAGTTGGCTCAAATCTGTTCGCCTTTCCCAACAATGTTTGCCATATTCTGCCCAAGAAATTTGTTCGGTCAGAAGTTTGGCTACTGTTTACGTTATAAAAATAAAAACATTATATTTATATCGACCTAACCAACACCTAATTTTTCAGGGATGATTTAGTTGAAGATAGAAAGATGAAATTTGGAAAATGCTTCCTTAAGTCGATTAAATAGACGGGAAAATGAAGGATACATAAAGAAACAATTATTTGCAAGATTTTTTATTATTAAATATGTTTGTTTTCCCCATAAGCATGCTTAAAATTAAAAATGCTACTAAAATCACCCATGCGTTTCTGAGAGAATGGTCACACTGGCCACTTTTTAACATTTTTGGTACAACTCAGAAACTAATTCGAATTTGACAATCCTGCACTTACAATTTTTTGTTCAAAATTTAATTTCCTATCAAAATGGATGGTTTAAAAAGTTTTATAAAAAAAACTTAAGCAAGAAAAGTTAACAAAAACCAACCTAGGTTAGGTTAGGTTAGGAGGGGTGTTCACAGCACGGAGGCCGTTGCATACACGGGGGCCTATTGGTCCATTGTGATCCCCTTACGAAATAAAAGCAGATATGCTCCCAAACTACTGGTTCAGATAGACTGGTTTGTTTGCGAACCAGCCTGTACTTTCTATGAAATTTCTCATGTTTGCCATGAGATCATCCAGTTCTCCAACAAATCTGTTTAAAGGTTTGGACAATCAGAGATCAGATGTTTAATGGTTTTTTTTTCTTCGAAATTCTGACAGCTCCTACAGAAATCGGGTGCGAATACACCCATTCTCGTGGCCATTTTGCAAATGGTGCAGTGACCCATTAGTACACCTATCAAAATTCTATTATTCTTTTTACTCAGCGAAAAAATGTACTGAGTTTTCTTTTCATAAATTCCAGGCCATAAACTTCTACAGATAACGCAGTCATTTCTGGTCATCCAGGAATTATTGATTTGCTCTCTGGTTGTTAGGTCTATTTTTCTTTTAATCACGCCCATGGGGATGTTTGGTCCCATACCTAATTGAGTTACAAAAAAAAACAATCTATCGAAAATCAATATATCAAAGATTTCTAAGTTTTATTTTTAAATAAATTGCAAAGATAGGTTCAACACATAGATAAACAAAATAAAGTAGAGACTTAAGGCTTTAGTATTGCATTTTCAAAAAGTCATTTTTACTCAAAATTGACAGAGATTTACGTCATTAGGAAATAGCGTCCAAGGAGAGAGTGCCCTAATTGATTTGAAAATATTGCTAAAAAAAAAATGTATCACCCAAAAGCAAAGAAGAAATTAAAAATATTGCCCAAAACTACCTTGTGATATTTTAGCTGATGTTTCCAAGCTTTATTTCAATGAATACACAAAATTTTTAGAAATATGTGTTAAGGTGTAGTGCTAAGACCCGCTAAAGTGGATTAATTCAAGTTCCTTAATTACAAATTCTTTAAATCCAAAGGAAACTTTGCATACACCCAACCTTGCACCTACCACAAATCCTAAACTTAGCCCATACAGGGCTGTTTATTCGCCGTAATGCTGGTGCTAGTACTGTTTTTCTGTAAGCAAGACAAGTGTGCACCAGTCACTCTTCTTACCCTCTGAAGTGACTGGGTTTTCAAGATCTTAACTACACTTGCTTTTCCATACACTTTGTTTAATTTTTTAAAAATAGCAAAATAAGAAAACTCAAAATGGGAATAAAAATTACAACAACAAGTTATTTCAAAATCGATTTGGGCCCTTCTTCCTTGGGCGCTATTTCCTAACGCCGAGACTTATCATTTCCTTTTAACTTTGTGGTACAATGTGACAAATTTTACCTTCGTAGATTTTGATCAAATATAACATTACGATTATAGAGAATATTTTAAAAAGTTGGTAATGTCGCAATTTTGCTTTTTCAGATCATTTTAAATGCTTCTAGACTTGATACTAGGTGCAAAAGGAATGTTAAATTTGTCATGACTAAGAAAAAAATAGGCTTTCGGACAAAAATGGTGAAAAATTATAAGAAATAGTTAAGTTAAAATGGTTGTATCTCTGACAGTTTTCTATTAAAGTGTGTTTTTCAACATGTCATATTAAGGCCTTAGGACTCTAGTTTATTTTGTTTGCGCATTTTTTGAGTGCTTCGTTGCCTTGAAAAAACTCATGCACGATTTAGAAAAAAATTAAACATTTGCTTTTTCGAATTCTTTACTTGCAATAAATGTAAGCATGTATGTATATAAATCCCTCCCATGGTTTTCACATTGACCAACCCTGCGGAAAGTAAGAGTCACGTACCCCCTCAAGGCGAGTCTGTGGCCAAAATCCTGGCGCGGCCGGGTGCCAAGACTACTTCGACTCCCTATAAAGGGTCTGGGGCAAGTGAACCAACCGAGGTCTGCGCGCATTGCCCAGGGTCCTCCAGGGCCGTGAAGGCTGCCTTCTCCGAACGTCGATGCTCGTCAAACAATAGGCCAAAACCGACACAGGAGAAAAAGGTACATCTACACATGCAGAATAAGGTTGGGGATCTGAATCCAGATCTCAAAAGGATAGAGAACGCCAAGGTATGGCAGGGGTGACGTGAAACAGCTCAGTCTTAGGGACTAGAAGCGTTTGAGCTGGGCTCAAAAACTTCTTGCCAAGACGGGCTCTAAAAGCAAACCAGTCGATTCCATGGTGAACGTCAGGAGAAGATCGGAAAAAAGTGCCTCTTCTTCAAAACTGGCTGGCAGTAGCTCTAAAGTGAGGCCAATGAAAGGCTCTAAACACTCGAGGGTCGAGCAAACTGGCAGTCATGGAAAGAGAATGAGGCACAATGACTCCACACCCCCATCAACGTCTGCCAATAAAAAGTATAAGATGGCACACAGTGCTAGCGCTGGTACGCTAGCAGACGTTTTATCACAAAGCCTTCTGGTGGCCGTCATAAATGAGGGGAGTCCCGAATGGCTCTTAACCAACGAGCAGTGGGCTCGGGTGGAGGTAAGGATTCTGGAGTACATCAACACCGAGATTCTTTCCTCCATTGGTTTTGTGCCAAAATTCGGGCCGACAGTTAAGGGGTTCAAGATTTTAACGTGTAGGGACGAACCCACTCTTAAATGGTTCCAGTCGAAAATAGGCGAAATGAAAGACCTGCTTGAAGGGGTAACTTTTAAAGTTGCCTCTAAAAGCAACCTTCCTACAAGACCCAAAGTCCGCATTAGCGTGCCGGGCCCACTCATCGCTAAGGAACTCTTAGAGAACCTACTCCCAGGTCAGAATTCGAACTTCCCTAGTGGCGATTGAAAGGTTCTAGAGGTGGAAGCACCGTCCAAAACAGGCCAGGAAGCAATCGTAATGTTAGATAACGAGACAATGGCAATGCTTCCATCCAGAGATTATAAATTGATAGTTGGCATCAAAGAGGTTAGGGTGCGCCCGTTGACGGCAGCCAACCTACACAACAAAAGCCAAAATAAAAATGATGAAGGTGCTACAATTAAACATTCAGCACAGTAAGTTGGCCTCGGCCACCTTAACCTCATTGCTGTCAAAAGATGAAATTGATATCGCCTTTATTTAGGAGCCCTGGATTAACAGCGGCAGGATCTGCGGACTAAGGTCCAAGGATTACATCCTCTACTTTAATAAAGGGCCTGCAGAAGGTAATTATCGTGCATGCATAGTGGCGAAAAAATTTTTAAATCTTTTCCTCTTATTTTCCTACAGTAGTGCAGACATGATGACGATGAGGTATGAATGAAAGGGGGCTCTGCCCCTGATCTTAGCATCCGTCTATATACCAGGTGACTCACCAGGGCCACCGCCGTCAGCCACTTTTCATGAGCTCGTTACGACAACAGGTAAGAATGGTTGGCACCTCCTAGTTGGTTGTGACGTAAATGCTCATCATGCTCAATGGGGAGTACGGATACAAATAAAAGAGGTGAGTCACTTTTTGGATTTACCATTAAGGAAAATTTGTTGATTTCAAATAATGGTAACGAGCCAACCTTCATTACTAGAAACAGAAGAGAAGCAAGTGCTCGATGTGACGCTTTCCACTAACTCTGACTGTATTTCAGTCAGGGATTGGAATGTCTCAAGTAATATTACATTCTCGGACCATAGAATGATAACATTCCAAATAGAGCATAAGATTGAAAAACGCAGTAATGAACCAGCTGACTGGGATTTCTTCAGCAAAAACATGTACAAAAACTGCACAACCAATGCAAAATGAGCTGCCTGGCAAAAATTTTGCACGCAAATTGAGTCAACAAATGATACTATCAGGCTCAGGAAAGTCATGTCAAAGGTTCGGGCTCCACAACATAAGTGAAATCTCTAGCATAGGAACCCAAATAGTAGATAGTAGAAAAGTTGCTTGGGCCATTGACTCCTTCTCAGCATACAAGTCTGCAGGGCTTGATAGAATCATTCCGATTATGCTCCAATGCTCTAAGGACGTAATTGTTCTAATCCATGTGGACATTTTTAGGGGCTGTCTTAGCATCACCTATATTCCCTCTAGTTGGAGAGAAGTCAAAGTCATTTTCATTCCAAAAGCTGGCAAGCCCACCCATACTGAGCCGAAAGATTTCAGGCCTATTAGCCTCTCCTCTTTTCTTTTAAAGACCTTTGAAAGACTTATTGAAACGTACATTCGCCTTAAACTTAATGATGGCGTGCTCTCACACACCCAGCATGCTTACATGAAGGGCAAATCTGTTGAGAAAGCGCTTCATGAGGTGGTTGGCACAATCGAAAAATCAATTCACTTCAAGGAATTTGCCCTGGTTGCATTCCTCGACATAGAAGGGGCCTTTAATAATGTTGACAACAGTGCAATTCAAGAAGCTCTAAACTCTATTAACATTGATCCGATACTGATAAAATGGAGGGACTCCATGCTCCAATCGAGACTCGTTAATGTGAAAATGGGAAGCTAAAAGTTAGGACATGTAGGGGTACTCCACAGGATGGAGTCTTATCTCCTCTGCTTTGGCTCCTTGTTGTCAACCAGATTCTCCAAAAGCCATGACAAGAATCCAAAGAATAGCGTGTATCGGGACAACCAGTGCTATGAGAACTACTTCAACGGCAGCCCTAGAAACTTTCCTTTCACTAGCCCCACTCGATCTGTTTACGAAAGACATGGCAGCCAAAAGTGCTTTAAGACTCAAACAGTCCAATAACTGGAAAAGGGGCCATTACAGTCATAGAATAATAACGAACTTTGCGGACATAGACCTTCAAACAGACTACATCACACCGCACGTAGATTTCAATCCAGTGTCGATAACAGAAATCCCAACAAGGCAATTCTGGAATGAAAACAGGGTCATAAATGTGTTTACTGACGGTTCCAAAACAAACGAAGGGGTAGGGTCAGGTACCTACTCGGACTCGGAAAACCCACCCATCAATAGATCAATAAAGCTTCCAAAATTTTGCAGTGTACTCCAAGCGGAGGTGCTTACAGTTTGCGAAGCCGCGAAATATATTATATCTCATGAATTAGTTAATAGCAATATCGACATTTTCATAGACAGCCAGGCGGCAATCAAGGCTATTTCCTCAATCACTATAAAGTCCAAACTGAAAAACCGTTGCCGAATTGAGCTGAATTCTCTTGGTGTAACAAATACTGTTACCTTTAAATGGGTCCCAGGACATAGTGGTATTTTTGGGAACGAATTAGCGGATGAACTGAGCGGTAATGCCAAACTGAGTTAACTGGTACGGTAATTTCTATATCATTGTTATGTCAGGTTTTATTGTTACCTCGAATTTTTTTTTTCAATTTAAAAAACTTTTTCAATCGTGGCATTTCAATCTAGAAGTGATAGCGAAAACTCTAATGGCTTGAATATAGTTTCGTATTTCACATTCACATGTTCTTCATCAAAATCTTATCTGGAGGAAAATTGTGCATTTTACAATTTTTCTCAATCAGCCTTGTATAATAATTCCTCGTCATTGGTTTTAAGGCCTTTTCTAAACTTTAGTACATTAGAAAAGTGATTTAAGTCCGAACCACTGCTGTCTACTTTTTATATTTAAGTGACTAAAAAATTAAGATATAGGTATACTCGTACTCATTACGGGTCAAAATATCGGAAAAGTGTAGAAAAAAATATAAGGAAAATGTTTAATAAGCATTCTTTAAAAAAAAAAGTACGTATACGTCAGAGTGAACTGCAAAATTTTGTAAAATTTCAACCAGACAAAAATCAAGCTTTAAAAATTGTAGACAAGATTAGACAAAATTTAAAAAATTGTATTTTATATAAGAAAAATGGTGGAAATTGGTAGAAGAGGACATTTTGAGAAGACAATTCTCTAAAAGGAGGACAAATTACTGTCCTCCTTAAGAAAACAAAAAAAAAACACAAGTCCATGGTACCTAAAAAGAGGACTGTGCTCCCAAAACAAGGACGGATGGTCACCGTACCTAATCTATAGTACCTAAACCTATATCACAAGTAAAATGGAATTGATGGCAAAAATATTAAAAATCGTGGACTTTGAATGCGTTTGCCAGTAAATTGACTGATTGATATGCTGCAAGTCTGGATGTGAATAAGACTTCTATAAAGCTATCATCAAAAATAAATTTCTTATAGAAGTCATGACTTCAATAACTGCTTCTGTTTTGGCTGTAAAGCCATTTAATTATTTTAATTTATTTTAATAAACAAATTAATTTATAAAGTAAAAAAAAAGAAACACAATACAATTTGGTAAGCACACTTTTATTATTGACGATGGTTGAAAATGAAGTGACAGTACAATTTGACGTCTGAGGTTTTGTTGATTTGACGTGATACAAAATTTGACTGAGCTTTCAGATGGGCCGTTCCGCCAGGTTTCCCTTCATTGTGATGACGCAACAGCTTCTTTAAAATCGTTTGAACGCTAGATATAGAAAATTAAACGAAGCTAGCATCTATTTTCAGATAGACCTCTGTAATTAATTTCAGGAAGGAACATCAAGCTATGACTCTTTGAAGATTTTATAGAGTTATCAGTCTTCAAAAGGTTTCTGTTACAATTTCCAAGAAGTTTAATCGAATACTTCACTCTGACATGTGAAATCTTAGACACGAACCACTTTCAAATATGAATTCTTACACACGAAGCATAAACAAAAATGTCAATTTATATTACAGAGGTCCCAACTTGTAAAAGTCATTTTAAAGAAGCTTTTTAAAAACGATTATTATATATTGCGTAAACTATTGTCTAGTTGCAAAACTCACTTGTTATAGGACGTACATTAACGCACTAACACCAATCCTATTTCTATACCGAGTGAAAAAAAACAGAATTTACATTAGTTTAAATAAATATCGATCTCAAAAAAGAAAAAAATGTTTTTAGAAACATTTTGAAATTCTAAAAAAGAAAAAGGCTAATTAAGTTTTTGCATCTTCTGAATCATATCTAAGATGGCAGAGTGGGATTAGTGCTGGACTGTCACATAGGAGTTCTAGTTTCGATCCCTAGAATCGTTAGAAAAACATTTGTGTCTTATAATTATTTCCAATACATTAAATTGAGCGTATCTGAAACACATTTTCAGGTTGCAAATGGTATAAAAGTAAAAAACGCTTCAAAAAAATAAAAAAAATAAGTTCTCCTTTTTTTTCCTTTTATTTTTCAACCTCTGTAAGAGTTGTACTATCCACTTCTAGTAGATATTATACAATCTATTCATTAAAGCTCATAACTCTATTAACCTTGTGCTCTTTTTTTATAGAAACCCTTCCGAAGCTATCTGTCAAAACCTAAGCTTCATTAATGTTCTGAATAAGGCTCGTTTAAACTTCTAAAAGACCGTCAAGAGCTTACTTAAAAGCTTCGATAATGTTCTCCTTTGTATTTTCAAAGAAATTTTACATATGTTTCTAAGAAATAAGAAAGCTTATTTAGTTAGGCCGAAACGAAGCTGAAATGTTAGTTGGGGTTGATCTAAAATATGTATTTTGAGCAAAAAGAACGATTGAATAGCATTATTTTCATTGAAAAATGACGATCATTTGACAGCCAAATTGACGTTGACTTGACATTTTTGAAAATGTCGTAGGACAAGAAGACAACTATCTGTAGGCGTAGAGGTTTCATTCAACTGCTCTTCTATAATGACTGCAGTAAATAGTTTTCTGGTTTCTCTCTAATCTTCTTAATTGTACTTTTCGTCAGTTCATAACCACAGTTCCTTTAGCAATTCCACATAATTGACAAAATCCTCACAATTATTATCATCAGAAACGCATTTTTGGGTAGAATTGTCGAACATCGATTTTTTCATCATTTTTTGCAACTAAATAATTTCACACCAGGCAGCACTACAAAATACTAAAATCCAACGTTACGAACCGATTCTCTAAGAGTACGGTAAGACCAAAATTACTGGGAACTAGAGAAAATTGAAGCTGGTGTACCACAAGGAAGTGTCCTAGGATCAACCCTGTATCTGTTATATTCAAGCTATTTCAGTAGACATTAACGCTATCATGGACACCTTTGTTGGTAATGCTGCAGCATTGGTGCCAGATAAATCCTACACAAAAAATAGCATATCAAACTAAATGGAACAAAATTGACGCATGTAAACTTTACTTACTTGCTTACTTATCCAGCTCCTGATCCATGGAGGGTCTTTGCCTGAGATATTGCGGTCTTCCATCGGTTGCGGTCCCTCGCACGCTCCCTCCAGTCATCGAGACCAAGCGTTCTTGCGTCGGAAACCGCCTGATCCCTGTAGCGGAGGTTCGGTCTTCCTGGTTGGAGCATTGTTGTCCATTCGCTCCATGTGGCCGAGCCAGTGGCAAGTTTTGGCTCTTTGGACTACATCAACATCTTGGTACAGCTCGTATAATTCACTATAAAATCTTCTCTTCCATTCGCCCTCCTCGCATATTGGAACAAATATCCGCCGAAGAATTTTTTTCTCGAAAGTGCCCAGTATCAATTCCCCTTTTTTACTTATCGTCCAGCACTCGGCGCCGTAGAGTCTTCCGGGAAAGGAGTTTTGAGCCCATTTGTTTGGGCAAACCGAAGTAGCAGCGGTTCGCTAGGGTAGTTCTTCGTCGAATTTCCACTAAGGTGTCATTCGTGGGGTTGATGTTTGTTTCGAGATAGGTGAACTCCTTGACTACCTCGAAATTAATGCTACCAACAGTGACGTTCTGTCCTAGGTGATGGACAGATGAAGCTTTGTTTGTTTATAGCATGTACTTTGTTTTGTCATCATTCACTTCAAGACCAACGCGTTTTGTCACTTCAAGACCAACGCGTTCAAAAGTCACATAATAGGGCATCTCCTTGTCTGAACCCTGTATATGTCTGGAATAGCTCGGATGAGCTGTTACCCATTAGCACGTTGCACCGCGTATTTTGTAGCGTCATGCGGCATAGCTGGATCAGTTTATTTCGGGATTCCGAGTTCCGGCTTTGAAGTCGATGAAAAGATGATGGGTCTCGACTTGAAATTCGTTGGTCTTTTCCAGAATTTGCCTCAATGAGAAGATTTGGTCTATCGTTGATCTGCCTGGCCTGAAGCCACACTGGTACGTGCCGATCATAGTGTTGCAGAAAGGTTTAAGACGCTCACATAGTACGTTGGATAGGATCTTGTATGCAACATTAAGCAGGGATATACCTCTGTAGTTTTTGCAGGACATAGTATCGTCTTTTCTTGTAGATTGGGCATATGGAGCTAACTGACCAGTAGTCGGGCATACTTTCCTCCTCCCACACTTGGTTGATGAGCTTGTGTATGCACCCTACCAGGACATCTTCTCCATACTTGAAGAGTTCCGCAGGTAGATCATCCGAGCCGGCGGATTTGTTGTTCTTAAGCTTGTGGATGGCTTTCTTAATCTCTTCAGTACTAGGCGCTAGGACTGGATCTGCATTGACTGGTCTCATGCTTCTTTGTTCTCCTGTCGCTTCCCCTACAGAATGCCCATTGAGCAGCTGCTGGAAATGCTGCTTAAACACGTCTACAATTCCCTGTGCTTCGGTGACTAGGTTCCCTCGCTGTTTTGAAGAGCTTGCGTGCCGGTTTTATAAAGCACATGCCAGTTGCTTGGCTGTTTTGTAGAATCGGCGGGTGTTGGTGGCAGTGCTCGACTCCTCGAGATACCTGAGCTGAGAGGCTGCGGATGCTCTTTTCTTTCTACGAAGGGTTTTCTTCTCTTTCCTTCTCTTTGCACGGTACTCCTCTCTTGCTGCCCTTGTTTTCCGTTGCAGCATTTGCATTCGTGCATTTTCCGTCTCCTGCTTATCATACCACGGGTTCTCTTTTCTAGGTGGTTGATAGCCTATGGTGGTCTCAGCTGTCTCCTTAATGATGTCACGATACAAATTCCACTGGTTAATGACGCTTGTGGGTGGGAGTACGGCAGTGAGTTTCCCGGTTAATTGGTCACTGTAGTCTCTGGCTTTCTCAGATGTGCTAAGGCATGCAATGTTGAATTTCTTCCCTTGGGCGGTCTTCGCTTTCTTTTCATTAGACAGTCGGGCTCTGAACTTTGTCACAACAAGAAAGTGGTCAGAGTCCACATTTGCACCTCGGAAAGTTCGCACGTCCAAGATGTTCGATGCGTGCCTTGCGCCAATTGGCCTGGGGAACCTAGTGCTTCTTATCATCGTATTACGAGCTGCAGCAAAGTCGATTAGTTGAAAGCCGTTGTCTGTTGTCGTTTCGTGGAGGCTGTGCTTTTCAACTAATCCGTCAAAGATATTTTCCTTCCCGATTTTAGCATTGAAGTCTCCAAGCACGACTTTGACATCGTTCTCCGGACAGGCTCCGCTCAGGAGGTCGTAAAATCCTCCTTGTTAGACTCCTTCACTTCATCAGTAGGGGCATGTGCACATATTAGGCTGATGTTTTGGAAGGTAGCTTTGATGTGGATTACAGCCAGGCGATCACTCTCGATCTGAGTCATTTCCCACGACGAATCCACATTCTAACATGTGCAATCTTTGATGACAGCTGTAATAAATGTCGCAATCTTTTCTTTTCATAATCCCTGATCCTATCCATTGTATCTCCTGGATTGCGGTAATATCTGCCTTGTACCGCGTGAGGACAGATTCAAGTTTTTTAATAACACCTGGCGTATAGAGTGTCCTTACATTCCAGGTGAATACTCGTAGGTCGTAGTCCATTTTCGTTCCGGGTCGGGTTGCCATTTGAGGGGGGTTGTTATCCGTGGCTTCTCGCTTCTCTTTCATAACAATGGTTTTGTTTCAAGTTTTTTAATAACACCTGGCGTATAGAGTGTCCTTACATTCCAGGTGAATACTCGTAGGTCGTAGTCCATTTTCGTTCCGGGTCGGGTTGCCATTTGAGGGGGGTTGTTATCCGTGGCTTCTCGCTTCTCTTTCATAACAATTGGTTTGTTTACTGTAATCAGATCGTTAGCTCAACGCACTAACCTCCAGGGTCATTGATTTGGTGTTGCAATTCTTTCCTTGATCAACACTCGCACTTACAAGTTTAGCAAGTCATGACCAGTATCTGGCGGTTACCGACTTGGAGGTAATAATGAAGGAAAAGAAACAGCTCGAAGCCCCTAGTTCCTACAACATTCAACCACCATGTAAGCTTTACAAACAAAAAAATAAACAATTTTTATAAACAATACAGCACAGTTCCTTATTCCAATACTGCCAAATATGTTGGAATGGCTTTGGATGCAAAATTAAAATGGAAAAACATATCAACAAGAAAAGAGAAGAACTTAACTTAAAATTCCGAAAAAGTACTGGTGACTAGGGAAGAACTCTTACATATCTATCCAGAACAAACTAATGTTACATAAGTAAGTATTAAAACCCATTTGGAAATATGGCATCAAATTTCGGGTCTGTACAAAGAAAACAAATGCTGAACCCATTCAAAAAATCTAAAGCAAGGTCTTTCATGGAATAAATAATGCCTCTTGGTATACAAGAAATAGCGATCTAAATTGTGACGTTCAAATTGAAACGGTTACAGAAGTGTTTAAAAAACACGCAGTATCACTATCAGTTACTGAAAAGTCATATCAACTCCAAATTGAAGACCCTCTTGAATGTTCAAGACAATGTTCGGAGATTAAGAAGAAATCAAGCCTCATGAGCTTTAAACTTCCCACAATGTGATTTATAATCAACAAACAAAAAACCATTTGTCGATCTTTCATATAATTTTGCTGATTCACCGGTGGTTTTAGTGCGGTAAGAGTCCTAAGCTACTCAGTATTAACTCTTACCGAGTGTCTTTTGAAGATTTTCCTAAAATAACATTTTTTTTAAGTTATTAAATTCATGTTTCATGCTCCATTCGTTGTTACCCAGGGAAGGGGGCCATTGTATCTAAATGTTAAAAAACCGTTGAGGAAAATATTTTTTCTTTGAAACTGCTCCTACGGGTTTTATAAACTTTATATCTATTCTCAAATTAGTTCGATATATAGAAACAAATATTAAAATTTACAAATAGAAACAAGGTATCAATAGAACATAACACGTTTTTTTTTTTAAATTAATAATTTTCTCACTATCGACTGAAAAGATTTAGATTTATTTTCTTATTTTTATGCAAATTTCAAATAAGATTAAAAAATATTCCATATCAAAATTTTCAAAAAAAGGTTGCTTTTTTTGAAAATTCGATATCTTAAAAACGGGTTGACATTTTTTTTTTTAAATTTAATTTTATATGAACATAAGCAAATACTAACCTAAGATTTGCATATCAAAAATGTTCCTTAAATATGTTTTTAGAATTTGATATTATAAGAAAATAGTTTTTAAGAGAACGACTCGATTTTTTTTTTTCATACAATCATATTCGCTCAATTCGTTCTTTTTTTCATTTCAAACTCTCAAAGAAGAAAGAAGTTGTTTTAGCTAATTTAAATATCGTACTTCATGCTTTTAAACATTTTTCTCTCACAATTCCCACGTCTTTACATATGTATAATTTTCTTAAACCCTCAGCGCCTTGAACATAAGAACAAGTACGTGTGACCCAGTCGTGCATTTTATTTACATATGTTGGTTTTTGAAAACTTTTTCTGCTTAATTTTGTATAAGATTTTGTAAGCCATCTCTGCCTATATCAATGGAAAATTTACAAAAAAGTTTTAAAAGATAAAATTTTAAACTCGGCTTAGTATCCAAGTTTTTCCAAAAATTTGGAAAAACAAACATATTCAATAATAAATAAAACTCTTGCACGTTATAGTTCTTCTATTCAATAGGCTATTGACAACTAACTCAAAGCAAAAAACGAACATCGACAAATAAAAATATAAACATTTTACTTTGTTCAATAATGTGGTACATCAACATACCTTAACTAGGTCCCACGAAATCTTTTAATATCGTAAAAACTCAAATCATCATAAACTTACAAGTCATAGCATTTCCAACGAGTTTCCACTCACTCTTCGGAGCAAAACAATATTTATGAATGAAATTTAGTTAAAAACTCAAAACGTAAACATACAATACTTACTCAATATCTACTACATAAAAATAAAACCACCATTCATGGTTGTTGAAATTTCTATTTTCGGAAAATGAAGAGATTTGGGCATTTAAAACCTTAAAGAGAACGTCCCATTCTCAATCTCCCCCGCATAATATAATTGCGTGCGCTTTCTTATGCGTGAGTATGAGTTAAATTCAACAGCACAATCACAAAATACAAAAATAACCATCAACAGCTTGCACTTGATTACAAATATTGCGGCAGTGCAATCGACGAAGATTGCGGTAGGACCACGAAGAATGAACAGAGCAAACGCAAGTTAGGGCAGGGGCAATGGGTGGGTGCCAGAGAAATATCTCCAAAGAGAAACAAATTCAATACAAAGAATGAAAAAGAATTCTGTTTCTTTTTTTCTTGTTCCTGCTTCTGCTACAGGAAACAGGAGTATAAAATGAGACATTTTATGCATAGTACCTATATTGTAACATTGCACATGTACACACATAATGTAGGAAGGTTAATATGTATATTTGTTTTTTTTATCTATTTACTCACCGAAACTTCACCAACCATTTGCTCTCAAACTCAACATCAATGGAAATTGCATGGGTGGCACTGGCACTGCCTCTGGCTCTGACACTGCTCAGCTCTGGCTCACTGCATAGAGAAAGGAAATATGGTTTCTTAGTTGTCTACCCAATTTTACCGAAACGCGACCTAGAATCTCGTTTCTGATAGAGGCTCTTGGACGGATTTTGCAGTTCACATTCGGTTATCGTGCTGATTGGTAGTACGTGCAAAAAGACGCGTTAGTCGAACGAATGTACCCACTCAAGGGTTATTAATTTTTACCCTTAACGGATTAATTAATTTTGACAAAGAAATTAACAAAAAATTATTTTTTTTATTTGGAAAAGTCGAGTGTTTGTTTAACAGTTTTGCCACTGTTAACACAGTCAAACTGTGTAATTTTATTCAAAATTATTTATTAACTTAAATTTAGTTATTTTGTATTTGAAAATGAAGTGTCGGAAGTGGTTAATGTCATGAAGCAGTGAAAAATCAGTTTATTTAAAATAAGCCAGTGTTATCTATCGATAAAGCCAAAGGAATATATTTTTTTTAAGAAATCAATTTTTTGAATATCTAACTCTACATTACGTCTTTAACATATATGGAGTAATTTTTTTTGTATTGTACTTTATAAATGTAGATGGGTATGCATGTGTGTATAAAAATTAGTCAAGCGAAAAGTGAAAACGGTTTTATTTAAATACATACAAGTACATACCTACCCTATAAATTTAGGTATCGTCACGGTCGAGGAAAAGTTTAAGCTGGCTAAGTAACAGCAAAATCGCGATTGGAAATTGACTCTGAAAATAAGTACCTCCTCATTGACATAGATGTTGAAAGATAATCACATTAGTTAAATCTTACCTTTGATGTGACTTGAATAAAAATAGGTAGATACCATATCGCTGAGGTACATATTCTTGGTGATTAGTCCAACATCAACGATTATAGATGGAGTTACTATGATTTTTTTCAAATTCTTCTGAAAATGACAAAACGTACTTCAATAATTCAAGGCAAAGTACCTAGAGCCATGATGTTTGAAAGCATTTTATAAAATATTTTTTTTGAAACTTGAAACAAAAGACATTTTTATTAGTTTTAGTTTGAAATTTAGTTTTAGTGGTAAATTCGATACTTAGCTAAGCTGAAATGACTCAGTGTGTAAGTGTGATTCAACACACGACTAAGGCTTTCCAAAATAACAAAATTAAAAAAAAAAAATGTTTTTTGCTTAAAAATTTAAAATATCTTCCAGCTAGCTTTAATTTTTGCGATGGTAACGAATTTCGAATTCGATATTCGATCCAATACTTTTTGATTACCTATGATTCCAAAAAATTTCGGTAAGATAATTTACAAATTTAAGATGAATGCATTGAGCCTTCATTTTTTAAGAACATTAACATTTTAAGAGCATTAACAAAGGTTTGGGTACTCAAAATATTTTATTCGAATATTGAATCTATTGGTTGAAAAATCAGTAACCCTGCAGGATTCACGTTTAATTTCTCCAGGCAAAGAGAAAGTTAGTCTATGTTTACCCTCAACAATGAAAGCTAATTTTTGCCAAAAATGTAGGTAGGTACATAGGTACCTAAATTTTTTGGTTCCTATCATTATTTATTAGTTTTTATTGACTCAGCAGGAAATGTTTTAGTCAGTGATGTAGAAATTTTATACATTTACGAAACGGGAGATAGGTAGGTAATTAATTTGAATTCAAAAAAATATATACCATGATGAAATTTTACTTGTTTTATTTAAATTTAAGGCTTTATTTTAACATCGCAATGTAAAATTATGGAGGTGTTAAAAAGTAGTGTTTTTTTTCATTCTGTTAGCATAGCTGTTAATCAGACATTTGAAATTGGATAGTACCAACCCATCTACAGAAAAGAATGGTGCGCCAGAGTTGTGGTCGAGTTAACATCTCTTTGATAACAGCAAGTTACTACTTAAATGTTCTGTAATATCATTTGGGGAAATATTTTTGATTACATATTTATGCAAGTGACAGTAGAAAATACAATTTTCATAAGAAACTTTAAATAAAACTGAGGAGAAGATCTTTTAAATTTTGCAAGGTGCTCATTTGTGTGGCTTTCCACTTCATTCTTCTTTCTGAGGACTTACAAACACAAAAAAAAAACGGATTCGGTACGAACTACGAAGTACGCGGGTAAAAGTTATTTATCTATTCCTAGCAAATTCAGCTTTTAACTTCAATGTCTTTTTAATTTTTATCCCTACTTTTTGTTTTTAAATAATATTATATTTAGCCTAAGCGTATAAGGTACTTTTTTTGTGTATCCCTGATTAAGAAATAATTATGCAAATTATTTTTCTACAACAACAATTCCTCTTCGACCATAAGCACACAAAAATATAACTAGCTATTGTAGCTACTAGGTAATCAAAATAATGATTTTCAATAAAAAAAAAACAGAGTTGTTTTGGAATCGGAAACCTTCGTATAAATTTCTTTTAAGTACGGATTTTTTCAAATAAATCATAAGAAAAGCAAAGATTGGCTCAAAACAATAAGCTGGCGTTAACTCTACCGAAACTTTTAAATTGAATATTTATCTAAATAATTTATAATTTTAATTTTTTTAAGTCACTCAATTAACAAAATTTACCAGCATAATTTAATCCTTTTTAAATGTCTAGTGTCAAAATAAAACTTTAATAAAAGCTTCGTGCAATAGAAACTTCCAACGGTGCAGAATAATGGAGCATTTTTATTTCATACCTTTGAACATAAATAGCAGTGTTTAAAAACCTTCGTGGATTATGTAAAATTAATTGGCCGTTTTAATTGTGAATACCTAGAAATATTTGTATGGAAATTGTTTCAAACATCACAAAACTGAATAAATTCTTGTAAAAAAAGCAACAAAAAATACCACCAACCTATTTGGGTATGTCCTTATTTACATGTGGCTCTGTTGCGATTACGTTTTTTATTCATGCCCCCTCGGATAATAGTGAAAATAAAATAGTACCAATGTTGTGAATTACACGGTTTTTATTCAAATTAAATTGAAAAGTGAGTTTTTGTGGAAAAAAATTCAATTGAAAAATAAAAATATTCATTTAGCTTAAAAAAAGATTGTGATAAAGTTTAAAGTAATAAAGTTTATTAAATCTGTTTATTCAAACAGGAAGGAAATAAAAAAGGAAACATAAAAAATTAAGTGCACCACAGTAGAGTGATTTTAATTTATTAAATTGATAAAGCTAATTCTCTCATAAGAACGCGAATTGCACGTTCCCACTTATAGAATAGGGGTGTACGGCATACATAAATCTGAATTTTGAAAATAAAGATGTTCTTAATCAAATATACATATATAGCCAAAAGAAGTATTTATCGTTGTATTTACAATTAAAAAATTAAGTTTTCTTACATATGTATATGCTATATCTGATTCAAAACAGTGGTCTATGACAAAAAAAACTACGCTCTGAAGAAATATCTATCTAATCCATAATTAACTTTAACCATATGCTGACACAACATATATACATACATATGTAATACAACGGAGGTGTTTTGGAACTTTCATGATGAGCGTCATGGTCTGATGGAAATAAACAGGTTGGTAGACTAAACTATATGGTTTTTACTTCTTTTGTTTTTTTTTTTCCTGCGTTTATTATTTTAGGTTCTATATGCCCATTCCATTGTTTCGTGTGAAGGCAAGGGATAATATTTTTGTTTTTCTGAAATGGGGTGCTTTGGTTCAGTGATTTTACATACATTTTAAGTCTGCAACAGGAAAAAGGAATTAACTTGTTGACTTAGAAGTTGTTAAAGTTCATTCAACTACACATTATTTTAACTAGAATTCAAACTTGTGGGTTGTAAGAACGCAGCACTAGCGAATTGAGCAACACTTTTATTAACTAGTAGGTATTTGTTAAAATTAACCTGAATGAGACGAAAAACGTAAATATTCAAAAGGCAGCCAAGTTCTCTTATATGGATGATTCTTTTTCATTTTGTTTAACATTTTTGGAAGCAATTAGCCGTCAAAACCAACTTTATATAAACTTTAGCACGTTCTTTCACACAAAAAAATAAAAAACAATAATTTTATAGACGTTTTTTTTTTAATTGAATCGATTTTTTAGGAGGAGCCGACGAAACTTCCCTCATTTGTAAAATCACCCATATAAAAAAGGCTAGGTGGGTCCCGCACTAGTAAACTTCCTATTGGAAGCCAGAGGAACGATGTTATTTATTATTAAAAAATTGACAATTCAAGATTTTCGAAAACGTTTTTAGGCATTCAATATGCAATCAAGTGAAGCCGGAAGATTGGTTTGCCTTCTCCTGAAGACAAAAAAATTTGTTGATAAAGTTTTTTGTAGTTTTTTTTTCCACTTTAAAAAAAAAACTTGTTGAATTTTCTTACAAAACCTATTATATCAATTTTAAGTAGTATCTCGTGGCATGATGGTTAGTGCGTTGGACTGACATGTCGCAAGGTCTGGCTTCGATTCCTAGCCGCTGCCACCTTAAAACAGAAATATTTTTATCGAGGTACTGTCTCTTGCGGGGAACTGAAGGCTAGGTGGGTCCCGCACTAGTAAACTTCCTATTGGAAGCCAGAGGAACGATGTTATTTATTATTAAAAAAATTGACAATTCAAGATTTTCGAAAACGTTTTTAGGCGTTCAATATGCAATCAAGTGAAGCCGGAAGATTGGTTTGCCTTCTCCTGAAGACAAAAAAATTTGTTGATAAAGTTTCTTGTAGTTTTTTCCACTTTAAAAAAAAACTTGTTGAATTTTCTTACAAAACCTATAATATCAATTTTAAGTAGTATCTCGTGGCATGATGGTTAGTGCGTTGGACTGACATGTCGTAAGGTCTGGCTTCGATGCCTAGCCGCTGCCACCTTAAAACAGAAATATTTTTCTCGAGGTACTGTCTCTTGCGAGGAACTGAAAAAACCTCCAAGAGTATACTTGTCATGTGTAAGTGCTTCTCAACCAGCCGTCTGCACTCGGCAACAAATTGTAGTTCCCCTCCATTCCTGCCAACAACACGCACACAGGAATGCTAAGTCACTAGGCCCTGTTTCTTCATGAGAAACCGCATTTGAAAAACAATGTTACTGTCGTACATAATTGAAATATTAATTGATCTGTGACATTACGATAAGGAGGGGTTGTATTTCGCCATCAAAATAATATTTTATTTTATAGTCAAATTCGGTTTAATTTTCCATGCAAAAACCAACCTCTAAATCAATCTCCGTCTAACCCACATAACTATATTCTTTCGATTATTATTGGCATATTTTCAATCCTTTTAAGTCGAAGTTTAGAATTTTTTGTTCGTGGAAAAAAAATCACCCTTTTGTAGCTTGTATTCTTATATAAATAAACAACAAGCAACACTTATAATATTCTGACTGTTTGAAGTCAGAGGTGGCGGAAGGCGTGTGCTGTATGTGCCACCGCACAAGGCCCCGCGCTTAAAGGGCCCCGTAGCACCTCAAAAGGTCTTTAAGTTTCAAAGTTAATAATTTGTACATGAATAGTTTAATTCAATTCATCGCATTTGACAACCAAAACTGGCTTTTAAAGTTGAATTTTGTTTGTAATTTCAAAAGATTTATCTACATACAGTCATCCGAATAGATGAAAGCAGCTTGTAGGTCGTAGGCATGGATATTTACGCTTTGAGATGTTGAAAGGCAGTCAAACATTTCTAGACATCCCGGTAAAAATTCCTTGAACACCCCGTCAGACAAACTTTTGATGTTGCAGAAAAAATCAAAGTTTAAGCTCAACTTTTTTTTCGAAAACAAAGCAAGGCATTTTTCTTAAAGCATAGTACGCAGCTGAAGCGAAACGAAAAATTTCATACAGAAATTGACACAACGAAATCAGAAACGAAATAATCGTTGTGATTTTTGTTATGTAAATAGTACGCAGCTCGATAGAGATATTAATTAATAAACCAGAAAATCGTAGTAGATTACTAGATCCAAATCTCCACTTATTTTTCGTACACAATTAATTGACCGTAACATCCTTCAGACGAAAATATGACAGTTTTTTTTTTTTGGATTTTTTTGAATATACAAATTGAAGAAAAGGAATTGAGAACATTGACCACACAATTATTTTGAACCCTTTACACCTCACCTGACTATACGAAAACAAAACAAAAAATAAAAATTCATATCAAACGAGAAAAAAAATTTACTTTTTTTTAAATTTATTTTTACATCTTCTGATAAGACTCTCCTATTTTATTTTGTAATTAATTTGTTTCTGATTTTGTTCTCCAGGTGGAGACCAGAGAAAATTTCAATTCAGCAGGGTACTATAGACTTTAAGGCGCCAGTAGAGCTATCATTGAAACTCATCATTAAAAATTTGAATGAGTGATTTTGGGACAATCAGAAAATAAAATTATTAATTATTTTTATGGGCAAATAAAGCTAATGAGTAAGTTATTATTTCTAGTCAAAACAAATTCAAATAGCCCCAACTTTCCACATAAAAAAACTTTTCTTATTTCAATGATTGAACTACCTATTAATGATCATTGAAATCTTTAAAGTCGTTTTATGTGGAAAGTTGGGCCCATTTGAAAATTTTTTTGACTAGAAATATTAACTAATTCTGAAACATCATTTGTCCATCATAATAATAAATGATTTTGCTTTCCTAATGTCACAAAATCTATCAATTCAATTTTCAATGATGAGTTTCAATGATAGGTATAACTGGCGCCTAAATATGTAATTTTATGGTTTATTTTATGGAAAGAAAAACTTAGATTTATAACGGAATTTTGAGAAAAAGTCCAAAAACCAAAATCCTTTAGCAATTTTATTTTTATTTTTTATATTATTGTCTAATCTAAGCTTTAATAAAAAATGATATAAGAAAAGACAAGAGATTAAAAAGTTCTTGATGGGGACATTGTTAAACAAGTTCTTAAAGGTCTTAGGCATAACTTAAATTAGGTGGATCTTTAAATTGAAAAATAACTTTGTTTTTTAACGCATCTTTTTGCAAGAGGCCCCGTAAATTGATCTTGCACACGCCTCGTTTCGGTCTAGCAGCGCCTCTGTCTGACGTGATGAGGATTATTTTTTAACTAAATTTAAACTGCTTTTAGGTTATACCTACCTGCTCTTAAAGAGGAACAGAAAGATTATAAAATAAATTTTAAAGGACTTTATTCTGCTAGGAGCTTGTTTTTATATGTATTTCATCAAGTCCTGAAACCCCGATTGGGGCATAGGGCACCAACAAATCGTCTCCATCCTTCACGGTCTGCAGCTAGATATTTTAACTGTGGCCACGTCTTTCTCTGGGATTCTGCTTCTGCTAGGACTGTTGATTTCCATGTTGTTCTTGGTCTTCCAACCCGCCGTGCACCCTGAGGATTCCATTCAAAGGACTGCTTTGCAATTTCATCGTTTGGTTTCCTAAGTGTGTGACCAATCCATTGCCATTTACGCTTTCTTATGTCAATGTCCAGCCTCTCTTGACTTGTCCTGCGCCACAATTCTTCGTTTGATATAATTTGCGGCCAGCGAATTTTTAGAATATGGCGTAGACAGCGATTCACAAAAGCCTGCAATTTCCTCGAGATGGTAGTCGTGACTTTCCATGTTTTGCAAGCATATAATAGCACGGATTGGACATTGGATTCGAAGAATCTCAACTTAGTGCGTAGGGAGATTTGACTGGATTTCCAGATTTGGGACAGAGAACCGAAGGCTGCGCGAGCTTTATTTATTCTAGTTTGAACGTCCAGATCAGTACCACCATTTGCTGAAACAATACTTCCAAGGTAGTTATATGTATTTAATTTATATAATTAGTTTTTGTGTCTTCTTTTTGCATCCAATAAATTGTTTTTAACAAACAAAATGATTGTACTTACATTTTACATAAACTCGAATTTCTTTCAATAATCTCTCTAACTCTAAGTTGAAGTACATATTTCATAGTTTTGAAAAACTCGTGTGTAAACTCAAAATTAATTATAAAAAAGGAAAGAGACAAAATTTACATATTTATATTTTATCAAATGAAACAATTTTTTTTTTAAATAATACGTTTTCTATAAAACCAAGTGAAATTTAAATTTTTCCTCCAATGTTCGTTATCTTGTCTATTTCTCTTTATAAACTGTTTATCGACAGTGCTAATATTACAACAATCTGATCACATATTTTTTATTTATTATTATATTATATTTATTATTATATTATTATATACATATTATTATATTATATACTATTATTATATTTATTATACTCTTTGTGGTTGCGTGTGCACCATTTCTAGTATTTTAATTTTTTTATATGTATTAAGATAATTAATTAAATATTTCTATTGTTTTTTATCTATAATCTCCTAAAAATTTTAAAATACTTTGATTTCAAAAGAATTGAAAGCGCATTTCCTTCCGAGTGACATTAAGCTTTTAGTTTGTTTAGGATTTTTATACTTTTTTAATATTTTGCATTTCGATTTGAGCAGCACACTTTACTGGAGTTAGAACCATCTTTTGCATTGCTTTTAAATCAAAGTGCTGAGCGTTGGATGCAGCTCTGATGTTGGTTTATTTACCCGCTGTCGTAGTCGCTGCGTATCTATTAATCTCCTTTTATTATTTACCTACAGCCAAACTCATTTTCCAAATAATTGCTTTTATAATTATTTATATTCTACTATATTTTAACTGAGATATCTCGATATTTTAAAACAATTCACAGCACGCTTTGAATTATCCTTTTTCTTCCACATTCAAAGGCTTTCCGCAACCCGTTCTAAAAAACAATAAGAAATTATTAAAAACAACTACAACTATCGACTGGAACCCACATGAAATATAAATTAAATTAAAATTAAAACTTTAAGGTTTAAAAGCTTGCCAACATAAATTGAAGAGAATTGAATTTTCTACATTTTTGAACTGTCTTTAGACTTCCTATTTCAATATGGTTATCAAAAAGTGGGACTTTCAACACCTAGAATCGAATTTAATACTTGCATTGAATCCCCTTACACATCAAAAGAGAAACCTTTCCTTCCTATTGGAGTGTTATTTGATTTTTTTACACCTAGAATCGAGTTTTATACTTGCACTGAACCCTCTTACACATCAAAGAGAAACTTTCCCTTCCTATTTGAAGGTTATTTTAACATTTTAACAGATTATTTGCAAAAATTTTAAAAGCTGCTTTAGTAGATTAATGACAAATTTTCTTGGTTATTTTGTTAATGCACAGACATGTGTTACACCATTTTGGAACGTACCTTAAATAGACAACTTTCAAAAGCAATTTATCATTCATGGTGTCAGACAATTTTTATTTCTTTGAGGTTGTCAAATAGTCCAGTCAATTTGTGCTCGAAAGGGCCCTTGGCAACCAAATTGTGTGGTAGTTTTGATTTTACTCCTGCTTTATCTTTTCGAGGATGCCTAATCCGAACCTGAGTTTTGTGACTACAATTTCGTCACGCAACATGGACAAAAATGCAAAAATGTATTTTTTGGTAGTTTTTGTCACTTATGGATCGAAAACTATAAATTATTCGCAAATTTCATCAAGGTTCTACTGAACGTGTATACAATTTGCAACAAATCTCTGTGGCAACCCATTTAGACTCAAGCGCTAGTGGAAAATTGACGTATTTTTACTGTTTCCGAAAATCCACTCGAAAATACTAATTAATAATTTGGTGGACAAAATTTTAATTTTTATCTCTAGTATAAGCCAAAATATATTTTTCTGATTGTTTCTGATTCGCTGAATTCGAATCTAGCGTCAGAATTGTTATAGCACGTCACGTTTTGTTCTGTTCAATGATTAACTGCAGTCTCTAAGTATACGGTTTTTTACAATTTTCAAGGAAAGCAATTTTCACTGATGTATTTTATAACCGACCTTTCGAAAAAATTTAAATTATTCATTGGCTACTGTTTCAAAGTAAGTTTTCAAGAAAAGCGTTATGAAAATGTGTAATGTCGGTTTATGGTTATTGCAAATCTCAGGTTGAAAAAAATCTAATAAATATCTACACTCTTATGTAAATATTTGTCTACTTTATTATTTTGTACATGATGTAAATTGTACAATAAACATACATGCATACATACCCAATGTTCACTAGGGTGGTTGTTGTATGCATTTTTCTGAGTTTTTATATTTTGATAGGCCTAAATCAGTTCCAAATAAAGACAACATTTTTTTCTTATTTTTTTAGATCTCTCAAACAAAAGAATATTCGTATAGGAATCGTCGTGACCTCCCGTTTACACAAAGTGTATTTTCTTAAAAAAATTACTTAAAAGAGAAACAAAATATTTTAAAACATCGGCAAACTTAAAATTTCATCAGTTTAGTATTGATTTTTTAACACGGTAAATTTGTCACCTTTCCTTACACTTTGTATGTAATTTATTAATTATAATTTTTTTCTGTTTTTAGTCAGGTTTTTAGAAAATTGGCCCTCCAGTCTCAACGGGAGAGATAGACCCCCCTCCCATAATATTTTTGTCTTAACCCAACCTACTTGCTCCAGCTTTTTGGTGCACCTTATACCAATCACCCTGTATCAGGAGTGTCGGGTTTTTTGCGTATATTCAAACTGGATATGGTCAATCTTATAAAGCTTTTAAAAGAAGTAATTTTTCAAAGTTGAATTTTGAGACCCCGCGGCCTTTTTGATATAAGAAACCACAGTTCAAGTTGTCACAAAATCCATTTAAATTAAAATTTGTGTCGATATGTGATCACAGTTACATAAAATGATTTTTTTTTTGCTTTTGTAACCCGCTGCTAAGAAAAAAAAAACTGAAAACTGCTCTTTAAAATGTTATAAGACAATTTTTTACCGATTTTCTGATGACGCTGACATGAGTCAAAAGAACCTTCGACGTTGGAACAAAAATGTCGAATATTTTATTTGAATTTGTTTTCTGAAAGAACCAGACATGATAATTGTTTTTTTTTTTCTTTTTTGAAAGAAAGTTTTTTAAAAATTGCGCTTTCTTGCGAGTTTCTAAAATCCTGTCTGAAGAGAACTATGCTACATCAGGTAGTACTGATAAAATTCTACAAAATGTCTTATTATTTTAGTTTTTTTTTTCAAAAAGTGGACCTAATTTTAAAGAACTACATATACATATACCTTACCTATACGCAGCATTGAAATGAACTTAGAAAAATGAACAACAAAAATCTATCACTTGTTGCCTTCTTTCGAAATATTTGTGTATTTGATATAGCATAAGCTTTAATTTCTATGAAACACAAACCTGAACCAATATCTACATTATTGGAAACAAAAATGAAAATAATCAATTTTTTAAGTTGACTTAAAATAATAATCTTATAATATAATAATCATCAACACATTTTAAAATGGTTCTTTTCTGGTTTGCATCGTTTAAAGAAACCGGCCCAGCCAGAGAGTTGCCAAAAGTAGGTACTTTTCTGATTTCTCTATCAGTAGAGTTTAATACTAGTTAGGAAAATGCGGTTTTTGTACTTTTTCGAAAAGGTTTTTGAAAAGTCAAGCTAGATTGGGAGAATATTCCCATTGACATTGTAGCGCTTCTTTTTTTTATTGCAAAGGTGATTCACGTAAAACCTGTCACAAAGTTCAGAGCATTTCGGTTGAAATTGGACAAGAAAAGAATACCACAAATAATTATTATTATTTTTTTTTTCTATTTAATGTTATTTTTTTATAAAATTGCCCGTCCTTTTCTAGTAGGGGAAAATATTACACCTACTTGAAAAGGACGTGCAATTTAGTAAAAAAAAATAACATTAAATAGAAAACAAATAATAAATAAACGGCTACAATTACAGTATTCTTATATAGCTTTTTTGGAAAGCCATCATTATAACGGTTTATTTTAAAATTAAGTTTTTTTATGAATAGTTTTGGCAAAAAATTGTTTCAAACTAAAAATTTTGTGGAAAAATTATTTTTTTTTTTAATTTTAAGTTTAAAAAGAATTTTTGCTGAACCTATAGGTAGGTGATTCTTCAAAAAATGGAATAAAATGATGATAATTTCGACATAACACTTTTGGAAGCAAAAAGTCGTAAAACCTTAATGTACATATATGAACTTTAGAACGTCCTTTCACATAATTGAAAACGGCCAGACAAAAAACAAATAAAAACAACGATTTTAGGTTGTTTTTTTTTTTTAACAGGTGTTCCACAGAACTGAACCTTTTTTTTACTTTTTATTATTTAAGGTCATTTTTTAAAGAAAATCATACTCCTCACCTTAATGGGGAGAAATATACCCCCTCCAACTCAATTTTTTTCTTGTTTCGACCAAAACTGTGCCCTCTAACACTTTTATATATTTTATGCAAAACACCCTGCGTAAATTGTCTTTAAATTTCTTAACCACTTGAAAATAAGAGTAAGTTCATGCGATGGAGTCCTGCTATTTATTTTACATGTATTAAACAAGAAAAACAGCATTTTGTGAGCATTTTTGGGGCCTCAAGAGATAAAATCAGTAATTAGATGTGAGGGGACTGAGGCCAGGGGACTAAGTATTTTCATAGTTCTTGCCACTAAAACATGTTTACGCATTGTACAAACAAAATAAAAAAAAATGATATAATTAAGATTTTACTAGGCCTTTATTAAAATGCTAAAATATATACCTGCTAACATATAAATATTTTCTGTAAACACTCATCAGGAGACTGAGAAACTGAGCGGACAATCCATGACCTATCGCATAAATGCCTTCTTAACAAATGAAATAGCAAACGAGCGTAGGATACAAAAATGATTTTATTGTCACCAGAGTTCATGCTTCACGTTTCTAGATCTGAAACTTGGATAGTTTTCAAAGTTATGGAAATTTTTGACTGTTCCAATCGGTCAGGGGACTGATTAGAAATCCGAGGGACAAAGTTCAATGATTTTTTTTTAAATATAATATAATGGTACTCATTTATCTTTTATATCATAAAACGATAAATTGTCTAATGTCAATAATTGAAAGTTTATTTTGATTTTCGAACTTAAATAAGAGAGCTGTAAGAATTTTTCTCTTAGAAAACGAGCAGGGGACTGAGAATAAGATCCTTTAAAGAATTTTTAGAGTGATGAAAACATGTTGGATCTTAATAATTTTGTCAGGCCATGTAGACATAAAATTAGAGAGAATACTTGAGCAGTTATTAAAATATCAACGGATCCATCCAAAAATCCATCATTTGTAGAATCCCCCAGAATACCCAGGTATTTATTAAAAGAACTTTCTTTGAAAATAATCCTTACGACTATTAGAATTGGCAATTTTTATATTTTTGTCAATTTTAAATATCGCAAGACACATCATACATTTTTAAATGTCTGTTGTATACTCATGCGTTATTGTATTTATATTTATATTTATTTTTAAATTTGAAAGCTACTCGTATTAATCATAAGTATCAGTTAGCAATAACTTAGTACTATAACTAATACTTACGAAAACTCTAAGTCTCAAAATAATAACTGCTCGTTTAAAAATTTCAAGTCACGCAAAATTATGCAGAAATCGCGTTTTTGGTTAAAGCTTATGTACGAGTTCACATACATAAATATTATGTAAATTGAAAATAAGTGAAATATGATTGTGATGAAAGATGATTGTCTACATATTCGTGTGACACAACTGCCACTTTAAGTTACTTTAAAAACCCTTGCGAGTTGTGAAAGTTATTAACAGTGTATACATTGTTGCATATAAAATGCAATTTTATAAAACTGCATTTTAAATTATGTTACACTAAACGTTAAAAAATATACATATTTTCATTGTAATCAAAAGATAAAATGGTAGGTAAGGTACTTATTTGGGGAATAAAATACGACCAAAAGTTATTGAAACAAATATTTATGTACATTAGGGTGGCACTTATTTTTAAATCGGTCAAGTTTAACACGTTCTCACGCAAAATACATCTGGATTTCTTAGTCTTTTAGGGTAAAGTCGGGTAATATAGCATCCTTTAATCCATCCTTTCCTTCTTAATTGCTTATTTCTAAAACAAAAATATTTAAATATCATTAAGTTTAACAATAGCTCTCAATTGATGCAGTTTAAACTGAAATAGCGTCTTAAACTTTAAAGCCACAAACGAAAACAAAAAAAAGTGACTGAATTTAAGTAAATGTTTTGTTGTGCGTAACTTAACAAAGTGCAGCAACGGAAGTATTTGGTCCAGGAGTTCGCTCGATTGATTGTTTTCAAAACTAAGACATGGCACCCTTTAAGCTTAGTTTGTATTGGAAGGGTGCCATTTCACCCACTATTACACTGGGCCTATTTTTCATTGACTAAGGTTAGGTTAGGCTAATGGGCCGACAGTTGATCGTGTTACCGTCACACTTAGATCAATGTAGATCCATTGTGATACAATAGGGATTATGACCCCCAAGAAAAGAAACCTGTGATAAATCCTATGACAATCAAGACCGTGGCGGGTGTTGATGAGTTTCAGCAGGCTTTAACCTGAAAAGTCGGTGAGTATTTCTTAATCATTGAAGAAATGTCTATCGTTGCACGGCGCGGCGGTGCTTTTTAAGGGTGTGGTCTTTCCTTTACTCCCACTTGAAAGATCAGCCCGTAGGAGCAGTGGCTCCATGCAGCTTCTGGTGTATGAGTTTGGTAGGTCAGTAGTTGGTGTATGTGTCCATTCGTTTGGACAGGATCGCTACACAATCACTTGGTTGGGGAAGGAACGGCACCCTTTGAGGGTATGATCAGAGATGAGTATTTACTTCATGTATAGTAGATCTACTTCATTAATATATTTGTATGCACCTGCTACGTAGTAACTTATTTCTACTTTGTTTAATTAATGAAGCTTAACCTAAAAATTATTAAAATATTAAATGAAATTCACAATTTTCAAAGTATTATATTATAATATTGTATGAATTTAGTAATTTTTTCATTTATAGCAGAAACTTATTGAAATTAAAACAAAAATTTAATATTTATTTTAAAAATTTATATAACAAATAAATATTCTTATCCTTTCTTTCTTTCTCCTTAAGAAATCATGGATCCACCGAGCCCGTAGGAGCAGTGGCTCGATGAAACTTCCGGTGGATGAGTTTGATAGGTCAGTGGTTGGTGTGTGTGTCCGTTCATTTGTGGTTGGAGAAGTTTTATAATTTTGTGGTCGGGTAGTTAAAAAGTTTCAAACCATTTCCGACAAATCTTTACTTGAAATGTCAGAGAGTTCTTATAAGGCGCTAAAGAAGTGTCTCCCTAGGAGCCTATTTCTCAGATGGTAAAGCACAGGGCAGTCACAGAGGTAAAGAGAATTATCTCTACGTCACCACCACCTGGAAAGGTTGTCTGAACTTTATTTCATCTTTTTCTTGTGGTAACCCAGGTGGTTGTGAACGGTGGTAATGCTCACGAGAAGAGATATAGAGACTTTTTACTTAGTTGGATGATGTTGTCTGTCTTTTGTTTGTTGAAAATAAGCCATCATTTTCTAGTTATAGCACAGGTATAAAGTGACCTCCATTGCTCGTTTGCAGTAGCTACAATTTTGCTCTCTATTACCCGTTTAATATTACAGTGTGGGAGCTGAACAATTGTTTCTGCTTGATTAAGATCAAGAATTGATCCAATTCTTGCCAGCTCTTCAGCGCTTTCAATACCTGGGACACTACTGTGCCCCGCAACCTAGCAGAGCATTATGTTGTGTTGTGCACCAAGAACCCTAAGCTCTTCGCGACAGCAAGTTAAATGCTTTGATTTGATATCAATGGCAGAAATCGCTTTTATTGCCGCTTGGCTATTACTGAAAAAGGTGATATCAGCTTGTGGTATTGCCATAATTGAAACCTATCTACCTGCTTTTGTTACTGCCCGGACCTCAGATTGAAAGACACTGCTGTTATCAGGAAGTCTGAGTAAGTTTGCCAGTTCGAGGGTTTCTGAAAAGAACACTGCACTAACACCAGTACTCATCTTGGAACCGTCGGTGTATATAGCTATCATCGATTAGAAAGTAGACGGGTCGTTCGTTTGCTAATCTTCCCTGCTAGTAAAGGCGATCGTGAATGGCTTGTGGAAGTCTAAACGTGGTGTAATGTAGTCAGTGCTCACCATATTACACGTGAATTTCTGTAGAATTTGTAAGTGGCCTATAGTACTCTGTCTAAGAAGCCAGTTTCGATTATCAAAAGGATCCAAAGAAGCGGAGAAAGAACCCCACCTTGTGGAGTCCCTCTGGAAGTAAATACTTTGATCTGTGTTCCTCTTAGCTCCGAGTTGATCTGTCTGTTTCTTAACATTCACAAACACATAATCCCTCTGATGATGACATTATTTACGTTAATTTTTACGAGCGCCCCTTCGTACACCTCATTTCGAACATTGTGTTAAGTTAGTCGATTTGCACTCTAAGCTGACGATTTGTTTATTACAAAAAAGAAACAAATCTTGCAATTTCCTATGGCCCTGCGTCAAATTACATGTGTGTCGAATACCTAATCGGAACTTCCAAGTCGTTCTTTTTATTTTTGTTTGCGACTAGGGCCAGACCGAAACCGGACTGATACTGATATAGATACAGATACCAATATACTAATACCGAGACAGAGACGGTACTAAGTTATATTATACGAGACCAAGACCGATACCAAGATGATACTGAAATTTTTCGATTTTTACGTTACCGAGACGATATACGATAATAGTTCTAGCGATTGGCAATGTGAAAATTAAAATAAATCGATTTAGTGAATCTCGAAATAGTGAACTATCCACAAAAGTGAACACACGTAATTAATTACATATAAAATTGGATTTGTTATACATAAATTTCACGCAAGCATTTAACATTGCTTGAGGATACTGAGATATTGTTTCTTTCTTTTTTTAACCTGATTGAAAGCTTTTTTAACGCTTAAATAAAAGTTAAATTATGCATATCGAACGAAATGCGAATTTTGGATTAAATTCATCTTTAGAAAGCCTTTTAAGAATCCTATTCGAAAAAGTAAACAATATCGAAAGAAGAAACTGCTGTAAAAAATAAATCACAAGTATTCAAATTTCCACATTGAAAACCAAGTCAATTGCCAATTTGAAAGTCTTTATTTTTCAATATGAATACTAAATCATTATATTGATTACTACGGTTGTCGGTTGGAACAACAACTTAACTGTTAATTTTATGACCGTGATTTTCCAAAGGTTGTCAATATGCATACAAATTTGTTAAATCGATAATCGAAAATTATCAGATTTACAATAGCGGTTGTCGGTTGAAAATTTTGTATTACGAGTATGACTGCACTTTTTGGTTCAGTGTATGCCTGTATATCGTGCACTAACGTCTCTGCTATAGTAGCTTATTTTGCTTGAAGAAATTGCTCTACATTATTTTTTCAAGCTCAAGACTAATTTAAAATGTTATAAATTTTTCTCAAAACTAAGAATTCTCCTACAAAAAGGGGTTTGAAGAGCTGAACAAAAAACCGCCAAAGACACGCAATTGAGGTCCATTACATCTCCCAGAGACTGTATATTTCTCAGTATGTATGTAGGTACATATGTGTATCTCATTACTGATTCCACATCCATGCTCAATTTACAAACTCGATGCACAATCCAATCTGGGTGCAGCACTGCTGCTTTCAGTTGCAGTAGTAGTTTCGAATTGCTGTGCGGTCTTTTATTCATTCAATGCTGTTAGAGTCTAGTC
This sequence comes from Dasysyrphus albostriatus, assembly GCA_946251815.1. Taxonomy (NCBI): domain Eukaryota; kingdom Metazoa; phylum Arthropoda; class Insecta; order Diptera; family Syrphidae; genus Dasysyrphus; species Dasysyrphus albostriatus. The sequence goes on from OX276335.1 coordinate 223,902,054, forward strand.
TTCATTGTTCGTGGATCCCGCAAGAGTATAGTCGGGAAGCGTTTGTCTCAATAAGATGAGCCAAACCGTCTTGTTTTTCAATTTTTTGTTGTTCTTTGCTGCTAAGCGAATTGATGAGAGCTGCCGGACAATGTGCGATATATGAAAACCTTTGTCTAAAAATAAATAGGATGGCATAACGCATAATGGGTCTCTTTTGCATTTGAATCAAAAGAAAACTGGCAGGGCCGGCAGAAGTTGAAAGTATCACGTCCGTTTTTGGCCTTTAAATGGATGAATTAAAAAAGCCAGCCATGAAGAGCACAAGAACGCTATTGTTGAATTTGAAAATGGGAATAAAAAAAAGGGACGCAAAAATTGTTTTTTCTTTTGTAATTTCTGAGAAAATATTATGATCACTTTAAAATGTTTTAATGAGATGCTTAACCGGAAAAACATTGGATAATTAAGTTCCCTTATAACTTTTTGAGATCGAGATTCTTGTATAAACATTTTTACTGTTTCCCTTCTTTTATGAATAAGTAAGGCATTCAGTTTTGTATTCAACTATCTTTTATTCGTTTTATCCATTAAATCTTCAGAAAATATAGAGGGCTTATCCCAAATAAATTGTTTCGAAAGACAATCCTTCAGAGCTAAGTTCAATGACACGTGCCAAAACTTATTACCTTACTTACCTATATCTAAAACCAGCCACAGTTCACCAGTGGGAAAGGGCTTAAATTTGAATGCATCTATGAATGAACAGAGCGTTTTGCATATGATCCAATAAATGGCAATAATTGACTGAAATTAGAAAAAAAAAGCAATAACAAAACGTTCATGCTTTAATTTTTTTGTAAGAGCAAAAATCTATTCTTTAATTTTGTATTTAATTTAGTGTGAATAAGTAGTTTTTGATAAAATAATCTTTACCCTCAAAATTTTAAAAACATTAAAAATAAATTCTTAAAACTGATTTTTTATCAAGTTTTATGTAATTTAGTATATTTTTATCTTTAAAAACAAATATCCAATTGTCATACGGTTTTCCTTTTTTATGTTTACAACATGTCCTTACTTCGCTCTTCTTCTGGTATTTTCCCTTTTCCTATTGCTGCCCCCGGAAGCCCGTTGTTATTTAGTATTAAAAGATCGGTGGTTCAAGATTTTCGAAAACGTTGTCAATTGTTCAATATGCAATCAAGTAAACACCAAAGATTGGTTTGTTTTTGAAATATAAGAGACAAAACAATATCTGTCTCAAGACATCTGGTAAATTTTTCACTTAAGGAAAAACAGGTTATTGAATTTTTTTACAAACCTAATTAGGTATAAACCGAATGCCTGGATGAGAAGCATTTATTCATGACAATATACTCGCAAGAGGCAGTTTCTCGGAAAAAAAAAAAATCTGTTTGTAGGTGTAAGCGGCTGGCAAGGTTGCCGCTGTGCGACTTTAGTCGCATTCTGACCCTTTTTTGCCTCATGCGTTCATGAGACGACTTGTTTCTAAACTGGCTCTGTTTACCCTTTTTAAAAAACTATGCGACCCCATCTCTAGAAAATTAGATGGACAAGATTAAGTTCTTATTATTTTTGGAGAAAAAAACTTCCCAATTTTCAATTATATAAGGTATAGGCACATATCGAGTTTAAATAAACTTGGTTTATGTCGATCGCACACGCTCAGTTGAATTGAGTCAAAATCTTGCTAACTCCCTTTTAAATCCAAATCGATTTTTTGATTCTGCATATAAACGTAGCAACTGCCTTATTTTTGTGTGTTTGAAAAATATTACCCACAAATTGGTGCAATTTTTAAAGTAATGCATTCGTGAACAAAATTGGACTCGAGGTTTTGATCTGACTTGCTATTAGGATTAGAGCGAAGATTAAAAAAGATGGTTTCACAATTCCGACTTTCCATCTGTCTGTCTGCCTGTTCGACTAGAGGCTAAGCCGTTTGACTAATTTTCTCTAGTATGTATGTAGGTACATAGTGATGTTTGAGCATTCTCCATTTTTCATTCTTAGAACCAAAAAAAAAACGGTACCTGCCATACATTATTTTCCCAATTTATAAAAATTTTATTTTCCTCAAAAACTCAAAATTCAATAAATAACTAAAAGTGCAAAGGCGAAAACCCATTTTTTCAAAAAATTGTTATAAGCGATATTTCTCAAAAAACTTCTTTTATTTTTGATTTCCTTGGAATCGACGTGACTGATTTAAAAATTATTTTCATGCAGAAGGCCCAAAAAATACATATTTTTTAAATAAAGTTTTTTTTTGATAATGAATATTTCATGTCGATTTTCTTTAGCTTGGTAGGTATTCAACGAGTTTTCAATAATTATTAGTACCTACATGTAAGAAAAAATCTTTTATGCAAAAATAACGGTACATACCAAACAGATGATAAAAAAAATCTTCAAGAAAATCTCATTTTTCTCATAAACAACTCCTACGATTTAATAAAATTTGTTTGTGTCCTAGAATAAGTAGGTCTTAAATTCAAGGAAGGAATAACTAATAACAGCCTGCCGTTCTAAGAAAAAAGGGAACAGGAATGGTTAAATATCTAATTGACTACATGAGAACCAAAACTCGTCATATCCATACTTTCATCAAAAATTGAAATTTTGATGGAGATTTGTTAAGCTTGGCAAATTAAATAGTTTTTAAGGAAAAATTGGCAGCCTTACCCCTTCCATCCCCTTTTATATTGATGTCAAATATTATAATTGTTTTCACAACTCTCCATATTCAGTGGATATTATCCACAATGTGATTTGGATCAGAACTTTCAATATCCATTGCTTGCAGAGGGTTTGCTTTCAAAGCTTTTTTTTATCCATCTAACCTACGAGTATGATTATGCCATTAAAGAAGGAACTAAAACGTTAATGAGTTCTTATTGTAAAAATCTTTAAAAGGGTCCTTAAAGATGGGAAAGTAGTGTAGTGTTATTATATTAGAGGTTGCAATTGAGAGAGGCGAACGTAAATTGCATTACAGGTTTAAAGCAAGTTGCTTATGTGCCTGTACTATCTAAGCTTGGAAGTAGCAGGTTCATTTTTCTAAGTAATACCAAAAATATTATACTTTTCCGTATGACGGCAGAGAAGGTAAATCCTACTCCCCTCCTCCTCCCCTAGAACGTTTTTTTTTATTTTGAAGTTATTCATTATTGACTGATCGAATTTAAATAATTTTTATATACAAAAACTTTCAAAAAGTATTGATTATATTACCTATATGTAATGTGGTATGTATGCTTAAGCATATATCAAAATTTTCAAAAAAAATGTTTTGTGAATTCTTAAAAAAATTCAAAATATTTTTTTTCAAAATTTGATTGGATCGCATTTTGTTTTTGAAAAGTATTCTTTCCAAAAATTCCTTTTTTTTACAAGAATTCAAATGACAGTCCTTTTTTTCAACTAAATCTATTAAAATAGAATTTTAAGAAATTTAAAAGAACTCCAGGCTTTTTATAAAAATGTACATATTTTATTTAAAATAGATTTATAAAAAATGTATTTATTTGTTTTTTTTTTGCATTTTAAACGTATTCTAATTGATTTTGCTATTTATCAAAATAAAAATTCCGAGTGCGACTTTTTTCTCTGTGACCTTTTTTTCTGCGACCTTTTTTAAATTCCTCTTTGGCAACACTGGTGGCTGGGAATCGGATCCACACCTTCGGCATGACAGTCCAGAGAATTGTTTAGTATTTAAACAACAGAATTTCTTCTAAAATCAACAAGAATGTGGTAACAAGGACCACCAGGTTGATTTAATACATAATAGGTACTTAAAATGTAATTTCTTGTTTACATTTTGTTTGCTATCAACTAACACCACACTAAAAAATAATGACTGTGAACTTGATAATATAGAGGTGAAAAAACCCCAAGAGAAGAAATATAATTGCATACCTTACTCCGTCATATTATAGATTGATAAAACTTATAACAAGTATAGGTAAAAAAATTTTCGGAATAGGTTTTTCTAGTTTCAGAGAGTACCTCCTTCTTTATACATACGATTAGATGTCGCTATTGTTTTTTATATTTCAATTTTCAATTCACCCTGTATAGTTCAGCCTAGTAATTAATTTACTTAGCAGCACAAGTGTATATACTTTTTTACGGCTAAACATTTGAACCGCTTCTATAAACCGTCTATAGGTATTAGAGCTCCGTGTGCAATGGCCTATGTATAATTGTAATTACCTATGAAAATGTGTGCGGAAGCAAGAAGATACTGTTGTGTTGCCCCTTATTTGAGTATTCAATTATTTAGGTACCTAGTTACCTACCTAACCTACTCACTTTTTAAGACCACACAAAAGAACAAAACAAGCGATGTGTCAGCTCCAATTGAAATCTGTCAAGCCCAACTCGATTGTAATTACCTAAAAGAAATCCCTGAATATATTTTTTCTTTTACTGATAAGCGCTTTAAGTGAAAATTTCATTATAAAATATTCCATTTACTTGACTGAATTAGAAATTCCCAATTGAACCGAATTACCCGTATCACCTGTCAGTTTAACTGATAAGATTGATTTTCCCATAAAAAATATGCATAAATGTATGGGCTGGGCATGTACCTACCCTTGATGTTGTTGTTTATTTTTGTTTAGTATAAGGTAGCTAGTTGTTATTGATTTTTTGTTTCTGGAACAAAGATGTTATTTACGAAAGGAATTATTATATATGGAATAGTTCACTGAACATTTACTAATATCCTTTTAGTGTAACAAAGCGATAAAGGAACCAATTAATTCATGTTATCTTGTTCAACAATTATACTTCCTTCCGTTCTCATGTGTGTATTGTGCACACCTCTTAGATTCCTACCACCTACCATGTATTTACAAATTTAACATAACTTTTGTGTTGACCATCAGAACCCTTCTTCTGGGAGCGATGATATTGGTAAGGGTTGTGTAGAATTAACTAGAAATTTAATTTGTTTGTCATTAGTTGTTGTCCGGAAGTTTTACACAATTTTCGTTAACCACCAAAATTGCATTATTATTGCATGCTGTTCTGTCTACATTCTTAACCCCAGTCCCGTTATATCTTATAGATATTACTAATATTTATTACCTACTACTAGATAGAGTAATCTTGTGTTATTTATTGTTGCCTGATTTTCACGTGAGCTGTATTGTAGATTCAAATAATTTTTTATTTTATTGGAAATTTTTATTTAAAATATTGGTTTAAAAAATAATTCACAGCTATAAGATACATAATAATAAGATTTTATTGGCACATATAACGAAAGAGGCCTTACGTAATTTGTATTTATAGAAAAACTTATTAAATAGAAATAAAAGTTTCAATAAAAGACTTTCGCCTACCTAGACCAAGCGACATGTCAGCAAAACAATACAAATATAAATTATCCGATGTTCTTAAATCTAAGGGCGATTTTTTTCAGTCAAAGTTGAACATAGCTTGAGGATTTTTATTTTCAACTTGTGAATTTGTTTTTATTCACTCAAAGTTGACGTTTTCAGCTTACGATTTTCAACTCTAGAGTTTATCAACTTGAGATTTTCTCAATTCCCGGAAAAAGTAGAAGTTGGCTGAATAAACTTGGGAGTTGACATAGAAGTATGGTTTTTTTGTTTTTGAAATGCATACCTATAAACATTTTGCCTTAGAGGTTTTTGCTTTTTGGATATACAAAACAGAAAAATAAGGAAAAGACTATAATGTGTCGAAGCAATTATTATTATTATTTTTGGCCATTAACTCCTTCTGCTTCATAATGTATGCTGGGCAAAAGAATATCGTTTCGTCTTCGCTACTTCAAAAGCCCTGGACAAATTTATTAATTAATTTAGAAGGAGTTAGCTCTTCAAGTGTAGTATGCACTTTGCGTGGAAGTGCGCTACGGATTTTTTTGGGTTTCAGTGATTTGATGGTGATTTTTATGTTAACATACATATCTGTGGTGTTTGGTAGAAGCCCTGAAAACTCCACCTTTCTTGGTGCTTGAGCCTTCCAAGTGAAAGTTATTGTTCGTACGTTCGAGCGATCGTACGTTCGATCGTTCGTATACCTTCTTACGTTCTTTCAGTTTTTTCTGTTCACCATATCTCAAGGAAGAATGCAGATATCAGCTTCGGATGAAATTTATTTTGTACATAGAAATTTCAATACCTGTGGAAAGGGTTTTAAAAAAAATTAATTAACGGTTTCTTACCATAGATATTTAAAAAAATGTCTTAAGTCTCGAATATCTCGAGAACGAATGATGCTATCGACTTCAGCTCAGTTTAATTATACGCATATTGACGTAATAAAGAATTATTTCAAATAAAAACGTTCAGTTTTTTTTTTTCTAAATAAAAAAAAAAAACTGCTGAAAATTGTTGAAAAAGGTTTCTCGGCTCGAATATCTTAAGAACAAGCAATGATATTCAAGTGAAACTGGAATTTTTATATCTCAGAAGCAACCAACAATATTAGTATCAGATGAATTAAATTCTACACACTAGCTTATAATTGATAATTAATAGGACTTAAAAAAAATCATTTTTTAAAAACTAAAAGAAACTTTGTTGAAATTTTTTTTTCAAATATCCTGAGAACACACATTGGAATTGTCTTCTGATTAATTAAATTCTATATACACGAGTTCATAATTGATATTTTATAGGTTTTTTAAACTAATTAAATAAACAGTGTTTTCTTAAAGCAAACAAGAAAATACAAGAAACTTTGGTGGAAGCAACCGACTGCTATGTATTATTAAGTAAGAAGCTATTTAAAATCCATACAATCTATAGAGGTCTGAAAAAGATTCCAACCAGATTTGAAACAAGTGCAAATATTAAAAAAATTTTATTTAAATACAGAGACTGTAATTGGCTTTTAACTTAATTTACAAGAAACTTTACCAAAAATTGTTAAACAAAATTTTTCTTCCCAAATTTGTATCTTTATTCAACTCACTGTTAAACAATGTTCTGTGCCAATGTTCTGTATTAATCACATCGATAAAATTGGCCGAGAAACGTTGACGAATAACAAAACTCATGTATTTTGATTCAATTTTCATCATTTCTCGAACGATTTTATCGATGCGAGAGTTACAGAACGTGGGCACTTGTCTCTGTCTTTGGTCTTAACCTGATTGCTTGCATATTGAACACCTGAAAACGTTTTCGATTATCTTGAACTGGCTATTTCTTAATAATAAATTAACCTAGGGTAGCTTCCGAGGGCATTTAATGGTAAGTTACCTGTGTGGGCCGCACCACCACAAAGAGATTGTTTAGTTAGTGCGTAGAATGAATTTGACCCTAAGCCAATATCATTGATTGTTTTCAAGATATTTGAGACAAGAAATTCAACATTTTTTTTAGTATTAAGGTTTCTTGTAGTTTTGTCTGCTTAAAAAAAAGGTTTGTTAAATTTTCTTACAAAAACCTATCAGTTATCAATGATAAAGTATTGTATAGAGTAAAATTAAACAGTAGTTTGTACTCAAGATATTTGAGATGAAACTTAAAAAAAATTTTCATTGAATATTTTTACTAATTTTATCAGTCATTAAATTATAAGCTAGTGTATAGAATAAAATTACCCTAAGGCCAATATAATTTTTTTTCTCAAAATATTCAAGCCGAAGAATTTTTTTCAACAATTTTCAGAAATTTGTTTTACTAAAAATAAAAACTGTAAGTGAAAATAAGTACTTCGTTGCATGATGGTTAGTGCTTTGGACTGTCATGTCGAAGGAATGGGTTCGATTCCCAGCCGCTGCCACCTAAAAAAACAGAAATGTTTTTCCCGAGGTACTGCCTACTGCGAGGAACTGACAAATCCTCCAAGAGTATACTTGTCATGAATAAGTGCTTCTCATCTAGCCGTTTGGACTCGGCAAAAAATTATAGGTCGCCTCCATTCCTGCCAATAACACGCACACAGAAATGGTTGAGAGTTGTAAGTCACTAGGCCCTGGTTCTCCATGAGCTGTTGCACCACCAAATTTATTTATTTTTTTCAAGTAAATTTTTTTCTCGAAACGCTTTTTCGATCCTTCAAATACCTTTATTTATTATTTAGAAACTGTGATTAAGCTGTAAGCCTTCGTCTTAAACTACTTACAAAATGGGGTTTTGTAGCAAAAATTCGCCAATACTACAATAGCGATTGAGCCCCAATAAACATTTTTGCATAATTTTGTTTGCATTTTTTTTCTATTTTGCATTAATTTTTATTCATAAAACCTCAACACCCCCCATAGAATAATCAAACCTGCCCCACACTTTGCATGGTAAAAATGCAATATTACTGAACTATTGGATAGTTATCTATATTATTAATTTGGTAAGAAAAAAGTGGCACAAATATAAAATTTCAGGATTTTAAAATTAGAAAATTATATTCATTCGTCTTTTCTCCCTGCAAAATGATGCCCTCTTTGCACCCTCCTGCATAGTTACGCCACTGTATTGAGTGTTCAAACCCCAAATTTTAACATATCTAAAAAAAATTTAAACCCCATTGATTTTCATTCGATTCCTTGTACTTTTTTTGCAATAATTTTTACGCATGTTTCAAAATCTCAGAGACCCCTGTCAGTTCCTTGAATATGTAAGGTGGCATGTTTAACACATTTCAAATTTTAAATTTAGATTTCTGGACTTTCCAAACATCTGATTGGCCAGAATTCATAAATTTGAATATTCATTACTGAAATTGTGGCATTGAATGCACCCATTTTTTTTTTGTTCATCATCTGATAACCGTTTTTGAAAACATGCGCAATGTATTAACTTTAATATGTGTACTGTGCGGGAAAAATACCTACTACAGAACCACCATGGATTTGATAAGACTTACCTCAAATCAGATTCTTTTTTGTGTAGTGAGCTAAAAGCAAGCGGCTTACTTACAGTCAGAGTGCATAAGTACATGTTAGTTGGTTAATAGTCAGTAAAATAATGCGAGCTAACACATGTTTACAAATAAAATTAATACAATAAACATAATAAAGCAATATTAACCCAGTCAAATTAGTATTTTAAATCGCATTTTTCGATGGACAAATGTTTTTATGAAATCTGTTTGAGTTCACCTCATGATTATAAAAACGAGTTTTTGGGACTTTTGGGTTTAGGGAAGATCCGCCATCTTGAAAAAGAGATTGGTTAAGTTTTTATTAAACAACTCTTTCAAATAAGAAAAAGGAAATATGAAAGTGGACCACTTCTTCAAATCTCGAAATTTATTTCATAAATCTTGAAGATTAGAAATAAATAAGTTTTGTTAAATCTTCCTAGGACAAATACATACATTTTCAAATCGAACTTACCTATTCTTATATGGTGCTGCAGGATTTATTCATGGACATGGCTTAGTTAAGTTCTTCATTGTTTGACGCAAATTAAACATTCTATCAAAGAAAACCTTTCTTAAAAAATCTTTTTGTGCGGTCGAAACACAGAAAAGACTCATGTTCTCAATCTGAACTGAGATAGGTACGCTTTGGTGAAAACATAGCATTAGCAAAGCCGTATAGCCGAAAAAAATATAAAACATACAAAAACACGAAAAATTATAAAACCAACAAAATTAAAACAGAAAATACTTTCTGTGGCTGTTCTTGTTTGTAAGTAGTTGTAAATAGTTTTAAGTAGCATTAAGTAGTTTTGATTAGCTTTAATATTTTTATGTAGTTTTGTATAAAACCATGAAATAAAAGTAATTGACACCAAATTTTTGTGGCAAATTCTTCTCGGTGAAAAATGAAAACCGATCGACTAGTTTTAAGATAGTTTTTAGGCCGAAAGGCATTAGTATTAAATTATTCTAGTTTAACTTAGAGCGCCCGATTAGTTATAAGATATTGATAAGTAGGCTAGTTATTAGGATTTTTTGTCTAGCTTTAAGATAGTTTTAAGAAAATGGAAAATTAGAAATGATTTTTAAAACAAAACAAAAACTGGACAGCCTAACAGACGAACTTAAACATGGGCGCACAGATCGACGCAACAGGGATGGAATGACAAAAACCACTTTTTGTCGACTTCTCCACCATCGTTTTGTTAATGATTAATTTAAATATTGGAATTAATTTTTCTCATGAAACCAATACTATGTCTTAAGAGTTTAGAGCAAGCAAAATTAATGTAGCACACAGAATTGGGGCGAGGGTTTTGTACACAATATATGCCTTCCTTACGTAACTCGTATTTTAACAATAAGCTGGAATATCATTTTATAGCATCGTAAATATACTTACAATAAAGAGAATTTCAACTACTGTTGCCATTTTGTATACCTTTTTGGTCAACTTTCAGGACTGATTTTCAATCCCGATACTAACAATAAGTAGACTAGCAGCTTTTTATCGTATAATTTTTTTTTTTTTGAGTACTTTTTGTCAGTTTGTCCTTATTCAAATAAATGTGTCATTTCAAATCAAATTCTAACCACTTAATTCCAAAAGTTAAGTAAAATTGAAAAAGAAATAAGAAATACAGTACAGGAAGTATGGAATAACAAATTGATTTTTTTTGCAGAAAGAAAGTTAACCAAACTAGAATAACTGATTTCCTTTGGTCATTTATTCAGAAAGCGTTTTTTTGAGCATTTTGTATACGAAGTTGGAATTCTTCTTGTCAATTTAAGTATTTATTGAGGGTCCTTATTCCTTTTCCTGCAGGGATTTACAGGATTTTTCATCAACCTTTTGGTGAATAAATTTATGAAGAACAATTGTTTTGCTTTTATTTTATTGTTGCAAATTAACCTTTGGATTTGAAGTTTACGCAATGTGAAAAGAGAGGCAGAAGGCTATGTTTTTCCTGGCCATAATACAAAGGCCATACCATAGGGAGACATTGACATATCTTTTTTTTCAGGGGCTTATCTTATTTTGTTCTTGTTTTGATATGAAGTAAAAATACATACTATTAAGGGAAGGAAAGTTATAATAATTATTTAAAAAAAAAGTTAATTTATATGTATCTGAATTGTTACAGTCTTTGAGAAAATTTTCGATATTAAATTAATTTTGTTTGTACCTATAATTATTGTTTTGTATACGCCACTTAAATCACAGTTTTCATGGGTTTGGGCTCACTCTAATGTCTATAGCTTACGTTTTTTTCAGTGGAATCAAATCCTTCCATTTGCAATGTATTTAAAGTACTTTCCTCTAAAATTCTATAGATTAAAATACAATTTGAAAATATGAGAGTTTTATCGCGTTTTTTAGCAGTTAGATAGAACTCAAAACATTTAATGTTATGTGGGTGATTCTACAAATTATGGAACTTTCGACGGCTCCACTGATATCTTACGAACTGTTTAAGTCTTAAATCTGATTTCTTATAACTATGAATCTCATTGATATCTACATACATGGCTAACCAAAATTAATAAAATCTGATATCTTTTTAATACTCACAACATTATTCAAGGTGTCTAATTCTAAGTCTCCTGACATGTCCCTTACCAGTTTTCCAAAAACAAAATAAACTTTCTATTATTGACGTTAGAATACCTATATATCTTTCTATGATATAAATACATTTTTGGACCATTACATTTTAGTACAAAAAAATCATTGAACCCTATCAAAGTTTTAAGTCTAGCAGCGTTAAACATTAAGGGCGGTATTCATCAAGCAATCTTAAACATCTCTTAAGTTTATAAGGCTCATAACTCAAATAATATTTGTGCTATTAACCAACCACTCATAGCTCTTTTTCGAAGTCCAAAAATGAGAACAACTCTCTCTTCACCAGGCATACCCAAACTGGGAAATTAAACTGTTTTCAGACTGGCTCAACTTTGTTGGCACTTTTATGATCTTTACAAAAATGAGTGTTGAACGCAAATTTACACAAATTCTTTGTGACTAAAGTGATTTTATTTTATTTTCATTTATTTGGTTTTTATTTTTGTTTTGTAAATACTACGCTGAATATCATTACATGTTTCAGTTTCTTTTATATATATTTAATTTTAATACTTTTTGGTTTCGCAAGGTGTGTCGTTCATACGTTATTTACTTCATTTGCGGACCCAAAACGAACTCCTTTGATTGAAGGGGAGTGAAGCTGAAGGATTCGTATTACTGACGTTTTTTTTTTTAAAGTTTTCACGGACTAAGACCAGCAATGATCTTCACCGCGTAACCTAGAAAAATAAACTTATAAAATAAGTGGGAAAAAAATAAAATCTCTGAAGACAAAAAGAATTATAGTATGTGTGCGTGCGACACTCATTTTTGTAAGGATTCAAGAAGTAACGACAAAATGGATAAGTGAATTTGCTTGAGGGGTTACTTTGAAGGTTTTTGAATAAATTTTCGGAGAGAGCGCTCATAACTTTATGAGTGGTCAGGGCCACTCATAACTTTTATGAGCGCTCTTAAATATTCACTTTTATTGCTTGGTGAATAGGTTTATGAAGCTCTTAAGTTATGAGCGTTCGGTGAATACCGCCCTAAGTCTGGTGACACTAAAATCATGTCCGTATTTTACACCCTTTTGCTATTTTATTTGTTTAATGTCGGTCGAGTCCCCTGATGAGTATTTACAGAAAATATTTCTATGTAACCAGGCATACGTTTTATCATTTTAATATAGGCCTACTTACCCCTTAATTACATAAATTGTTTTTATTTTTCATACACTGCGTTTCTATGTTTATGGGGCAGACAAATTTTTTTAGCTTTTAGACCATCAGCTCATGAGACTTGGTTCTTCTAAATCTCCGAACATTGTCTCGTTCATTTATGACGGTCTCCATTTTTGAGTTGGTATGACTTTGCAGTCACTGATTGTGTGATACAGCGTGTTTTATAACCACTTCTGTAACCAATTTAATTTAAAGGTCACGATATATGTATATCTTTATTTCTTATATACAAAGGGGTATTTATTATTCCACGAAGGACCTTGCCTTACAATTTTTGGATGGGTTCAGCATTTATTTTCCTTGTGCAGCCCTATAGTGGGATGCTATAAATGTCCAAACAGGTCAATACTTATTTATCTTATATTTTATAGTATATTATAAAGCTGAAACATTTATTTGTTTGTTTGTTTCTATGTAGGGGGTAATCTCTGGAATTACTGTACTGATCCTAAAAATTCTTTAGCTAATGGAAAGCTACAATGTCCCCGAGTAACATAGGCGAAATTTAACTTTGACAAAAATAAATCTTAAGGTGAAAATATCAATCGTTTTTTTTTTTTAAGACGTTGGGTTAAAGGCTAGACATGTTTCGAGATTAAGCTTTATATCTATAGTGTGAAATGGGGTAAGAACAAAAAAGTAACAAATTGGAATTTCCTACTGTGTTAAAAAGAAATATTTTATACAAAATGTTTTACTGCTAAATATTTGTTCAGAACTAAGCTCCATTATTAGGTTCAAATGGGATAAAACTAAAAAAGGAGGATATGATTATATTTTCTTGTAAGTTATAATCAAAGGATATCTATATTTACATATGTACCTACATATTCATGGGTTAGATATATAATCTTCATGATTTATATATTATAGTACGCAGATAGTGACAAAATTTATCTCCCATATAAAATTTTTCCCAGGACAAATTTTGACTATTGTAGCCACTGTATAAGAAAAGGCAAAGGTAAGTCTTCTCTACATTTTGCGCGGAAAAAGAATGCTCGAAGCATTATTTTTCCAGACAAATTGTAACGTTTTATTTTTATTTCCCTTTTTATAATCTTTAATCTTCTCCCCGTTTCATACTTTTCATTATTAAGAAGTTTTGAGAGCGCACGACTGAAATAAAATATAAAATGCGTAAAGAAAATGATATCAGAATTGAGAATAAAAGATAAACAGCTGTTTTAAATCAGTCAGTGGCGTAGCTAATAGGAAAGGGTACAAAAGGGCCACATACAGACTCAGAAATTATTTTCTTCTACTCAAAATTTAAATTTAAGCTTAAAATAAAGTGGATTTCTGATTTGAAAGAAAAAGTTTATTTTTATCGAAATGTCTACCAATTGCCCTAAAATCATTTTTTTCCGGAGAAGTAAAAAAACTTCAAAAATTTCGGAATTTTTAGAGGTTTTTTAAACCAACGATATCGTAGTCATTCTTTAATGGAATTTGACAGCTAATAGCTTGAAAGATGAGGGACAAACTATTTTTTGATGGACAAAGTTCATTTTAATCCAAATGTGGACCAATTGCTTAGGAAATCACTTTTTTGAAGAGAAGTAAATATTGAAAAACTTCGATTTTTCAATCCATAGTAGCCATCTGTCAAATAAATCCGACAGTTGAGAGCTTGAAAGATGGAAGACAAACTATTTTTTATGAAAAAAGTGTATTTTGGTCAAAATTTCAACCAATTGCCCTAAGATCGCCTTCTCTAGAAAAAATAATAAAAATAAAAATTTTACGCAGATCGAGCAAAAACAAATTTTATCTCAAAATTTTTTTTTAAGACAAATTCTGAAGGTGTAGACATAAATCAAAAGTGAAATGATTTAAAAAATTAAGAGATTTCCTTCAATTCACAAATTTGAAAATTTTATATACAGAAATTATATTTTTTCAAAGCATTTGCAGAGCAAGAAAAATTAAGCACTTGCGCTTTTTGGGGAACAATATAATGTGGATGGATGAAAATACCTCTAAGAAGTCTGAAATTTTCATTTTTATTATTTCTCTAGAGATCTTCTTCTCAAATGGAGAATTGGTTGACATTTGGACCAAAATAAACTTTTTTCGTAAAAATATAGTTTGTCCTCCATTTTCAACTAACTTTTGACACTTTTTATAGACGAAAAGGAGACTTAGTGGACTTAACAACTGATATTTGGATTTTAAATCAAAGGTGGGCTTTGGACTGATACGTCCCGATTCGATGTTTCAATATTATTATTTCGATATGATAAGAAATGCAAAAGAAGTCTCAGCATCACTAGTGGTATAAGGATGCATGTCTGGATGTGGTATGGGCAACTTTGATTTTGCCAATAAATGGGTCCACACTACTAAGAAACAATACATTTTGGAAGAATTGATCTTCTATAAATATAACTTCTTTAATCGAGTGAGAGAGACTTTGTTTTCCAACAAGATGATGCTTTCTGCCATACAGCTAAATTGCCTACTGAAGCATATTCTTTGATGGTAGGCCCTACCAGCATCTCTGGCCTCTCAATAATCAAAACCACTAGGCATAAATGATGCAACAGTTGCGACAATAAACATAACGGGCTTATCAAGAACTAAACAGCAGAATATTAAAAACTCGATAATCTTTTAAGCCCGAAGAGTGCCAATAATTAGTTCACACACTATGCTATAAAACATTTGAAAGCAATGATGAAAGCCAAAGGCGACATAACACTATGGCGAAATCAAATAAAGTCCCATACACTCTCAGAAAAATTTCCTTGTTACAAGCATTGCGTATTAAATACTGTTTAATTTTAGTAGAAACTATTCACTGCCAATATTAATTCATGGTAAACAGCGTTTAGCTAGGTCTCTCAAGAATTTATAGCTTTAGAATACATTTTTTACCAAATTGTTTGTGATTATGGGTGTTCACTGTATTCAACAAGGAAAAGGTTTTTTTCACAAATTGCCAAAAAAATAAACAGAAACATTAATTGCATTAGTGGGTAATTCTTTAATTGTTTGTCAGAAACGATATAGATTATGCTGTAATTGACAAAGCATGTGAGATTGAATAAGTTGCGAAGTTGGTATTAATATTCAGAATTTATAAAATCACGTGCTTTGAACTTTATTTTCTTTTAGTTCACACTGTCTTACACCAGTAAAGTTAATAACATTATGCAATGTTTGTGAAATTTTTGGTACAATACCATCAGACAAGTCTTCATGTCTAATGATTGACTCTGAAATTTTTAAAACTTTGAATACACATTTAATTAATGAGTATTTAATTTAGTTAATAAAAATATTTATTAAAAATGATTTACCTTTATTTGGAAGTGAAAGAATTATAAATTTATAATTTTTTGCTTCGCAATAAATTTTAAAGATAATATTGTTTGTCATAAACACTTTCCTTTTATGGTAAAAAAGTAAGCTTTTTGTGGGTAAAATGAAAAGTGTTTAGCAGTTTTAAGATTAAGTTCTAGGGGCAAATATCATTATTTCTTAATGCAATGATTTTAATCTTTATTTTAAGCTTTAAACTTTCAGGGCCAATCTGATAAATTCCTTCCACAAATTTCAAAAATACTAATAGCGATATATGAGACAGCTAATCTTCAATGCTTATTTCGCTCTGAGCTAAAAATAATAAAATGAGCTGTGAGAGTAAATATTGTTTGTAGCGAGAACTTTTCATTTGCAGTTCGAAGTTTTAGTTTTTGCAAGCAAAGAATTTAAAGCTGTCATTTAAATACTGAAACATTGACTACAAGAAGCTAAAGCGCTTGATGCCTTTTATCTCTTGTGGCAAACAATTTCTTCCTTGTGAAACAGAATTTTTTGGCTCAGTGTAGACCAACTATTTTGCGTCCTAAAAAAAGCAAATAAAATATTATTTTGTTTGGTAAGATCATTCCATTAATATTAAAGAATTTACACATTAATTATCATCTCATCCTCAGTAGACCAACTATTTTGCGTTTGGGCTAGTATGACTGCACTATGTAGCTTTTTCTCTCTCCTTTTAACATTATTTTTGTTGATAATTCCGCTCGCCTGTTATGTTTTGACCTCATAAAGTTCCTGCAACCCTTATTTTCGTTAAAAAAATATTTTATGTTTTGAAATATAGAATAGATATAATGCACGGCTATTTACCGAATAAAAACAAGCTTCCTAAGAAAATTTTACATTGAATACGTTTCGAATTATCACTGACCCAGTGTTCCCAGATTTTTATTCAAAATTCCCCATTCACTGACCTTGGAATTATCCCCTTTCTCCTTTTTTTCCTAATGAGAATCCCCTAGGAATTATCCAAAAATTTCGGTGCTATAAATTCGAGGCAAATTAAAAATTTAAACTTCCAATACAGAAACGTGGAAGGAAAGAATGACTTTCCAATATATTTTTGTAATTTTTCACTACTGCTTTAGTATTCAGCTTAGAGTAAGCTATCATTAATCAATGAAAATTGTAACGTTCATTGAGAAGCTTAAAGGGAATCATCAGTGATGGTTATTTTGATGCCAAAATAATTGTATAAATTAGCACACATAATTGTTTTGACGAAATATAATAATAGTCTTACCTTACTATTATATCTCGTTAAAAGCAATATTAGTTTTACCCCAGCCATTCACAGAAAATAACTTTTATTTACATAATGTATATTATCATTTTATTTCAAAGATTTCGCAAAACGAACTTTATTTTTGGCTAGATATAATAATTGAAAAGAGAACTTTATTTTGATATCAAAATAATTACTGATTTTTTTTTCCAAAGATCTCAAAATGTACATATGAAGGTTTTCAATAAAAAATCTAAAACTGGCACCTAAGTTATTTGAATTTGATTTTCCTTTTATTTTGTTCCACCAAATATTGGACTTCGCTTTCACCAAAGTTTGCACTGGAATTCCTAACGAAAAGGCAAATTCCCCACGATCTGGTAACACTGCGCTTGACGCATAAACCACAGTTGTCAGAGAATCATCTATTTTTTGAAAAGCCAAAAACCCAAATTCAAATGCAAACATAAAAAAAAACACAACCAAATCCAAACCAGAAACCATAATTTAATGTGTTTAGAAACCCATCCTAAATTTTTGTTCAACGACATTGACGGCGTTTCTTTTTTTCTCCTTGGGCTCTTTGCAAGTAGATACCGAATAGAAAAACAAACAATAAAATCGTTCAATTAAAGTAAGTTAAATCCAACAACGCCCACAATCTTAATCGAAATCGCAATACTTCATCTTAACAAAATAGTATTCCCTGAATTATATAAAAATATAGGTAAAGGTTATCAATCTTAAATTAAGAAAAAATAAAACAATATAAAGCCATGCAAACCTACGCCTTACAGCCAATTTGAAATTCGCCGGCTATATTTGTCATACATCTTAAAAGTTTGTAAAGCCGTTAAAAGTAAGACAACATTTCTGAACTGAAACTTCAAATCTTAAGATTAAAGTGTCTCTTGCGTAAAAAGTAAAGTTTATTTTCTATTCACCTACAAAAACACGTGGGCGTGGGTCCATGAAAAAAAAATTATGATATAAAATCTAAGAAAATTGCTATTTCATTCGCATTTCCTCTGAGGAATTGTTCTGGCAAGAACTGAACTCTGTTATTTTCTGCACATTCATTCAAAGGAAGAGGGCCAACTCACGCTACCACAATCACTCTTCTCTGTCTAAGCCAATGTAATGACAAATGATTCATCATCCATCAAGGGACAACCAACCAACAAAAACAAAAAACGGCAACACACAGAAACTAAATCCTTTCGCTGAGGCTGGTTCCAGAACCATTCGTAATATATATACGACACTCGCTTGAATGGTAAACTGCCATAGTCTACCTATTTCTCCCCAAGGATCCATTTCTCATATAGAAACCAAAATCCTTAACAACAGGCTTTTTACGAGGCATGTCAAGGGTTTTTTTTCGGAAAATAGGACACAAATTTTACTTCCGCTTGAAGGAATAATGGATATAATACATACATAGAAGCTCTCTGCTCTACATAGCTTTACATATATTATACCTATATACATTACCCGAATGGAAGCATGCGAAATACTGGAAAAACACTGAAGTTAAAGTTGGAGACTAACTATTTGGCAGCTGGTATTCGCACGACATGACAATGTCGAATCAAAACCTAACGGGGGAGTACCTACATAATTTTATAAATGGCGTTTGGTGAACTTTTCTGTTTTATGTAAATATAATGTTTAAGGCACATAAAAGGCAAATAAAAAGTTTTATAATATTATAAAATACCAAAGCAGCTTGTAAAATGAGTCCTGAACCTACTTTTGAATAAACTTTTTTGGACCTAGAATTTTCACCAAAACCGAGAGGCACCAAAAATGAGGGGCACTTATAGGACAAAGGATATATAATCGCGGGGGAAATCTGCGGCGTATACAGCTCCATTTCTTGGGGGGGGGGTCGTACCAAAACAAAAACCCAATTCAGTTCTTATTAATTTATTAATTAAAAGACTGATCCACGGTTTCCATTTTTTTCGCTTTTTGTATTTTTTTTTTTTTATTTCTGCTGGTCCCACAAATGTTACCATTTTTTTTTTTAATTATAAAGAGTTGGGGTCGAAATTTTAGCAAGGTCAAAATTCGTTTTGCAAAACTTTTCTTTCAAAATTTTGTTTCTCAATATTCTCCAAATTTCGTTTACATTATTTTGACAAAATAAAGAGAAGTTTGTAAATTGTAAAAAGGGCGTAATTTTTCTTCTTTTTTCAATTACCTTTTAATCATCTTAAATATAAATACAGTAGACGCTCGATATAGTGAGGTAATAAGACCAGCCTGTTTACTCTTTCGAGATTGTTTACTTTTTCGCAAGCTTTCAATGCGGTTTAAAAAAAAGAAACACTTTTTTAGTGTCCTTAAGCAATGTTAAATTCTTTCGGGACATTTTTTTAAAACAAAAAATATGTTTTTATAATAATTTTGTGTGTTCAATATAGTTTTTTTAGATTTATTATATCGAGTGTCTACTGTATTTTTATTTGCTGACAAAGTTTAAACATTTTTATATTAAGGGTATTCATGCAACTTCGTAAAACCGTAGATAGGTTTACAAACTTGTTAAATTTATCTTTTGGTTAATGAACTGTCAAGGGATTTTGTTCGTAAAATTAACCAAACTGGTTAAACTTATCCAAACGTCATTGTTACTCTTACTCTGATTGAATTACCTAGCATTTAATCAAATCTATAACAAAGGTCGTTCATGCAAACTTTTTACACAATTTGTAAACTTACGACGTTGCATGAATTCCCTTATTATTTTCTGTGTAAAACACAAATTTTGTAGAGCTGAGTTTTGGAAACAAAATTTCGATCCACACCCGAATTTTAATATGATCTTAATAGTAACTGTTAAATTCGTGTTTAAAAGTCAGATAAGAATGTATGATTAGAGTTTTTGTTGATTTCATTCAAACATTCCAAGCAGAGCGATGTATTTTAAGTTACGTTGCGTTGGAATGAAATTAACGATAGAAAAAATATCGAACTAAAAATAAAAATGTCGACAGGTTAAAAATCAATTTATATCAACTTTTTTTCTATGTACTAAATATTGGGAAGAAATATCGAAAATTCGATAAAAGTCGATCTTCTCGACTTTCTTTTTAGGCTGCTGACTTTTTGTCTAAGTTCGAAGCTACAAATTTTATGAACTAGTAACCAAAATAGGTATTCTTACATGCAAAAAAGTCGATATAAACCGACATTTCAACTATCGCCTTTTTTGCTGGTAATTCGTACGTAACCTATACTGAAACATGTTGGTACTGGGTTTGAGTCGGAACGGCCCTGGTGTATGGAATACGGTTTAAAGTAAAATTTTTGTTTTTCATTGTAATATGCGTATAATATCGTCTGTTAGTTTTATTTATCCATTCATTTATTTATTTTTTTTATCGAAGATGATTTCCTTGATATTTTGAACAAAATTCTCACAAAATAAGTAAGTTAGGTTAGGTAAGGTTAAGGTGGCTGTCAGGAAAACTGCTGACACACTTAGGCCAGAATAGGCCCATTGTGGTACCACATAAAGAATGCGAGGTAATCCTCGTTAATTAAACCAGTTGGAGCTTTTAATAAAGCGATGGAGACTGTGAATGTCGATTTTATTTAAGTCACTGGGATCATTAAAGAAAAAATTTCCTAAGTGTGTTTTGCGTCTTTGAGAAGAGCAGGACATGAGCAAAGAAGGTGCGGGAAAGTTTCTTCCTCCTCTTTGTCCATGCAGCTTCTACAGAAATCATTTGAAAAAACACCGAGTCTATTGGCGTGTTTACCTATGAGGCATTGTCCAATAATGACACTAATTGTGGAGCTAATATGCAATCTACTCAGAGATAACAAACATTTCGATCGCTTCGGATCCAGTGTTGGCCAGATCTGTTTTGTCGCCAGACAAGTAGTGATACCTGTCCATCTGCTGTTTGTCATCATCATGGAATCTTGCTTAAGCATAAATTTACATGTAGCGATCGGTATTCCAATGTTCATCTTGCAAGGTGATATTGGTGTACTAGTTCCTATCCTGGCGAGTTCATCGGCTTTACAGTTTCCTAGAATATCTCTGTGTCCCGGCACCCAGAAATGTGAATGTTGAACTGATCTGCCATCTCCATTAGAGACGATTGACAGTTTCGGGCAGTTACGGAGTTTGTAGAAACAGATCCTAATGATTTAAGGGCAGCTTCGCTATCTGAGAAGATACGGACATTCAAAGTAGATATTACGTTTTCTTTGAGCAAGATAAAACTTCTTTTATCACCAGGATTTCCGCTTGGAACACGCTACAATGATCAGGGAGACGGAAGGAGAGCCTTATGCTTAGTCGTTCTGAGTACACGCCGCCACCTACCCCCTCTTCGGTTTTTGAGCCATCCGTGTAGAAGTGAATTGCTTCATCTCTCAAGAATTCATTATCTTCCCAAGTGGATCTTGTTGGAATTGTTACTTGAAAATTTTTGCCAAAAACCGGCGGAGGGATGGTGTAGTCGGAGTGTTTAGGGACTGATTCGAATTTGTTCAGAATGATAGTGTGGCCGCTGATACACAAGCAAGCCGATCTCTGTACTTTGCTTAGATTCTCACAATAAGTTATTTTATCTAAAGCAGTCCACCATACTGCCACCCCATAAGTGAGTATCGGTCT
Source organism: Dasysyrphus albostriatus (assembly GCA_946251815.1). NCBI lineage: Eukaryota > Metazoa > Arthropoda > Insecta > Diptera > Syrphidae > Dasysyrphus > Dasysyrphus albostriatus. The sequence goes on from OX276335.1 coordinate 223,923,917, forward strand.
GATGACCGCTGTGTATAGCCAGTGGGTGATATGTGGTGACAAGCCCCATTTGTTTCCAATAGCTTTTTTACTGGAGAAAAGTGCCACGGTGGCCTTTATAATTCTTTCTTGTATATTTGGTTTCCAGCTCAACTTTTTGTCTAAAATCAGACCCAGATATTTAGCTTGATCTGAGAAGTTAAGTGGAATACCATTTATTGATGGAGGGTCTATGTTCGGAATTTTATATTTCCTTGTAAAGAGGACAAGTTCAGTTTTGTGGGGGTTTACACCTAGTCCACATTTGTCTGTCCATTCAAATAGTTTGTTGAGAGCGGTTTGCATTAATTCTGTTATGATTTGAAGATGCTTTCCCGATATTGCAATGGCAACGTCATCAGCATATGCAATAACTTTGAAACCATCCGCTTTTAGATTGACTAATAGGTCATTAATTACGATGTTCCATAAGATTGGGGAATAAGTAAGTTAAACCGATCAAAAACAATATTGAAAATACTTTGAGAATTAAAGAGTGTATATCTGCCAAAAACGTAGATAAAAAATAATTTTGTTTGAAATTATATTTTAAGATTGCAAATATCTTTGCTTTTCTTATTTATTTATTTTATTTTGAGTTCTCGGGGGGGGGGGTCATGACCCCGTGACCCCCCCTTGTATATGCCGTTGGGGGAAATAGTGCGCAAAACTTAAGCATAGTAAACCTCCCCATAGTTTTAGCGAACTTACCCCGGTTTCTGATCTTATTCATTTTTTAAATGGAACCAAATGTTTTATTAAGAAAACTAAAAATATTATCTATCTAAAAAATTTGATTCTCTAACGCTACGCGATCAGTTATACCTATACAATGAAAGTGTTTTCGTCAGCCTGAAATACTCTTTATACTGTGGTAAATTAAGATAAAATAGGGCCTTATGCTATGCATATACATTTGAATTAGACTATTCGAAAATAAAAATAAGTTTAATTAAGCAGGCTTAAAAGTTTCAGTTGAACGAAAAAAGACGTCTATGAAAATTTGAGCTCTTAATATTCATTTTTAGACATGCCTCATCGCAGGTTATTTGAGTCTTATGCGGTTTGTATGGGAAAAAAACACCTGTTTGTGTTTGGAATTTTATAACTTTATTAACATGTTTCATCGTTAATCCAGCCGTTTCAAAGTTACAGCTAGTAACAATCTCTCAAAAACGTGACTTGATGGAATATATCTGATTTCGGATTCGATTACAAGCACCTTGTTGACCACTATTATAAAGAAATTTCTATATATACATATAATAATAATTAAGCTGAAGTAGTTATCAGGCACCATTCGAAAGGAAAGTTGGTGATCTACAATAAATGTCTAGTTTTTAGATTAGTTTTATCGGGTGAGTTCGACTTGCGTTCAATTTACTATAAAATCTTAACTTATCTAGTTATAAATAAATAAATTAAAGCAAAATGTTGTAATTATTTTTAATTTTAATATATCTAGCGACTCGTTTTGGAGTGTATACCACCAACTTTGGGCTAAGAACTCAATTTGGCATTGGTGTTCATGTATCTCTCCTTGTGATGTTGCATTACTATGTGGGATTATATTGTTGTCGTCTTTCTTCTATTTTGTTTCCTAAATTGCTGTATCGTATTTTATATTTGATTTAAATGTCAATTTGTCTTTAAATCTGTCTGTCCTGTTCTCGTTTATTGGTCTTATCTAGTTATTTTAAACACTTGCTATCATTAAGTTATAAAATTCCAAACACAAACAGGTGTATTTTCCATATTAATCATATGGCAACCCGAAACCTGCGATGAGGCATGTCTAAACATTATTATTATATTAAGAGTTCAAATTTTCATAGAGGTCTTTTTTCACTTAAAGCATAGTTTACAACATCCATTCAAAAAAAAAATGTCCAAACAATTTTCCAAAATTTTTCCAAAAAAAAACGAAAAAAGGGTTTAATTAAATGTGGTTTACCATTGAGTCATTAATTTACCATTTAATAATAAACTAAAGGCCTCAAAATAGAAAATAATTTCTTTTGCATGCAAATAATGCATTTACGTGAATATATTTTTTTTTTGAATTTTTTATATGAATTTTTTGAGCGTGTTTGCAAAAACATGAAAAACAATTTTTTAAACAGTCTAATATATGTAAATACATAGATGGAAATTTATATTTTTGCATTCATTTAAACTTCAAATTTAAGCCTAATAACAGCTTACAAAAGGCGTGAATTTTCGCTTCTTAATTTAATCCCAGAGAAAAATTGAGGTATGGGTTCGAAATTTATATTTTTTCTCGAAAGTTTGCATGGAAACCACATTTCTTGGCTTCCCTTGGGCTTTCAAAAAACACGCTTTATGTCTATAAATATGCCCCAATGTATACATAGGTACATGTATGTACACTATAGAAGCAAAATATAATCTTATCAAAGCAAAGGCCTATTTGATTTTTGTTTTTTACTAGAAATATTAATTAAGTCTTGAACTTCATTAAAATAATAAATGATTTTGCTTTCTTAATGTCTCAAAATCAATTATTGAAATATTTAAAGATGAGTTTCAGTTTCAATGATAGGTAAAACGGGCGCCTAAACCCTAAAATAGGTTCATTTCACTGTAGCATTTTGAATCGCATTATTCTGATCTTATGGCTTCGTGGGGCTGCCAGGTTGATGACATATAATACAGGGTGTCCGTCGGGAAGGTATACTACTTTGCTTGTCTCGCAGTAATTCCATTGTAATCCTGGCTTTATGCGATGTGGCACCGTCTTGTTGATACCAACATGTTAATCAAGACCAAAGCATGCAGTTGTGTTCAATGATATTACGATATCGCTCCCCATTCACAGTTACCTGAGCACGGCGTCAAATTGAGGTTGATGGATTGTTTTGAACACTTCCTTGAGCAGCAGTAATGTTTTCAGCGGATCTTGCAGTACGTTGTGGTCTATGCTTGGGCCTATCACTTACAGACCCTCTTTCTTCGAAATCATTCACTACACGATAAATAGTGAGTTTTGTTATTTCTACCAATTTCACGTAACTTTCTCATCGTCACAGTAATTGACGATTGATTTTGATAAAATGTTTTAACGATTAATAGATTTTCCATAATTAATTTGCCACGACTTTTCACGACTGCCAAATATGAACTGTCAAGACTAATGTTTACCAAAATAGCGCCAAAACAAAGTAATATTCCTTCCCGGCGGACATGCTGAGAATGCATTCTTGAAGTTTTTTCGGTTGCAGTAAAAAGACTGCAGCATTTTTAATGTCGCAAAAGATATGTTTGGTAAAAATTAGGAAAAATTTCAAAAGTCCACTTTTATCCCCCTCAGTTTAAACCTCGTGGCCCTGGGCTGGGGGACTTTTAGATTTTAGTATATTATGCCTGGGGAATCACCCTTCTGCGATAGTTCATTTTTATTTCTGGTTTCAGAGCATTCATAGAGTGGGCTATACGCGTGCCGTTTCAAGATTATCCAATGTTTATCAGACACCCTGTATGTACTTATGTATCGCAAGTAAAATGGAAAAGTCCTTTAATTTTAGAATGTGGTAAATAATATAAAAATTGTCAGATTAATGTAACTCAGATATCAGACACATATGAAAACAATTCTTTACAAAATTGCCTCTCATTTCATCAAAATTCGACGACTGGCAATTTTTGCCCAAAAATGTGTGAAGCAAAAATATTGTTTTCAAAAAAAGATTATTAAATGTACAAGTGTTCCCAAACAACGATGTTAAATGAAGACTTAAAACTGTTGAGCAAATGCATAACTCCTTATCGTAAGCAAGTGTTTAGGTTTTTAAATGCTTTAGTTTCTTTACGGCCCCAGTTAAACTATCATTGAAACTCAACATTGAAAATTTTAATGATTGATTCAAAAATATTTAGAAAGCAAAGTCGTTTATTATTTCAATAGACGAATAAAGCTCAAGAGTTAATTAGTGATTCTGGTCAAAAAAAGCTTCCCTATAAAATTACTTTTAATATTTAAATGATCATTGGTAAGTTAGTTGAGTCCTTGAAATAATAGAAGTCAATTTATGTGGAACGTTGGGCGTATATAAAATGTTTTATTTGCTGAAAATATTACTTAAGTCCTTGAGCTTTATTTTTCCATCAAAATAATAAATGATTTCGCTTCAAAATGCCCTAAAATTTATGAATACATTTTTCAATGATGAGTTTCAATGATAGCTACACATAACTCTGGCGCCTAAGGTGCTTTTAAGTTATAATCGTATAGGTGGAAATCTATTACCTTAGAAGTTAAAAAAAATTGTTGGTAGTGTAAGGGGAAGGTGGGAGACTTGAACCACTTTTTGTAAAATTGTTGATAAAAACTTTTCTATTTATCTTAGCCACTTGCTAAATACATCTCTGTAAAGCTACACTCATCTATTTTTAAACTATTTTTATATGCTTTAAATACACGCAACCGTAAATTGTAAATGAAGAGTGGTTAAATTTTAAGGGCCGATGTTGAATGTGAACCGCACCTAAACGTCAAGTTTTTGTCTGCATTTCATTTGACATTTCTTAATTTCAGACTAACTCAATATGAATCATGGAAAGACACACAATCAAGCAACACGTTAAAGTTATTCAGGCTTATTATGAAAATGGGCGTTCAAATCAAAATGCATATCGTGCATTTCGTGATTTGTTCAGTCAATTTAATCGTCCAAATGTGTGTACAATCGGAAAAATCGTCCAAAAAATTTGAGCAAACCGGGTCTGTAAGAGATGTGAAAACACCAGTGCATGCTCGTACAGCTCGTTCTGCAGAAAATATTGCTGCTGTTCACGATAGTGTGGCTGAAGAGCCGTCCACTTCAACTCGTCGTCGTGCCCAACAATTGCACCTCTCACGCTCGTCGTTGATGAACATTATACATAAAGACTATAGACATAAAGACCTCTTGACTATTTTAAGAGTCGTCAATGATCGGAATGGTGGCAAGAAATGGCAACAGTGGACGATTAATTTTCGAAGAAAATCATCTTCAGTGATAAGGCACATCTTCACCTTAGTGGATTCGTCAATAAGTAGAATCGCCACATTTGGGTGAATGATAATCCAAGATTGACTGTCGAAAAACCAATGCCCCAATGCTGGCGGCATCATCGGGCCGTATTTTTTCCAAAATGTGGCCGGTCAGGCAGTTACTGTGAATGGTGTTAGCTATCGTGAGATGACAACGAACTTTTTATGGCCCGAATTGGAAGATATGGATGTGCACAATATGTAATTTCAACAGGACGGTGCCACTTGCCATACAGCTAACGAAACAATGGCTCTTTTGCACGACAAATTCGATGGTCTTGTTATCTCACGTGGTGCCGATGTCAATTGGCCACCAAGATCATGGGATTTGACACCGTTGGACTTCTTTCTTTGGGGTTGTTTGAAAGAAAAGGTGTACGTCAATTAGTCAGCAACAATTCAAGAGCGAAAGAATGAGATAATTCGGCACATTAACAGCATAGAACCTAAATTATGCCTAAGCGTCATCGAAAATTTGGAGCATCGGATGGAAGTGTGCCGCCGAGGTCGCGGTGGCCATTTGACCGATATTTTGTTCCATACATAATTTAACCATACCAATTTTATCATAATAAAAAGGAATGACAATTATTTCCGAAATAATTTGTGTTCTATTCAAAATCTACATCGGCCATTTGATCCATTTTGTATGAATAATTTGGAAACATTTTTCAAAACAGTGAAGTTGAAATTAAACTAGAAAAGTCATATATCAGGTCATCAATAATTAGTTTGACTTCAAAACCGATGAAAATTAAGCACAAGTATCTAATTTCCGTTTACCCCTTTTAAGTTGTCAAAGCGACTTTACATTAGCTGAATGAAAAACCTGACCAAACCAGTCAATCACAACATGTATATGCAAAAACTACCCCATGCAACCTCAAATATACATGAAATAAAAGTCAAACTGGTCCTACACTTAAAATATACGCTAGTTACCTCCGAAGATCTCTCTTTCCTCTCCATTACTAGATTCTCGAGATCTGTAGCTGTGTATAAAAGGATGCACTATTTCTAATATGCTATTGAATTATATAGGTGACAATTTCGGCTGTACATGTAAAATTGTGTTTTTTGGTAGATATAATATCGTCCCGTGATTGCAAGAACTAGATAACTCAATTTTCAATTTTTATAATATAAAAGTGCAAAAAGTAAGCACAAATTTGAGTTCAGAGTTTTGATAATTTTGTTTATAATGGTTTAAAGTTGTGGTTACCAGCAGTTGCAAGTTGATCTCTTTCTTAGTGTCGAATTTGGATAGACTAGTTTCAAGAAGAAGAAAGGGAAATAGCGTTGAGAGCCATGCTGGACATGGATTCTGACGATGGTGATGAAGCTTTTCCATTTGATGCTGGCCGCAATGATCCAGATATTGATCCAAGAAAATGAATTAGAAGCATCTAATTAAAAAGACATTGATGAAGCTGTGGTTGAGGCAACTGGCCCACTAGAAAATTTTTGGAAACCCGACGAAATCGGAAATGGTGATCCAATTGAGCAAGAATCATCGACTGAAGAGTTTTTTCACGAAATTTTTAACCAGTTTTTCAGCAACCATATAAAAAATGAGATCATCAAATGGACAAATGAAAAGGCGTCTACAGAAAGCTAAATACCAATCGTCAAGTTCAAACGTGTGTGGAAACCTTTGACAATGAACGAATTGCAAGCCTATTTTGGAGTGTTTTTATACATTGGGGCCTTCCAATATGATCATTTTTGTTTACGGATATTGTGGGACCCTATCAAGGGGTATCCATCCGATGAACCTTTCACGTTTTGAGAGGACCAACGGCTTCCTTCATTTTGATGATACAGTTGGTCGCCGCGGACAGGCTTCAGCAAATCGAAACCAGATTTCACCAGTTCAATTACTTTTGAATGAGTAGAACTAGACCTTATCGGCGAACTGAATTCCATCTGAAAATTTAACAATCAATGAACAGTTGAAAGGATTTCGCGGCCGCTATAAATTTCGCCAATACATGCCAAGCAAACCTGCGAAATATGGCATGGTGGCTCACCGCGTTATTTCCTTAAATGTTCCATCTACACTGGAAACTCTGACCAAAGTACAGGACTTGGTCGTGGATTTGATGTAGTGATGTCGTTGATGCATCTTTCAACACACAACCTAATTATTGATAACTTCTTCACATCTGTGGATTTGGCCTTGAAAAAACAAAAGAGATGTGCCAAAGCCTTTTGTAGTGAAAGAGTTTCTTGATTACCATAATGAGCCCGTGAAAGTCAATAACAGAAACCAGTATCACCCAGTCCACTCATCCATATTTGGATTTTCTGAAAAAAAAATGCTTTTGTGAGTTATGTTCCAAGACCAAACAAGCAAGTGGTTTTGCTATCTACGCAACGAAACTGTGAAACAGCTACTTCTGGTTATAAAAATAAGCCTTTAATTATACATACTTGACTACAGCCGCACCAAAGGTGGAGTCGATGTATTCGACCAAATGGTCTACATTTATTTTTACACACGTCAAACAACACGCTGGCCGATAGTTGTGTTTTACAACTGACTAGACGTAGCAGCCCTAGCAACCGTCTTAATTTTTCGACACTTCAATCCACCAACACCAAGAAGTAACAACCATTTGTTCAGAAACGATAAGCTTATCGAACTGGCGGAGGATTTAATAATTTTGTAAAATGTCAGTAATCATGAAAATATAAAAAATAAACAGAAAATTGAATTTTGTTCAGTGAGTATTAATCACAAGGCAAAAAAATGAAAACAAAAATGTTATGAGAGTTAAAGCACGCTAAGAAAAAATAAAAAAAAAACCGTAACAAGCGAAATAAATACTTACCTAACTAAAATAAACCCGACCTGGGAAAAACCGTTACATGATTATAAGATTTCTTATACATAATTGTTCGGTTGTTGTTTATATATTTCCCCTTCTGTAGCTGTTTAAAAAAAATTTGGTTTGCTCCTATTTCTTGTATGATCAAGTCTCCCTTCAGAAAGTGGTTCAAGTCTCCCCTTTATGATTTTTGAGACAAAATACATTATAAATTTTGTTACATTATTTTGCTCGGGTATTTAAAAAATCATTATTCAAAGAATTAGATCATTCTTAGTTATTGAATATAGGTACTAAGAGATAAAAAAAGCTATTGGAAAAATAGATTTTTTTTTAACTTTTCATATCAATAAATGCATTTACCTAATCATCCAGGAACCAGATGGAAATGTTGATTCTGAAATCTTTTTTGAGTAAATAGAAGATCACTATCTGCTTCGGATATACAAACACTTATAGAGTTTAAGAGTAATCTGAGTGAAATATTGCGATTGGCTCATGTCTTCCATATGTTCAAGTCTCCCGTCTTCCCCCTTATGATACTAAAATTGAACGTTAAGTTATGTCAATATTCTCATTTTTAATAAATGCCTTTTATGCATTTTTTAGGGCTTTTTTTATATTTTTAGGTAAAAAAAATCCTGTCCATGCGCCTGGGTATTATGCTGTCTATTATTACACTACTTGTGATAGACAATTTACCATTGCTTTCTTTTGAACAGCTGTATTATTGAAACTTATTGGGTCTACAGAAACGACTTTGGTCTCGAATTAAAGGCAAGTTAGTCTTTTTATTAATAGATTCTAAGATTGATTTTTAGCTTTGCTTGCACTACTCTACAAACCCTTAAACTCTACCAAATGTCATCATTCTTCAACAATCGGAAGTGCTTAACACGGGATGATACGCGTGGACTACTATAGGTAATAGATACTAGAGTCCCCTAATGCACGTGTAGTTAAATACACGTGCTACCCGTGTAATTAATTATCTATGCATGAACCCGTGTCCTTATATTTACCGGTGTATTTATAACTACCCGTATATTTAGCAATACTCATGCTTAACACTGGATGATACGCGTAGACTACTATAGGTAGTAGATACTAGAGCCCCCTAATACTAGTTAAATACACGTGCTACCCGTGTAATCAATTATTTATGCATGAACCCGTGTCCTTACATTTACCGGTAACTACCCGTATATTAAGCAATACACGTGTTATTATTATTGAAGTCGTTTTTACATTTTTGTCGAATGCAAAGCACGTTGAAAATAGGTACAGTTATTGTTTGAAAAGTCAAAAACAAATTGTTTTATGATAGGAACCTTAACTAGTCCATTCAAATAACACACTATATTTATATCTATTTGGTTTTTCTGAAACTTTAAAAAAAAGTCTTTGGTTTGGGAAACATCCGCCGTTGTCGGTGTTGCCTTCTCTGAAAACCACTCCTATTATATTCAAAGGTTTTTTAAATACACGTGTATTTTTATGTACACGTGTATTTAAAAAGTACACGGGTACACGTGTATCAATTGCTTAAGACCTTATCACCCGCCTGAATAATCGAGGGCTCTAGTAGATACTATAGATAGTAGATCAAAATATGTATATAAATGTTGAAATGAATTATTGGTTTACCCCCCTATTTATATACGGCAGATAACAACATAATAGCGTTTATAATTGTGTTAGCTTGTATTTCTTATTAACAAATAATTTTTAATTGTTTGTGACGTGGTGTGTAAACGTATAACTTTAACTAGCCAAATTCCCCATTTAATGAACAGATAACTTCTTAGCACATACACGCACACGTGTGATAGAACCGTTTACCAGTACACAAGCAGTACATAAAGCAGTGCATGCATGTGACACATGTATTAGAAAATCACCACAATTGCTAGCAAAAACAAAATCATTGCTATTTCAAAATCGACCAAGGGGTGCGTGTACCTACTAAAGTCTTAATATAATAATTGATGGCAATCCTTAGAAAGTGGGTGGTTGCAACGCCTCGCTTCCCGGAATAATACATAATACTTATATTTCTTAGATGCTTCTGCATCTTCTTTGAATTGAATTAAAAAATAAGTTGTGCGGAACCTTTTATGAAAAATTATATGATTTTGTAATATTACAAACAAAATTGTATAGCAGGTGGCAGGTACCGTTATTTTTGGTTAAAAATAAATCTATGTGTGGGAAACAAGAACTTGAAATAAATGTTTCACTAGCCAATAGAAGCAAGAATCAAAGAGAACCAAGAATCAAAAGAGTCCCTAAAAATATTTGTGGTGAAAGGGTGTTTTTTCTTTAAGTAGGGGTGAGTGTAGAATTTTAGCCATTACACCCATGAAAAATCTTTTACACTCATGAAACTCACCTAAAGTGTTAAATTTGTCATAATAACAAAGAATCCAAATAGTCGACACAAATATCTTTGTTCCAAGGATTTTTATTAGGGCGAGGGAGATTCTAGAAAGGAGTTGGAAATTTTTGTAGGCCTGGCCACGATACCAAACCAAACGATACTTTTGTAAGTATCGTCTCGGTATCGTCAAAATCGAAATATTTCCGTGTCGTATCGGTATCGGTCTCGTATAACTCAGTCTCGTTTGGTCTCGTAGAACAAAGTCTCGGTATCGGTATCGGTCTTGTCTGTTTTTAGTCTAGTCTGAAGCTCGAACCAGAATATGGTTACATGTTCTTGATCTAATAGTTGAACTCGCTTGGTATTTCTAAGATTTTAGGATAAAAATTGTTGTTATAAATGACAATTTTTTTGATTAAAGTTTATTATGTTGACTTAACATTTTAAAGGCTTTCTTCACAATGTCTAAGTAAAGTTCCGATAAAGAATTCGACACAAAAATTTTGACGAGGGGTCATCACTTAAGAGAATAGTGAGTTTCAGCATAAGTTAGATGGGCGTAATAGTGAGCAGTTTTAATCAAAACTATTGCTTAAACCTTCTCCTTGCTAAGAAAAAAGCTCTGAAAATGTCATCTAAATCATAAGAGCCCTTTCCAAAAAAAACAATTAAAAAAATGATTGTTTGTAATAAGTTAATAATAATATTCAAATTTTCTGCCGATACCAAAGTATACTACCGAGAGTATCGGTAAATTTCGGTCCAAGAAATGCGGTATCGTTTGGTATCGTCTCGGTATCGTTTTGGTTTCTGACACCGATACCAAACGATACCGAGACTTTTCTGGTATCGTGGCCAGCCATAATTTTTTTCAAGATATTCCGATTTGGGGTATGTACTCAAAGTTTGGCAGATGATTTAAAGGTATTTCTTATCGCTGAATCTAATAAAAGTAAAATTTAGATGATAAAAGCACCCTTAACAAAGATAAATGTTCCTTTTTTAAATATCTGAAATATTATTTTCCGTACAACAGGTCAAACCTTAAAACTCAAAATAACACTTTTAAAACAAAGATATTTGTAAGGACTATTTAAAATTAAGGTTCCTATGACAAATTAATATTTTTGCCAAATTTCATGCCGGAAAGAGTTTTTTCATGGGTGTTATGGTGAAATTCTACACTTGAACCTACCCTTCAAAAAATTGGCTTACTTCCTTACCTCCTCAAATGCACCTACACAAAAATCCAAAGCGGGGATTTTGTAAGAGTTTGTATCTATGTGCTATAAAGGGTGCAATGCTGCGTCGATACCAGTTTTAATATTTAAGGCCGTGAGTGCAAAAGTTGTGTAACCCATTTTTTGGCATAATTGATTCTTTTGTATCGTATTTTTATATTTATGCATTAAAAAACATCTTAGCCAAATTTCCTAATTCTGAAATAGCTAAGCTTTTCAAAAATATGACGTTTATCCTATAATCCGAAATAAAATAGTTCTTAACATCAATTAAAGATGAAAAATTTGATACAAAAAAAATTGGGTTACACCACTTTTGCACTCACTGCGTCATTTCATAATTAACTATTTCAACCTCTGAACCCATTTTTCCTGGCCTAAGGCTTAAGCCTTTATCATCGTAATGTCAGGTCAGGTTTGATCAAAATAAATTACTTTCATATGTACATATACATCACAAAAAAATTAATGAATTGAAAAAAAAAATATAGCTATATTCCTTTTAAGTCCTTTAAAATCAAATAAAATCTTACTGTCCAGATTTCAGTATTGTTTTTTTGAGTGTGGAGAGAGATTTTAAACAAGAATTGTACGATGCTTTTACGTTAGTCCATCGTTGTTTAAAATGTTTAAAATGGACCAGTTTCAAAATAAATTATTTGCCATTTTATTACCCGAAGATTTCATAAGAAAGCAAGTTTTTTGTTTTCATTTATTAAAAGCAAACGATTACGATTTTTGTAGATGATTCAATCAGTTATATCGAAAGTGGATTTAGACCACTTAAAAATAAACTGCTCGAATATTGTATTCTTCAGTAAAAGTATATGAATGTGTGTTTGATTTTTTAGACAGTTTGTGAAAGGATAATTTCTAGACTCTAATCTATAGGATACTATCGGGGCACCATCGAATTGTAACTCTAGAGAGACTTTGCAGGCAGTTGAATTATCAAGTATCATAGTTTTTCTGTTAGACAGACTTAATTGGCAACTATCTGCTAAGTTTCATTTTGTTTTTACAGTTTCTATAAAAATAAAATGTTGAATATTTAGTTTTATTAGAGGAATGACAGACTATTTTATTTTTGTTAAACAGAAATGACCACGCGGCATGGTCGGAAAATAAATAAAAAGAAATTTTAAAATTTTGTTTGCTTATAGGGTTAACAAATGATTTGATTGTACAACATAGACGAACGATAGACAAACGAACCTGATATGAAGATGATATACATAAAAGTCAAAAGGATATAATATAAAAGTCTTAAATCTAAACAATTTGAAAGACGAAATTTAAATAAAAACTCAGCTTAAATAATTTTTGTCTTAACTTCTATATACCTATATATATGTAGGTAGAGGTAAAGTACCCCCGATTCATTGCACCTCGTTTAGTTGATATTCGATAGTTTCCTTTATAAATAGAACATATTTTTATACGGTTAATTGAATCCCGTTTAGTTGAATTACTCGCTTAATTGATCTTACAAAAATGTAACTAAAAAACTAAACACAAGTGAAATTTTTCTTTAATTGAACGGCCTCAAACAATAAATTGTTATAACTCTTAGAAAATTGATTCAACTTGGTAGCACTTAACTTGACAGCACTGCTCACTGGTATATGAAATGCAACAGCTGCCTATAATCCGCTATTTGTTAATTGATATTTCAATGTTGTTAATTTTATTGATAGTAATCAAAACATAAATAAACTAAAATGAGTGGAAAATGTACACAATTCTAAAAGGGTTTTTACATTGGCCAACATGCTCGACAACATGTTGGTGGCTTGATCATATAAACGAAAGAACCAGTCACTTGGACAACCAATGTTGTAGGTTTTTAAAAGATTTTGCAAACTTGTTCCAGTTCTACCAAGCGATGTTGTCGAGCATGCTGATCCATGTAAACACCCCTTAAAAATAAAACAAAACCTAAAAATAATTAGTTCCTATTACTCTTCTCCAATTTTGGAGTGATGTTTTTGTTTCATACTCGTAATTGTATTTTTTTTTTTGTTAAATAGAATGTAATGTTTCATATTTTTTCTAAAATTTGATGCTGAAACTTTTTAGAAGAATATTTTTATCTTTTAATTGGCCCACTGACGCAATTAAATAGTTTCGCTAAATTGAACAGGTTGGTCAATTAAGCGGGTTTTCGTTAGTTGAAGCACCCGGATAATTGATGGACAAATCTGATAAAATGGTCAGTGCAATTAAGCGGGGAATACTGTACCTACGAATATGACACAATCATTCTTTTCGGTTTTGTTTTCACAATACTTTTTGTTTCTTTTTTCATTTCCCTTTTCGCCATGTGTAAGTATTTAAGGAATAACGAAACAACACCCTGATATATTCAAAAACATTCTCGTACATGGAACATGGATTAGACCTTGTTTTGCAACTTATGTTCTTCTTGGCCTAAACAAACCAGCCGCAGGCACTGAGTTGGATTAACTGAAAGATGTACACAAATTTAGTAAGAAAATCAACCGACATTGAGTCACATTCAACTTACAGACACCTAACATTACCGTCGCAGTCACCACCTCAAGAGTAACTTTTAACGAAAAGCTTGTCATTGAGAAATTAGTTTCTAAGGATGTGTGTAACCGTAGTCCCCAAATATAAAGCAAATAGTATGTATATGTATAATTGCACGTACATATGCCTAAAAAAGTTTCCAAATATGAATGCAAAAAAGCTTGTCTATTTTGCTGTTGTTTTTCTGGTATGCTGGCCCCTAAATCGGATTATGTATGAGCAATGCTTTATCACAATTCACAGGGAAAAGCATACATAATCCTTTGTAGGCCCATATAATTTGTTTACGGCAGTAAGATATCAAGCTGTCTTAGTTCAATGCCGGAACCAGGGGGAGGGGAGTCATGACCCTTCCCCCCAGAGGTCCATAGAAACACGAGCAATCCTTACTTGTTATTCATCACCTGTTGAGTGATTTCATAATTTTTAGTAATCTATATTTACACGAAAACCATGATAGTTAGCTTCTATCTTTTAACAAAGTCAAACTTCGTTATGATACGTAAATGAACAGGAAAGAAAATTTGATAAAAATTTACTTATAAATTACTAGCCCTGAAGGCGACACCAAACTGTCTGCTGCATCCGACTCAATATTCTGCGCACTTTCTGAGACGGTGTTCAGATTGGATTGATTACTACAACTTAATTTGAACACTGAACACAAAAGACTTACTTTGAAGTTGAGAAGGCGAAAAACAAAACACAAATCTGAGCTCGTCAAGGGAATAGTTAATTTTTGTTGTATTCCTAATTTAAATTTCATGTAATAAAAATGTATCCAAAGGAAATAATTGCAATCATTGACAAACAGTTATCATAAAATAAAACGTAAACAAAATTTAATTTTTTAAAAAATCTTGCCCGACTGGCCTTTCCCTTCAGGCGGCAAAAAAAATTGCACAGCTGTTCCGGGCAGTCACATACTACTTATACTTTTAAAATACTGTCTATAATCATAATGTTTTATCAAAATCTTGAGTTCTAATATTTTTACGAATTTGAAATTTACCGAATAGTAAAAAAGACGAAACGGCAAGAAACGGTAAAATTTGAATGGGTATATCGTATATATCATAAATGGGTGATTCTACAAAAAATGGAATTAAATGATGAACATTTCGATATAACATTTTTGGAAGCAAATAAACTCCCAATTTTTCAATTAATTTTTCAATTAATCTTTCTTTCTATTTTGCAATTTGTTTAAAAATAATTAACAACTATATGATAATCTGCCCAGACGCAAAAAAGTAACCAAGGCTCTAGAAACCGTAATTTCCAAAACTTCGAAATCTACGAAACTTTCAAAACCTCATATCCGTAAAGAAAAGAAAACAGTATCAGTACCTTCATAGAAAATAGCAAAGCAATGAAATGCAGAAACATATGTATGCCCAAATAGCGGCCAAAAATATACCCGTAAATAACGACACGAAAGTCTTTTCAATTATTTTGTCAAACTTTGAGGAACAATGTGAAACAAATAAACTTATCTTCGATAGGTTAAGTAAGCTCGAAAATTGTTTTCGACCCAAACATCTTTCAAAAAATATATGATGGAAAAGCTTAAAACTCTTACGCGGAATGCCAAAGTATTTTGGCAAAAACTTGGAGAGTTAGAGATGTATGGAATGGAAAAATGATATCGACATATGTTTGATTTCAGAAACGCATACTAAAAATGAATCAAATCTTAAAATTCACGGGTTTCATGACTACTATGCTATTCATTCGTCAACAGATTTTCGTATAAGACACGGAAAGGATTATTCTACTTTAAAAGAAATAGTGGCTGGGGTACCACAAGGAAGTGTATTAGGTCCAGGTCCAGTTCTGTACCTTTTTTTTACACGCGATATACCTCAAACAGAAGACACTATCGTAGCCATATTTGCAGATGATACTACAGTACAAGCAGTAAGCAAAACGATTAGCGAAGCTACAATCAAATTATAAAATGCCCTTAATAATGTAAATGAGTGGACAAAAACATAGCGAATAGCGCTCAGTGAACAAAAGTCAGTCCACGTGGACTTTACGTATACAAAAATAAATAGATTACCCGTCTTTCTTAATACCACTCGTGTTCCATTTGCAAATGAGGCAAAATATCTGGGAATGACTCTAGACGCGAAATTAAAATGGAAGCCGCACGTGAAAAAGAAATGCGAAGAACTAAAAGGTAAATTAAGAGATATGAACTGGTTACTCGGTAAATATTCAAACGTTAGTATTGAAAATAAATTGATTTTATACCGACAGGTTCTTTAACCTGTTTGGACTTATGGTATACAACTTTGGGGTTGTACCTGCGATAGAAACTTAAATAACTTAAAAACGTTTGAAAATTAATTTCTTAGGTCTTTTGTAAATGCTCCGTGGTTTATAAGAAACGAAAGACCTTCGCGGGGATCTCTTGATTCCTACGGTCCGGGACGAAATAAATAGCTTAGCGCGAAAGCATAGAAATCGACTATTAGAATACGCTAATTCAACGATTATTGACATTCTCGATGAGTCAAATTAAGTACGGCGTCTACGAGGAACAAAACCTTCCAACTTGGTGTGGTGAACACAAAACCGCTTTAAAATCGTGGATTAAGCAGGAACTTTCACCGGAAAGTAACCTGCAAAACGTTACTTAACTTCGTTAAAAATAAATTGCTAGATAAGTTTCAACCTAGTTGCAATCGGGAAGTGGAGGTGGTTTAGTGTAGTAAGAATCTCACACTTCTATGAGCACGCGTTTTTCGGTCCTCATATAGCCTTATCAGGCCCAGCAGATAATATGGGTAGTGTGAGTAGCATACCCACCCGAGATTTGACGTTATTTTTCAACAAATACTAGTTATGTTTTTGTACAAATAAAAAAAATTAAAAATGAATAATCTTCATCATAAAATCACCAATTTCATAAATTATATAAAATATTTTTCGCTATTCTTACAAGCGGAAACTCTTAGGAACGTTTGTGGTTCTAAGGCTTTGTACTCAGGCTTGCATGACTATTTTTCTCAATTGCAAATAAAAAACAAGTGTCACAAAAATTACAGAAAACCATGTTGTATAAAGGGTATTTGAAAAATAAATTCAAAAAGGATTTTGAAGTAAAACTATTGACTATAAACATTTTTTCGAAAAAAGACTACCTCGACAAAAAATATAACCCCAAATTTTTCATACAAAAACGCACCTTTTTAATATCTTTAGATTCGAATATTTCAAAAACCTGACAGGCTAGAGCAATTTCAAGACCGGAATCGAACTCAGCGCATCGAAGACCATCAGAAAATATATCCTGATTTTTGTTACACATAAAACTAAAAAAAAATCACATAGAGTAGTTACTTAGTGCTTTCAAGTAGATTTTTGAAACAAGTAAAAATACGTCAATTTTCAACCAGCGCGCGGGTTGAGTCTAAATGGGTTGTCACAGAAAAAAAAAAACTTGAAGTAGAGATTTATTGGAAATTGTGTATACTTTTAATGGTACTTTAATGTTAATTTCGAATAGTTGGTAGTTTTTGAATAATTAGTGAAAAACTCCCAAAAAATACATTTTTGCATAATATGTTGCATTTTTTTCCATGTTGCGCCACGAAATTAGTCGCCATTTTCAGATTCGGATTCAGCAACCCCGAACACAATTTGCTTGCTGAGAGCCTTTTTGAGCACAAATTGACTAGACTATAAGGGACCTACCGATATATGTACATTGATTCAATTTAAAATACAAATAAGATTTATAATATATCGTCCTCTGATTGCAAGAACTAGGTAACTCAATTTCCAATTTTTGCTATATCTCTGCAAAAACGGTATTATTTTGTGCAATTTTCCAGCTTTTTCGCCCATTTTTTGTTTACCATAAAAAAGTCTAAGATATTTGTGAAGTGAGAGAAACATAAAAATTAAAATTTCAATCGTTAACTAGAGTAAGGTATCTATAAGTCTTGCTATCTCCAAAACTTTTAAAATTGAGTTACCTAGTTCTAGCAATTGCATTCAGGGAACGATATGTGAAAACTTAATATGAAAGTCGGCTTGATTTTGTCGTCCTCGGGTTACTCAGTCCCGGTTGTCCAGTGGCAATATATTTGTAAAGGATGGGTGAAGAGCTGGAGCTTAGCCACGATAATGTGTTGACGCTGTTTAAGAGTTGAAGGGTACTGCTTCATCGTTGGTTTTTGAAGTTATATCTAACCAGCTTATCTGCAGGTAGCAATAAGTCTAGGGGGTAAAGTTAGTCTCAGAATAGAGTTGCTTGGTCTTGTTTACGCCACTGACGATCGAAGTAAGGCCCAGTGCAGATCCCCTGGATTTTCCTCTCGAATATTTTTAGTTCCTTCGTTTTTGAGATGGTGAACCAAAATGGAAAGCTTTAACTGATGACTGCCTTTTTTTAAGGACAGTCCGTGAATCAGGGATGAGAATGCTAATACCAGAAAGTGAAGCAAATTTGCTTAAAAAACGAATTAGATTTGTAAAAAGTGTAGTAGATAGTGAAAAAAAAATGTACTAGTTATTTGCTAAAGAACTACTGCTTTTTACAGAATGAGTGTCAAAAATTCATACTTTAGTTTATTTGTTAGAAATATATTTTTTTTTAAATAGAAATGAAATTTTTGTTTTAGGTTCAATTAGATTCTGCAATAAATGAAAAAAATCACACAAATTCATTCAATATTATTTTATAATACTAAGAAAACTGTGAGTTGTGATCAATTTTTATTAATTTTTTAAGTTAAACTTCATTAGTTAAACGAAGTAGAAATTAGTTCCAACGTAGCAGATGCATAAATAAAATTAATGAAGTAGATCTGCTACATATGAAGTAAATACTCATCTCTGCCGTGAATGTGGATTGAATCTAAGCAGCTCGTTGAAGTTGATTTCTAAGTAATTGGCACTGCGTTTGGCTGGTAATCTGGTTCTGTCAGAGAGCGTTAGAGTGATGCTTCTGCAGCTTTCAGCCGAGCGACCACGTCTGCCCCCTGTTTTCTGAAGCAAAAAAGTTTGTGTAAAATTGGAATAGTTTGCGGATGTGTGCCTCAACTTCGCGGACAGCTATCAATGGAGAGAATGATGACCAATATGTTAGTGAATCATCATCGAAATGAAAGTCCGTCAGAGGTCATGATGTTGTAAAGAAGTGGTCCAGGTCTCGACCCTTGGGCTACTCCAGCCCTGATGTCTTCCATTGTCGATTTGCAAAAAAAAGTTCGTAAAAGAAAGAAAAGAAAATATAATTTTGATTAGTGCTAGAGGAAAGCCTAGTATGTTGAGTTTATGGAGGATAAGGGCTTCAATCCATACACTGTCGAATGCTTTCAAACAATAACTTTATTGTTCCTTACAGCTGTTGTGATGTCATGATAGAACTTAACGAGTGGAATGTTTTTTTCCGGAAACCGAACTGCATGTCTGGGATGATGTTGTTTTTACTGCAGAACTTCTTGGTCTTCCTGAGTAGCAGCTCTTCCAAAAGCTTATAATGGTTGTTGAGGATGGATATCGGCATGTTCCTTTCACCTTTTTTTTGGGAATTGCCACGATTTTTGCAGTTTTCCACTTCTGGGGAAAGTAACTATTGTTGATGCATTTGTTGAAGATTATGGCTAACAACACCATCACCGTTTGTGGAAGCCTTTTCAGAACAAAGCTGGATACCCCATCTGGCCCAGCTGACTTCTTCGGTTTCAAATTTTCAATAATCTCAGCTATCTCCTCTAGGGTGCCCAAGTTTGGGCTGTCTATTGGATCACTTGCAGGACTGGTGTCGCTAAATATCGCTCTATCCAAGTTGGGCAAGAAAAATTGGATCACCTGATTGTCTTGGCATGAAGTTTCTTTCGAAACAGGAAGCACAGGCTTCAACTTTGTCTTAAATCGTCATTGCTTCTCCATTGTTGGTGAAGATCGTCTCAGGCATTGGTGATTTTCGGCCGATTAGTCTGTGGATGTTTTAAAGGCGTTAGGTGCATTAGGTTGCATTGACTGCAGGCAGTCTCTTCTGGAACTGGTTGTTGTTTGATGACAAGAAGAGCCAATATTAATAATGCCAGATACAAATTATTTTAGATTTTTGTTTTTTGTTGTGGATACAATGGCGCTGCGCAGTCAATTTAGAAAAAGAGACATTGTGAAGTGATGAACTGCATACAAAACAGCCCTTAAGCGAATCTCCTCCCATAGGATCCTGTGTAATTTGATTTTGCTGCATGGAAAATATGCACATCTGTTTCGGCCATTAAAATCGTCGTAAACGTAGTAAAATGATAAACTGCACAGATCTGTTTAATTTTCCATTTCAATTGTGACAGATTTACGAAGTTTAAGACTTCACTACACTAAAAAAGGTCGAGAAGTTCTATATTTTGGATATATTATTTAATATGGGTGGTAGATGAACATTTCAAATTTTCACAAATATGCCGCCCTCAAAATTCTGAAAAACCACAAAAAACCGGCACTATTTTGCAGATGTTTGTCTTTAATTACTTTCTGGTGTATATTTAAGAAAAAATAAGTTTGCAAAGTTGAAGTAAAAAATTTCCTACCAATATGATCCGGGAAGGCTGCAATTTCATGTTTTGTAAGACTTTCAGTTTGCTCCCTCTTTATAGTGCAATCCAAAGCCGTTTTGGTAAAATTGTTCACAAACAATCTTGTAGTCGAATTCCTCTAAGTCCAACTCCCTCTAAATCGAATTTTCCACTAACAAGAATGTTTGACCATATTTTTGTACTCCCCTCGAATATTCAAACTTAATGTATTTCTCTTTTAATCGAACTGATTTTGATATATCGCGAAAATTCGACTTAGAAGGAGTCAACTTTATTTTTATTTTGCGACCTATACAATCGGGTGAGGATTGAGAAAGTGTTTTTTATTCAAACGTTTATGCTAACTCACTTTCTTTTCTGTCTGTTTAATACATTCCTTGTACTGGAGTTCCGCAGAAATTTCCTTACCGATTTGTGTTACCATCAGCATCGATTAAAGTATAACTTAAAAAGTCAGAAAAACTTAGATATACAGGGCGATTCGTATAAGGTGCACCAAAAAGCTAAAGCGAGTAGGTTGGGTTAAGACAAGAAAAAAATCAAATGGGAGGGGGGGTCTATTTCCCCCCGTTTAGGCATGAGGGGCAGTTTTCTAAAAAATTGACTTAAAACAGAAAAAAAATATTTTAAAACAACAGTTGAAAGCCACCAGTCAAAAAATTAAAAAACAGCAGTTTTATGATAATGTTTTGAAAAGGGAACAACAAATTTTCTAGACTTTTTTTTCAATTTTAAATCATATTTTTTTTAAATCGTATAACCCTTGCCTTAGGAGGGATGAGCAACCCTCCAACTCAATTTTTCCTCGTTTCTTGTGTGACCAATTCAACAACTAACACAAATGTGAAATTTCGGGAAATTCGTTTAGTTCCAGTGTAGGAGTGTAGACTGTAGACTTCACTAATTAATATGATATAATTACACTGGTCGGTAAAAATAAACTTGTGTGAATGGTTTGCATTCTTTTAGATTATGTTAGATTTGACTTTTATAAACATAAAACTTTTTTCACAAAAAATCTATTACGTACAGTTTTTTTTTTAAATTGATATTTGAAGAATATGATTTTGAAGAATAGAACCCTATTAGATTAGGTTGACTTGGTAAAAAAAATTAAACTGTTTTGCCTAATTAGCTCAAATTTGGAGGACTTATTCCACATATTAGTTTTTACATGAAACCAGATTTATTAACTCACATTTTAAACCGTTAATTAAAAAAAAAACTGCAGAAATTTTAAAATCCGGTAATGGTTATGATTAACACTGTAAAAAACATCTGATTTGGAAGATAGTAAAATCTCTCTTCAATATTCATGAATTCAAGTATATAAAAAAATTATGATCACACTGTTTAAAAAAAGAAATACAGGGTGGCGCACCAATTGTGCTACAATAAGAAATTCAAATAACTTTTTTTTTAATCAATGTATTTCATTTATTTTTTTTTTATTTAGAAAATTAAATTTTATTTTAAATAGTTAGTTGTTTTTAAAGATTATAGACCGCAAATGACCTCCACGCTCTCCCACGCATATGCGGCACCTGATCAAAAAATTATTCATTGCGACCTGAAGAGTTGAAGTTGGGATCGCCTCAATTATTGTCGTTATGGACTACTTTAATTCAGTTAAATTCCTGGGCTTCGTTTTATACACCTCTTGCTTGACATAACCCCATAAAAAGAAGTCTGGTGCAGTCAGGTCAGGTGACCTTGTGGGCCAGCGAAGAGTGGAGTTCTTAGAAATTAATTTGTTTGCGAATTTTTTGTTTAGCTCCGCCATAACTGGTCTGGCTATATGTGCAGTTGCTCCATCTTGCTGAAACCAAACGCTGTTGAATGGTATACGTTTTCGGCGCAGTTCTGGGTAAAAAAACTCCTTCAACATCTTTAAATAACGGTCCCCATTGACAGTAACGGTTACACCGTTTTCTTCAAAGAAGTACGGCCCGACAATACACCTTGATGAAACTGCGCACCACACAGTGACTCGTTCTGGGTGCAGTTCCGTCTCATGGACCATTTCTGGATTAGACTCATTCCATATACGGCAATTTTGCTTGTTTACATTGCCGTTAAGATCAAAATGGGCCTCATCAGACATGAACAAACATTTGATCAATGTGTTGTCTTCTTCGGCCATTGATATCATTTTTTGGCAAAATTCCAGGCAAACAGGCAAATCCTGAGGGTTTAACTTGCTAGTAATTTGGACTTTGTTCGGAAACAAGTTTAAATCGTCATGAAGTATCCGTTGTAATGACCGTCTACTAACTCCAATTTGCCCCGATAAGTTTCGGGTCGAAACGCTCGGATTGGCCTGTATTGCAGATGCTACTGCTGCGATTGTATCCTGAACCCGAACATTGGAATCTCGATGGTACGGCCTTCGTGCGATGCTTCCAGATTCGGCAAACATGTTTACAAACCTCATAATGGTCTATCTACTCCCGCCTAAATTCCGTTTGGACGGAAATGACGGACTGCAAAGCATGGTACCGTTGCACTATCCAAATTCTTTTCTCCGTATCCCAAGCATCCATTTTTATAAACCTAAATAGTAACCTACAAAAGAAAAAAAAAATAAGCCGATTACTCACACAGAAAAAAAGTTATTACGTTTTATTTTTGTAGCACGATTCGTGCGCCACCCTGTATTTAAGGACATACTTTGTTTCACTGATAGTACAGTCAAACCAGGTTTTGAAATCAAAGAAATTAGTTACAGGTTGGGCTTTTTATTTTATTGCTTCTGAAGGTCTAAATCATACTAAAAATTTCAACACCTTTTGGCAGAGAGAAAAAGTGTGAATTATTAAGCTCTAAAAAGTTTGTCCATTTAATGTAAGAAAAAAGTAAGAAGAAATACAGTTCTTTTAGATCCTATTAGAAGTTTTTCTAAAACATTTTAAGTGTTAAGGTATTACGACATCAAAAACGGGTTTTTAGAAAGTTTATGTACAAAATGTCTGAAAACGTGATGTGCTAAAACAATTTTGACTTCGGATTCGAATTCACAATGCCAAAATCAATAGGGAAAATGTTTGGCCTAAAAGGCGTCTTTTGTTGTAAACTATCAGTGCTATCAATTTTTCTAGTCGAGAACCGAACTGAAGAACCGAAGAAAAGCATAGAGCAAAATATTTTGTTTATAATTTCGTTATCATTTTGTATGGGATTTTTAGATTCGCATTAAACTCATTTGAGTTCTTGCAAGTTTTATTTTCCATTTCTTTCAATACAAGTACATACCTTACCTACGAAGTAAATAATATTGAATTGAAAAATTCCGAAAATTCCATCGCTGAAATTTTCCCTTTCTAATTATTTTCTTCTGTGGCACTCTACAGTGCTATCATACCCTCAATCTCTCGCCTCACGAATGGTAAATAACTCTCGTGCCAAAAGGTAAAAACCATCTTTAATTAAGATCCTTTCCAGAGTATTTACCGGTGTAAATTGGGTTCATTAACAACACATTCTATACACAAGGATGTGCTTTCTAACATATATGTACCTTCATAATTATGTACGTGTGACATGAAATAACTTTTACACATTGATGAGATTTTGGGTGTTTTGCTTTATTTTAGTCCTTTCTTTAACATATATATGTAATGTATGTACCATGTATCTACGTAATTTAGCTTCCAGAAGAAAAAGCACAGAACAATAATCTTCATTTTTTTTACTTTGTCTATAATTGGTGTTTTTTGTTACACAAAAATGTTCTTTTAGCATTTAACACAATTTTTTTTTGTAAATTTGATGTATTAACTTAATAATGAGAAACTCGTGCTTGCTTTGATTCCCTTCATTAAGTCAAAAGTCTGAACTTTTAAATCCTTATACGTACTTCATAATGAGACCGAAAGTGTTTCCCCTCCCTTTTCGTCATCAATAAATGTTATTTTTGTATAAATGCTACTCATATACCTAATAGCTGATTAGAAACAAATTATAAGTAAGGCATATTTTTTAGATTGAGATACTTTGTCATTATTTAAATCCTATACTTAAAATATAAAATATGCAATTACAAGGAAAATAAATAATTCTAGAATCAGGACATATTCCCATGTATTTAATATTTATGTACATTAGGGTGGTCCTTATATTGGTTTTTCCTAACTTTCAAAAAAACTATAGCGTGGTAATGTAAGCGTTCCGGTTTTTTTTAAATAACTTTGTTCAGTTGTTAGTCAAATTTGTCAGCATATTGGCTCACCATTACACCCCGATTCCATAGAACATAATTTCTTTTTAAAAATTAGAAAAAAATTTAATATTTACAGTCTTTCATCTGTCCTGGGCAAATCATATCATGGCATTTCATTTCATATCACAATTGTATGAGTTTGAGGGTATATTTTGCTGGGCATAAAGAAAAAGAAACTTGATATTCGTTATTCGAGTCGCTGGTAAAAGGCGACGCATACAAGAGCCTATCGAACGTACTGTGTGACATCTTTAGCTGTTCTGCAACATTATATTTGGCAAGTACCAGTGTAGCTTCCGGCCAAGCAGATCGACCATAGACCAAATATTCACTCTCAGGCCAACAAATTTCAAGCCAAGCCACACTTCACTTCGACTTCAAAGCCGCATATGATATCATTCATTGTCAGGAGCTCTATACGGTGGTGGCAAAACTTGGAATCCCGGGAAAACTGATCAAATTGTGTCGAATGATATTAGAAAATCCGATGCAATGTTCAACAAAGGAAAATCTTTTCCGAACTATTCCAAACATGCACAGAGTTTCGACAATGGGATGCGCTATCATTTAAATTCTTCAAAATCGTTTTGGAATCACATAAGGCGTAGGGCAGGCATTAACGGTGATAGCACAATTTTCAATATATCTGTCCAGCTTCTAGGGTATGCCGATGATATCGACATCATCGGCCACTCATTACAAGTCGTTATAGAGGATATTGAAGAATTGCTGGAGGTCGGCACCCAAAACCATGTCGATAAACCTTTGCCAAGTCGTCCGAAAGGAATTCTTCTAACTTGAAAAAGATCTCTCCCAGGAACCGAAAAAGCAGTGTAAGGCTTTAATTCCTCTTAACGAAGACAAGAACCTCTCACCCCGAAGCATGTCTAAAATTGAATTAATATATGGTAGTGGATAAGCATCCCTATCTGTATTTTTATTTAGCTTCCTATTTTCCACACAGAACATATAGGAGCCATCTTTCTTTTTAACTAATAGTATTGGAGATGCCCACGCACTTGTTGATCTCTCAATAATGCTGCTTCTAACATTTCATTCAATTCTTTATCTTTATGTTCCTGCATTACTGGAGAACAAAACTCACAAAATTCCACATACGTGATCTTAGATCCGGGACAATATCCGATAGTGTCCAAAAATCTGCACCAAGAATCACTGTATGCGGCAGAGATGATA
This sequence comes from Dasysyrphus albostriatus, assembly GCA_946251815.1. Classification (NCBI taxonomy): domain Eukaryota; kingdom Metazoa; phylum Arthropoda; class Insecta; order Diptera; family Syrphidae; genus Dasysyrphus; species Dasysyrphus albostriatus. Next base: position 223,949,978 of record OX276335.1, read on the forward strand.
TGACCAAATAGTCAATCAATACTGACCTATCATCTTCTATTATTGGAAGAGAATCCCTAAATCTTCTACACCTGTTCCATCTGCAAAACGAACGCAGTGAACAGTGTCTGTCTTCAGGGGAAGACCTAAATTTTGGAGTATTCTCCAAGCATCTCTGCCTATTATGATTCTAGATGCTCCTGAATCTAATAATCTTAAAAATCTCGAACCATTACTGCTAATACCAAATAAAAGTCTCCTATCACTTCCGTTTGCTTCCAAAATAAATCCTAAGTGAATCTGATTCTCCAACTGGTTACCAGCTTGTAACCTCCTCAACGTCTCCGGACATCCCGTTCTGCTGGCGCAAGAGTCCGTTGTTCATTTCCCGAGCACTGACGGCAGTATTGTCTATTGACATCTAAGACCCCACAACCAAAACAACGCCTAGGAGAGGAAAACCTATTTGCAAAATAGCCTGATCCATTGCAAACTAGGAGATTACTTCAGCAATCTCAGTCTCGTGAACAGGATTCCACTGAAAAATTTCTGTCAAATTACAGAGGAAAGAAAATTTTGGATTTTGATTTTGAAAGATTTGGATTTGAAAAAGTGATTTTGACGGATAGAATTTGCTGAACCCTTCGATATCTCACTTTTCCTGACTCGCCAAATGTACGTATTTATTTCAATTTTAAAAAAATGCTTAATTTCTACATGTATAATTTGTATACATGGTTCTATAACAATTCTTAGTTTTATTTAGTTAAGGTACTTTAGCTTTTCTTTTTTTTTTATAAAAAAGAGCAATAATTTTTTTTGGTTTTTATAGTAGTAGATTTGACCTCGTTTTTGTAAAATTGAAGTAAGTTGAAACAGAAATTTTTAAAATGAAGTAGATTTCAATAATTTGGTGATGGTGCGAAGTAGAAAGTATATTTTAGTTTTGTATGCAAAAAAGAAGTAGAACTACTTCAATTAAAGTAAAGTGGTAGTACTGATGTACTGGTAGAAGTAACCCCCGACCTGCTACTCAGAGGTTCAGCTGAACGCTGCTTTTCAACCTCTTTCTTTTTCTTAAGTCCCTGCTCTTGTTTCTCTCTATTGTTTTCTCCTTCGTTTTTCTCTTCTACTTCATCTTCATCCTCATCATCGCCTTCCAATTCAGCCATAGCCCCACAACCAACACTATTTTATTCTTGAGAGCCTGCCAGTTCTTCTCCTGAGTCTCATTTTCGGGTATGCTCCCACCCATCCTATACGTAACCCCCACTCTACCTTCGTGATGATCTTGAAGTATTTCTTCGAAGTTTCCGACTTCGGAGGTTTTTCTAAAAGTTTCCCTATTTCTCCTTATTTCTTCTCAAATCCTGTTCAAAGGTGAACTGATAGGTGGGAAGTATAAAAGAACTCCTACGCTCAACTTTTAATGTAACCCCCAGCACTTTGCGTATTTCCTCTACAGTTTCTACTACTAATCCCCTAAATTCTACTTTGTAAGTTATCTCATCTTGCGGCAGCCTATTTACTTGACTAACGCCCATTTCCAAAATGAAAAAAAAAACAAACAAAAAATTAAAGGAATGAAAAAAAAAGTTTAAAATAAAAAGAAAACCGTTAAAAAAAAACTTTAACAGAATACACGAAATAAACTAAACGTATGAATTTGTTTTACTCAATAAAAAAGTCACATATCAATTGAATCAAAAACTTGTCACGACGTTCTAATTTTGGGTATTGGGGCAACACCATACCAGTTCCAAAAAGTTATTAAAAAAACTGCAAAAATTTTGTTAATAAAAACCCCAAAGAGCACAAAATAGCTTCTTCAATATTTTCTTTTTAAACTAACCTGCAAAATAAATGAAATATTAATAAAAATGATAATTAACTAAAATCTAATAATTTAAGGCAATTTAAATTATATATAGAAAAACGATTAAAAAAAATCAATAAACAAAACAAATCTGTGAAGTGGTAGCCTAAAAAACAGTACCATCATAAAGTGGTAGTATTATGTTTACTCCGGAACTCCGAAATGTCAAAATAATATAATAACTAATAACAAAATAATGGGTCTGAAAGAGACCACACTATTCACTCAAATGGAAGAAAACAAATTAAAATAATAAATCACAAATGCAAACACAAAAATACTGAATAAATTAAAAGGAAATTTCTAATAAAGAAAAATAAAATAACAAAAACAAAAAACAATAAAGACTCAATCCTTTCACTTATTATCTTTCCCTTAATATTTAACTGCATAGATAATGTATGAACGTATGCAGGTTCGGGTAGGTCGGAGATTTATGTTTTCACTCCCAAGAATACAACAAACTTTCCACAAAAATTTCCCCAATGGATATCAACACAACTAAAACTTTATGTACCTATGGAAAAGAAAAAAAAAATTACACCAAGTAAATTATATTCAGCCACTTTCCTAAGCAATCACAGCACACAAAAAAACAATCATTGTACTTCGAACACTCTTTTTCTTCAAGAAACACAAAGGGAGCCCCATGTTGGGCGCCAAATGTTGTGAAATTATTAAACGCTAATTTTAATTTTACGAGGGTGGAACTTCAATCCGCGAACGCAATGGATTTCAATAAATCCAAACAAACGAAATATTTAAGTAAAATAACGACAAGACAACGAAATGATAAGCTGTCAAACGATGGGTGCGTTTAATAATCCCCACAACTGACTACACATATAGTGCTACCAACCAGTAGCTCAGGAATGGGGTGGGTTCAGTTATAAACTCTATTTTATTAATCGAATGCGAATAATGAGCTGAGAACCAGGGATTAAAACCGAACTTTTTTCAAATATATAGATATACATACAAAAGTAAGTTTAAAGGTCTTATGGTGAAAATTGGCTGTTAAAGAAACAAGTACCGTGTCCCACAATTAATTGGGATAGAATTCGAAATTGATTAATGCAAACTGAAACAAATCGGGATTAACAAAACGAATTATAAGACAAAACACTCTACTTATCGGTTCAAATACGTCTGCGGATCTCCTATCCCCCTTTTTTCCTTCTATCATCTCGAATTTTCTCAGTCCACTCAAAACTACTTCTCCACCTCGAATTTCTTCTTAATACTTTCGAGTTCAGACCCCTTTCAATTCACTCTTTCGAGAAAATTTAAAAAAACTAAAAGTGAGAAAATGTTTCTCCTAGGTATTCTTATAGTTACTCTAAGACAATCGCGAGTGATTCGAAACGCGAAGCAATCTTTCCAAAACTAATCCCTTATGATGAGGTATGAGCGGAATACATTTCTTTAGATCCTGAGATCTATTCAGTTCTTTTCTTTTCACGTGCCAATTTCGATAAATCTATTTCACTATTAAACAACATTAAGATTTTAGAATTTCAAAAATACGTTAACAACATATCTTCTGACAACAGTATTGAGCAACGTTAATATGAAGTTAAGTTAAGCAGATAATAATATTTGTTTTGGTTTAAGTAAGAGTCCGCCTGACTCGCTTACTTCCTCAGCTCATCCGCTGGCACCTCGAAAAGAGACCGACCGTCTTCTTCATTAATAACCTCGGTGATTTTGGAACCAACCATTAAGTAATTTGGAAACCTGTTTTTGTTACTTTCCAAAATACTTCAAGAGTAGGTCTCTGGCTGATGGACGGCAAGTATCTACTAACTCTACAAGCATTTTGGAGTCGCATCGGAAAAAGAAAGGCAAAAAATAAGTAATGATAAGGAATAGGCAGATGAAAGGTGAAACTTGTTGTGGTAAATTTGACCACAACAGTAATATTATTCAAAATGCTTGGTAAGTTTGGTCCAGAAACTACGATCTTGCTTTGGAGATTGGAGCTAATTCCGCCTCTGCCTCTGTCTTCGTTGCCGAAACCAAAACCGAGACAGGATCGAGCTTTTCAGGTAAAATTCCAAGCAACTTCAATTGTAGGAGTAAGTTTTGTGCGACTCAGTCTATTCCCATATAGCTAGTTGGTGTCTTTAAAAACAAAATGCCCTCGACTTGGGAGAGTTAACTCGACACAAAGTCATTGCCAGGTATGTCTTAACTTGCATTATGCAGGATGGTTCGCACAAAGTAGACATGTCTATTACAAAGTAAAGGCGGTGCCAAATCCAGCCTGTACTCACAATAAGCCATTTCATAGGGCGTACAATCTTATGTACCTATGCTAAAACTAATTTTCTAGCCATAAATTTTAAGTCTTGTTTTAGTGTACGTTATTAATTTATGTACAAAGGACCCCGCACGTTAGGTTAAATTGGCTGGAATTTTGTTATGTTGATGTTTTTGCGTTAGTGAATCATTCAACAAATTTTTGTATCATGTTTTTTCCTAAACAAAATAGGAAGAAAGAAAAATATATCAACATCAGCATTTATGAAATTTTTTTGTACACGTTTATCTTCTTTATTGTACTCAATTGCCGTGTCTACTTATTAAATTACTGAAACTAAAGAAAAAATAAATTTCGTGGCGTCAACACTCAACACGTATCAAAATAAAAATACTATGCCCATTTGCATTACTCAACCTTTTGTAGTTGAGAAAAGCCATGGAAATAATTTTTTGGTTCTTCACTATATTTTTATTTTTTTATTGGGATCCGCACCGCAACATATTTACTTAATATTCTGGTTTGCTCCACTCTCAGGCCGTCTTTCATGTAGGTACCAACCATTTTATTTGAGCTCTTTTTTCCCTTTTAAATTTTTTTTTAATAATTTTGTTTAGTACATACTTTGGTTCTTTATCGTTTTGCTCCTTAAATACTTCAAAGCTAGCACACAGGATGCACGATTGCCAAAAAAAGGAAGGTAAGAAACCCATTTCCATCGCTTATAACGGTTTATTCTATTACCTACTTTATTTTACATCTGCAACTATATTTAGCTACCCTACCCAGGTACTGAAATCTGTTCGTGTACATAAAAATGCACGAAAACGCACAAAGCAGAGTAGTTTAGTGCCAGCAACCTTAATTTGAAAAAATCTTGTTTTGTTTCACCAATATTATTCACGCTTCCTATTATCAAAGAATCATCCTTTGCATTACTGCTTCTACCAAGAAAACGGATTTCCGTTCATATTAAGTTTAGCCGTTATTCTTTAGCAAAAGAGGATATTTCTTAAAACAAACATGAAATCCAGTCATCCATCCAGCCATACGAGAAAGTTTGGTAATTTTGTATTTTCACCCAGGTGGATGTTTTCTCATTTGTTGTTCTATCGTCCTTATGTTATGAATATGAGTGTGTAATGCGTATGTATACATGTGTGTGTAAAAAAGAACATCCATCTTGATACCTAAGAACCCGCGTTATGAATTCATTGGTACACACGGAAACTCAATTGCTTTAAGAAATTTCCTTTCTTACGTAGGTACATATACAATACACATGGCTTGGATCTTATTATCTTTTTACTTTTTTTTAATGTTTTTGTTCGTTCTATCTTTTTTAAACCCAACAACTAAATGGGAGTTTTTTGTCGGTGAAATGGAATATAAATTAAACCCTCTAGGAAAACACACATTTCATAAATACCTACCCGAACATAACCTCAAATGAGTCGTAAGAATACAAATAATAATAAAAACAAAATCATAATTTTAACAAAGAAACAAGAAAGACACACAAAAACACATTAAAACGGATATAGGTACAGCGGAAATTTACCGCACACAAACAAACCACAAGGACATTTACTCAGTGAGAAAAACGAATTTACTAGGTAAAAGGTACCTTATACGCAATACCAAAATCCTGGGACCATTTTATGTTCAAAAGAGTTAAAATTTAAAATCTTTCGAAAATAAATAAAGTTTTCTTGTAAAATTTTAGTATTGCCAGATTAAGAGTTATCCTTATCAGCCTTGATATATGGGATTTAAGAGCATACAAATTATTTTTTCTCCATCAACTTTTTTTTTGTTAACACAGAGATCGAAAACGCATATATTTTGGGACAACAAACAGTTACAAAATACAATCATTCAAATCTCTGCTAAGCACTTTACAGTCTGTCCCAAAATGGAGAGGATTCTTTTTTCGTTTGGAAATGTTAAAATGATTGTTTCTGTTACCCAAATTGCTGACCTCGATCCGCATTTCAAGGTTGTTTCCTGTAGGGTGAAACATTTCCTTTCTCTTGAGGCAAACTTTCTATCGGAAACGCCAACTACTTTGTTTTACGAATATACTCTTTATTTATTTTCAGTTTTCTCTATGTACAAAGTTGCTATTTTAATTGATTTGTAAATACCTATGTATATATTTTTTAATAATAAATTTTAATAGTTAAATTCATTTATGGCCAATTTCACGAACTAATTTTAATTATTTTAAAAGTCATTTAGCCTTTAAATGATATTTTTGGGTTTAACCAAATGCTTTAAGATTTAAGAAGATTTTAAATGCCCCTGTAAACATAAAGCTCGTGTCCCATTAAATTTTAAAAGCAGTATATATTTTGCTGTCAGAATAACTGTGCCCTCATCCATAATGCTTTTTCACTTTTTTTATACACTTTGCATGTGCGGGGAAACAACCCCTTTTTTGTACCCAGGTTAACTAAGTTAAATTAAAATGTCCTTAAAAAAATCCCTTTTCCACATTGGTAAAACTGACAAATTTTAAATGTCTGATAAAATTTGGAGGGAGTTTAGATAAAGCAATTTTCGTATTTGTTTATGAAATTGGCCATAAGTTTCATTGAATTGAAATACATTATTACTTGCGATATATGAGAGACTACAGGGCAAGTTTAGGATTCGTATAAAAAAAAATTATTGAGATAACAATCAAAAATGACATTACGATGATGGAGAACACCAAAAAAGAAAGGGACAAAAATCTGTCTGTTTGTATCTGGATCTGCAAGCAAAGCCAATGATGCGATCTCTTCAAATTTTGAACTTAAGGCTTTTTGGTGATTCTCCAGAGGGGAAATTGATATTTTGTTTAGCTCAAAAAATAACGGTACTTGCCAAACAATCGTTAAGGAATACTTTATTTATCTCAAAAATAGCTCCAACGATTTTGATAAGATAATAAATGAATTATTGTAGGAACCTATTGCTTACGTTTTGGTAAAAATAAATTAAAATAATTTAAAAAACAAACCAAGATTAAATTTTTCAAAAAATATTCAATTTTTTTTTTGAATATTATTATTTTTGAAACTAGGTTTCCAAATGTATACTAATAAACAATACTCAAAACTGGGGTACCAATTTTTTTTTAAATGTTACCAAATTTGTATATATGTATCGGGTTTTTCAATAAGAGCGCTACAAACGTTTTTTTAAATAAAAAAAAAACGGTTTTGGATATCAATGAAATTCTTTATTCCTGGGAAAGTACGTTCGATGCCGTTATGTATGGAACTCGATTTCTTTTGCATGGCCACCACGGGCACGCTTGCAGAAGTCCAGACGCTGAACCCAATTTTCGACGGTTATCAAACATAAATCGGCCGATACTGCTGCAATTTCACGTTCGATATTCGAACGAAGTACATAAATTGTCGCTGGCTTGTTGGCATGGACTTGTTGGCATAGACCTAGACTTGACGTAGCCCCACAAAAAATAGTCTAACGGCGTCAAATCGCACGACCGAGGCGGCCAAGCGACTGGACCACTTCGTAAGATAACACGTTCTCCAAACCTGGTTTCCAATAAATTGATTGTGACATTCGCGTGTGGCTTGTGGTGCCGTCCTGTTGGAACCACATGTCTTCCAAGTCCATATCATCCAATTGGGGCTAAACATATTCGGTTATCATTGATTGGTCTTGATCATCACGGAAGAAGTACGGCCCAATGACGCCGCCGGCCCATAAACCACACCAAACCGTAATGCAACTGAAGCCTCAGCGGCAGCAATATTCTCGACACTACGGGCACTTCTTTGTCTCACTGGCACGGGAAAATTTTGTACTGTGCCTGTGGAGTCAAATTTTTCCACCACAAATTGGACGTAGCGCTCTTAATGTTGAGGCCACTGACTCCGAATTTCGGTAGTAAATTTTAATAATTTTGACTCGTTGTTGGCTCGTATATCTTTCCATCATGAAATGGCAAACCTTACTGAAGAGAAATGTCGAAAGAGCGGCAAGAAATATGGCGTCGTTTGCTGTTCCTCATGCTCTACTTTTGTAGCGTCCCTGTTGAAAAACCCTTTATATTGTACATTATATGTTGTATATTGTATATTGTATATTGTATACAAAATTAGTTTTTTTTAGAGAGCACCTCCAACAATTTAAATTTTTTCTACATATTCAAATGGCCTAGCTGTTTATGAGCTCTAATTGATTTAACGGGTTGCTTATACAATTAAAAGAACGATTTAAATGCTTTTTTTGCCTTTTCTATAATTACTTACATATCCTAAAAAGTGTTTAAGGTCCAAGCAACTTGTACATAAGAGCAAGTACGTGCGATCCAGTTGTGAATTTTATCTGTATGTGATTATAGATTTTTTTTTAATATATATTTGTTTTTTCATGCAAGCTTGGTTGTGAAGTTTTGATTTTTTTCCTGTTAAGATCAGCGATCCGAACACCTCCAGGCAGACAAATTTCAACATCATTGATAAAAAGTGCGAAAAGAATAGCACTCAGAAGGCACCCTTGTTCTACTTCGGTGTCCGTTTCAAACCGATTTGATAGTATTGATCCATTCCATATAGTTGCTTTGATGAACTTCGTTGACAAACCTTATTCGGAAAGCTTATAAAAAACCATTTCGGCTAACAAGATCAAAAGCAGATTTGCAGTCTTTTCAACGATATACACATTGATATTGAATATAGAAAGACAAATTCCAAATACGGAGTTGCATTACTGTTCTGTTCAGTGCTTTGAAGTCTCACGAACCCCATATGGTTTAGAGCTTAATGGTTACGCAATAAAATGATGTCATAGGAATATCCTTTTCAAAAATGTGAGACAAAATTGTGTTGAGTATATTGACCAATCTGCCCATTCTCCTTTATTTCAAAAAAAAATTACCTCGAGGAAAAATATAACCCGAAACTTGGATCAAAAACTAATGAGTTACAAAACTTTAGATTCATATATCTCAAAAACGTGAGGTGCCACAGCAATAAGATTCAAAAACCATCAGAAAGTTATATCTTGGTTGATGTTAAAGTCAAAATTCAAATTTTTCCATACTAAGTAAATATTATTATTATTATTATTTATTATATTAAACATTAATGTACAATATAATACTTAAAGCTAGTAGCTAATAGCTACCAGGGCTTCTAGCTGTACTAAGTAATTAATTAGTGTTTCCGAGTAGATTTTTGGAAACAGTAAAAATAGTCAATTTTGAACTAGCGCTTGAGTCCAAATAGGGTGTCGCAGAAAAAAACCTTCAACAGAGATTTGTTGAAAACTATGAAACTTTCAATGTTAATGAAATTTATGAATAATTGATACTTTTTAAGCCATCAGTGAAAAATTCCTGGAAAATGTATTTTTGTAGATATATCTTTTTGTACTTTTTTTCCATGTCACGAAATTTTAGTCACAAACCTCAAATTCGGATTCTAGCATCCCGAATAAATGATGAATTTACACTTTATTATCTAATTTACAAAGTATGCTGCTTGGATGCTTGTATTAAAATTTTTCTAACGAAGAATTTCTGTTTTTAAGAATTACCTATTTTCTGTCACGAAAATATGTCAAATGATGATTTTTACTTGGGATATATGTATATGTAGGTACTATATGCCAAGTTACATATGTGTTCGTAAATAAAATTGAACTCGAGATTTCGATCAGACTTGTCATTAATATGATAGTGAAGACGATAACAGCCTTTACGGGTGGATCAATTTTCTTTAAACTTGATACATGATGATTCGATAAACAAAATTGACGTTCTCTTTTGAGTTCTTTTTCTTATTCAATCTAACCAATCGTGAAATATGAAATGACGAAAAACACAAAAAGGAAAACAAATTCTTCAAAATAACTTTCTTCACATCTTAACACTTTCGTTCTTCACGTGTTAACAAGCACTATGGACATAAAAACTTATTCTCTACGTTTAGGACATCATTGGAAAAAAAAATTTAATTTTGTACTCTTATTTGATAAATCCTTTAAGAAAACGAGAATATGGCGAAAATGGCTGTTTTCAAAGCGAATTTAGATAAGGTACACATAGCATTTTTTGCAACAAAAAAAAATAATAAAATGAAATCCCATATTTTTGTTGGGATACTATTGAAGAAAATTTTTAATTTTGTACCTAATACAAATATTAATAATACAAAATAGAAATGCTTGCAAATTTTGAAAATAAACCTTGTTGACAGTAAATTTTTGTATGCCCAAGGGTATTTTTTAGAATCTTTTTAAGTGAATTCTACTTATTTTTCACGATTTTCAGTAATTATATAATTATAATTGTGCAATTTGATATTGAAATTTGTAATTCTTAAAAGGCAATTTTTGACAGAAAATTCATATATGGCAAGTTAAAATCAGTTACTTTTTCAAAATGTTTTTTTTATTACAATAATACGCCTACAAGTGACCAATTAGTAAAAATAAAAAGTATGATAAAACAAAGTATCTAATGAAATAAAAAAAAAAACCGTTTATATAAGTATGCAAAAAAAAGTTAGCAAATGGCTGGTTTTGTTTACTCCGGACTTAAATACAAGTAGCTACCTACAAAATATAATGAATTTGTTAGGGCTGGCCACGATACCAAACCAAACAATACTTTCGTAAGTTTCGTCTCGGTAACGGTCTCGGTCTCGTATAATTCAGTCTCGTTTGGTCTCGTATAACAAAGTCTTGGTATTGGTATCGGTCTCGTCTGGTTTCAGTCTAGTCTGAGTCGCAAACCAGAATAAAATGCACGACTTGGTTACATGTTCTTGTTCTAGTACTTTAACTCGCTTGGTATTTCTAAGATTTAAGACAAAAATCGTTATTATAAAAGACAATTTTCTTAACTGAAGATTATTGTGTTGACCTAACAAATCTTTAAACGCTTGTTTTACAATGTCTAAGTAAAGTTTGCGATTAGGAACTCTACACAAACATTTTGACGCGGGGTCATCATTAAAGAGAACCAAGTCTGAAAATTTCATCCAAATTGTATGCCTTAGCATTACTTAGATGGGCGTGGCAGTGAGCACTTTTGATTAAAATTATTGCCTAAGCCTTCCCCCTGCTAAAGAAAAAAGCTCTGAAAATGTCATTTAAATCATAAGAGCCTTTTCCGAGAAACCACCGAGAAACCAATTACAAAAATTGATTGTTTGCAATTAATTAATAATAGCATTAAATTTTTGCCGTTTTCAAACGATACTGCCGAGAGTATCGGTAAATTTCGGTCCAAAAAATGCGGTATCGCTGGTATCGTCTCAGTATCGTTTCAGTTTCCGATATCGATACGAAATGATACCGAGACTTTCCCTAGGATTTGTATATTTAAACGTTTTAATCAGAAAACAAATTCATGAAAGTTTCACAGATCCCGTTATAAGATTTTACTTTGCTGATTAGGTTTACAGATCCCGTTTTATTAAACCATAATTTTATACTTTTGAATATTTGAAATAAGTAAGGTGTACCGATAGCATGAAGAATTACATTATTTATTGTAGATAGGTAGGCATATTAAATATACTACATTATATTATATCTTATACATTTGTTTCATTTGTTTAAAAGAAAGAATATAACAACGTTAAATAAAACAAAAGCTTCAAGGAAACATAATGTAGGTAATCCATTTACATTCCATGAAAAAGGACAATAATAACCTAGGCCACCTAAGGAATTCTCTTCCTTATAATTTTGTTGGATTCTCATAGACCATACCCATTTTGTCTTGCTTCTGCTGATGTCAACTTCCATACCCTCTAGTAAACAAAGTCATAAAAATTATGCACAGCATATCCCAGCCAAAGCAGGAAAGGGAAATTGTAAAACGAAAACAAAATAATAAAAATAACCTTTAATCATTATACATATAACTTTATATACATTATAAACAAGATGTCAACTCAATGAGGAAAGTTGATGCTGAGGAAAGTAAGGGGAAATTTTCTAATGGAAACACGCTTAACTTTAAACTTCTTTAAGGTTTCCTGAAATAAAGAAGAATACCATCATTTTTCTCTGTGTAAACCACAATGGCTCCACTTCTCCCACATGCCTACATGCTAAATCATATTTTCTAGTGAAAAACTTCAAATACATTCATACATAGGAAGGTATATACAAAATTGTGCACTGTACATGAATCAAAGAACACAAGATTACGCCATAGTCTATAGCAGCGTTTCCCAACGTGGGGCCCACGCCCCACAGGGGGGGCATTTCAAAAGGGCGCAATTTTATATTCTGATGTCTTGCAAACGTTTTAGATCAGGCCCGGCAGATCATGTTCAGCCTGAGTGTGTAGTTGGCATGAAATATTATAAATAACTAGAAATAATTTATAGTTTTTAAATTAAAGGGTGACTCTACGAAAAATGGAGGAAAATGATGATAATTTTGGCACAACATTTTTGGATGTAAATAAATGCTAAAACTAACTACACTTGAGCATTAGAACGTCCTTTCATATAACTGAAAGCTGCAAGTCAAAAAAAAAATTATAAAAAACAACAATTCTATGCTCATTTTTCGAAGAGGGAACAACAAATTTTCACTTTCACAATTATACCCCTCGCTTTAATGGAGAGATGAACAACCCCCCAATACAATTTTTTTCTCTTTTCTAGTGTCACCAATTTAAGAACAAACAAATATGAAATTTTGGGGAATTCGTTAAGTCTAGTGCGAAATGTACGAGAACTCTTGTTGAATAGTTGACAGTTCGATTATTAGTCATTTTAGACACTGTGGTTTTAAACGTTCAAACGCCAAGTAAACAACACATTCGCAAGTCGGTACCAGTGAGAAATGTCAAAAAATCACTTTCTCCACTGGTGAATGTTCACTTCACGAGAAAGTATGTACTAGGCTTTAGCGTTTAGTTCCAGGTAGGAGGGTTGACTGTAGACTATACCAAATAAACTGGCTTGAAGGATTTGCATTTTTTGATATTATGACAGATTTGACTTTGTGTTTTGCCCACTCGAAAAATCTCGAGTGGGTAGTGCTACCCACACCACCCATATTATCTGCCGGGCCTTGTTTAGATTTCAAAATTAAATGAGTGCAAAAGAGAAAAATTATCTAACTTTTGAACTGATGTATTTTCAAAAAAAGAGCCCGGCTTGGCTTGTTAATATGCTTGTGGATGATATTTGGTTTCTCTTCCCCTATTGATATGTCAAATAATTTTAAAAATTCTATAAGTACCAACATTATGTTGGGGGGACATTCAAATTTTGGAACATTCTTGGTGGGACATAGCATAAAAAAGGTTGAGAAACACTGGTCTTTATCTTTAGAGACAAAACAAGAACAACAAATAATGTGACAGCTGACAACAAAGAAAATTGATGTGATGATGCTTTTTGTGCGCGACTTATTTAATAACAAAATTTTATTTTAATTTTGAAAATATCACCGAAAATTAGTTTAGAATTTATATTAATTGTTTAAAATAATCTAAATCGTTAAAAACCAAAACCGTTCCACCAATAAATTAGGTTACTGACGATATTCCCTGCCCTAGGGAACACTGGGGAACGTGGTTCAGATGTCAACAGGTAGCTGCTCGGGTTTTGATTTCACATCGAACACTTCAGTCAAAATTTGTCTGTTAAGTTGCTTATTTACTATTTTGTAAAGCTTCAAAATGTAGTACCTCGTGGTATAATGGTTAGTGCATTGGACTGTCATGCCGATGTCTGGATTCGATGGCCAGCCGCTGCCACCTAAGAACAGAAAATGTTTTTCCCGAGGTACTGCCTCTTGCGGGGAACTGACAAATCTACCAAGAGTATACTTGTCATGAATAAGTGCTTCTCATCTAGCCGTTCAGACTCGGCTTAAAATTATAGGTCCCCTCCATTCCTGCCAACAACACGCATACAGGAATGGTTGAAAGTTGTAAGTCACTAGGCTCTGGTTCTCCACGAGCTGTTGCGCCACCAAATTTATTTAATTTAATTTTTTTTTAAGCTTCAGAATCTTCATGCCAACACTAGTTTCCATAAATTTTCCTTAACATTTTGTTTAGAAATTATAAATTACTAAATAGTTACAATATTGTCTACAAAACATATGACATTTACCATTTTTCTTCCTTACAAGAGAAAAAAGAGAGCTGAGAGCGTATTCAGTGCTCACCCTGAACACATATCGAACACAGTGCAAATAAACTGGGGTGAAAATAAAATGTCACATAAAACACCTGACGGGTAATTCAGAGTGCGACCCAGTGCGCCCCAGTAAATCGATCAAAACTACTCGTGTTATCTACAGATGTAGTTATCTATAATTTTTTTTAATTTTGTTATTAATTAGAAAATTTGGAGGTTTCTTATTTTTGCTTGGGACTAAGTTCAGGAACTAATGCCTATTTTCCGAACAGAAACTTACATTTTAAGCGCAATTGTAAAATAAGCCCTTATAATTTTCCATTGGTTTCACTCATTTATTTTAAAATCAAATAGAAAATAATTCATGACAGACAAAAAGTAAAATTCAAAACTATAGTGTAATTACTTTTACTTGAAAATTATTTTGAATGAAAAATGTATTTAGCTACCTACCATTTTTTGTTTGATGATGAAATTATGGCTTCTGTTATATGCCAAAGGAATGGGGTCAGAAGACATTCGGGTGCTTTTATACTACGTTTTCATTAGGCCAAATGAGGTAATTCGGTTGTAAATTTCCAAATTCGATACGACATTATCTCATTTTCCATACAAATTCACATATCGAAATGAGATAATTTGAACCAAATTTGCACAAAATTAGGTTGGAAATTAAGTCAAACCCCAATGAACACACCCAATTGGCAACAGTTTGAAAAGCTCTGAAAAGGTTTTGTATGAAAATTACAAAGCTCGATGGAAGTAGAAAGAAAAAAAAACACAAAAAGTGATTAAAACCAAGTTGAAATTAAAAACTGAAATGATCTGGCAGACTAAATTACCAAATTAAAAATGAAAACACATTTTCTGTGATTTATGAAATTTCATCATTTAAGTAGTCACGGCGATCTGGTTTTGAGCTGTGACCTATATCGCCAACAAATTTATAATTTAAATTTTTAAGAAAATATTTTGTTTTAAATAAATCTGATAAGCCAATATTAATTCAATTAATTAATATTAAATCAGCTGAGACGTTGAGGAAATTGAACAAAAATATTTGCTTAGCAATTGCAGTTAAAACCATCAAAACTTTTAAGGATTTTGAACTTTTTCTTTTAGTTACCAATAATAAATGCTTTTCGTTTTTAAAATCCCAAAAAGGGTATTTCCTTCCTTGATTTTATTTAAGTTAAAAAACCCCACATTTGTTCCAACTGGCTGGCGTGCAAGAGGAATACGGCTTGAAAAGTGGTGCTCCTTTGATCTCATCAAAGTTAGTGTCGGAAAAAATGTATGATGGAAAAGGAATGAGAAAAACGATTTTAACCATTTCCTAAGAAACCAGTTTTGGTTCTTGAACAAAAGTTTCCAAAAGAACTTCCCTCCCGATCATCCTCTTCCCATGTGCACATACATTTGTCAGAAACTCGTACGTCACCGCCTTTCACAAGTGCCTACATCAACACTTCACTCAGCTGGTGCCATACAAAGCTGCTTCCATCCCACACCATCTGCCAAAAAGGCTTGAATAACAGGTCTCGTCATTTTAACTTACCCTCATCACATTTATATCTCGCTCCAGTCATCCTGTCTAAGGAGTGAAGGACTTATTTACTTCAGCCCCAATGCTTTTGAAGTGAAAAAGACGACGTGAACCTACACATATGTGCCTATTTAAAAAGCCCAACTGTAATCATCATAACGTAGCAATTCACATAAACCATGACGTGATTTTGATAGAAGCAAGGCAAGCGCATAGGTACATTAAAATCCAATCCTCGGGGCAGGCGACTAAAGCACATTTCTGTCAGGACTCTTAGCAGCTAGAGGCGTTTCTTCTGAAGCTTTATGGCGCGCGATGCTGCTGTTTCATGCCTTCAACAAGAGAGTGAACCGCTAAATTTTGTGTTGACACGCTAGGCAATTTGCAAAGTGTAAACATTATGTTAACCGCGTTACCAGTCGGTCTTCCTACGCTTGAGGATGCATAGTATATATGGTTCGATGGTTATAGAGGGTGTGAAATCAAAGTTTTTCCTTTATATTTTTTTTTTGTTTTTGACAAACATGTGCTGGCTGACGGTGTCTTACTTTTGGTTACAAGTTCGTGGTTAGTGCCTTTTGAGGCAAATGAGCGTGCTCCTTAAAGTTTACGACAAATGAGTGTGCATTACTCATGAGTCATGAGTTTTCATGATTTTGGCGTAGTTTTTGATCGTATAAGCTTACCTAACCTTATCCTTACATCGAATATAACAGCAAAAAAAAACTTTCTAAAGGAATTTTTTTCTTCATAAAGGTACTTAACTTAAAAAAAATAAATTCAGTTCATTATTTGTATTCGATGTTTTTCATTAAAAGAAAAATACTGCAGGTATACTGATTTGATATTTATTTTTATGGCATAATTTTTGGTGCTGAATTCAAATTTGCCATCCATTTTTCGATGTTAGAAAATGAAGAAAAAAATACGTTTTTGCTATTTTTGAGGTTATGTAACTTACAAAAAGAGTTCTTTTTATTTATACTCGTATCTATCTCTTATATAGTTTCTGAGAAAAACTCAGTTATTCTTAGTCTTTATCTGACCCTACAGATACCACAGATACTAACGCTTGATTATAACGAGGGATTGTAGAAATTAGATTTGAATTTGAAAGAAAAACATTAGTTTTAAGGTTGCTACTAATTTTGGCTAAAAAGAAATTACCTAGCATTGTTACAGAACCTCAAAAATTTCAACAAAGAAACTGTGAGTACTTACATTTAGCTTAGAATTTCCCAGAGATTCTCATTAAAAAAGAAAACATTTGAATCTAATAATTTTATCAAACAAAGCTAGTACTTTTAGGAATCATTTTAAATTTTATTTAAAAACATCAGTACCTCACCTTGCTAAATAAACTCAAAAATTGCAAACAAAAACTTAGGTAATTTTCTGATGGTATAATTTTGAAAGCCCGAGCAGCTAGCGGGCAACTAGATTTGAGTTCAGGCCTCAAAAGTTTGTAAAGAATCACTCATGTCTTTTCGGGTCCAAAAGTTACTGATATTTGAGGTTGTGAGTGTAAAAGTAGCATAAAACCCACTTTTTATCATATTTTTTATTTAATCGATCCCTTATACTATACTATACAAAAGTAGCTAAAACTACATATTCAAAGCTGTTAATAGTTTAGCTAAGGCAAGATAGTTCTAGCTAAAGCTTTGTTTAATGTGAATAAAAAAATTACTTTAAACAGAAAATTAATTAAAAAATTCCAGTTTATTTATTGACATGTTATGGCTAAAACTATTATTTTTGAAACCAAAAAGCAAAGCAAGTGGATTTGGGATTTTGATTTACCAAAACTGTTTACTTGCTCTCTATGGCAAGTATTGTATCAGGTAAAAATAACATTCCGAGATTTTAATCAAACTTCACGTTAAGATGTAAATGTATGTAGTCCAAGAAAATAGCTTGTATCATACCTACTGGCTGGGGCCTATTTCATAAAACTACAAGACTAATAATTGTTTGTGAATTGTAGTCTGGGAGGCGATCGGACTCGAAGCTAAAACCTTTAGAAGTCTGTCTGACAATGAGTAAAGTATAGAGGGCAGTCTCAGCACTAATTTAATATCCAACTGATAAAAGTTCTTTACGCGAAAGGTAATACTTTGTCGAAAATGCAATCCGAAAACTGCATTTTTTAACCTCAGCAACCAAAAAAACTTACCCCACCAGCGGTTGTGTATATGTTTGGCATAAAGCTCTCGGCTGGTATCCTGTTTTTTAGGAGCCGTAATGAGATAGGAAACTTTGAGGTCGTCTCTCGAACTATAGTTCACAAATTATTATTTGTCTTGTAGTTCTATGAAATAGGCCCATGTTCATCAGTCTGGGGTTCTCTACTAATACGATCTAAACGGATGTATTTTTTTTTTTTTTCAAATTTGATACAGAGCATTTTTATCTCGAATTTCGAATTTGTGTGCATCTAGAACAGTTTTGTTGGGTGGTTTTGATATTTTCAAGTGTTTTCAAAACTATCTGTATGGATTATTATTAGAAACTTCGTACCTATAGTTACCAGATAAATTTAAAAAGTTTACTTTTTAGGTTATTGTTAAGAAAAATCAAATGATGGAAATAGAGTGTTTCAGCTGACATATGTGCTTTATTTTTTGGTAGTTTTGATCCAATTTTGGCGCAGATATTTCTAAGAACTCTTAAATAATTTTTTGTAGATACGAGTATAGGAAAAAAATATTTTTTTTAGAATTTTTGACATATTTATACTCACATTATCATTTTTATTGTATTCATGCAATAAATCTTCGACTCCTAGTCACATTACTTCCTTGAACGCACTACATCTGAAAAAGATAAAATAAGAACTAGTTAAAGCTTTCTAGTTAGGGGTCCAAGAACCTTGATATTTTTGTAGCTATTTCTATAATATTCTAGCTTAAGCTATTTGCAATCGCATAAAATGAAGCTGAAACTGGAAAAACAAGCTAAAGCTACATGAATTTAGCTCTGGCTATTTTAAAATAGCTATTACTAGAACACATCTTTGATTTTCTACCTTAAGCTTGTTTTTGTTCACGCAAAACTTACCTTTTACTTAAAATTGCAAGTTTTAGCTTTAGCTTTTTTTATTAAGTCAAAATTTTAAATTTTATCATTCTATGATGCTATCTATTTGAGCTAGGATTTTCTCAAAAAACTAAAAATACTAGATGGCTAATTTAAGGCAAGTTTTTGTTACAAATTGAATAGTTAGGTATATTATCAATCAAGTGATGGGGGTATGCAATACTGTTAACTGAAGAATTTTTAGGCCCGACCACTCTTCACGCACGATTACCATTCGTATTTTCAGGATCAGAGGTTTCGTCGAATGAATAGTCAATGCCTATTTTGAGGGTCTTTGAAAAATTATTTGCGGGAAAAAATTAAAAATTGAAAAATGTTCGATGATGTTTATCGGACTAAAAGAAAAGAAATGAAGCGTTTTTTGACCGAAAAGATCACCTTATTTGAATTTTCTGGGACTTATTGACTCTCTAGAGGTGTAAAGTTGTAAACCCCCAAAGATCTCTGGCACATTCTTCAGGTTAGGTTAAGTTAGAAGGGGTGATGATACGGCGGGCCGCATCATCTCACTCGGATCTCAGTGGATCCGTTGCGCTCCCCAAAGTGAAAGGTGGGTGGTGAAGAGGGATAGGGAGGGGTTTGATGAGGAGTATTAGTTGTAGGGGGCCTCCCTGAACCATCCTGAGTTCTGAATGAATTTTAGGAAGTTTTTTAGTGGCAATACAGAGATGTCGCCCAGTTCATCGAAGAAATATTCTCCTAGGGCTGCTTTCCTGGTTCTAGCTATGCTGGGGCATTCACATAAGAAGTGAAGGGAGCCCTCTTCCGCCTCTTCATCATGACACCCTCTACATAAGTCCGATGAGCTGATGCCCATTCTTTTCATGTGGGTTCCCATAGAGTTGTGCCCCGTTAGGACGCCAACTATGAGTGATAATTGAGGCCTGCTTAGCTTGAGTAGGTATTCAGTTTTTTTCTTCGAAATATTCGGCCAAAGGTTCCTTGAAACCCGACAGGTGTCGATAGATGACCATCTGACATTTTCAGCTTCCAAGAAACCCTGGTGTATTCTACTTTTTTCTTCCTCCAGTGGCATGAGCACCGAGGCTACGATTTGGCTCGGATCAAGAGATGATCCGCTTTTGGCCAGTTCATCTGCCATTTCATTTCCGTGAATATCCCTATGTCCTGGGACCCATTTTAGGGTAACTGTGTTCGTTGCGTTGAGTACTCTTAACTCATTTCGGCAACGATCGATCAGTTTGGACTTTATGGTGATTGAGGAAATGGATTTAATGCCGCTTGGCTATCTATGATACACTATGATTCCGCTTGGAATACACTGCAAAAGTTTGGAAGCTTCATTGATTTATATATGGGTGGGTTATGTGAATAGATACCAGATCCAACACCCTCCAAGGTTTTGGAGCCGTCGGTGAAGACCGAAACATGATTTGCATTTATGACCCTGTTTTCGTTCCAGAGTTCCCTGCTGAGGATATCTGTCATGGTGACTGGGTTGAAATCAATGTGCGGCGAAACATAGTCTGTTTGAATGTCAATGTCTGTAAAGTTCATTATAGTTCTGTGACCGAAGAGGCCCCTTTTCCAATTATTACATTGTTGCAGTCGTAAAGCACTTTTTGCCGCCAGCTCTTTCGTAAACAGATCGAGTGGGGCAAGTGAAAGGAAAGTTTCTAGGGCAGCCGTTGGTGTGGTTCTTATAGCACTGGTTGTGCCGATACACGCTAGTCTTTGAATTTTAGTTATGGTTTTTAGATTGGTCTCCTTATCTAAGGCTGGCCACCAGACCATACATGCGTACGTTAAGATTGGCCTTATAATGGCTGTGTACTAATGGTTCTAGGGCTGGGACCCCATCTTCTACCAAAAATTCGACTGCACGTATAGAATGCTACTGAGGCTTTTTCCTCTCTTTCTTTAATATTCTTTTTCCAGTTCAATTTACGGTCAAGTACAACACCAAGGTATTTGGCGGTATCCGAAACTTGAAGTGGAGTTCCGTTGATGGTTTTCGGGTTTATGTTGGGAATTCTGTTTTTCCTTGTAATCAACACCAATTCTGTCTTTTGAGGGTTAACGTTAAGTCCGCAACTGCTGGCCCAATTACTGAGCTTGTTGAGGGCTAATTGTAGGAGGTCACATTCTTCAACAATCATCATATTTATTTGGAGGCTTTGTGGTATTTGGAACTACATTATGTACATACTTTGATTCTTTTCAATTATATCGTCCCCTAATTGCATGATCTTGTACTATGATGCTCAAATTTCAGTTCTTATAATGTATCGGCAAAGCGGTATTATTTTGTAAAAATTTTAAAGGCTTTTTGTCAAATCTTTTTCTACCACCCACAGACAATTATAGGATTTATTTTGAGTTTTAGGAAAATACAAATTAAACTTTCCATCCTGCTTCAGTAGCTATACGTTTCTATAAAAAGGCTATTCATTCTGCCCTAAAAAACAGCGCAATGAGGAACTAAGACGTTCATGGGTTTTTAATTGTAAAGATCAATTAATGGGAAGTTTCTCTATTATTTTTGACTTTAATGATTAAGAATGAATCATACACGCAATTTGACTGTATTATCTTACAGGTTTTTTAAAAATTGCCATACACCATCTTTTTTACTTTTAAATCATAAAGCCAGCTTAGTTCGAGCGACTGTGTCTCGGTCGGTTTTTAATCAAAACTTTTTCTGAATGTCAATTAAAAAATTTAAATCATTTTTCTTATATACAGAGTAATGCCTATACTTATCTCTGCAGGTAAAAAAGTTACGTTCAGTTTTTTTGCAATGATTTTTTTAAAAATTTTTAAAAAATTTTTAAAAAAATGAATAATAACCCATTTCGATGGTAAATTTTATTCTTTACAACATTTTCTCAAAATTTTGCTTCGTTTTACACAATCCCCCCTCCAAAATGAATCCTCTAATTTAATCGCACTCTGCGGTTTTCTCATCTTCAATAACCCAATTATTGATTTTTACAGAAACAAACCATGAACGTCTAAGTTGCTTGTCAAATGACATAATCTCCAAACTTTATGAAATTGGGTTCCTAGTTCTTGTTTTACAGGTGACGATATATTTCTTTCTATAAATGAAGATAAATTGCATCAAATTACTCAATTCGACAGATATTGTATCGAAATATATGGCAACTCTTATGCTGCCCACCACCAAGCTACTCGCTATCAGCTTATTTAAAGCCTATTCCCAATATACGAGCATAATAACATATAATCTAAATATGTATAGCTCCCATTTTTCTTACTTCAGTAACCATTTTCCCATTAATCAATTCAATAATTCATATTAATCAATAAACTAGATTTAATATATTACACGGTATTATTTAAAAAAAAAAAAACATCAATGTTAAAGCAAACAATTTATTTATATAAAATTTACGATAATTTCTTTAAATTTTTCGTGTGGGGTAAGACAGTAATAGTAATTTCTGTTTGCAAGAAAAAAGGAATCAAAGGAAATACCTACTTATACATTTGCAGTTGGCAAAAAAATCTTGGGATTCTCCTTTTTTAGTGTGGGTGGATGGATACAAAAAATCGATAATAATGTGGGACTGATTACTGATACACTTAAAAATATAAAGAATGTAGATACGTAAAAGTATACAACTAAAGAAAAATATAAAGACGTTTCAGAGGTTAATTTTATTAGATATTCGATGATATGGAAGTCTTGACAGACGGATTTGGATTAAGAATAAATTAAATTTGCCTTTACCATCAATAGGATATCTCATATGACGAATTATACTTCCAAAATTTGACCATTTTGATAGAATTAACTTCATCTTTTTTATATCCTCTAAATTATTTTGTTTTTCAAATTTTTACTCCCGCGTTATCCGTACGCTCCTGTCGTTTACTCCTAGGATCTAGTTTAGGCTATTGATAATGTCATAGTCATTTAAAAAGGAATTAAGACGTTCGTGTGTTTTTATTGTAAGAATCATTTAATGGGTCATTGACGATATGAAAACCGTGGAGTGGTATAAATTAAAAGGTGCATTTTGGAAAACGAAGCAAAATTTTGAAATAGTGTGAAAAACTTTTTTGTAGACAATAAAGTTTACCAACGAAATGAATTATTAAAAATTTTTTTTTAATATAGTTAGTTTAAAAAAATGCAAACAAAATGTGAAAAATCACATTGTTGTCTACACTATAGTGTAGAAACACTCATATGGTTTGTCTTCAATGTAATAGCCCATTTTCTGAAAAATTTGAGAAAGTTCAAATTTTAGAGTAACATGCCTTTTAATTGAGCCCGTATATGGATAGTTTTTACTGGCGATATAGTTACAATAGGACAAGTTTTGTATTGGTGCAAAAACAGATTTCAGATAACAATCAATCAAACCATGACATTACGATGATATAAAACATCACCAAAAAAGTGATTCGAAAAATCCTGTCCGTCTGTATTTCTGTTTGTCTGTAAGTCTGTGTGTCTGTTTGTATCTGAATCTACTCATGAATCATGAGTGTCAAGTTAGCAAAGCAACTTTGACGAATCGAAAAATGAATAGCTGGATAATTTGCCGTTAATTAGTTGTGACAATTTAGAATTCTTCATTGAATGTTTTTTATGTTTTAAAAACGTCTTATATAAAAACTTGTTGTAAAACTTTTCTGGAGCTCTTTGTTGTTTTCATAAAAATTAAAAAAAAAATAAAGTAAAAAACATAGTAACTATAGCAAAAAAATTGATTTTGTCACGACTACCTAATTAGCGACAAATTAAAGGCAAATCATAAAGTAATGAAATGTTATATCTAGAAGTCTTAGCCATTTTTGAAAAAGAAACATAGAAAACATTGAACGACAAATTCAAAATCGTAAAAACTTACTAACGACTAAATAATCATGGATTATCTAGCCATAAATCATTCGGTTTTAACAGTTTTCAAAACTTTTTGAGGTAGTGATATGCTAACTTGATGTGAACTTTACAAAGAATGAAGAAAAAAATTTAGAAAACATTGCACGACAAATATGAAACTGTCACAACTAATTCAAGATTTGTTAACGACAAATTATTAGGCCATAAACCATTCGATATTACTAGTTTTTACCCCTTTCTTGGTGATACTTTGCCTACTTCTTACTTGATATCAAGCTAACAGAGCAAGCAAAAAAACATAGAAAACATAGCGCTATGAAATTTCATTTTTCATAGCTAATTAGAGATTAACTAATGGAAAATCATTTATCTACAAAACATTGAGTTTAAGAAGTTTTTACCACTTTTCGAGATTTGTGAAGTTAGCAAAGCACCAAAAAAAAAAACATTGAACGACAAATTCTAAGTTGTCACAACTAATTAATGACTAATTAACGCCAAATTATCCATCTATTCATTTTTTGGTTCGTCAAAGTTGATTTGCTAACTTGACACTCATGAATCTACAGGCTAAGCCAATGATGCGATCTTCTTTAAATTTTGAATTTTAGGCGTTTTGGTGAATCTCCAGTGGGAAAATTGAAATTTTTTAGCACAAACAATCAAGGTACTTGCCATGCAACCTCTCAAAAACTGCTCCAACGATTTTGATCAAACAAATTATTAAGGGGATTCTTGCAACTTCGTATGACCGTAGATAAGTTTACAAATTGGTTAAATTTATCTTTTGGTTGACGAACTGTCAAATTTTGTATGGAAAATGATTTACACAGTTTGGTTAAGCTTATGGAAGGATTTTGTTGCGCAAAATTAACCAAACTGGTTGAACTTATCCTAACCTCAGTCATTTAACACAATTTGTAGTCTAACGACATTGCATGAATACCCTTATTGTGTTATTGTATGCACGTATGGTTTACTTTCTGGTAAAAAAAAATTACCAAAAATCTTTATTAACGGTACCTACCGTATAACGTTATTTTAGGGGGATTGAACCAAAATAAATATATATTTCATTTTGATAAGCTTTTACCTATCATACCAACCTCTCCCCGCAAATGATTTTTTTCCTATAAATGTAACGGGTGATTTTTTAAGAGGCTTAGAACTTTAAAACAAAAAAAAACACAAAAAATTCGAAAAAATGAATGAAATATTTATTTGAATCGATAGTTTGAACTTTAAACATTTAATGTTTAAAGATAATTTCATGCAAATGTTGACCGCGGCTGCGTCTCAGGTAGCCCATCCGCTGAGTCCAATTTTGGCATACTCTTTCACACATATCGGCCGGTATCTCACGAATGAATGCATGGATGTTGGCTTCCAGTGCGTCAATCGAAGCGGGCTTGTCCCTATAGACATTAGCCTTGACATACCCCCACAAAAAATAATCTAATGGTGTCAAATCGCACGATCTAGGCGGCCAATTGACCGGCCCGAAACGTGAAATTAACTGTTCACCAAACTCGCCTCGCAATTGCGCCATTGTTTCGCGTGCTGTGTGGCATGTGGCACCGTCTTGTTGAAACCACATATCATGCAAGTCAAGAACTTCCATTTCGGGCAAAAAAAAGTTTGTTATCATTGCTCGGTAGCGTTCACCATTGACAGTAATGCTGCGATTCGCATCATCTTTGAAGAAATATGGCCCAATAATGCCGCCGGCCCATAAACCGCACCAAACAGTGGCTTTTTCGGGATGCATTGGTAGCTGTTGCAATGCTTCTGGCTGATCTTCACTCCAAATGCGGCAATTATGCTTATTTACGTACCCATTCAACCAAAAATGAGCCTCATCGCTGAACACAATTTTTCGATAAAAAAGCGGATCCTCGGCCAGCTTTCCAAGAGCCCATTCACCAAAAATTCGGCGTTGTGGTAGGTCGGCTGGCTTTAGTTCTTGCACCAGCTGTATCTTAAAAGGCTTTACGCCCAAATCATTCCGCAAAATTTTCCACGTAGTGCTGTAACAAAGGCCTAACTGCTGGGAACGGCGCCGAATCGACATTTCGCGGTCTTCTGTCACACTAGCTGATACGGCCGCAATATTTTCTTCACTACGCACAGTACGTAAACGTGTTGGTGGTTTAATGTCCAACAAAGTAAATTTGGTGCGAAATTTGGTCACAATCTTCCGAATAGACTGCTCAGAAGGTCGAGAATGCCGACCATAAAATGGAAGCAGCGCGCGATGAACATTTCGAACCGAGCACGAATTTTGATAGTAAAATTCAATAATTTGCAAGCGTTGTTCATTTGTAAGACGATCCATGGTTAAATTGCAAACCAAACTGAAGCTGTTTGACAGTGACACAAGGTACTAAACACACGTCAGCTGTCAAAACCAGTGTTGCCAAAACCAAACCAGCTAAAAAATCACCCGTTACATGTCCTGTAGTTGACTATAATGTTAAATACTTGGACCATGAAAATGAAAGTATCACTTTTTTATCCGTGAAATTAGCATATAGTTTGAAGAAAAGAACAAATCCAAGGGCAAAATCATCTTTTCAATTTCGGCATTTATTTATTCCTTTCGTCAAAGTGCATGTCGATTCAATTTCAGTTATGCATATAGCAGAAACGTTTAAAACTTTGTTGAAAACCTTAAAAATAAAAATTTCCGAAAATATGTAAAATTTATTTATCAATTTTTTCCTAGATTTTAAAGAGTTCAGATTGAAATTTTAGTTTCCAAAATTTTCCGAATTCTGTTTATATTTATAATTCTGACAGTAATAAGTAGATGGTTTGGAAAATGTAAAAAGGGCTTACTTGTTTTTTCCTTTTTCATCTTCCTGCCTTATCTTAAAATAAAAATATGAAATAATTTTATTTGTTAACCCATATGGAAAATAATTTTTTTTTTGTTTATTTTCTTTTATAATTTCAAGTTATTTGGGAAAAACAGAATAAACAGAATTCGTTTATAATTTCAAATTATAAAATTTTTGAAAGATAGATTTTTTAAAGGCAGAATTTTAACAAACAATAACTGCTTTAACCAGATTTTGAGATCAAATCCTATCAATTACCAATTATTTTGTAGTATGTAGAGTTAAATCATTCAATTAAATTTAAAACATATCGAAACCAAAACCATTTTCTATTCTCAAGATACTCGAGTGGAAAAACTATTTTCAACAATTTTTACCATTTTTCTACGAGTATAGTTTTTATCAATTTTTAATTACGTCAGTGTGCGTAAAATAAAATAAGCCCGAAGTCGATGGCATCATTTATTCTAGAGATATTTACCTTTGTTTTTGGCTAACAGATCGGAAAATATCATAATTACCTTTTTTAGCAAACTGACCTAGTGACCGATTAATAACGGATTGCCAGAAATTGAATAAATAGTAACTTGTAAAGTCAAGAAGTCTATTTTATGGATCGCACCTACCCCACTTGTCCGTACCTTTTTTGTATCCCTTTTGGCAGCATGAATATAAACCAGAGCATACAATTCAATGTGTTATGTGTGTTTTTTCTTTGAAATTTCTGCCAGTCGTAAGCTAGTGATTTGCTTAGAAATGTTTAAAAAAGCAATATCTATTGAGTGTATCTCAATTTCATACACATACATACATACCTAGATACATACCCTTACCAACGTATGATAAACCATGAGCGATGCGAGTGGGAGCGAACGCAATTTAT
Source organism: Dasysyrphus albostriatus (assembly GCA_946251815.1). Lineage (NCBI taxonomy): Eukaryota > Metazoa > Arthropoda > Insecta > Diptera > Syrphidae > Dasysyrphus > Dasysyrphus albostriatus. The sequence goes on from OX276335.1 coordinate 223,977,446, forward strand.
TCGCTTGAAATATGTTACAATTTTCAAAATGAAGATTAATAGATATCCATGTATTATGTAGATACATTGAATTAAGTTGGGTTTTCATCCTTCGCTGAACAATTGAAGAAGAAATCATTTTAAATTATATCCATTTTGTTTAAGAAATATACTTTTCCTTTGACTTATTCATGAAAACGATTTTTTTTTCTTTTGCAGTGGAATATGCAGCAAAATATTTTCTACAAGATTGCACTTTGATTATGAGGAACATCAACAAAGAAAAAGCATTTAACTTTGTTTTTTTACCATCATCATTTTAGTTACAGACAAAAGGATTTTTACTTAAAAGTGAAATATTAATTCGTGTAAGTGTATTTATAAATTTTGTGATTAAATTTGAAAAGTTTTTGGTTTGTTATTCTGTTTTGTTTTAATAAAACAAGGAAATAATAATAATCTATGCACGGGCACGGCATGGCGCGTGCTTTCTTTTCTTCAATAAATTGGTCCTGATGAAAGTTGTTAGACAATTACAAATTATACTACCTATTTTCATTTTTCTAAACGTGTGTCTGATGAAGTGCTTAAAAGTTTCAACACATTAAAAACACAATTATAAATATTAAGGAATTGAGACAAAAGATCAAACCCAATACGATGGAAAGGATGCTGTTGAGAAAGCAAATATTGGGATACATACTAGCATTGATGCATTTAACGGGAAATGGTAAGTTTACTATAAGCATTATCAAAGTACACTTTCAAGAAATAAAAATTAATTTTAGTGACATTCAAAACTTCGTGAAACCATATCAAAAACTTTATTATTATTACTAAACAAAAAAAATTTACTTTGAACAAACGTATGAAATTACGGGTTACCAAATGAATGACCGACAAAAAAATGTCGACGGGTGAAAATAGCGCTTTTAATTGACTTTTCTGCAAGTTGAAATGCCGACTTTTATTTTTCCGACAATAAGGATTGGGTACGAATCTCAACTTTTTAATATGGACTCGATAAGGTCGATTTTTATAATCTCGACAGAAAAAATCTCGACTGTTTAAAAGACTGACTAATCAAAATCTAGACAAAAATTTTACTGATTTTTAAAATGTCGACATTTTAAAATATCGACAGTGATCGACATTTTATTAATCGAAATTTCAACAGTCGAGATTTTGATCAGATCATAGTTTAGGGAATGATGTTTACAAGTACTAGTTTTTCAGTGTCATCTTTTATTACAAGATTATTTAAGGCTGAAGTTGAACAAGAACTTGTGTGATATAACATTTTATTTTGCTTCAAGATAGTTCATTTAAGCCCTTTTTTTGTCTACATATTTTTCGAGGTCTTAATTGCCTCTTCTTCAGGGTAATGTGCTATAATGTAAATAAAGCAATAAAAATATGCATAAAAAGAGGCAATACTTTGTTATATGTAGGTAAAAAAAATTCGTATTAAAATGTCTTGAAGCAAAACAAAAGGTTGTATCAATTAAATAAACACCTAAAAAACTCAACATTATAAGAGTTAAATAATATTCATAAGAACTTAAGAATTATATTTTCTATAGCATCAAATAACTGTTAAGTTCCTGTGTGAACTTGACGCGTGAGACGAGAATTTATGATTTTTTAGTGTATGCTTATTCCGTGCAAACATTTAAGGCAGAGTGTTGTTTTTTGGGTTACGTTCAAATGACGAACAGAAAAAATATCGACTAGTAAAGATGTCGATTTAAATCGCTTTTTTTTATGGGAAAAATACCAAAAGTCGATATTTTTCTCGACTTCTTTCAGAGCAGTCTACTTTTTGTTAAATCGAGATTTCAAAATGTCGACATTTGTCGGTAAAAACAAAGTCGGTGTTTTCATTTGCATTAATATCGAGAAAAATGGACAGTTTAACCAGTCGACAATTCTGTTGTCTATCATTCGTACGTTACCCGACTATAATTCAAATTTCGAAGTCGTGACTACTTGACAAGAAAAAGTCGAGAAAAATATGGACTTTTATCAACTTGTCGGTTTTTTCCAATATAAAAAAGCCGATATAAATCGACACATTGGCTTGTCGATATTTTTTTCTGTTGATCATTTGGACGCAACCCAATGAACAACACTCTGTTTTAAATGTAAATTCATGAATCTGTAGATAATTCTTGCCTGACTATGCAACAGGAACTCATAGATGGTTACAATAACTTTGTCAAAATAATAAATAATGAGTTTCAATGCACTTTTTCATTTTAAAAATTTCGTTTAAAACAAACCATTCGGATATTTTCGAAATTTGACAATTTTAAGATCGCAATGTCTTGGAACTGAGCGGAATATGAAAAAAGTGTCATCAAACTTCTTCTAGAAAATATTTGGTTATACATACAATAATAGGTATAAGTATATAAATTAAAGAATCCGGTTAAAAAAACCAATCTTTTGAAAATCTGTCTTCAAAATCAAAATTCAAAATAATAAATTTATATAGTGTGGAATTACTTTGTGGGCCTTAGGTAAAAAAAGACGTTACATTAGCTTTGTAAACAATGTTTCGAGCATAATAAAGAGGAAGTCTACACTTTTACTACACTAACTATGTAGTCAAATACAATTTTTTTTTTAAATTAATAAATTTGCTGACATGACAGCTCGTGGGGAACCAAAATCTTTAAACCATTCCTGTATGCGTGTCGATGGTAGGAATGGAAGGGACCAACAATTTTCTGCCAAGTCCAAATGGCTATATGAGAAGCACTTTTTTATGACAACAGATACTCCTGGAGGATTTGAAGTCAGTTGTTTATATAGTACCGGGGAAATAAACATTTTTTGTTTAAGGTGGCAGCAGAGCTTGGAGTCCAACCCAAACTTTCGGCATGACAGTCTAACGCATTTACCATTATGCCACGAGATACCAATTCTTATGCAGTCGATTCAGTCAACGCAGATTTTTACCGATCAACGAAATCCATTTTTTATGGCAGAAATTTGATGATATGGATGTGAACGACATGTGGTTCAAACAGGGCAGCACCATTCGTATCACACTGCTAATGTGACAAAGCTCTTTTAAGGATCGGCCCTCAAGATCGGGTGATTTTACCAAGAGCTAACAAAGGACGGCGATTGGGAGAGAAAACGCATTTAAAAATTAGTATAAGTATAGGAAACCTTTAAAACTTGCATAAGAAAACAAATTGCATGAAATGTATTAAATATATCTTGATTAGGGGCGCAAGCACCCCTCTCTACGCTTTTGGATTAAGCCCCGTTTGAATTTTCCTTGTATGGTTCTCTTAGATCACAGGTCTGTGCGAATAACCTCCAGTTGACCTAAGTATGCTTTCAAAGCCAAAATAATACAAGCCATTGCTCAAATTCAGAAGATACTATGCGGCTCTATAATTGAAAATTGGACTTCTCGGATCCTTGCCACCGTGCGAAAGCCTCTTTAAACATTTGCATGATGTCATATTCTATACATAATAGCAAAAATCGTTCTTTCAAATAAAAGAATTTCGTTAATACCTCATACCGACATTAACCCGCTCTTATTGGAAACCCCCGTATAAGTATATTGTTCTCTTGACATAAATACTTGACTCATTGAACAAAGCAATGTTACGGAATTATGTAGGTAATTCATTGAACCGTGTTTTCCTGCCTCCTTTCACTAGATACCTCCTTGAGTAACAAAATTCATGGATTTGCATTATTATTCGGTTACTTTTGTGAAATCAATAAATTATTTAACTTTGAAAATGTTTTGAATACAAAGGATAGCCTAAGCTTTAATGTGATAGGTATATTAATGGCTTTGTGAGACCTGGAAATCAGATGCAAGTGCTTCCTGCAAGGATGCACTCAACTTTGGAAATATTTTTGTTTAAACCTAAAGGTAGTCAATAAGATGCATTCTTCCAAAAACTGGGAATGACCTTTTATTAATTTTATAGAGTTCTTACCTACCTACACATAAATATTTACATAATTTATATTGTGTTTAAGGCAACACTTTAATGAATTGGTTGGTATATCAACAAACTTTTAAAAAAATGCCCAAGCTATTCTTGAATTCAATTCGGGAAAACTCTTTAGCAAAAAGGATGTTCATGATGTTTTTCAATCAAATTTACATTTATGTTGAGGTTAATTAATCGTGAAAAATGTGTTCTTTTTAAAAACTTGTTCCCTCGAATCCTAGCAACAAAAAAGACTTGTGCCAAGATTAAGCTAATTTGAGGCCGCAGGGAGTGAGTGAGATGAGTCACTTTTCGTGGAAAGTCGATTTAGGTAGTAAAAGTGAGTGAGTTGGCGAGTGAAATGAAATGTCAGATTACTCTTCGGATATTTCAACAGTGACTTGGTGTATGTGTTGGTAAATTTTCACTTTTAGACAAGGATTTGTGCTTTTGCTTAAAAAACTGTGTCACACCTATTCATGGATAGGAAATGAAAATAAAAAAAACAAAGTAGATGAAAACAACTACCCTTTTATTGATACTTTAAATCTTATTTTATTATCATAGTACATATATTAAATAAAATTATATTCTCTTCACTTTTGACATTATAAACATTTTATTTTTCAAGGATAAAAAGTCTAGTTAAACTTTAATTACGATAAAAAAAAAATACTGAAATCAAAGATACTCCATTATTAAGATTTCATAATGTTGACATTGTTGTTTTTTTTATTTATTTTCGCATCCATTAGTGGTGATGTGAAACAGAATATAAAACGTAATGAGTGTGACAAAGAGGTAGAATTTATCTCTTTTATGTTTGTTTAGTCTTTGTTTCATGTTCGAAACTAAATTCGAACTTACTCATCTCAAGTCTGAGGTCGAATTACCGCTTCAGTGAACAAGTGAGTGATAGTCTATATATACTTGATTGCTCGAAACGTGACCGGTAATGACAAACTCACATACTCGTAATTCAGTCACGTATTACTCGATAACTGGTGCGGTAATTCGGCCCCTGATTCACAATGCGACGAGGAAACGAGACGCGAGCGTGGAGTGAAACGCTGTTATCTTTTTCTAGGTATAAAATCGTACCCCAATTCACAATGCGTTGGGATTTTTAAGAACTGATTTTCTGTCTATTTTTCTCGTTGCATTGTGAATCAGGCTTCACTTCAATAGCTGAATTACTTTTGCGACTGAAGTGAGATTATTTGGCGAGTAAGGCAAGTTTTCTTTTGAATTTAAAAGTGGAATAAGTTGTCATATAAGTTCTGAAATCACCGTATTATTTCCCAACAATTAATAATAACATTTTTTTAAATGCGGGAATAATTTTTCCAGTTTATATATCTGAGCGCTCAGAGAAATTCCCCACTTTTGCTGTGAAAAGCTGAGGAAAAAAATCTTTGCTCCGTTAGCTCAATGAACGCTCCTGAAATATAAACTGAACAATTAAATAAGAATACTATTCAGTTTTAATTCGTTTATTTAATCTAATGAATAGTTCACATATCTACATGAATATGGATTCTTTTATTAAACTGAGCTCCGAGCTGATCATTTAATAAATTATTTATTTTCATTAAAACATTAAATTTCAGTCCTTATGCTTTTCACATTAAATTAAAACTCTCAATAATATTACGTTCTTCCCTGAACCAACCAACACGATGATGGTAAACCACTTTTAACCACTTCGACCAGAAAAAAATATTGCAAAAATTTTACCCCAAATCCTATGAAATTCAATTGAAAATAGTTACCAAGGATTCTTTATTAATCCGCAACTAGAAATAGTTTTGTGTATGATAGAATGAAATAATGAATCTATGCCTGCATCATGAGTGAGCTAAATGTAAAAGCGACGCATAGTGGGGCATTCAAAACTAGCCATTATGGATGGAAGCTATATTTAATTGTTTGCTGGTGTAGAATAAAAAACAGCGGTTTCTGTGTGCATGTGGTTTTTTAAGTGCCAAATTCAAAAATTCAATAAAGTTTCCTACAGTATGAAAAATCAGCCTTGATTTAAAAACATTCAGCATTTCCTGATATTCTACCGCTGATGGATGAATATTAAGGCCAAAAATTCAAATAAATACATAGGATACATTTGCACAAAATGTGAAAATAGGATGTGTTTGAACCATGCACACGCACAGCGATATAAATTGAATTTTTGGTACCTACACCAAAAAAGAATAACGCATGCTTGCATTAGTCCATTGGTAGTCATGTAAATGAATGAATGAATATCTGTGCACCGCGATCAATTACAAATTATTCTTAGTAAAATAAGAAGTTTTAATGTAACTATTATTGGCCTTTCATAATATACGTTTCCCACGAACACTTAACCGGTGTTGCCGATTCAAAAAAAAGAACTATCATGATTTTTATCATGATTTACTTAAAAAATCATGAGATTATAAAAACACCGAAAACTTATATCAAAGATAATATATATATATTTTTTTTTTTTGCAAGATACTTTCCGGTGAAAGTTCCTGCTTAATCCGCGATTTTAAAGCGGTTTTCTATTCACCGCACCAAGTCGGAAGGTTTTGTTCTTCGCAGATGGCGCGTACTAAATTCGACTCGTCAAGAATGTATCGTTGAATAATCGTTGAATTAGCGTTTTCTAATAGCCGATTTCTATGTTTTCGCGCGAAATATTTTATTTCGTCCCGGACCATGGGAATCCCGAGATCCCTGTGAAGATCTTCGTTTCTTATATACCACGGATCATTTACAAATGACCTAAGCAATTCATTTTCAAACGTTTGTAAGTTATTTAAGTTTGTATCGCAGGTACAACCCCAAAGTTGTATACCATAAGTCCAAACAGGTTTAAGAACCTGTCGGTATAAAATCAATTTATTTTCAATACTATAAGCTTTGAATGTTTACCGAGTAACCAGTTCATATCTCTTAATTTACTTTTTAGTTCTTCGCATTTCTTTTTCACGTGCGGCTTCCATTTCAATTTCGCGTCCAAAATCATTCCCAGATACTTTGCCTCATATGCAAATGGAACACGAGCGGTATTAAGAAAATTAAGAAAGACGGGTAATCTATTTATTTTTTTATACGTAAGGTCCACGTGGACTGACTTTTGTTCATTGAGCGCTATTCGCCATGTTTTTGTCCACTCATTAACATTATTAAGAGCATTTTGTAATTTAGTTATAGCTTCGCTAATCGTTTTGCCTACTGCTAGTATTGCAGTATCATCAGCAAACGTGGCTACAATAGTATTTTCAATTTGAGGTGTATCGCGTGTAAATAAAAGGTACAGAACTGGACCTAAAACACTTCCTTACCCCCAGGTACCCCAGCCACTATTTCTTTGAAATCAGAATAGTCATTTCCGTGTCTTACACGAAAAAGTCTTTCATTTAGATATCCGTTTAAAATGTTGTAAAGTCCTTCAGGCAGAACTTGTCTTAATTTGAATTTGAGGCCTTCGTGCACACCTTGTCAAACGCCTGCGACACGTCCAAAAAGACAGTCGAACAGATTTTCTTTTCTTCAAGAGCTCTCTCAATTACGTCAGTAATTCTATGCACTTGATCAATTGTCGAATGCTTGCTTCCAAGGCCGAACTGATGTTCAGGTATTAATTGTTTCTCTTCTATTATCGGTTGCAGGCGCAGGAGTAGTATTCTATCAAAAACTTTAGATATAATAGGAAGAAGCGAAATCGGCCTGTAAGACTTCTTTTCGTGAGATGGTTTGCCAGGTTTCCAAACCATTATGACTTCCGCAACTTTCCATTGGCTCGGAACGTATTCTAACCTTAGAGCGGCATTTATTATGTAAAGGAGGTTAAAAAAACCCTTTACGAGGGAGCATTTTTAAAATTTCTGCCGTAATTAAGTCATATCCTGGAGCTTTTTTGGACTTAAGCTCCCTAATTTCTCTTTTTAATTCGGCAAGTGTAGCATTTTTCGTTATGTAGCTTTCATTTGGGGTAAAATTCATATTAATATTTTCGTTGAGTTCTTGCCCATCGAACGGCTTAAATGTATCTTCTTATTAATCGGCGAATACCGTCGCTTTTTCCTTGTCACTTTTAGCCCATTCAAAGATAATATATATGTATAGTATATATATTATATTATCTTTGCTTATATTCACCCAAATATAGTGTTGATTTAATTTCTATTTGTATAAAAAAAGAGGTTAGTAAAATAAAAAAAAAAAATTAAATGAACAAACTTAAAAATACTTTCTCAATCATAGGAACATTTTTTTTTAATACTTTTTAAAATAAATTAATACACAATATGTTATTCAAATTGTATAAGATAAATTATATAACATTTTGATGTTTGTGTGTATAGATATTTTTATAAATAATTTTGTAACGTAAATATTTATCAGTAATTGGTTTTTCTACTTTAAAATCGAAAAATTTTGATTTTAAATGAGGACATTCGAATGTATCAGCCCAATAATTGAGTCAGCCTCAAGTCTATTCCTTTTATTTTGTTCTAAGCAGGGTTACTTTCGAAAAAACTCGTTCGTTGTTGGGTAAAGAATGTCGCAAAGAAAAGATTTGGAAGACAAAATTTCAAAGAAACGGATGTTCCTGTTCCTGAAATATATCTGCAGCCAATAAACTAGGAATAACAGCTGCGATTGTTTTGTGATTTTAGCTTAGCTCAGCTTTTTAGCTAGCTTTTTTATAGGAACAAAATTGAAAAAATCATGAGATTTTCAAAAAAAAAAAAAAATCATGACTTAATGTAGGGAAAATAAAAAAAATCATGAGATTTTTAGTAAAATCATGATTTTATGGGGTAAGGGTAAAAACTCATAAAATCATTATTAATCATGAGATTCGGCAACACTGCACTGAACCGATATCTTATAAGATTAAGCTCAATAAATCTTCGAATCTCTGAAATTTATTTCATAGATCGAGAAGATTAGAAATATCTAGCACAGATAGTTTTGCTTATCGAAGTAACCTACTCTTATTCAAACATATATGGCACTGAAGGATTCATTCGAGGCTAGATTCAGTTTTTCATTTTTTGGTACAAATAAAAAAAAATTTCTCACTTCAAATTTGTGCACTGGTGCACATATGTATCTTAAATATAATTTAGATATGCTAAACACGTCGAATGTCGTGTTTTAAGGTGTCGAATTGTAACTTTGTTTTTAATTTATTAATTTTGAAAACTGTAGGTACCTAATCTAACCAAAAAAAAAAATATTTGATCAGATTAAATATGATTGATTGAATATTTTTCCACTTTAAATTAAATATTTTCTATTAGATTTTGAGTTGCATTTTTTCCCTCCGTGTAGAAAGGTATAACTTTGCTTCGTCGAGTATTATTTAATTTCTCACCTCTTGCAGAAACTTTTGCCTTGAGTACGCTTTTCATCAAACTGATTGCTTGTATCTGGTGTATTTTATATTTTGCTTGCAAGCTGACTGTGTTTTACCACCTCTATAAAGTCAATCAATCGATGATGAGATATCGAAAACTTTCTATCGGTTGATTAAAGTTGTATGTATCTTTGGCACTGTATTTCTCTTTTGAGAAAGTTTGGTTTTGTTTTCAAAGAGGGTACCTTGTGGATGTAGATATACTTTGGTGCCTGTCTACCAGTTTTATGACAAACACGAAACCAAAACTTTCCCCCAAATCATCGATAAAATTTACGAATCATTAAATTCTTTTTCTGGTGAATGAATGAAATATTAATGTGCTTAGAAATGTAGAAAGTACTTACTTGAGACTAAAATAAATTGTTTTATCGCAAAAGTAAAAGCGAAATTTGTGGGTTGTGATAAATTTTTGTTCAAACTTTATTTCATTTTCAAAATACGTACTTAAGGATATAGGAACAAAGTTTTATCTAAATATTCATCCTGAAACAGCTTTTTCAGATAAAAGTTAGGGTGTCCGCTATTTCCCAAAATCTTTTTTAAATAGCAGACCTTCCAAAATCAATAATGTATGCCCTAAGCAAAATAGTTGGCCAGCAAAAATGTTTTCATAGGTCATATCGGAAAAGTACAAATTTATATGGGATTTTCGCTTGTTCTACGTTTTTTTTCTCTCGAATTAACGAAGCTTAGCTGTCTACGAATAAACATATAATTAAATTTATGCGGGACCAGTAATTTCAGATTCAATCTAATTTTTTTTTTGTGAATGGAATACGATTTAAACTTGAATTTTGTTTTGTCACTGAATTTGTACAATTTTGGCTTTGTCGTTTTTTTGTATCCACTTCAAGTAGAAAAATATGAGCACGTGGAATACCCCAATTAACTTTGAACGTGTTTTTTTTATTTGAGACGATTTCATTTATATTTTGAACAAAATTCCCACAACCCAAATGTGTTAAACTGATCAAAAACAATATTGAAAATTTTGCTGGCTCTGTAGCTATAGGGCATATCTCTTCCAGAAATAAATGTAGATCTACCAAATTGATTTTAAATAAAAAAATAAATCAATTCTGTCTTCTAATGGAATGCAGAAATGGTCAATATAAATAAATTATTGTCAGTTAAATTTAAGTTACCTCTACGGCAGTTTGTCAATCGTAATCGTGCTATGGGCCACCGAGACATTTCCCAAATGTTTAGGTCCCCCCAACATTATATTTATTTTTGACATTCAAAATTTTGAAATAATCACTAAAAAACTTGAATTATTAAAAATGAAGCAAAAACTACCAGAATCAGAAAATGATATTTTTAAATCCAGCGATAAATCAGTCACTTCACATTTTCGAAAACATTGAAACCTGTCAAAATTTGAGTTGTAAATGATTGTCTGAAATATCAATAAGGGTAGCGAAGCGAAAGATCTTCATTTTTACTTCCGGAAGAGTTATATTTTTTCCTTGAAGATGCTTATTAAATGATTGTTTTTCGAAAACATCGACTAAGACTCACAAATGTTTTATAAACGACCCTTTACAATTTTTGGGGTCTGGTTTTATTGCCTGAGAGAATCAAAAACTTTCAAAAATATTTTAAAACATTTTGTTCTATACGGAATACCTGAGAAAAGCGTTCACAATTTGGCACAAGCAAAAGTTTGAACAATCCCATACTGACCCCCACTTTTTTCGAAAATAAATTAGTGCGAAAGTCAGATTTTTTTTCTTTGGCACTCTTTTAATATTTAAATCTTAAATGGACGTGAGGCATCAGAATGTATAATTGCCCCCCTGAAAAATTTGAATTGTCCCCCTGTGGGACGTGGGCCCCACTTTGGGAAACACTGGTCTAGCTTAAGCTACTTTTAACCACACAAATTAATTGCTGACCACGATAGCAAACCAAAGGATACTTTTGTAGGTATCGTCTCGGTATCGTCAAAATCGAAACATTTCAGTATCGTCTCGGTATTGGTTCGGTATCGGTGTCGTCTGGGTTTGATCTGGTCTCAGTCGCAAACCAAAATAAAATTCACGACTGGGTTACATGTTCTTGATCTTGAAGTTGAACTCGTTTGGTAGTTTTAAGATTTAATACAAAATTTATCATTATATAAGAGATAGTTTTTTTAACTGAAGTTTTTGTTTGTTGATTCAACAATTGTATAGGTTTGTTTCACAATGTTTGAGTCAAAACACAAACATTTTGACGCGGAGTCATAGGTTCACAGGGAAACAAAACACAAATATATTTTATGGATGTTACTAAAGTCACTTCCTCACTAAAGAGAACTTAGTCTGAAAATTTTATCCAAATTGGTGTTTTGAGAGAAATCAAGCATAAGTAAAATGGGCATGGTAGTAGATAGTTTAATAAAAGTTATTGCCTAAACCTTCCTGCATAAGATAAAAGCTCTGAAAATGGCATCTAAATCGTTATAGCCCGAGTGCAAGAAATCAATTATAAAATTTTTTTGTTTGTAATTAATAACAATATTCAAAGAATAATATTTTCTGCCGATACACAATAAGACTACCGAGAGTATCGGGAGTAGTCAAAAAGTACGGTTTCATTTGGTATTGTCTCAGCATCGTTTCGGAAGTTTTGGAACTGGTATCGTCTTGGTATCGTTTCGGTTGCCGATACCGATACCAAAAGATATCAAGACTTTTCTGGAATCATGGCCAGCCCTTCACAAATTGGAGTTTGAGCTGGAAAAACAAGCTAAATCTATACATGATTTTAGCTATAGCTTTTGAAAAAAAAACTATTACTAGGCAAGGCATACTAGAAGATACGGAAAACCTAGCTTTTATTTATTATTCCAAGTTTTAGCTTTAGCTTTTTTGTTTTTCACAAGATCTTATGTATATGAAACTGAACTTAAAGTAAGAATTTTAATTCTTTTGATTTATTGAACTCAAAAACTTTGCTCTAAAAAGAATAAAATCATATTTTCTTAAATCTAAAAATGCAACAAAAATATCTTATCCTATTTTTGTATTATAAAAAATTTTCCTCTCGGCAGTTTTATAAATATAACAACTTATTTTACAATTCTATTTTATTATTTTGTCTTTTTTCTTTCTTTTTTCATAAACTAAAATATTTCTATCTCATCGTTTGTCGTTTGCGCTTGTTATAAACTTTATTATGTGCATACAAATTACAAGGTGAATCAATTAAAATGTAGTACCCATTCTCTGATAACGGGAACGAAGATGGTATCCTATTATAGATGTACATGTACATGTACGTACAAATACCAAAGCCAATAAAGTTTCCCTCTTCTCCTAATTCTCATCATGACTTCAAGTTCTTCTGAATTTCAGTCGTGACGTGATGATTATGCACTCTGATAAAGTCATCATCATTTATCTGCTTCATAGTCACCATCAGCATAGTCATTCAAGATTCAAAGTAGGTACATATATGTATACCTCCATCTCTATAGCTTTATATTCATCTTGTCCAAAAAGGACTTGGAAGGTTTTTCTGTGTGGCTGTTTCTTTTTGTATATTTAATACAAATTGCAGCATTTCGCATAACTTACAAAACATAAACTTTTTGCAATGACTTTATTGTTTAAAATTTTAAGCTATCAATCTTTCTGACCAACAAAAATTACTGTCAACTCATGCACAAATTGCAAATCTTCGGATAAGCCCCCAACGAAGGATATACCTAGCTAATAGCTATGCTATATATTATTAACCTTATGTGTATTCACCTAAACCTATCTTTATACAAAGTATATACTCCATGCTCATGCAAATATGTATGTATGTCGGAATGAATTTAAGAATTTATGTAAGTTTGCATGATAGATAACACAAAGTCATTAAGTAAATTTCACGTAAGTTAAAACTATGCATAATATGAAACTAATCCTACGATGGTCACCAGGGTCATAGAGGACTCCTGTGAGAAACAATTAATCCTTCCGATCAACTTTATTTGTTGCCTAAGATCGACAGACAAAGACATTGCAAAATTGTATCCGAAAATACTTTCCACAAACAGACGTGTCGTCATATATATAAAGCTCTATTATACCACTCAATACTTGCCTGGGATCTGCATCCTGCGCACAAAATAGGTTTACTCTAAGGAAAAAAATTCAAAATGCTTTTATGTTTAAAAGGAAGAGGGTTAAGCAAAAAGAATGACGGTGACTTGACTATCTTTCCTGGACCCTCGTTTTGAATGAATGCGATTAAATTATATGTGTTTGACCCTTCTCAAGAGATTTATTACTATCGACAAGTTAAAAATTTTCCTCAGCAATAATTTTTCCTTTTCTCCTGTTTTTACTTGAATTTACATGCATTTTGCTCCATGACAGGATATTTACAAAGTCGAGAAATATTTTCATACAGGGTAGATGGTCCTCTAGTTCACAAACTCGAAAATCGTTTAAATGGGAAATTTGATCCTATAGTACACATAAAATAGTACAAAAAGTCTCTCTCGAAAAAAAATGAGAAAAGAAAGAGATTGAACAGAAATGTTTAATTTTAACTCGAATCAATTTAAATGGAACTCAAAGTAATAAAGGCGTTTAGCGTTTAAGCTACTGCCTGACAGAATGGAAGACGAAACTGAAATAGATGTCAAAAATGCTGCAATCAAAGTTAAAATTTATAAACTCTTGCAACTGCGGCTGTAGCATTTTTGACATCTATTCCAGCCCGTCTCCAATTCTATGCAGGCAGATATTTGGAAATATCGAAGAAAGGAATCTACAAAATATCAATCGTGAAAGGGTGTTTTCGTGGGTTTGTGTAAAGGGTGTTATTTGTTTTTTTTTTTGGAAACAATAATTGTTTTGAAGAAAATATGTTTTACAATATAAATATTCTGGCCGTTTTCGAAAACGTCATCTGCGTCATTAATGCAATTGCAGAATATTCTTAAACGCAAACTGCAAAAGTCTTCTGTTCGAAAATATAAACGTTCGATAATGCAGCTTGCTGAAGTCACATGTTCGAAAACATCATCTGCAGTGCAGCCGTGCAGACAAAAATCGGGTTAACGAACAAAGTATTAAAATTTCAAATGCGTTTGCAAGTAAATTAATTGACATTGATCAAGCCGATTTTGTGCTAAGAGGACGATTACATATTTCATGATAGCAGTATCTGTGTCAAAAATGACGACCATTTGACGATTAAATTGACTTTTATTTGACGTTATCGAAAATGGACTGTTATAGACTCCTTTGAATCTTTGTTTTGGTAGTTCAGAACGCATTTCTAACATTTTTCATGAAGGTACCATTTTTGTCACTGAAAAAAACACATGTTCACCCTAAATATTTGTATGGATTTTTCAAATTATTATTTTTATGGCAAATGAATCTTTGATGTCAAGTTTCATGAACGGTACATTATTTTCAATTGGTATTCAGTATTATTTTACTTTTACACTGAAAATATAGTCATATTTACATAAAAATGGTAATAACTTTTCACACCGAAGCCGCATGGGTTTGATTAATGTGTCACTTGATACAATATTAAAAACTACCTTTAAAACATGTATCATATATGCTTATGCTATAACGAGGTTAATTTTTCAGTTTGATACACTACAACCATGATACAACTAAACAGATAACGCCGTCCTGTTATTTTTTCGTTTTGTTCAGCGCATCTACGTCATCGACGCACAACTTTCCCTGATACTTTTGTTCTTTTTATAGTAAAAATGTATGCGCAGAATCCTAAAAGCAAGTGTATTGCTTTTAGGAAAGTATATTTCATATTTAATTAATAAATTTTAGTCAAAAATTCTTTGTTTTATTAATCTTGGAAAAAGTATTTGTGTGCGTCGATGACGTCATTTTATGTGAATGATGCGCAATGCGCTATCTTATTTGTATCATGCACTACAACTACAACCGTTTACCCGTTAACAAAAACACAGTTGCGTATGAAATATTTTTTTTTATTTTTTCATTCTCATGGTAACATGAACAGTTTTTACCTCAGTTTCGTGATGGTACTAATTTTTTACTTGCGATATAGGTAAAACATATAGGGCAAGTTTTGTATTCATGCAGAAAATTTGAGATAACAATCAAACATGATGATGATGATAGAAAACACAAAAAAGTGGGTTGCACAATTCTGCCTGTCTTTCCATTATATATTGGCCTACAGCCTAAGCAATAACAGTTCTTGCACTACAACCGAAAATGAAAAGCTTATTTATTTCAAAAACGACTCTAACGATTTTGATAAAAAACAGTTCATTATTTTAGGTATTGTGTACTTTTTGATACGAAAGAAATTTTACAAAAACCATTATTAACGGTACCTGCCATATAACGGTATTTTTAATTTTCGATTTCCTCATTATAAAATAACTAACAAATACAACAATTTAAACATTTTGGAATCTTAATAATGGTGTATCTTTGATTTCAGTTATTTATAAATAAACTGTTTATACAAGGTGGCGCAAAATTAGTCACCCGATTTTGTTTTTGAATAACTTTTTACCTAAATAAAAAATATTGAATTTGGTTAATGGATATGTTTATTTAAGCCTTTAGAATTTGTTCTGTTAAGTAGAAAATATTATATCTGACAAGTGGCTGCCACCAGTGCTGATAAACATTTGTGCCCATTTTACCGCATCTTGCACGACTTTTTTCAAGATTTGTGGTGATAAAAAAAAAAAAAAAATCGTCCTCTTCGTTAAGATTGAGGAGGGCTAGACAGTAATTCACACGCGACTGAAGGTCAGGAAGCATTAACTGATGCACTTTTTGCACTTTGTACGGGAACATGTGTAAGTCTTTCACAAAAAAACACTGTAGGGTCCGTCTGGTGAAGCCCAATTGCGTGGCCCTTCGTCTGGCTGATGTTTTTTGTTCTCAGAGACATCGGCAGCCACAGCCATGATATTTTCGACCGCGAACGACCAGTCCGGTGGCGGCCACGCCCTGCATGGTCTCTTATGGTTCCAGTTTGTTCGAGTCTAAAAGCGGAATTGGCGCGACACGAGTACGAAATCGTCTTCGAAATTCACGTTACGCTAAGACTACTGACTGATTTTGGGTAAGAAAAATAGATGCAATTGTTCCACGCTCTTGGAGTATGGCGTTTCATTGTTTTTCCAAAAATATTCTACTGATATCTATTTTACAAATTTTAAATATGATTGACGTACGAAGTCATTTGCAGAAATTATGGCATCCTCTGATAGGATGATTAATTTTGCGCCACCTTGTACTAGTGTCAAAAGTGAATAGAATATAATTTTATTTAATATACTATAAAAATAAAACAATATTTAAAGTATCAATAAAAGGGTAGTTGTTTTCATCTACGTTGTATTTTCTTATTTTCATTTTCTATCCATGAATAGGTGTGACACAGTTTTTTAAGCAAAAGCACAAATCCTTGTCCAAAAGTGTAAATTTACCAACACATACACCAAGTCACTGCTGAAATATCCGACAAGTAATCTGACATTTCATATCACTCGCCACTCACTCACTTTAACGTCTTTCGACGAAAAGTGACTTATCTCACTCACTCCATGCGGTTTCGAATTAGCTTAATCTCCGCACTGGTTGAAAACTTTTTGAACTAAACACATTATCGCATGAGTGTCAAGTTACCAAAGCCACTTTGACGAATCGAAAAATGAATAGGTGGATAATTTGCCGTTAATTAGTAATGACACTTTAGAATTTGTCGTTCAATGCTTTTTATGTTTTTTGAGTGCTTAAACTTAAACCTGATGGTTGATGGCTTAGTTAGTCGTTAGTTAGTTATTACAAATTTAATTTGATCGTGAAATGTTTTCTTTGTTTTTTTATGTGATTTGCTAATTTGACAAGTCTTGAAAAGCGGTGAAAACTTCTTATACTTAATGTTTTATGGCTAAATAATTTGCCATTAACTAGTCTTTAATTAGTTGTGCAAAATGTAATCTAATCGCCATATGTTTTATATTTTTTGTTTGCGCCCTTTGCTAGCTTGTTATCAAGTAAGCAAAGTATAACCTAAAAAAGGGATAAAAACAGCTAATTCCGAATTGTTTATTGCTTAATAATTTGCCACACATCTTGAATTAGTTGGGACAATTTAGAAGTTGTCGTGCAATGTTTTCTATGTTTTTTTGTATTCTTTGTTAACTTCACATCAAGTCAGCATATCACTACCTCAAAAAGTGGTAAAAACGGTTTAAATCGAATGATTTATGGCTTAATAATTCATGGTTATTTCGTTGTTAATAAGTTTTTTCAATTTTGAGTCTGTCGTTGCTTGTTTTTTAAAAATTTATTACTTAATTATTTTTGTTTAATAAGTCATTAATTTAGTTTAAAAAGTGCAAGGGTGGGTTTAGGATAGTCTTTTCAGACTTAAGCATTTTTATGCCCCTAACAAACAATAGTCAAAAAATGAAAACCCTTGAACATAATTGTTCCTTTATCTCCCTCTTTTCCCGGTATATTCAGTAGCATATTTGTCAGAATTGAAAAAGCCTCACTATGAATATTAATTTGATTTTAATTAAAATAAATGTATATCTCAAAACATAAAAGAAAACTTGTGAATCTAAAATAGAAACAGATAAAAAAAGGTTATGCGAAAACTTCTGTTATATAACTTGTTGTACGGTGACTTATCCAGTTTTTTTTTTTTAAAAATCAAGAACAAGAAAAATATAACTAAACAATTGCATCAGAAAGTGGCTTCAAATAATTTTATTTCAAAAAAGTTTTCCAAAGTATTTTTCTATTAAAAAGTTATGTGACATTCCATAAGACTGTTATGAACTGGCGGAAGTATTGGGGTTCTAGGTATTCGTTTTCCATCTGGGAAAGGGTAATTTCTATGAAATTTTATATTTTTTCTATTCTTATACATTTTGTGTACATAGTATACATATGTATGTATATATATGTATTTTACCTACATATTTATTGAAAATATGACAATGTTTTGCGTTAGTTTTTTTTTTTGTTAGATGATCCTTGGGAAATCAAAAGAAGAAATTGTTGGTACCAAGCATATTGTCTTCGTCATGTTTTTTTGACAGAAAAACGAATGTTTCTTTCTGAAGTTTTTAAATTTGAAAAGTTTTATGGGTTTAATGAAAAGGAGACGATAAAGAAAGGATTTTCAGTTGGATTCTTGTCCTAGGTACATTTATGTACGTATACAGAAATTATTCAAAGAGTTTAAAGAAAAAGTTTAACATCGATTTACCTTGTGTTATCAAAACTAGACGTTTCTTATTTTGTTTTATTTTTTAATTCAAGTTAAAAGTTCAAATGAGCTCAAATCAACTTGAATTATAAATTTGATCACTCCACTTAAACAGTAGAATTTTCTTTTTAAATTTTCTTCATATTCAATTGTTTTTTTTTTTTTTTTTTTTAATAAACAAGCTTGTGTGCTATAAAATAGCCCTTGTTCAGAAGAGACTACTCGAAAAGATAAATAATGAAAGCATGAGCCACAAAACAATAGATGTGTTTGTTTTACTTGTTCCCTTTAATTTTAAATGGACATCAAATCAATTTTATTCTAATAAATCTAACGGTAGTAAAATTGATCAATATTCTATAGTCTCTAAGAGAAGAAAAAATATCCAATGCGTTCAGTATTCCAAATTTGAATACAGAAGACGACGGATAGGTATAAGAAAATCTCATAAATAAGAAGAACTAACTTATATCTATAAGACAGACAAACACCATTCCCATAAAATAACGTGTTAAATGAAAATTATTTTAGAAAACCGTTTTGCAGAAAAAACCGATATATAAGCTTATAAAATCACCCTGTGATAATGTATGACTTTAAGATAAATTCATAGTTTAATATTTGTTTTTGGTGTGCTATGCATGGCCGGACAAGCTTCGTACAAACGGTGCAAACGCGCAGCAAAAAAAAGTACCATGACCGTTTTGAGCGCAATTTCATAAGCTTTAATTTTCATATTGACTTTTTTCCTTGTTTGGCCAAAAGTTTTCGAGATAAAGATATGAGTAAAACCCCTTTTTATCCCCCGTACAAGAAAATTCTTAGGTGAAACTAAGAATATATTTTAAGACATGCTCAAGACATCAAAGTTATTCTCAGTAATTTTTCACAATAATAATGTTATATTATATATCTATTTTCGAATACCTAATCTGTGCTAGACTATTTTATCTTGAATGTGCCAGTTAAGTCTAAAAAATGAGGGAAAGTTGCAGTCCTATATATGTGGATAAATTATATTTTCAAATGTCCGAGGGAAACGCATAAATGCTTGGGATGGATATTGTTCCTCAAGAAAAGGATACATAAATTGCGGAGACAAGCATGCTTAAAACAGTAAATGCTACTAAAACCATACAAAATTTTGAAAACGCATTTAAATCGTTCTTTTAATTGTATAAACATAACCTGCTTAATAACTTATAGCCAATTTCTTCACAGAGTACTAACCCTAGTACCGGTACTAGTGCCAAATTTAGTACTCATATCGATAGGAACTCATTTCTTCAAACAAGTACTAGGCCCAAATCCTGTCAATTTGGAACCGAATATTGGTTAGGACTTGGTACTAGCAAGCTCCTCAAAATCGGCTAGTACCTGGTTATTATACATGGTGCATGTTTCCGAAACCACAACGTTGTTGTTACATTAACCTAACTCCAGTTATGTTGCTTCCTTTTGAAACTGCCATTGGGTCACTGCACTAGTGTAGCTTGCTAATGAAAAATTGCATATTTACTCTTTTCGGTGTTTTCAAGCTGAATAACTCTCTCTGATTTTTGATTAAAATTATTGGAATGATTAAAAAACACAACAAAACACACAATGTATACAAAATAAATATCAAAATACTATTTATGATATTCCAGAACTGTGTCAAAGTCAGTACCAGACCAGTTTTAGACGTATTAAATTTCAAGTACCGATGTGTGGACTTAGATCCGCTACTAGAGTGATGTGAAGAAATGTTCAAGCACTAACTTACTAAGTACCAGACCTAGTAACTATTCTAGCAAAACTGAGTACTAAGCTGGCTTAGTACTTTTGTGAAGAAATTCGCCATTTGAGCTTAAAAACATTGCTTGAAGAAATATAAATTGGGACCGTGGTCCTAAAAATTATTTTGTATACAATTAAAAAAACGATTTAAATGCTTTTTCTAAATTTTTATATTTTTTTTTATAATTACTTTCATATTTTAAAAGTTCTTAGTTCAAAGAAACTTGAACATATTATTTTTATTTTTTAGCTTTTCCCTACTTTCTTCATCATTACTTTTTTATTACGGCAAATAAAGAAAAATTAAAAATAGTGAATCGATATTTTATCGTGGAATGTAAACATTTTTAAAGTTTTTTTCTTGGCAGTTCTTATATTTATGTAACTACTTGCTTATTTTAAAAATTCGTTAGTTAAACATAAGAGTATGTATACGTGCGATCCAGCTGTGGATTTTATTTTTATTTTTTTTTAATATTCAAAGCAGGCTTATATGCATCACATAAATAGATTGAATTTTTAAGGCGCTTCCTACTTTTTTCATTATAACTTTTTTACTACTGCAATTAAAAAACAAAAATTGGGGTGTTGAGATTCTGTTCGTGACAAATCGAATCATTTTCACGCTACTGGTGACAGTCCAAAACATGATACTGGAAATCTGCAAAGTGCAGGGTCATAATACATATCAAGATATGCGAAAGAAATTTAAAATCGAAGCGGTTAAGCATTTAAGAAAAAATGACAATTTTGAATATTTATCTATACACATTTTGACCCTTGGTTCCAAAAATTCATCAGCCCAATTTTGATGTATCGCATTTTCATAAAAATTTAGGTTATATTTTTTTTAATCCCAAAATTATTTTTTATCAGAAAGTAAACCATATTTAAAATACTCGTAAAACTCAGATTTTATTTATTAAAATCGTCACAGTCGTTTTTGGGATAAAGAAGCTTTTTCTTGACTATTCTATGATAAGTACCGAAATTTCGGAGCTAAGCGCAAAAAATTCCAACTTCTCCTCTAGAGAATTGCTGTTGTTTTTTTAATTAATTTTTCTATTTAATTATTTTTTTTTTTCATAAAATTGCCGCTTCTGTCTTAGGGGAAAATATTACCCCCTCCAATAAGATTTGTTTTCTATTCTTCTTCCAACCAACATATGCTTATAATTTTTGGGCGCATTTTTTGGAAATCACCTAGTAAATACATATGTATATGCAATAAGAAAAATAAAAGGGGAAATTATATTAAAGAATTAATGGATGAAAATAAAAATCTGAAAAAATTTAGGGATTACAGAAAATTAATTGTCCTCCTAATGGTTTAAACTAGAGCTCCTGATTGCGACCTGTTTTCGAATATTATCCGGGTAGCCGGGTACCCGGGAACCCAAAAGGTGACGGATACCCGGGTACCCGAAATATCACCGAGTACCCGGGGGTACCCGTCAGGTGTTGGTGAATCATTAACTCATAACAAACGTGAAAAATTGAATTTTGTGGCGTTTTTGGACGAATTAAAATAAAATTTGAGCTCGTCACAAATTATCGTCATGAATTATTGCTGTTAGTTACAATTTCATATTTAAATTCTACAAAAAATATATGAAGGAAAAAAAATTGTAATTTCACAATATGGTGCCTCTTAAAAATGTTCTGTTCCACGTTTTTACATGGAATTGATTTTTTTTGTATTTATTTTCCCGTGTGTAGGTGCAAAACCTGCATATCAAGCTCTATGAGGACCGATAAACGCGTGCTCATAGAAGTGTGAGATTCTTACTACACCAAAACCACCTGCACTTCCCGATTGCAACTAAGTTGAAACTTATCTAGCAATTTATTTTTAACGAAGTTAAGTTACGTGTTGCAGGTTACTTTCCAGTGAAAGTTCCTGCTTAATCCGCGATTTTAAAGCGGTTTTCTGTTCACCGCACCAAGTCGGAAGGTTTTGTTCTTCGCAGACGGCGCCGGCGTACTAAATTCGACTCGTCAAGAATGTCAGTAATCATTGAATTAGCGTGTTCTAATAGTCGATTTCTAAGTTTTCGCGCGAAACTTTTTATTTTGTCCCGGATAATAGGAATCCTGAGATCCCTGTGAAGAGCTTCGTTTCATATATACCACGGAGAATTTCCAAATAACCTAAGCAATTTATTTTCAAAGTTTGCAAGTTATTTTAGTTTGTATAGTAGGTACAACCCCAAAGTTGTATACCATAGGTCCAAACAGGTTTAAGAACCTGTCGTTATAAAATCAATTTATTTTCAATACTAAGCTTTGAATATTTACCGAGTAACCAGTTCATATCTCTTGATTTACTTTTAAGTCTTCGCATTTCCTTTTTACGTGCGGTTTCCATTTTAATTTTGCGTCTAGAGCCATTCCCAGATACTTTGCCTCATTTGCAAATGGAACACGAGCGGTATGAAGAAAGACGGGTAATCTATTTATTTTTTTATACGTAAAGTCCACGTGGACTGACTTTTGTTCATTGAGCGATATTCGCCATGTTTTTGTCCGATCATTAACATTATTAAGAGTATTTTGTAATTTAATTGTAGCTTCGCTAATCGTTTTGCCTACTGCTAGTATTGCAGTATCATCAGCTAACGTGGCTTCAATAGTGTCTTCTGTTTGAAGTATATCGCATGTAAATAAAAGGTACAGAACTGGACCTAATACACTTCCTTGTGGTACCCCAGCCACTATTTCTTTGAAATCAGAATGCGTGTAAGACACGGAAAAAGTCTTTCATCTAGATATCCGTTCAGAATGTTATAAAGTCCTTCAGGCGGAACTTATCTTAATTTTAATTTGAGGCCTTCGTGCCACACCTTGTCAAACGCCTGCGACACGTCCAAAAAGATAGTCGAACAAATTTTCTTTTCTTCAAGAGCTCTCTGAAATACGTCCGTAATTCTATGCACTTCATCAATTGTCAAATGCTTACTTCTAAATCCGAACTGATGATATAGCCTAGGAAAATTAGACTTTCACTTGGAAAAATTCCGACAAAGCTGAATTTTGGTAGAGAGCTTTGTTTTGATGTCTTAAGCATTCCCTGAAAAGTTCCATAAATTTGGGCCGGAGCTTAATTCTTTAGGGGGGGTTAAAGGGGGTAAGATTCGGTTTTTCATTAATTTCTCAAAAACTATAAGTTTTTTTTGGAAAAATGTGAAAGTTCAAATTGTAGCTTATGCCATTCTACACAAAAAAGATTGCCATACTTTTTTTCATTCAAGCAATAGATTCGGAGAAAACATGCAAGAACTTCATGGTGGAGTAAATTTTGCCAAAAAATTATTAAAAAATCCATTAATCGATGGGTTAAAATATTTTTACGCCATCTTGAAAAAGAA
This sequence comes from Dasysyrphus albostriatus, assembly GCA_946251815.1. Taxonomy (NCBI): domain Eukaryota; kingdom Metazoa; phylum Arthropoda; class Insecta; order Diptera; family Syrphidae; genus Dasysyrphus; species Dasysyrphus albostriatus. The sequence continues at coordinate 224,001,202 of OX276335.1, forward strand.
AGTGATTTGGTTTTTCTTCAGCAACTTACACAATAAAATTATCTAAAAAATGAGCTATTAACTCTGTAGGTTTATTAATTAAGGTTTATTAATCTTGAAGTTATAGCGTATCAAGATAAAACATTTTATTTTGTACTGTAAATGGGCAAATAACAAATAATAATATCTCAGCACAGATGTTATTTCTTTTCGAAAAACTAATAAGCTTATGCTATTTAATGCTCATAAAATTCCCTTTTTCGTATGGGCAAAAGATTTTGAGAAAAACACGGCACACGGGCAAGTACTGGCAAACAAGTTGGGTATACTGCTTGTCAAATTCGTAGTCTGCATTCTACTTGCCTTCCACTTGCTTCCCACTTGCATTTCACTTGCTTGTCTCCTAACTTGCTTCACTACTGGGCCAGTGCTGTTCCGCTACTACAACTATAGATCTTTCAAAAACACTACATTTTCATAAAATGACAAAAGTATCAAGTTTTGATAAAATATTTGTTAAATTAAATAAATAAATTTGGTAGTGCAACAGCTCGTGGAGAACCTAGCCTAGAGACTTAAAACTCTCGACCATTCCTTAGTGGGTGTTGTTGGCAGGAATGGAGGGGACCTACAGTTTTTTGCCAAGTCCGAATGGCTTGATATGAAATACCTTTTCATGACTAGTATTCTCTTTAAGCCTATTACAGTTCCTCGCAAGGGGTAGTACCGCAGAATCTTTTTTTCTGTTTTGAGGTGGTAGCGGCTGAGAACCGAGCCTAGACCATCAGCAAGACAGTCCAACGCACTTACCATTATGCCACAAGGTGCTGGAAAAATATTTGTAGAAAGCTTTTATTTAATTCCAACTCAAAATGGAGATATTAATCGCAATTAAGGATTATTTTGTATTCCAATTAGAATTTAAGTTGCCTCCCATGATTTGAAAAGTGAACATATTAACTTCAATTTTTTATTATATATTCTTAAACCAAGTCTCAAATTATTTTGCGGGAATGAAATTATTCAAAGTCTACGCGAAACAGAAATTCTACAAATAAGTGAAAGCACGAATGAAAGTATTGAGAGTTATGAAAAAAAGCATAAATAATTTTTAATGACTTACTTTTTTTTTGAATTCATAATCCAAAAACAGTCTAACAGTGCCACTGCATTTAAAAACAATTAAAACTCCGAACAATACATTTTTCATCGCTAAGGGGGGCAACTGCTACTAACTTCAGAAATTCTATGCCAGTTGATGAGCAAGTTGCTTGGGCTTGTATGTGTAAGTAAACAAATGTGTTTGTATTGCAACTTGCTTGCCGTGTGGTAACGGAATGGCAAGTACCGCTATTTTTGTGCTAGTAAAATTTCAATTTGCCCTCTGATGAATTATCCAAAAAGCTTTAGGATTACAAATTTTAACAAAATCGCCTCATTAGTGTAGCCTATAGATCCAGATACAAATAAACGACAGACATAATTTTGCCACACACTTTTTTGGTATTGTGTATCATCGTAATGTCATGTTTGATTTGTTATCTCGAATTTTTTATTTTTAATACCTACCTATTAATATCGCAAGTAAAAAAGGTGTCATATAATATCTCTGCTTGAGACAAACATTTTGGGATATCGCACTTATATTTTTCACAAAGTGAACTTATTGTTATTCCAAACGTCACATTATGTCAAAATTTTGCATATCTTTAACGAAGATTTGGATCGTGGCATTAGGTTGTAATACGAGGATTCCATTGAGTCGGTGAGAGAAAGAACAGTACAAGCGCCAAAAAATGAATTATGACCTGAAAATTCCAAAACTAAACGTTCTACTTACGTGAACCTTCAAAGCATTAAAATAACAGTAGGTACATTCGAAAGTCGAATCCATACTTACTTAACTACACTACTCTGATCGCTCATTGAGTGAAAGAACAGTAGAAATCCGGGATTCATACTCTGTTCTTTCTCTCAATCGCTGCAAATGAAGTTGGCTATGATACATTACAGTTCATGGAGACAAAATTCAAACATTTAGCCAGTTTATATTTCGGAGATCTCAGAGGATTCAGAGCGCTCAGAAACATAAACAAGATTCCTCTCAAAAATTCCTCATTTTTCCCCTTAAAACCTGAGACTGAAATTTTTTAGATTCGCTTGCTCAATTATTTTTTGTCGCAGTAAATTACATAAGAAGAAAAGAAAAAGGGATTTGTTTTGACTTCTATGTGAGGAATGTTGTTTATATTTTATTCTCCTGCTCTGTCAAAAAATTGAGGAAAAAAACTGAGCGCTCAAGAAATATAAACTGGCCAATTAAAAAAATAATAATTGAGGAAACTTTGAAGTTTTACAGCCGTATTCAATAATTTCATGGAAAACAATCAATAATGATGCTCCCAGGCTAATTAGATTACTTAAGAACTGCCATTTCTAGTTTATTAAGATTTAGGTATGTATGTTAAATAAAAAAAAAATAAATTCAACAGTGAAACTAATTTTACCTGTACTTTTTTCATATTGAGTGAAAGAACAATTCAAGAACAGTGTCTTTCTATCTCTATATTTCTATTCTTTGTACAGTTTTGGGGCCTCGAAAACTTCAAATCTCTCATACAATATCTTAGCAAATAATTAACTTTTATGTGATATATATATTTTTTTTTACTCTCATTTTGTACTTTGACTGTTTTCTACTCACCGAATCAATTAGAGAATGAAGAAAATGAAAAATTATGTGAATCTAGAACCCTAAAGGTGTATTTTAAAGAAGAGATAGGTATTCCATCTCTTTGTCTTTTAGTTTTATAACCGTTTCCAGTTACACGTTATTTTGTTACACAGATATTTTGTTATCTATTCTGTAATCAGTTCTCGATAAAGGAAAACCCCCAATACGGATTCTCAAAATAAAAATAAAAAAAAATGATTTCGAATCTTAATGATTTCAGAAAATGCAGTTGTATAATTTTTATTTTTCTCTTAGGGCATATCCTCGTTTTTCTTTTGCCAAATAGTTGTGATACTCAAAACCTTTTATACATCAAATGAATGCCATTTGAATTAAAATCTGGATCTGTATTCTTTGGTTGAGTCACGTTTTGCATAACTAAAAGTGGAATCTGCATTAAACGATTTTAATAAATTTCTTAATAACATGCACGTCTGGGTCGCATGTATTTGATCATCATTCATGTACATTGGCCTAGGATTTATTAGTTTTTATATATTTAAATGCATTAAATGATGAAGTTAGAAGATAAGCAACTTAGAGTGAAATGAAATATTTAGTATTATAACAACAAGATCAAAATAAAAGTAACTGGTCTGGAAACAAAGAATCATACAATAAGGTAAAAAATGTTACCCTCAATTGCAAACTCCAACTAATGAATGACATATTTACTTGCGATTTAGGAACTATAGGTATGGATGTTTTGGATTCGTGCAAAAAACAAATTCAAACAATCAAACATGACATCACGACTATAGTAAACTCGAAAAAAGTGGTCGGCACAATTTTTCTGTTTGTCAATCTGTTTGCATACAATATTCTTTTTTATGCTCAAAAAGTTGCTACATTGTCTAGTTAGGTACTATTTACTTACAATTATTTATTAATTCCTAAGTCTAGTATTTAAATCTGCGAGTACAAAAGGGGGCTCCTCTTCGTTACGTAGGTTACATTTAGTTTTTACATATTTTATTAAAGTTTCTTAAGTCTAACAAGAGTTTTTCTTAGATATAAGGTTTTAAAGTCGGCTTGAGCAGTGCTGGTGGTCGTTGACTGGTGTGGGTGATAGTAGGGCTGATGGAATTTAGGCCCTTGTTGGTTAGTTTGGTCGTTTGGTGGCTTCAACCTCTGTTGTGCTGCGAACCTGCAGCATCGTAGAAGTTCCCAAAGTTGTCTCCTCTAGCTATTCCAAGTGCTGGATCCATCATGTAGAGCACCTGTAGATATCGGTCGTCTGTGACTGGGTTACAATCTGTTTGTACCTCGACCTACAGCCTAAGCAACTGAAGCAATTTTCTTCAAATTCAAACTAAAAGTTTTTTTGTAACTCTGGAGAAATATGTACCTACATACATACTTGCCATATTTCATCTCAAAAACGGCTCTAACAAATTGTATTAAAAAAATCAGTGGATTACTGTAAGTATAGTCAAAAACAAATTTACCAAAAACAGTTATAACGGTACCTGATGCCATATAACAATGGTTTTCTTGATTTGAAATGCTTTCAGTCAAAACATGTATGCAAATGCTTCTTTCAAACGTCAGTAATATTGCATATCAAAATTTTGAAAAAATAAATTTTGGATTTTTAAAAAATATTAAATTTTTTTTTTTTTTGAAAATGCAATATTTTGATGAGTTGTTTTTGAACTTGGTCCTCGAATTTGGCATACCAAAACTTTTTTAAAAAATATCACCATAATTTTATTTATAAATAATTAGTTTTTAAGAAAACCGCTACAACGATTTTAATTTTTTTTGCATAGGTATATTCATATTTTTTCAAGTAATAAAATGGCATATCTTCCTGTTTTTGAGCTCTGAGTGATTTTAAGGCTAGAAACGCAATTGCAATTTTCTGTAGCGCAATCATTCAGTCACAAAAAATAGAATACATGATGAGATTCAATGGAAAGGAACGCACATAATGCCAAGAATTTATACTGTACTGCGATCAAATTTTTCAGTCGCAACGGCAGAAAATTGCAAGTGCGGTTCTAGCCTAAAACTATCATCTATTTTGTTTTCTATAATTATTTACATATTTTAAAAGTTCTTAATTCCAAGCAACTTAAACATAAGAGCAAGCACGTGCGATCCCTGTTGTACATTTTATTTTATTTAATTATGAGGTAATTGTTTTTTTCGTAGTTTTTGGTTGATAAATGGATAACCATAGTATCTCCGTACATAATACATTACGCTGCATTTTGATAAATGAACAACTGGCAGGAAACAAAAGTCAATAGGTATAGGTTGTAGGAAACGGTCCTACAACCACTTTTCTCAGATCTCTAAGAAAAAAAAAATAACCACCACATTTACCTAGTCCAAACAAAAATAAAAATTTGTTTCCAAATAATGGAAGAAAACCCAGAAATATTCTCCATTTATTTCTCATATGCACTAATTAAGCCGTGTGCTAATTGTGTTAAAAGTATGGTATGGTCCCATGGCTAAGTTTTGAGTTTGTTTGGATTATCTGTTATGCATTTGTGAAAATACAAAAGAATCAATAAAATTTACTAAACATACTTTTTCAGTTAATCATATATTGTGCAACCTAAATTGTTAGTTTCGGTATAGGTACTGTCATTACTGAAAAATGCAACAGCAAAAGTATTGAGAAATATATGTTTTAAAAAAATCCCATTTAATTCACAGCACAGCAAACACCATAAATTGCATTTGCTCCTATTAAAGGGATCAAAATTAACTGGGATAAAAATTAACCAGAATCTTAACGGCCTAAACAAAAACAAATTTTCACGGCAGAAAAATAACCAGACGAAGAAAACCGAAATACTTGGACATTAAGCTTTAACTATTCAAAGCTCAAAGTTATAAATGTTGATGGTGCGTTCCCAAATGGGGAAATTTGTTTGTGAAATCCCGTAACGAAGCTCAACATCCGCCTTGCCCCATTTCCATCCGTTCAATTTAACAAAAGGAAGAGTGATCGAACGTCTTCATGTTGTATTAGTCCAAAAAACAGATTTAAATACCTGCCTGCATAAAAACAACTTATTTTCAATATTTAGCTTTGAATATTTACCGAGCAGCTAGTTCATATCTATTAATTAACTTTTTAATTCTTCGCATTTCTTTTCTGCGGTACTGAGCCGTCGCTGGTTGCTGAGCTTGGCTATCTGATTGGTATCCATATACTATGGGCGTTAGGTATGCATGAGATGTACAGCAACAACTTCGAACTTCTCACCTAGCCAGAACTCATCTAACCTGCTGACAACCAAACTTATTAAGATTGCACGATTTTCTGATCATCGCAAACGATGAGTTTGACCTACCCTTTATGCCAAGTTCCATCACCCGTAAAAGAGTTTGTCCTGGACTTGGCCTTTTTTTTATTATTTTTAGTATAAGTATATAAGTTTACAGTTTTTCAAGAATAAGTTTTGAAACAAAGATGAATTTGACAATTTTAAACTTAAAACCATTTGTTCAAATTTAAATTTTCTTCCGAAATGGATGGTTTGCAAATTTTACTAAGGAAATCTAAAAACATCGAAAAATCAAACTTATTTAAACTATGTTTAAATAATAACGCGAATAACTTTTACAGAGCAGCGATAGGCTCAAGGAATACTTTAATAAAAAAGGCTAAAATCTTGATTGTGGCATGTTCGAAGATTAGTTTTTATTTAAAAATGACGACTTAAAAAAAAGTTATGCACAATTGGTATATTAAAAAAAAAACTAAAAATCTTTAATTTTTTAATTTTGTTTTTTAGTCAACCATTTCTACAGGAAATTTTATTTTGATACGAGTAAAACCATCGAGTTATACCAAATTGAAAAGTGGCCAGTGATGAGGCTATTCTCTCAGAAACGCAATGCATGGGCGAATTTAGAAGCATATTCCGTTGTAAGCATGGTTATGGTTCAAACAAACAAATTCATTAATAAAAATCCTTGCACGCAATTGTTCCTTTATATCCCCCACTTTTCTATAGCCTATATGAGGCATGACTAAGGGCTCAAATTTTCACAGACGTCTTTTTTAGCTTTACTTAAACTTTAGAGTCTGTTTGGAAGAAAATTAAAAACAAATTTTTTTTGAAACACTAGGAACTAGGTTATGTTTGTACACATAAAATCACGGTGAAAGTGAAAGTGTTTCGCAAGTTACAAATTATTAGCTATGAATGCCATCACTCTCTCACACATTTAGTTTCTGTACCCGTGGCTAATAAGTTATCTTTGCCAGAGTAACTGAAAAAAGACAAAGTTTTTGCCAGACAACGTATGATAGATACCTACCTACTTTATAGTCCAAGGCAAATATGCTGTCTTATACATATGTATATAAGGTGCGTTTTATTGGTATTTATAGGTAGCGCAGCAATGCAAAGTACCAATAAAACACTATACTTCCTTTCATGTTCAACTTAGTTCCGGCGGCGCCACATAAGTTTAAACTTAACGAAACTTTATCTCAATTTTTATATCCAGTTTTTTACTGACTTATTTATCGACATTTTTGGGTTTGTTGTTGTTTGCCCAAGGAAAATTTGACTGTGCTAGATATAACTTTTTCAATAAAACACGCCTACTATTATCTGAACTGTTCTATAGTTCCGGAATTCGTCAAGCCTGATTAGGGTAGCCAAACATAAGTTTGATTGCAAATCAGCTCTTATATAAAGGTATACTGTAATACGCATTTACAATATCTAAGTTTATTAAATCACTTCTTCCTGTTAATCTCTGCAGTAATTAATCCTGACATCGTTAGCCGGACCTCAGTCAACAACGTGCCACTCTATAATTTGTTACAAAAATAAAAGCAAAAACCTCGACATTGAAACTTTTTTCATTCTATTATATGTACATAGTCAATATCAAGGATTTCAACACATTAGGTATAAGTATGTTTAACTCTAATATCCATTAAATATCCCTTATGGACAATTAGGCAGACCCAAAAACAAAATAAAGAATATTATAAGCCTCCTTTGTGTGCTTACAAAGGCTACTCACGTTTCCAAAAATGGTCGACTCTAAATAAGTGTGTGTGGATGGATAATAATCCTGTACAAGCCAGACTATACCTCCATAAACTTTTTATTCTATGTTTTAAATTGAATTCTAGCCCTAGTTATGTACATAGGTACCTATACCTATAATACACAAACATCATTACCTATAGAACGGAAGGATTCTATTTCACAACCCGTCGTCGTCGCTGGGCGTCCAGAAAGGAGAGTATTCAAATTAAGTTTCACACTCAGTGAACTCGATTTATTGTGTGTCTGCGTGTGTTTGTACTTGTGTGTGTGTGAGTGAGTGTAGGTGGGTTTGGTTCATATCAACTTAAATCCCTTTGTAAGTCATCACATATCATTAATTTCTACTCAAAACACATCACAACACAAAGGACCCCAAACGAATGAAAAGGCTTATGTGAACATGTGAAGTCAGTGATGTCCTTTGAAAGCATTTTTATTTATCTTATTTTCTATCTGCTGTGTGTGAATTTGAAAATAAATGCCAAATCACGATAATAATCTTTTCATTTAAATAATAAATTTCAGGATGTTTTTATGCATCTAGAATCTACATAATAGCTATACCTATATGTACATACGTGCATCTGAATATGCATACATTGTACCTACTAAGTGTCTATCTATTTCTACACATATACATACATATGTATAGTTAAAGATATCTGCCTGCTTATCAAAAATGAAAAAGAGAAAATTGGGAAACTTGTTAGATCTACATTTTGTCCTCACAATCCTTTTTGGCATATCAGTCATCTCAATAAATTGAATGTTTAAAAAATTGAGAAACAGAAAAAGGATTTTATCTTTGTAAAAACAGGGAAAAGAGAAGAGGGAGCGTAAATGAATTGAATAATCTTGGAAAAATATTGGTCTAATATGCGAAAAAAGCTTACGTCTTCTAAAAATTACTACCCACTTTTCATTTTTGATTTCTCATCGGGAATTGGGATTGGTAATTTAGTCTAGTGCAGTGTTTCCCAACATTTTTTGTGCTGTGTCCCATCAAGAAATTTTCAAATTGTTTATGTCCCCCAACATTTTGTTTAATTTTTAATAATCAATATTTTGAAATATTCACTAAAAAAATTGATTTATTAAAAATTGGAAAGAAATTATCACAAACAGAAAATTATGTTTTGAAATCCAGCAATACATTTTTTTTATATAGTAAACAATCACATCTAAATAGCGGTATCAGTCATTACCATTATTATCACGGTGACCCGGGAACCATCGAAAGGTGGTTGAATTTGTTTCGACAAGCAATCTGAATTCACGACGGCAGCGATCAACCTGTTTTAACTTCGTGAAAGTTGACGAAATGGCTCTGATTGCCACCTGACTATCTATGAAGATATCAATATTTTTGTTCGTCAGTTCTCATTTTGAAAGATATTTTGCAGCCTCGCACACTGCAAGCACTTCGGCTTGGAAAACACTGCAGAAGTTTGGGAGCTCCAAAAATCATTTAATGGGAGGATTTTCTGAGAAGACACCTGACCCTACCCCAGCGTCCGTGTACGAACCGTCAGTAAAGACCGATACATGATTTGCGTTTAGGACTCGGTTTTCCTTCCATAATTCCCTAGTCGGGATATCTGTTAGTGCAACTGGGTTAAAATCTTTGTACGGTGAAATATAGTCAGTTTGAATGTCCATGTCAGTGAAGTTCATTATAATTCTGTGACCACATTGGCCCTTATTCCAATTTTTACACTCTGTAAGTCGTAGAGCACTTTTGGCCGCAATCTCTTTCGTTAACAGATCGAGTGGGGCATCACAAAAAGAATAGGATAACAAAAATCGAAATCAGGGCTAGAAAGTTGTGTTTTCCAAAGCCCCAAGGAAATTGTATGAAAAACACAAGGTTGGAGCTAAACAATTAACATGTGAGCTGTGTTTATTTGAAAGGCACACAACGGAATTGCTCTAATAAAACAATTTGAATTAACCTGCGTAGATTCTATTTGATCTAAGCCCAAAAAGAACAGGATGGAATCGAGGTTGAGGTTGGGGCTATACAATAAATGCCTTGAATTTTTTAAATAGCTTGAATCAGGTTTTTCATTATCAACCTATTGCTTCCCTCCTGCGTTAAATTACCTTGTGAGGTACATATACCTTTCCTTATAGAAATTGTTATTAAAGGTTTCTGACATGTGACGGGCTTTTGTTTTCGTTTCTCATTAACGGCTGAAATGACTTCATACAAAATTTCATGTAAAAGCGTTAATAATACTGCATACCAAAATTTTGAAAAAAAAATTATTTTGAGATTTTAAGAAAACATCCATTTTTTTCTTGAAAATGCAGTACAGTAGACGCTCGATAAAGTGAAGTAATAAAAACCAGGCCTGTTCACGCTTTTGAGATTATTCACGGTAGTTTTGAAAGGCTTTCTAAAGATGAATTTGATCCAAAATGCAAATTTTGTTCGATGTGAATTTGCTTACATTTATTTAAGAGTTAATTAGTCTAGTCCATGAAGACTCAAAATTATAAAATAAATGTTATAAATCATGATATAAGTCCTCAGCCCAGGCCCACGAGCTTTGGGTAGGAGAGGGGGTGAAATTTTTTTGTGAATATTTTAAAAACTCAACTTACCAGCGGAAAAACGTACACTACAAAATGAAAGAAAATTAAATTTGCTACAAAATAAGTTTGATTCATATTTTCGGAAAGAGCAAGACTAAGAAACATACGGGGAGCAGAAATGTCAAACATTTGAAAAACAGTGATATTGGCTTACAAAATTAAAGTTTTTTAATTAATTTACCCAGAAACAATGAAAAAAGCTGGGTACATAATGATACATGGTCATTCCAGTGACGTCGTTAGGGAGAGTGTAAGGCAGGTGGTTGTATTTTAAATGACCTTAGCTATTTAATTTTTTTTGTACAGAGTTTAGTTTTTAAGTTTTTTTATTTTGTTAATTGATTTTTATTTTACGCTATAAAGTAATAAATTGTCTTTATTATTTAATGTTGTTTGTAGTTTTATGTCGAATGCTGAAAAACAGACGGTTGTGCGTTATGAGGTTTTTAGTTTTTGAGAAAATTGAAAACTATGACTATTTTTTATTTGAAAGGTACCTATAGCCAATCGCTCGGGAGAATATAATTTGTATATTCATAACGTTGCCGTTAAGTCATTAATAGATGAAGGCGAATTTTGACCATTAGACGATTAAAGTAGATATACCTAAATGTGTCTTTGCATATTTTTTAAAGTTTTTAAACTCCAAGCAATATGAAATATGAGAGCAAGTACAAGCGATTCAGTCGTGCATTTTATTTTTATAATGATACACATATAATCACCTCACAACAAAATCTTTTCGACACATTAAAACCATGTGCTTATCTTTACATCCGACCCACATCCTGTCTCATGGAAATCTTAAATCCTTTTTGACGTTATCTCATTTCAACCCCCACCAGTCAAGACATATACCTTCATTAAGCAAACTATGATCCAGGGCATTAGGAATAAAGAATACTTAACTTATATCCTCATATATCATCCTGATAGTATTCTAATGAAGAAAAACACATAAGATACAGTCTAGAATACTCATGACATGACTTAACAGACAAAACGAAAACCAACAATACAAGAGATAAAAATAAAATTTAGAAGAAAAAATCGTGAACTTAATTTTGTCGATAAAGAATTCAAATAGAAAACACAAGGAGGAAAGAAAGATGATTTTTATCTCACTTGTTAATCATCGCGCAGGACTCCCTACGAGGCTACGACCCTTCATCAAAAATACAACTAGAAAACATTCATACAAATTTACCATACCGCACGTTCAATACTCTTTGACACAATTTTCACTCTCGCTCCTGGCTGTTCTCATCTATCATTATCGGAAGGTTTGGCGTTTGGAAAAGACTCATAGCTAAACCACAATCCCGCGTTCGGGCGTTCGGATTTTTACATTTCCAATAAAAGCAATGGACTCTTATGAGGCAAACTGAAATATTACCTCAGGCGCTGCGACCGTTTTATATCGTAAATATCGTAAACGTCAGACCAACGCCAGGCCGAAGCAAATGTAGATCTATTTTCTATTTGGTCGGGCGTTTGATAGTTCATTGACAGCCAATATGTTTTCAAATTTGTAAATTGAAGTAAAATAAGATGTAAGTAATTGAAGTTCTTCATATTTATAAATAATCAAACCAAAAAAAGTGTGGTTCTGTTTTTTTTTTAAGTCATTATATTGTTTCAAAAATCTTGAACCCGTCTGTATGAATCCCATTCTCTTACAGTAAAGTAGGTTTACTTATAAAGATGTCATAGAAATGTCAGTCAACGCTAAGGGTTTGAAGCTAAATTTCGTTTTACAAATTCTATGGTAGCGCTTTTTGACACAAAATCGAAAACACGTTCAAACGCCCATTAACGCTGGGCCAACCGAACCCGAGGTTGTGATTTGGCCATCAAGGGCGCGGGGAAGTGCATTTCTTCAATTATTTTTTGTTTTGTTTCGCAACTTTTGTTTTAACCTATAATAACCTACACAATCCTCCAACGGACCGACTTGAAACCTCTACAAAATGACGTAATCAAATACTGAAAAATGTATAAGCAGGATTATTAATATGGCAATATTTATATGAAGGTTTGTCCAATAAGGGTGGGCCGGTCCACAAGAGAACATCCATTTGAAAATTAAGTTTTGCCCGTAGTATTGCTCAATCCTATAACTTGCCATGATGATTTCACAATTCACATCAGTAACTGAATAATGAACAACAGATTTGACTGACGCAACCAAAATAACAAACCGCCACCGACTGTCAACATCGACCCAGCTCTGCAAAACAGTTTAGTAGGTATCGAATCCTTGCTTTATACCAAAGACGCTGTTTAGATTAGGAAGATTGAGACCGGGCTCACGGTAGTTTCTGGACAATACAAGTGGGGGTCAGGCATGCCGTGAGGCATGAACAAAATATAAACACCGGACTCATATGAAACTTATTTGTTGTTGTTTCAATGTGCAAAGCATGTAAGTTCGTGTTGTTTCTGTGTTTTGAGGCGCCTCAAATGTTGGAATGTAGACATGTGGGACTCACGAGTCCGGACTCAATTTTCCCAATCTTAACAGGCTCTAAAGCAGCGTCCACACTATGCCGATCGACATTGTTGGTTAATATTGTCGGTCAACATATGCTAGTGTGTATACATCTCAGTGTTTATGTATTGCCTGTCATTTGTTATTCACTATTTTTATGATTTTATTTAATTGAATTTTTTACGTTGTTTTGCATAAACAGTCAATATAAATGCATAGTGACTGATGAAATAAAGTGAACTGCTGGCAATTGTGTAGATCAGCGGTTCCCAATAGTTTTTCGGAACCCCAACATTTAACTTAAGCAAAATATGACATTTCAAAATCAAGTTTAGTTTTTTTTCAGATATTCCATTACAAATCTCATCAAATCAACGAGATTACCCATACCAAGGGCATACGCAGGGGGGAGCGATTGCCCCCATTGGATTTTTAGCTGTATTTTTAGCTAAAGAAAAGAACTATTATTTCTTGACAATTATAATTTTCAAACTTTTTATTTTACTATGTACGAGTATCCTTATTTCGTGACCTTTTATATAAAAAGATGATTGTCCCTTCTAGTAAGCTTTTGGTCAATTATTTATATAAAATCAATAATTGACCTTCACAAAGGGACAATCATATTTTTATTTTATCAACGTCTTATAGGTTGATTTTATTTATTTTATCATACAAACACTTATGACTGTACATTGGTCGCTTAGTTTACCTAGGTCTAGGGTGCCTTAAGCGGTACATACATACAACATAATTATTGTGCACATCGGTGTCCAAACTCCGTGTCCGGTGAGTACCGCAACACACACAACAACAATAAATTTATACGATTTCAAAGAAAAATCAAAAACTTTTCCGAATCTTACGCGTTACAAAGTTTTAATGGAGAAGCTGAATTATGGTATAATCTTTGGAAAATAAATTAATATCCACTGCGGATCTTCAAAAACTAGACCTATACGATGTTCTACAGGAAGCAGATATTTTTTTCCCATTAGGGGTGTCGGAATTATTTTTATATTCAAAATGGGTATCGTGGATCTTGTAAAGGATTTAAATAGAAGTAATTTTTGTTCTGGGACATTTTTCAAAACTGAGTTTTAAGACCCCGCGGTAGTTTAAGGGCCTTGTTTAATTATAAAAATGACTTCTGCAATTTTCCAATGATGTGGCACATATCTTAGTTTAAGGCATGCATTTATTATAAATTGGAGTTTTTTGAAGGCTATTGAAGGCATTTTTTCAAAACCTGAGCAGTTATTAGATCGTACCCTGGTGATTTTTTGTTAGACAACTTATGTTGACACATACTTCTTACTTCTTTGAGCGTGACAAAAAGAATTTCACATTCTATCAACAAACTGTAAGGGATCTGTAGCTGTGCTTACTGGAAATGGCTTAAAAACATTCGCGAGATGTTCAGCGAAGAGATCAGCTTTTTGTTTTGGGCTTCCGATCCATTTACCATCTTGAGATTTTACTGGCGGGTTTTATGCCTGTGGTCTATTTAGGCTCTTAGCTGCTTTGACGATTAAGTCGAAAATAATTAGGTTCAGTTAATTGCAGTTTTTATTAATTTTGTTTTGTATCGACATGCGGACTATACACACACGTATAGGAAAGGAACTTACTGATCCTTAATTAAAAAAGCCTGTTTTTCAAAATGATCATATGGCAGTGCCAAGTACTGTTTTAGTTTGGAGCTGTAGTAGAAATGGTGGCACGGGCGTAACACTCGCTCGGTGTTTGGATCTACAAAAAAAAATTTCGTCTATAGGGAATAAACAAAAAAAAATAGGTCCAAAATAAAATAAAATTAATTTGGTGATTCGATTCGGTTACATTTTTTTTGAGGTACTGCCTCTTGCTATTTTGCCTACGAAAAAATTGCAGGTCCCTGCCCTTTCATTCCCACCAACAACACGCACACAAGAATGGTTGAGAGTTGCAATTCACTAGGCCCTGGTTTTGCTCGAGCTGTTGCGCCACCGAATTTATTTATTTAAAACAAGTGTTAATGCTTTTTCATTTTTTTGTAAAATGAACGTCCCGATTTTGATTTAGCTTGCCTACTTGTTGAAAACTATATACAGTCGGTCAAAAGCTTTTTAACAAAACGGTGCGGAACAAATTGGTTAATAAAGCTTTTTGTAAGAGAATTCCATAGTTGCAAACTGCTCCAAAGCACAGTTTGCTACTCTCATTTGACTGCAGAAAAAAGGCAAAGTTATTGGCAGTTGGTGATTGTTATTGCACTGTGTGTAAAATTTCAACTGGCTGGCTAGCAACTTCTCAACAAAACACGGCTAATGTCTCTAACTGAAGATTAACCATTTCTTTGGTTTTTCTGATTAGATTCATTTTTAAGGCCAAGGAAATACAACAAGAGTACTATTAGTAAAAATAATTTTGTACTTATATGTTAAAATAAATCGAACTTTTCTTTTCTTTATTATTTTGGTGAGAAAATATATTGCTCTTATATTTTCTGACTTGTTGACACTCCTAGTGCACGACTTTTTTTGCTTAAAAATGTCTTCAAAAATGGCGCAAACTTGTGTCATTTTTTAAAAGGGTTTTCCCCTTTTTAAGAACCTTAAGAAGCAAAATTTCATTCTTGAAAAATTATTTTAAAAAAACTTGAAATTACTTTTTGAACTCTATACCTATGCCAATCATGGGGGGTGCCAACAATAAAGCTGTTTACCCTATACCTACCTACTCTATTCCTTCTGAAGAAGTTAGCAATCCTTAATTTGTTCCTTTTCATACAAAACCCTTATTTGTATCATTAAATAGACATCAAGTCCTTTAAAATACGCCAAAAAAAAATTGTCCTACTTTATAGTGCTGCCAAAGTAGGTAGGTACCCATCCTCTCTTATTTTCCATCTTCCATGTTAACGTCTCAAATTTCTCTACTTTTAATTTATTTAAAGCATTAAATCTGAAACCGTGGAACTTAAATTAATTTGACCTCTTTCGATTTTGAAATACATCCTCGAAATGAAAAAAATATTTAAAAAGCACAAATAAAACAGAGCAAAAATGTTCTTTAATAGAATTTTAGCTAGTTTTTTGAGAGAGACCTGCACAAAAAAACAAATACCTATGTAGGTATAATAAATTTATTCTTTTGAAAACCTTATGTAAAAAGGATTCAAACAATTTTTTTCAACACAAAGTATGAATTACGTATCACTATGGGAAACTCATCAAAGACAGAAACCTGAATACCAGGATACAAGAAAATAAACACAAAAATAATGAGAACCTTTAACTACCGTTAGGCAGAACGACAGTCCAGCTGTCCTAGTGATTACTATCACTATCTCCTCGTGTACCTACCACCATAATTTAATGAATACAAATGATATCTTTTCTAAATGTGGGGAAACCATACCTACAAATCTCGATTCTTGAATAGTGAATTCCGTTTGGTTTACTCAAAAAAATTCAAGGTTTTTTTTATTTAGAGTGTGTCAGATTGTGTTCCAAAAGGATTCACTTGGGCTGACAAATGCAGCCCGGGGCGTTCTAGTTTGTCTTATATTTCTCATTTTACTGTAAATAATGTTTTATAGTTAAAATGCTGCATTCATAACAATTCAAGAATCCTTGCAGCGATTTTCACAGCCAACTTTCATTGTCCAAACGTAGTGCGTTTTCGTCGCACACAGGAGTATTTGCCTTTTTACGACGAATATTTATGTTTTTTTTTTTTTTTGTTATTTTTTTTCGGATTGCACTTTGTTTTATTTTTGGAGGGTATTTGGCAGTTGTTTGTAGACAAAAAGGTTAAACAAAGCTTCAATAGTATCAATTTACAAAAAAAAAAAATGGCTGCAAATTCGTTCCTTTTCAGCAATTTTGGTCCTATCGTGTCCGATTTTATGCATATTTTTCTTGAGTCTAACAGAGAAATTAAAAAAAAGTTTGTGATGAAAATTGGGCAATCAAGACATAAATTAATCTTTCCAGTTTTTTCCTACAAATACTCTTATATTTATGTGCGTTGCGTCGTGTTTGCTAGTTTATTTTTCACCAGTGGCGTTGCACAGAAAACAAAGTTTTCTAGGATGAAGAAAATGTTAAATGAATTTTCAACATGCAAATTTGTGGTGTTTGGAGAAACAAAATAACTCTATAAAATATCTTTTTATTTAACAATGGCCGAATTCGGACTTGAAATCGTTTTGAACCAACTTTTAGCAACTTTACCATCACCTCTAGGGCTGGCCACGATACCAAACCAAATGATTTCGATATCGTCAAAATCGAAAAATTTCAGTATGGTCTCGGTATCGGTCTAGTTTGGTCTCGTATAACAAAGTCTCGTCTCTGTATCGGTATCGGTCTTGTATATGGTTTTGGTCTAGTTTTATTCGCAAACCAAAATAAAATGCACGAATTGATAACATGTTCTTGATCCTGTACTTGAACTCCCTTGGTATTTTTATGTTTCTATACAAACATGATTATTTAAAGACAATATTTTTAGCTGAAGTTTTTTTTTTTTTGTTGACTTAACAATTTTTAAGGATTTCATGTCCAGTTAATGTTCCGATTACACAAAAATTTTGACTTGGATTTATAGATTCACAGGAAAATAATGCAAACAAATATAAATGGATATCACTTGTCACTTCCTCACTAAAAAACCAAGACTAAAAAATTCTCCCAAATCTATGGTTTCAGAATAATCAAATTAATTGGCGTGGCATTATTGGCTAACGTAAGGAAAAGCAATAACATTACAAAAATTTTTTATTTGTAACAAATTTATAATGATATTCAAAAATCATTATATTCTACCGATACCAAACGATACTACCGAGAGTGTCGGTAAATTTCGGTCCAAGAAGTACGGTATCGTTTGGTATTGTCTCGGTATTGTCTCGGATGCTTCGGAGCTGGTATCGCATCGGTATCATTTTAGTTTCCGATACCGATACCAAACGATACCGAGACTTTTTAGGTGTCGTGGCCAGCCCTAATCACGTCAAGAAGGTCATGATCCCTCTCGGGCTTTTCTCAGACATAAAAAATATAGTGAATTCAATCATAAAAATAATTTCACTACTCAAAGGTAAGCTTCAAATTGATTTCATTTTTAATTTGGCTGTTAATAAAATATTACTGTTCGTATTTAAAAAGACAAAGCAAAAAAAAATCGAAAGCCACAGTTCGTCAAAAAATAGAAGCTGCAAAAATAATCTTCCTCCAGAGAAATAAAAACTATTTCTATTTAAGAATGAGGATATATGGGTGATTCACAGCAAACTGATAGGTACTTTTATGTCATCGTCGTTTTTTGTTATTTACTAAGTATTTTTTCCAAGTAAAATAATTTGTTTTTATTTTCGTGTTTGTACAGCTGTACTATAAGTTGGATTGTATTACTTATATAATTATATATATATTATATTATTATATATATCGGGTTTGTCAATAAGCGCGCTACAAAAGTTTTTTTAAATAAAGCAAAAACGGTTTTGGATATCAATGAAATTCTTTATTCCTATGATGCCATTCTTTATTATTTGATGCCATTATGTATGGATTTCGATTTCTTTTGCATGGCCAACATCGGGCACGCTTGCAGAAGTAAAGACGCTGAACCCAATTTTCGACGGGTTTCAAGAATAAATCGGCCGATACTGCTGCAATTTCACGTTCGATATGCGTACGAAGTTCATCAATCGTCATTGGCTTGTTGGCATAGACCATAGACTTGACGTAGCCCCACAGGAAATAGTCTAACGGTGTCAAATCGCACGACCGAGGTGGCCAAGCGACTGGACCATTTCGTGAGATATCACGTTATCCAAACTTGGTTTCCAAAAAATTGATTGTGACACTCCTGTGTGGCACCACATGTCCATATCATCGAATTGGGGCCAAAAATATTCGGTTATCATTGAACGGTAGCGATCCCCATTCACAGTAACGTGCCGGTCTTGATCATCACGGAAGAAGTACGGCCCAATAACCCATCAACCACACCAAACCGTAATTTTATCGGGATGCAATGATGGCTCATGAAGAACGTGTGGATTGCTGCCTGACCAATACCGCATATTTGGTTTATTGACGAAGCCATTCAGCCAGAAAAGAGCCTCATCGCTGAAAATGATTTTTCGATGAAAATCCGAATCATTTCAAGTTGTTGCTCAGCCCAATTCACGAACATACGACGCTTCTGGTGGTCAAGTGGCTTCAGTTCTAGCGTCAATTTAATCTTGTTAGGATGTAGGCCAACATCTTTTCGCAAAATTCGCCACAACGACGTCACAGAGATGCCCAACTCTTGAGAACGATGTGTGTGAGACACATTTGGGCTTTCTGCAACTGAAGCCTCAGCGGCAGCAATATTCTCGACACTACGGGCACTTCTTTGTCTCACTGGAATGGGAACATTTTGTACTGTACCTGTGGATTCAAATTTTTCTACTAGACGCTCAATTGTTGATCTGCTAGGTCGATTTTGACGACCATAAATTGAGGCTACTGACTCCGAACTTCGGTAGTAAATTTTAATAATTTCGACTCGTTGTTGGCTCGTATATCTTTCCATCATAAAATGGCAAATCTTACTGAAGAGAAATGTCAAAAGAGCAGCAAGAAATATGGCGTCGTTTGTTGCCCCTGTCACTCTACTTTTGTAGCGTCCCTGTTGGAAAATCCTTATTTACATGATAAGCAACCTACTGTCTCCAAGTTGGTGTGTATGATTTCGAGCAGCAAAAAAATGACACCACTTTTGCACGAAAGATTGGTCACTACCCTGGTATGCGTTATTTCCAACCTCATATT
Source organism: Dasysyrphus albostriatus (assembly GCA_946251815.1). Taxonomy (NCBI): domain Eukaryota; kingdom Metazoa; phylum Arthropoda; class Insecta; order Diptera; family Syrphidae; genus Dasysyrphus; species Dasysyrphus albostriatus. Next base: position 224,020,855 of record OX276335.1, read on the forward strand.
CCTTTTTTTATGGATCGAACTATTTTTAAAGTGTTTGCTAAACTTATATTAATTTTTTTTGGAAAATATTTTGACTGTAACAGTTAAGTCGATTTAAGTATGAAAATGTCACTTCCAAGACAAGAAAATGCATGTCACTATCGTCGCATTTCATCTTTTTTAACATCTAAAATCTGGTGTAAATCTACACTTGTAGTGTGAACATTAGCATTAACATTAGTTAGGGTAACAATCATTATGGCCCCAAAAAAGTTTGAGAAATCGAAAATTTGTTTTCGTAAATTTTGCATTTTGCGGAGAATCACCCTCATTAATTATAGAAGGGTCCTTAGTGCACAATATGAGCTTTAGTATACTAATAGTTCATGGCCTAACTTTACTTTTAAGAAGTGTTGCCAAGGTGGCAACACTGTTAGAAGAACGAGAAAAGGGTTGCCACCTGTTTCATACATTGGCCTAAAAATCGAGAACCACAGGTCGGACGATGACCAGAAAACACTCGTTGGATTCAACGCCCTTGCAACCATAGGATCCCATTATCAATTTTCTCTCTCCCCTCTCCATGCATGAAGAGGGTAGAAAAAAGCCGTTTGGGAAGAGAAAGTGCAAAGCAAAAAAAAGTAAGAAAAAATATTTATATTATTAAAATTTAAGGATTGGTATCGAAGCAAAATTTCACCATCCACTACATTGTGTGCAAAATTAATTGAAAAACTTATTTTGGGTTTATAAAAAGTAACTTTCAAAGTGCTAAAAGTAAAGTTTACAAAGCTAAAATATTTATCTTGGTATTATCTTAGCATATAACACATGACTTGAGGGCGTTTTTGAATGCTCAATCATATTAAATCAAATCTAATCTAAATAATTTGAAATGAATTTTAAGTGAAACAAGTGATGAAATTTGGCCCACATATTAAATTTGTCATTTTCCCGAACTGCCTCTTGCGAGGTACTAACAAATCCTCCAAGAGTATACTTGTCATGAATAGATGCTTCTCATCTAGCCGTTCGGACTCGGCAAAAAATTGTAGGTCACCTCCATTCCTGCCAACTGTATGTCACTAGGCCTTTAAGTCACTAGGACTTGGTTCTTCACGAACTGTTGCGCCACCAAATTTATTTATTTATTTTATATTAACAACACAATGGAGTGCAGTTTCTACGCTTTTGCCTTCCATATAGGCATGCTGCATTGGAAAAACTACCTCCCGGTTCAGTGCGCTGCAAATATAGATGTCCAAAAATCTCGCGAAAGTCTTAAGAATAAATGACTGACGTGAGACTGATTAGTCTAGTCTCTAGCTTCCGTGTGGCTAGGTTTACCCAGCCTTCGGGATAAATACAATCTTGACTTCACGCCATGGCCATGCTTGAGGGACATATCCATGTTTTTCAGGTGCGAAGTAATGAGGTTTTCACTTTTTTGTAACACCATTTGAAAGAAAATTAAGTTCCTATCGTGGGCTTTAGGTCTTTTCTGCTTTTATTTAAATTTTTTTTAAATTGTAACGTTTCGGGCGTGGTTACACCCTTCTTCAGACCTATATATATGGAAATTAATTAAAAATAGATACTTAAAAATAAAAAGAAGATACTTACAATTTTATAAAAATTTTATATGCACAAATTAATTTTAATCTAAAGCTCACGATAGGAACTTAATTTATATTTAAAAAGGTCAAGAAAAATTTAAATCATTGGAAAGATGCCATGTAATCTCAGGGATTTGTAAAGGGAGAAGGAATTTACTGCCCAATTTTATCTCGTCTTCTGTTACAATTTCTGACGGTGTTCTGTGCTCTTTATGATGGGAGAGCTATGTTCTATTGTAAGCTTGTGAATTTTTATAAAAATAATAGTAATTGAAAATAAATAATAAGGAATTTGTGTGATATCGTTGACGAAGTCCACTTTATACAAATAAGACTCTACACTGAGAAAACTGAACTATGAATTATTTAAACAAAAGCGTGTTTAACTATATATTTAAATTAGTTAAAATAGAATTCGATTTAAATCTAATTCTTATCTGTTCAGATTCGAAAATACTATTATTTTGGGTTTAATCTGTTTCAATTTGTTAAGTGAATGCAAGCCTATTTGAGTTTGATTTTAGAAAGAACTGTTATATATTATTTTACTCACTTACAAATTTTTAACATAAAATTAACATGTACGAGTTTATTTCAAATATGAATGCACTAAAAATAATAAAATAAGAAAGAGATTGAACAGAAATGTTAAATTTAAACTCGAATCAATTTGAATTGAACTCAAAGTAATAAAGGCGTTTAGCGTCTAAGATATTTTTGCAAATAAGTCTGTCTCTTCCATCGGTCGGAAAAAATATTCAAATAGTTCCAAAATTAGTGCCACCATACCCTCGGTCGAAAAGTAAAACTCGCTAAGTGTGGCAAAAAATTTTCAAGCAAATGAGAATGAAATGTATCATTTTTCCCAGTTTTATAAAACATTGAGTGGTATGAACGAGAACTTAATTTGTAGGGAATTACCTGCAACACAAATAGAATCCCATCCGACACATTGCCAATGTAAACATCCGCACGAATTTTTTATTTTTTGTACCACCCTGTAAAAACAAAGTAGTCGAGCATGCAGAAATCCATCAGCGATCAGCTGAGATACTTTGGTCGAAAAAAAATCGGAAATGCGACGACATTATATTAAAGCATCCGTCTAAGATCTCGATCGTTCTTTTCAACCGAGACCGGACCGAGTGCTGGACGCAATTTTTTTAACCTAAATCCCGATAAAGAATAAATAAAGTGCAATTTATGAATTCACGTAATTATATCGATAACCAAACAAATAAAAGGTAAAATTAAATTAAACAATAGACAAACAAAAGAAAAACACGTAAGACAATGATATCATTTAATTAAAATATACTTTTGGTAGGAAGCCTACACGAAACGCAGAGGGAGAATACGTCATTCCCCACACGTGCCCTGTGCACACAAATCTTACGAGGCACTCGGTCCATAATCGAAGATCTACGGGACAATCGATCGTGGGCATTCCATTGATTAATTTTTACGAAATTAATCCACAATCCAAACTACACAAACCACTTGACTGCTCGTACACAAAGTCAATCGAGAACCTTGTCATCACATCTAGACGCAGACTCCAAAGATCCACTCGCCACGACAGCAAGCGACGATCGGCGGATCAGTTGGTCATCGTGAGCCACAATTGCAACCAAGCAACAAGGGCTTCAGCAACGTGCCCAGTATATACCCGTGCAGGCCTCTACCGAGCAAGTACTCTGGCCTACGTGCCACGTGGTTCAAGTTGTTCCAAAGAAGCTGCGAGTCTAGCGAGAATCATTTTTTTTCTCTCTTTACCATCACCGATCTTCATTGATCGACTAGGTAGCGATAGACCTATCACCAACTATATCAGAGTGCGAGTGTTGTTCTGACCTGCTATAGACACGTATAGCCTATCAAACGTGGTTGAGCATTACATAGCCCAACTTCTGTGGTGGATTAATCAACACGATCCACGATCTTCACATTGATATATCGCATAATTCAGCTACCGACCTTTTGATTACTCTAAGCAAAAGAGCCCCCGAACAATTATATTTTTTAGAGTTAGTATAACTCAGTAAAATATACCGACGCATCGACGCCGAGATCACCACCATCAACACAGCAGCAGAAACGTACGACCAGGCCCTATATTACATAGGCGTAGATTATAAAACTCTAATTAATTTACTTTGGCCTTGAACTTCTCTCTGGTAACGCATTTTTTTTTATCGCCAAGTTAAGTATACAATAAATTATAAAGCCTATGTAAATTCGTTCCACTTTCAAAAGGGTATATTTTCTTTTCTCTTCCAAGTGTTTAGCTTAGCTCAAAGATCGAGCCCCTTCGACGAATGCTGTGCACAACATCCATCGGAGGACGAGCCATCTTATATTAAAGTAGCTTCCTATAATCAAACCGACGAGCGTGATAAGTGCTCCTACTACAAATCGGTGAGTTTTAATTTTTATATAATATACCTTCCTTTGGGAATTTGAACGAATCCCTAAATTTAAGTTTGAGATACGTAACTCCTACAATTTTGAAAAAAAGAGGAACGAGATTTAGAATCTAGAAAAGAAAAAAAAACAGAAAATAAGTGAACATATCTTAATACCTTACATATACGCGAATTAAGAGAAGAGAGTATCCAAAGCGAAACTTAGTTAAAAGGCTTAAGACCTTCTGTCGGCGATTTCTTGAATTTTATAGAGGAAGTAAAAATTAAACTACATTAGAGTTCTTAAAACTTGAACACACCCACATACAAAAAAAAAAATATTTTTGCTTAAATAAAACCATTTTGCGATCTTATATATAGATAACAATAAAATGAAATAAATTTTTTGATTACATTGAAGAAATTCTACAAAAAAAAAAAAAAAGAGAGATTAATACCTAACGAAATTGAGAAAGATAAGAGAGATAAGAAATAAGATATAAGTTAGGATTAAGTTAACTGATAATAAAACAGAGAGAGTTTTAAGAGAAAAATAGATTTCAAAGCCTAATACGTAATTTTTTTTTTATAGTTATTGTTAGTTCTTAGGAATATAAGAGAAACCCTTTTTGTTGAATAAAAATGTGTATATCATGAACATGAAAAACAAATTTCGAGTTGTTTCAACATTATTATCTTGAGTGACATTATTTTTGCTATGATCGGAGAGGGATTGATTGAGTGCAATTGGGGGCGTATGATGGGGTATAGTAACCGATGGTGCAGTAGTGAGTGAGAGATCATTCACACTCAAGAACGGGGCTGTCACCATTAAATCGTGCGAGGTGATAGCCATGGATGGTTGCAGTTTATGTAAACTCAACTGAGGGAGGGAAATCGCAACTGAAACCATAACATCTGTCGGTTTCGATACAATTTTCAGATATGATCAGTAATAATATTCGTGTGTTTTCTTGAGATGAAGCATTTTAGTGTGTTCGATCTTAAAATAATCTAGGCATGTAAAATAGAACGGTGTCCAGTAGCAGTGCAAGTACCCACGACTCCGACGAGCTAGTGTCGTGCACATACAAGCATGCCTGCCGCACTCCACTACTTGGACAACCTGCCCTATAACCTACTGAGACCGTCGGAGTTCCTGTTCTTCGCGGTTGGTTGTGGGTGGCATAACATCGCGTATCGTAGGGTAGGGTCAACTTTCCGTTACACAGGTGGCGCCCAAAACGTGGGGCAACGAAACCATATTTTCTTTGAATAATTTTATAAACATCATTATAACAGAAATTCAAATACGTATTGTATATACCAACAATTTTTTTTAAAATTTGATTTAGTGGAGTGAAACGAGTCATTGGCCAGATTGTAGAGTTTATTCTTGATCTGTTGCAATGATCATTTTTAATAAAAAAAAAAAAAATAAACGCAATCATGTTCGAAATGCAACGTCCGGAAATATCGGCTCTAGTAACCACTTTTTGTCAGTTGCGTTCATTTCATAATGGATTGTGTCGATAAATATGATACATTTTTCTGAAGGAGTTTTTGAGACGACCCGGAGTGTAACTAGGTACTAGATATCACTACTCCGTGCTGCGCCGCTTTTCTGTTTCGGGGAATATTCTGTTAATTAGTTCTTGGTGACGTTCGCCCACGAATCTAAATGAACACATTGAACAAAAAAAAAAAAACCTTTTGAAGACCCTTTAAACCTGAATGAGTTACGAGAGATGACTTAGGAGTGAAGACCAACGTCGTCCTCAGATAAAAGTTGCAATTGGTCTACAATAATTGAGATAGCGATCAAGTTTTCATTTCAGTAAAGTCTTCATTCACAAATATTTAACTCAATTCCTTTTTCTGAACTTTGTTTTACCATCGAGTATCTATACCAATTATACAAACCCAAGCTCATACATGACCTGAATACATCCTTATAAATAATTTATTATATTTTTTTTCTCAACCCCTTACCTTAACCTATTACATATACATATCGTCATAATATATTTATTTTATATTGAATTTGAGGTATTTTTGTTATCATGCCTCCTAAAAAGAACCTCACCCAAAACAACAAACCCGGATATACCCCAATCACCACAAGCAAGACAGCCGAGAATAACTTAGACGAGGCTCAGCAAATAAATGCGGCACTGGATGACCCACCACATAGTTCTAACCAGAATAGACATCAAGGGGTTAGTTTGAATGATAACTTGTTGGCAAATAATGAGAGCCTTACAGAACGTATCCAAACCATAGTTAACGCGTCAATTGGTCTCCATCAAACCGCCAACTTACGACGAAGGCAAGAAGAATTTGAAATAGAAAAGGAAGCCATTCGTGAGCTGGTAGCGGCGACTATAAGAGAAGCCTTAAATGCACCTACTCCTGCACGGAACCTTGCGGATGACTACGACGTCGCTCGACTTAGAAACCACCAGAGTACAGCCACGCGAAATCAGGCTGCGGCTTCTACTCAAACACAGCAAGCTGAACAACATTTTGGTGAAAATGTTCAGAATTTCGTGAATCGTTTAAATACCCTTAATCTCGGTTCTGACACTCCAAATTTAGCACCACTGCATAGAACTCCTCAATCTTCATCTTCAATAAGGCCAATTGAATATCACAAATGGGGTCTTAAATTTGACACCCAAAAGATGACTATCGATGATTTCATCTTTAGGCTAAGTAGATTGAGAGAGTGCTACAACACCTCCTGGCAGGATATCTTCCTAAACTTTCACCACTTTGTTTCAGGAGCGGCCGAGAGTTGGTACTGGATGTTCCTGAAAGCCCATCCTAATGCCGACTGGCCCACTCTCCAAATAGCGTTGTTTGAGCAATTTAGAAGTTTGGAGACAGACTCTGAGTTGTCTCGGAGGATGTTTGATAGGCGTCAAGGATCTAATGAGAGCTTTGACGACTTTTATAGTGACATTCAGAAGCTAAACACCCGTCTTTACCGTCCTAAATCTCCAAAAGAGATCATTGATCTCTTGAAGCAAAATGTTAAACGACGGATTGGAGAACTTCTTATTACGTTCGCAACCAATAGTTTGCCCGAGATGGTTCATGTGTGTAGAACCATTGAAAAATACATAAACCAACAGGATTCTGCTCGGTTTAAATCAGTTCCGCCCACAAACTTTAGGAAACAAGTCAGTGAAATTGACTTGGATTCACATTCGAATGATTTCGAAGTCGATGCTTTGGCATTTCCTCAGTCGAAGGTAGATACCTCATCCTATATGTGTTGGAACTGTAGACAAAAAGGCCATTCATATAGAGAGTGTCCAAGTACACAGGCAAATCTTTTTTGTTATAAGTGCGGGTATGAAGACACTACATCTCCTAACTGTCCGAGGTGTGTGGGAAACCGGAGGCGAGGCAATCCAAATACCGGGGAGAATTGTCCGCAAGCAAAGAACCCGGAAAACAAATAACCGAAACCCATATATTGAATAAAAACCAACCTGATTTACCTTTAACACTGAATTTCAAAAACTTACCGGATTTACAAACGAATGTCAATGATACATTTGAAAAAGATGATAACAAGTATTCCCTACTAAAAAGACCACAAGTTACGTCAAAAGATACCAACCCGAAAGAACCACCTAAATCGCTTCACGAGAGGCTTCAGAATTATTATGAGGTTAGAGATCGTATCTTCAATACTAAACCCTCTAATAGAATTTTAAAACTTCGGGAACGATTTAAAAGAAAGTCTAACATCCATAAAGCAATTTCGGCAACCTGTCTCAGTGGCAGTGGTGATCCGCGACCCTACGCAAATATATCAATCCTTGGTAAAAATATGTTAGGTTTACTGGACAGTGGCGCCAGTATCAGTTGCCTTGGTTCAGGATGCTTGGAGTTGTTGAAGGATGTTGGGTTGTCTTTTAAACCGTTCGTTTCGAATGTGAGAACGGCCAGTGGCCAAAAACAAGCTATCGTTGGTGAAATTTCCACTGAGATTACCTATAAGGGTAAAACGAAGACAGTAACCCTTTTTCTTGTGCCTTCTTTAGAGCAGCAGTTGTATCTGGGGGTGGATTTCTGGAAGTTGTTTGAGCTAGCTCCCAAGCTACTTTCAGAAATCACGTCCAGTACAACGCAAATCCAGAGCGATCCAAATGCTCACGAACTGTCAGCGGAGCAATCGGATATACTCGAAAATGTGGTCCAAATGTTTCCGTCCTTTGCTAAAAGTGGCCTTGGGCGAACACATCTTGAGGAGCACTATATCGATACAGGGGAGGCAAAGCCCATAAAGCAAAGACACTATCCTGTGTCTCCAGCGGTTCAGAAACTTATGTATGATGAATTGGATAAGATGCTGGAGATGGGCATTATTGAAGAAAGCAATAGCTCTTGGAGCTCGCCGATTGTCTTGGTGCAAAAACCGGGAAAAAATCGGTTATGCCTAGACTCTCGGAAAGTCAATAAATGCTCAAAAACAGACGCTTATCCTCTTCATCATATGGAAGGACTGCTGAGTCGTGCTTCAGAAACACATTATATCTCTAGTGTGGATCTGAAACACGCCTTCTGGCAGATACCACTGGAGAAGTCATCGCGGGAGAAGACTGCGTTTTCTGTGCCTGGCAGGCCTCTGTACCAATTTGTGGTTATGCCATTTGGTCTACACGGAGCAGCCCAAAGGTTGTGCCGGCTTATGGACAGAGTGGTTCCACACAAGTTGAGACAAAACGTATTTGTATATTTGGATGATCTGTTAGTCATTTCGAGTTCATTTGGAGAGCACATGGACATACTCAAGGAACTGGCTGAATGCTTGCGTACTGCAGGACTAACGATTAATTTAGACAAATCCAAATTTTGTTTTAAGCAATTGAAGTACCTCGGGTACATAGTTGGAGGAGGATGTTTAAAAACAGACCCCGATAAAGTTGTGGCAATTCAAGACTTTCCCGTACCAAAGACAGCTCGACAAGTTCGTCGATTTTTGGGTCTATCTGGTTGGTACAGGAGGTTTATTAAAGATTACGCTGCTCGTGCTACACCGATAACCGATACCCTTAAGAAGGGAAAGACATTTGTTTTTGGACCTGAAGCTCTTGAGGCATTTGAAGAGCTTAAGCATGCTCTTACTACAGCTCCAGTGTTAGTTAATCCAAACTTTTCGAAACCCTTCATAATTTTGTGCGACGCTTCAACATATGGTATAGGGTGTGTTTTATGCCAGTTAGATGAAGATGGTATTGAGAAGCCAATCTACTACTACTCGCATAAACTCAACCCTGCTCAACGCAATTATAGCGTTACAGAGTTAGAGTGCCTTGCGGCGGTCTTAGGAGTTGAAAAATTTAGGTCCTACGTTGAGATGCAAGAGTTCAAAATAGTGACTGACCATGCGAGTCTAAAGTGGCTCATGAGTCAAAAGGATTTGAGTGGACGTCTAGCTCGATGGAGTCTTAAACTCCAACGTTTCTCCTTTGAAATAGAGCACCGAAAGGGTACACAAAACGTAGTACCAGATGCACTTTCACGAGTTCACTGCGTTGATGAAATTGTATCTGATACTGCTAATGATGTGAATCCTTCCGATGTTCTACATGTCAATCTGTCAGATCCGTCATTTAAATCTGACGAGTATGTTAAATTGATAGAAACGGTGGAGAAAAATAAAAGTCAGCTGCCTGATCTTCAAGTGACAGAAGGTTTTGTTTATAAGAAGGTCAAATTCAGCACAGGAAGTCCTATTGAGGATGACCAAACCTGGAAATTATGGATACCATCTGGCATGACAGCTCATTTGACTCATTTGGCTCATGATCCGCCAAAGGCATCGCATGGTGGAGTTGCGAAAACACTGTATCGCCTCCGTAAACGTTTTTACTGGCCTAATATGGCGGCACAAGTTAAATCGGTCATTGCGGACTGCAGTACTTGTAAAACAGCGAAAGCGCCTAATTCAACTCTACGACCACCAATGGGACAAGCGTTCATAGTAGAGAGGCCTTTTCAACACGTCTTCATCGACTTTCTCGGCCCCTATCCCCGATCTAAGAAAGGAAACGCGTACATGATAATTTGCTTAGACCAGCTGACTAAATTTGTTTTGATCCAACCAATCAGAAAAGCTACGGCTGAGTCAGCTACGACGTTTCTTGAAGAACAAGTTTTTTCGATTTTCGGTGTTCCAGAATCCTTGCTTTCGGACAATGGAAAGCAATTCATTAGTAAAGACTTTGAAAAACTCTTATCGGCTTATGGCATCAGGCATGTTAGAACGGCTTCGTATTCGCCTCAGGCGAACGCTAGTGAGCGTGTTAACCGCTCAGTTTTGACAGCAATACGCTCATATATTGCAAAGGAACCGAATCAATCCAATTGGGATAGGCATGTTTCATCTATCGCCAGTGCCTTAAGATCTACTGTTCACGTTACCATTAGAATGTCTCCGCACGAAGCGTTATTTGGTCAATCGAAGATTGAGCATGGTCACGATTACCTTCTCTTAAAAAAACTCAATGGACTTAACAACTCTGAAGTAGATGTTCTGCCAAAGAGTTGCAAGATGAATCTTATTCATAGTCATTTGAAGGAGTCGTTAGAACAAGCCCATACAAATTACGAAAGGACATACAATACGAGGAGTAAGAGTTCGAACTTTATCGTGGGGCAAACAGTATTCAAAAGAAACTTTATATTAAGCGATGCCACCAAAAAGCGAAATGCTAAGCTCTGCTCAAAGTTTTCTCCAGCGATTATTAAAAGCATACCCAGTAAAAACTTATATGAACTTACAGATACAAAAGGTAAAGTCTTAGGAGTATTCCATGCAAAGGATATACGAAAATAACTTAACATTCATACCAATTTTTCGTAAAAGTTATCCAATAACAATCTCAGGCGTGGGTTATTTAAACTTAACCATATTTGAATTCCTTTTCATTTTAATTTTGTTAATAGATAATCACAAAATTAAAAAGTTTTGTAGGGAATTACCTGCAACACAAATAGAATCCCATCCGACACATTGCCAATGTAAACATCCGCACGAATTTTTTATTTTTTGTACCACCCTGTAAAAACAAAGTAGTCGAGCATGCAGAAATCCATCAGCGATCAGCTGAGATACTTTGGTCGAAAAAAAATCGGAAATGCGACGACATTATATTAAAGTACCCAATCAGCATCCGTCTAAGATCTCGATCGTTCTTTTCAACCGAGACCGGACCGAGTGCTGGACGCAATTTTTTTAACCTAAATCCCGATAAAGAATAAATAAAGTGCAATTTATGAATTCACGTAATTATATCGATAACCAAACAAATAAAAGGTAAAATTAAATTAAACAATAGACAAACAAAAGAAAAACACGTAAGACAATGATATCATTTAATTAAAATATACTTTTGGTAGGAAGCCTACACGAAACGCAGAGGGAGAATACGTCATTCCCCACACGTGCCCTGTGCACACAAATCTTACGAGGCACTCGGTCCATACTCGAAGATCTACGGGACAATCGATCGTGGGCATTCCATTGATTAATTTTTACGAAATTAATCCACAATCCAAACTACACAAACCACTTGACTGCTCGTACACAAAGTCAATCGAGAACCTTGTCATCACATCTAGACGCAGACTCCAAAGATCCACTCGCCACGACAGCAAGCGACGATCGGCGGATCAGTTGGTCATCGTGAGCCACAATTGCAACCAAGCAACAAGGGCTTCAGCAACGTGCCCAGTATATACCCGTGCAGGCCTCTACCGAGCAAGTACTCTGGCCTACGTGCCACGTGGTTCAAGTTGTTCCAAAGAAGCTGCGAGTCTAGCGAGAATCATTTTTTTTCTCTCTTTACCATCACCGATCTTCATTGATCGACTAGGTAGCGATAGACCTATCACCAACTATATCAGAGTGCGAGTGTTGTTCTGACCTGCTATAGACACGTATAGCCTATCAAACGTGGTTGAGCATTACATAGCCCAACTTCTGTGGTGGATTAATCAACACGATCCACGATCTTCACATTGATATATCGCATAATTCAGCTACCGACCTTTTGATTACTCTAAGCAAAAGAGCCCCCGAACAATTATATTTTTTAGAGTTAGTATAACTCAGTAAAATATACCGACGCATCGACGCCGAGATCACCACCATCAACACAGCAGCAGAAACGTACGACCAGGCCCTATATTACATAGGCGTAGATTATAAAACTCTAATTAATTTACTTTGGCCTTGAACTTCTCTCTGGTAACGCATTTTTTTTTATCGCCAAGTTAAGTATACAATAAATTATAAAGCCTATGTAAATTCGTTCCACTTTCAAAAGGGTATATTTTCTTTTCTCTTCCAAGTGTTTAGCTTAGCTCAAAGATCGAGCCCCTTCGACGAATGCTGTGCACAACATCCATCGGAGGACGAGCCATCTTATATTAAAGTAGCTTCCTATAATCAAACCGACGAGCGTGATAAGTGCTCCTACTACAAATCGGTGAGTTTTAATTTTTATATAATATACCTTCCTTTGGGAATTTGAACGAATCCCTAAATTTAAGTTTGAGATACGTAACTCCTACAATTTTGAAAAAAAGAGGAACGAGATTTAGAATCTAGAAAAGAAAAAAAAACAGAAAATAAGTGAACATATCTTAATACCTTACATATACGCGAATTAAGAGAAGAGAGTATCCAAAGCGAAACTTAGTTAAAAGGCTTAAGACCTTCTGTCGGCGATTTCTTGAATTTTATAGAGGAAGTAAAAATTAAACTACATTAGAGTTCTTAAAACTTGAACACACCCACATACAAAAAAAAAAATATTTTTGCTTAAATAAAACCATTTTGCGATCTTATATATAGATAACAATAAAATGAAATAAATTTTTTGATTACATTGAAGAAATTCTACAAAAAAAAAAAAAAAGAGAGATTAATACCTAACGAAATTGAGAAAGATAAGAGAGATAAGAAATAAGATATAAGTTAGGATTAAGTTAACTGATAATAAAACAGAGAGAGTTTTAAGAGAAAAATAGATTTCAAAGCCTAATACGTAATTTTTTTTTTATAGTTATTGTTAGTTCTTAGGAATATAAGAGAAACCCTTTTTGTTGAATAAAAATGTGTATATCATGAACATGAAAAACAAATTTCGAGTTGTTTCAACATTATTATCTTGAGTGACATTATTTTTGCTATGATCGGAGAGGGATTGATTGAGTGCAATTGGGGGCGTATGATGGGGTATAGTAACCGATGGTGCAGTAGTGAGTGAGAGATCATTCACACTCAAGAACGGGGCTGTCACCATTAAATCGTGCGAGGTGATAGCCATGGATGGTTGCAGTTTATGTAAACTCAACTGAGGGAGGGAAATCGCAACTGAAACCATAACATCTGTCGGTTTCGATACAATTTTCAGATATGATCAGTAATAATATTCGTGTGTTTTCTTGAGATGAAGCATTTTAGTGTGTTCGATCTTAAAATAATCTAGGCATGTAAAATAGAACGGTGTCCAGTAGCAGTGCAAGTACCCACGACTCCGACGAGCTAGTGTCGTGCACATACAAGCATGCCTGCCGCACTCCACTACTTGGACAACCTGCCCTATAACCTACTGAGACCGTCGGAGTTCCTGTTCTTCGCGGTTGGTTGTGGGTGGCGTAACATCGCGTATCGTAGGGTAGGGTCAACTTTCCGTTACAAATTTAAAAAGTGAAGGAAAAAGTGACTTTTCAGTGTCAAAAAGTATGTTTTAATCTGAATTCCTTCAAAACGGTAATTTGTTAGTAAGTGAGTTCTAACTTTGAACCGAAGATATGTATGTATGTTGCATGTATTACAGAAAAAGTTACCCTTATTTCAATAGAAAACATTTGTAATAAGTTAAAGGAGATAGCATCTATTTGGAAAAACTAACATTGAAATCATTTGATTTGAAAATATTTAAAAAGATTAATATGATTCTGTTTGAAACAACATCAAATGAAGGTAAATAAAACAAACAAAAATATCTTTATGTTAAACAGGAAGCATAGTTAATTTGAACAAAATCTTTTTTAAACCTTTCAACGATGAATTATAACGATTCTATTTAAATTAAATAGAAATCGATTCCTTGCCAAATCATATGTGTTTGAGTTTGATTTAAATATTAATTTTCTCAGTGGACAATACAATGCATCACAGAGTTTCATAGACCAAAAGGTTTTAAGAAAACATAGATGATTTAAGCTTACAGTCACTATTAATCCCATTTCAAGTGCGCGATTATTTTTTTAAAACAAAAGAAGTCGGAAAATATCTCCTCCGTAATATGCAAAAAACTAGCCCCCAACGATGATATACTCGAAAGATGACCAAATGACCATCAATGGAAAACTGAATCTCCTGCACACAAACGAAAAATAGATGAAAAAGTTTAATAATCGCAAATTTCGTTTTACTATTCCCTGAACACACAAAACCTATTTATATTATAATCATTTGATTTCTCGGAAAATGGTTTCTATCAACTAATGGTTTAATGAACCGTTCTGCTGTGGGAAAATAAAAATAAGAAATACTGAAGGAGTTTGTGTCGTAGAGAATGTTTTGACCAATACCTTTCGCGATTCACATGGCACACATAACTAGCACAATAAGACGAAATGAAAACTGTTTACCTACCTCCACAGCATCCTTTTGTATTTTTTTTTCTCTGGGATCCCTCAAAAGCTACAGGGCTTCCGAATTTGCTCAGAAGTAATCAAGGGGCGAGAAGTGTTGCTTTCTTATTTAGTCTTTGATTTTCCCTATCCTTAAATTGTTGTCTATACTTACACTCTGCATCATTTGATTTTGTACCGAGAACACAACATAGTACATATGTACGTTGTACGTACACAGAGCTGACAAAAATACTAAAAATTCAATAAGATAAAGCTAAGCAATTATTTTACTTTAAAATCTTATTAAAAGACAAAAACATTTTCATTGTTTTTATCGAGAAATCTGATTGATTTTTAGAAGAAAAACTTGTTTGGTATTCAAGTAAAATAAAGTTTCTTACGTTCAGAATGAAAAAAATAAATCACAATTCACAGCTGCAAATAGCTTGTGAAAAATAACAAAATAAAGTAAAAAATTAATAAAAACATAATTGAGATAATTTTTTGTTTGCTGCTTAAGAAAGGTTAATTCAATGGGTCTAACGCATAATTAAATGAATCTAGTTGTCATATCATTCACTAGCAAGAACTTAAAATATAATACACGATATCGCATTTCATTTATTTATTTATTTCATCCATCGAAACTAAATTCTCTTAGTTAACGAAATATTTAATATCTTAAATAACACTTTTTCTATCCTGAATAATTTAAGCTAGAATGAATTAATTATTGAATTAAGACTATAATAGCTGAATACTGTATAGGTAGGTATAAAACACATCTAAATTTAACTTTACTAATGTCAATTTCCTTATACTATGTAATTGAAATTGGCAGGTTTGTAACATTTCTTGAAACGATACGTTTAAGAAAGTTTTGAATTTTATTTTCCTATTTGGCGAGGCCAGTTAAAAAATAAATTTTGTCGCGGTGTTTAAATATTCTTTTTTCTAGGTCATGGAGATATTTTGATTAATAAGGTTTAAATTTTAATTTGTTTTTGCTGCATAAACCGAAATATACTTTTCTAATGTTTCTGGTGTGTTGGTCTGGTCTAGCACTACTAGTTTTTAAAATAACTTAATCTAAAGTGTCTCTAAAAGCTAAGAAGAACTTTTTTAAAACTTTTTTTAAAATTGAGATTATGTAACAGCCTGAAGATAATCTTTTTCCACATGAAAATAAAATGTCGTTGGATTTTTACCAACATTTATATTTCTTTCTTATAGAAATCCTCAATTGAAATTTATGATCTTGCCTTGGCATATTTTGGAATAATTTTCCTAAGAAATGCAGTTTTGTAGACGATTTAGTTTCTATTTATTAATTTATATATTTATAAACAAATTACTAAGGAAAATCTTTGGAAGGTGCACAAAAAAGTAATTACTACATAATCAACTTTATATATTAATCACACAGTAACAGCACTGAAGGGTTAGATATGAAATGAAAACCCGAACAGCCACCAGTTTTTTTGACATTTGAATGACAGTCCCCAGTGCACCCTGGGGCAGGGAACACCGAACAAACCTATTATTTATATCTTCTACTATTTCAGTGAATCAATTAATCGTATCATCATACTTTTTACCTGCTCTTTATCAATTGTAAATTTGTATTCTTTATGCAGAAACTATACTTGCGAGGTTGTGACCTTAACCAAGTGACCCGGATTGTAATACAAAAACAATATTTGGAATTGATGTTGGAAGGGGAGTAAACAGTTGTTGGCGAGGTCATGTAATTCAAAGAAGGATTCCCAAATGAATCAAAGAATTTCATGAAACAACTCAAGACCACCGAACGTAATGGAAACGCTTCTGCAATGAGACAATCTCCTTCCTTCCGTTCACATTCCGCGAAATATGAAAATATAATTTTGATTTCTTTGATGTGTCTCTTCAAGCTTCAAGGAGAATGAAATCTTCTTGGTTTTTACTATTTTTACTTGAGTCTTTTTTTTAACTTAAGACATCAAAATGATGGTATAAATGTGGCTCCCATTAGAGATAATTTTTCTTTTGTCATAAAAGAGGAAATTTAAAGACGAAAGGAGGTATCAGACTGTAAGATTTTTTTTTCCTTCTCGATGAGCGTGATTGAGCATTTGTGTTGGTGGTCACCATTATTATCATGATTATAAGCGATAGATGTTTTTGTTCGAATGTAATCACTGTCACTGCTGTGAAACGGCAGCGCTCGTTTCAAAGAGAAGGGGAATGAAACTGATCAAGATATAAAAAGTTAAGACCGAAATCACTTCCAGACAGTACTTGCAGCAGGAGCAGAAATTTAAATATCTACATCCGGAGATAATTTAAATATAAATGACACGACTGGATTGCACGAATTCATTATTGTTGTTGTAACCTCTTACGTGGAAAATCATTGAAGAAATGGTAATAGTTAGATAATATTAAAAAACTCAATTATACAATTAGGTAATTGAATTATCAAAAGAAAAACTTTTACTTTTACTAAAATTGACAATTCCAATTCGACAAGGGTGATGTAAGTTAGTTGAAAACAATAGTTATCAGCAAAAAACAGTTATGACTACTTTTTTTTAGTAATCATAACACAAAAATGTGATTAAGTTATTGCTTTTTTCAATTACATTTATACGGGATTTTTTATAAAAAAAAAAATACAATTTAAGAATCACAATGCAAGAAATCAATTATACTCGTATCTTAACTGTAATTAACATTGCTTTCCTTGAAGGGTGTGCCGAACTGAAATAGTGACTTTATGAAAAAGGAGTCCGATCTAAACGATTAAGGTGTCAAATAACTTAATCAAGCATTTTTTTAGATCTCGAAAAATGAAATCTCGCAATTTACTAATCCTACATTTCATAATCTCGAACTTACAAAATCTCGCTCTTAACAATCTTGCATTAACACTTCTTTCAATCCCCCAGAAAGCAACTGAAATCCCGCTATTTAAAACGTTCAATATCAAAACCTTGCAAATTCAAGTCGCACAGTAACATTCGCAATTACTATTTCGTCAAAAAATAAATTAATTCAAATTCTGCTAGGTATGTAAATTTTAAGGTAAATTTATAGAAATCCATTGATTGCATGTTTTAAATCTGCACAAAAAATTACCAAAGCAACTTAACATTTTAATCATAATAAAAATAGCAATGTGACCTGAAATCAAAACCCAATCAGCTACCTGTTTTTTGGCATTTTAATAATATTCCCCAGTGTGCCATGGGACACACCCTGAAAAACAGAAACATTTAAAAGAAATGTCTGCCTGCTAAACTTCTGAAAACTGGCTTTTATGTCCATTTGTTTACCATTAAAATGACACACATATAGTGTGCGAAAGTTCCAAATTCCAGGTCTAAGGTGTAACAAATTGATATCCTAACATTTCTTTCAACCATTCATTTATTTAATTGGTTGAAAGGAATTTGTAATCATGTAATTTTCATATTAACAAATAGTTGAATTTTTTATTATTTTTTAAAACAAATAATTAATTCATTATTTAGTAAAAATCGCAGTTTTTGAGACTCTATCCTCGAAAGCAAATTGTTTCTGAAGGAAAATAATTGCGACTTAGTTTTCCGCGAACAATCTGTGTGCTTCTTTTACTCGGATTTTTAGTTTTTGACTCTAAAAATATGAACAAAAAATGATTAAATGAAATAAAAATGTAATAGAAAAATAGTGAAAAATTTATATATGATTGAATTCATGTATTTATTTATAGCTGGGAAAAGCCCCAATAATAAAGCAACTACTAAAGATATGAATTTAGGTCAACTTACTATCAAAGAAGAAAGGCACGTAGGCACGCTATTTCAATTTTATTTCAGAAAATGGTATGTTAAGGCGACTAAATTTAAAAAAATTGTTTTAAACAAAAAAGTGGATGTTTTTATTTTAAAAATGAAATTTATAACTCATATTAATTTTCTGTAAGGGAAAAGTAACAATATTATGCTTGTTTTCGTTCTAACCATAGGTATGTAGGAATATAATACCTTAAGAACGTAGGTAAATTTCATTCTATTTGTTAATTGGAAACAATTCATCCCAAAGTCGATATCTATCCAAAAACGGTTCACTCCCAAGAGTTACTTCTTTATTGTTGTATATTGTGTAAACATTTGTTCTATTCGATGGCAACCATTTTAAATTAGACTCATTGCAAGGAACGCTAGAAACATCATTTTATTTTCAAACAATTCTATATCCATTCTTCATTATAACTTACCCGTTTTGGGCAAAACTTGCCCACCATCTTGTTATTCTATCAACCATAAACATTTCAGGATCATCAAGTTCAATTTTCTTCTCGAACCATTTAGTGCCAAGAATGTATTGCAAATCATCTACATGACTTATACCTGAAATAAATTAATGTTAAATGAAAAATATAAAATATATGTGTACTTCTTGAGCTACACTGCCTTTGAATGTATACCTCTTGGTTTTCCGTTTTCATCGGGAAACAAACTGAACCTTCCAAGAAAATCAAAACGATAATAGAAAACGTCTACATATTTTCTAGCCAATTGTACAAGCCTATGAACACCATGATTAATAAGGGCATCCGAAAATATCACACCAAAATTGGTGAACGCTTGATCCTGAATTTTCTTGTTTTTCAAATAAAATTCCTTGATTTTATTACTTTTCTCTTCTGCTTTGTCTTTTGGATCAAATATAAAAAGTTGCGGAGCATATTTATTGAAATTTAAACTTATGTCATTCAAAAGCCCTGTGTTATTTTCTTGTTCTATAAATAATGTAAAAAAATATTTGTTGAAAGTTCAGTTCATATTATAAAAAAGAAATAATATTGCTTTAAGTCATACATATATTCGTCACTTACTGTAGAAGAAATGGGTTAGTTCATCTTTCGTTATCCCTGCCATGATGGGAACTCTATGAAAATCTCCTTTAGCAAAGGCAGTCGTGGGTGAGGTTAGAAGAAAATGTCCATCTACTTCATATTTCCACTGTTGATCACTAAATCCATAAAGTTCTAGTATCCCACGCACTTCAATCAACCTTTCCCAAGTAACATTTCTCAAACAGTCCACTACATCTTTTGGATTGTATAAGGGACAAGCTAATTCTGTAGCAACCCTCCTTGTCCACATCAAGCTGTCTATATGATAATGGTTCGTGT
Source organism: Dasysyrphus albostriatus (assembly GCA_946251815.1). NCBI lineage: Eukaryota > Metazoa > Arthropoda > Insecta > Diptera > Syrphidae > Dasysyrphus > Dasysyrphus albostriatus. The sequence goes on from OX276335.1 coordinate 224,040,690, forward strand.
ATGATCCACTCATCGTTATAGCTCTATGAAAGAGTCCTTTTGAAAGTGGAGAAGCCATGAGCAAGGTGACAGCTGTTCCACCCGAACTCTGACCAGCGATTGTGACCGATCCTGGATTTCCTCCAAAGCTTGAAATATGATTCTGAACCCATTGAAGTGCCATCACTTGGTCAAGGAATCCATAGTTACCAGGAGCTTCAGCAGTCTTTGTGCTTAGGAAACCCAACGCTCCAAGTCTATAATTCAGACCTACCAACACAATGTCATGGTCCAAAAGATAATCCGGCCCCACATCACTTTCACTGTTACTGCTGCCAAGATAATTAGCTCCCCCATGAATGTACACAATAACTGGCTTATTTCCTCTCAAATTTCGTGTGTATACACTGAGATGCAAGCAATCTTCAGAAATAAGATCCTTGGCAATGAAAGGCTGCGGACATTGAAATCCATCTTTGGTGGCATCAAGTACGTTCTGGCCCCACGATGAAACACTGATTGGTGCCTTGAAGCGTTTATCGCCTATTGGTGCTTGTGCATATCGAATTCCCCGAAAGCTTTTTATTTCGGCATTATGGACAGTCTTTAAGATTGAACCTTTAATTTTTCCTAGATTTGTCTCAGCAATCAGTTCATTTCGCGCGAATACACCACTAATTATACTCACTAAGAGAACCACTTTGAAACTGAACTGCATCGTTTAAACCGAGAAATTAAATTTTAAATTTTTCAGTGTGAAAGCTCTTTATATTTATAGTATAAAACTAATCTTAAAAGACCATAGTTGCCGCAAGCATTTAATTCTCCACTTCCAAAAAATTATTAATAAATATATACATTTCATGTTTGTAAGTAATTAAAATTAATAATAACAAGTGAGAGAAACGCTGATAAATGTAACGCTAACAAATGTAAATTTAATGTATTGTATTGTAAATAAATTTATTTTCTTTATATATCGTGGCATAACATTTGTTGGCATTTCCCAGAAGTGTTTGTTCGTTTATTTAACGAAAGCTTTTTTCAAATCTTAAGCACAGTTGAGTCAAGTTCTCCAAATTATTCGGTAATATAATTATTATTACTGAAGCATAGCTTTTATAGATATGATGCTTATTTCAACTGATAAAAATGATATAAGCATTTAAAATATTTTTGACTTTAAAACTTAGGTTTGTATTTTTAATTTTATAAAGTTTAATAAAATACATTGGAAACTCTTAAATTGATTTTCTTGTATTCTTAAAAAAATTTTTTTTTACTGAACTGGTAACTGATACAGTAGGGAATCACAAGCTGACGCACGGGCCGTTAGGGTTATCAGAAAATCACTTTAGTTATGCATGCAGGTAAGTCATTATACTAAATGAAAAATAAAGTAGGCAACATTGATAAGATTGACATGGTTTCATTTGTGTATTGTAATAACTTAATTCTTAATTTAAAAATAAAGTCAACAATGATGAAATGAAAAACAAAGTTTTAAAAATAACTTGTTGCTTCTTACCAACAACAAAGTATCTATATAATCGTAAAATATAAACATATGTCTATACCATACTATACCTTCTCAGAAAAATTTCCTTGCTACAAGCATTGCATATTTAATACTGTTTAATTTAAGTAGAAACTATTCACTGACAATATTAATTTATGGGAAACAGCGTTTAGCTAGGTCTCTCAAGAATTTATAGCTTTAGAATACATTTTTTACCAAATTGTTTGTGATTATGGGTTTTTACTGTATTCAACAAGGAAAAGGTTTTTTTTTCACAAATTGCCAAAAAATTAAACAGAAACGTTAATTGCATTAGTGGGTAATTCTTTAATTGTTTGTCATAAACGATATAGATTATGCTGTAATTGACAAAGCATGTGAGGTTGAATAAGTTGCGAAGTTGGTGTTAATATTCAGAATTTATAAAATCACGTGCTTTGAACTTTATTTTCTTTTAGTTCACACTGTCTTACACCAGTAAAGTTAATAACATTATGCAATGTTTGTGAAATTTTTGGTAATATACCATCAGACAAGTTTTCATGTCTAATGGTAGACCCCAGATTTACTCTGAAACTTTTAAAACTTTGAATACACATTTAATTATGAGTATGTATTTAATTTAATTAATAAAAATATTTAATAAAAATGATTTACCTTTATTTGCAAGTGAAAGAATTATAAATTTATAATTTTTCGCTTCGCAATAAATTTTAAAGATAATATTATTTGTAGGGCTGTAAAAGTAACGACAAAATCAGTACCCGCATGTATACGTTACTTTTGGGTCGAGTACTCGTTACTTAAATATCGTTACTCGTTACTCTCGTTACTTTCGTTACAAACGTATGCGGTATTAAAAATCAAAATCTTCAGAATTTATTTGATGTACCTTAACAATGCAATTTCAGGGCCACTTGAAAAGATATATCATTTGTTCCCAAAAATATAATTTTTTGTCCATCTATCAAGCCATCAACTGTCAAATTTTATTGAAGGATGGCTGCGATCTAAATGAATTAAGAAACCTCTGAAAAATCTAAAAATGTTTGCTCTGAAAATCGAAATTTTTCAGAATTAATTTTGTGTTCCGGAACAATGTGGTTACAGGGTTTTAGGGTGACATTTGGAGTGAAAAATTATTTTTTTCCTCAAATTAGTTTGTTGCCCTTCCGTCAAGCCATCAACTGCCAAATTCCATTGAAGGATGGCTGTGATCTCAAACTTTTCTGCTGAAAAATCGAAATTTTTCAGAATTAAATAAATGTACCTCAACAAGGCCTTAGAGAGTGTCATTTGGACGAAAAATTATTTTTTCCCTAAAACATAGTTTGTTGTCCATCTGTTAAGCTATTAATTGTCAAATTCCATTGAAGGATGGCTACAATAAAGATAGATTAAAATTCATCTTAAAAATCAGACACTTTTACGGGTTATTTACTCCTCCGGAAAAATAGATCTCTAAACCGATTCATGTTTAATTCATACACAAAAACACAAAAGAAATATAGAAGCGTTACTCTGGTTGGTATCGATGCAAGGAATATTTCTCATGTGGTATTTTATTTTCGTTTCGCACATGCGAAAAATGTGACATGCATAATGTGCGATAAGGAATTGTTTGTATGGTATATACCAAGTAACGAAATCGTACGAGTAACGACATCATTTAGGTAGTAACGTTTCGTTACTTGGTATAAAAGTGAATACCCGCATCTTAGTAACGAATACATACGATTCGTTACAGCTCTAATTGATACTCATCATTGAAAATTTTAATGATCGATTTTGAGACGTTAAAGAAGTAAAACCATTTATTTTTTGGTGAACAAAAAAAGCTCAAGACTTAATTAATATCACTAGTCAAGAAAAAAAAAATCAAATAGGCCCAACTTTCCAAATAAAAAGATTTTTCTTTTTTCAATGATTGAACTACCTTACCAATGATCATTGGAATCTTTAAAATCATTTTATCTGGAAAGTTGGGCCCATTTGAAATTTTTTTTACTAGAAATATTAATTAAGCCTTGAGCTTTTTTTCCATCAAAATAATATTTTTTTTTTTGCTTTCTAAATGTCAAAAAATTAATCATTAAAGTTTTCAATGATGTGTTTCAATGATAGCTATAACTGGCGCCAGCTCAAGACTTAATTAATATTTCTAGCCAACAAAAATTGAAATAGGCCCAACTTTCCACATAAAATGACTTTAAGGATTCTAATGATCATTGGTAAGGTAGTTCAATCATTGAAAAAAGAAAAGTCTTTTTATGTGGAAAGTGAGGCCTATTTGAATTTTTTTTGACTAGAAATTTTAATTAATTAAGTCTTGAGCTTTATTTGTTCACCAAAAAATAAATAGTTTTACTTCTTAAACGTCTCAAAATCCATCATTAAAATGTTCAATGACGAGTTTCAATGATAGCTATAACTGGTACCTTAGAGTTATATACCATAAGTCCAAGCAGGTTCAAGTACCCGCCAATATAAAATCAACTAATTTTCAATACTAAGCTCAGAATATTTACCCAGTAGCCAGTTTATATCTCTTTTTTTTTTTTTAATTCTTCGCATATGGAGATACGAATATTGAGTCCGATAGCACTTAGATATATCAATTTTCATAGGCCTGAGATTATCAAATAATTTGTTGTAGTCATACAAGTTTTATTCGTTAAATTTACCTATTCTTGGTAGCCAAAAGTTTTCAATTTCCTTACACTTCCGCAGCTTGACTTGTGTTTTCGCATATTTTGTTAATTTTGCAAATACTTTCATCGCAACTGGTGGTTTTGATGGTTGTCAAAAACTGGTCTTTTACAAATGCTTGCAACAAAAACCTTCATAAACGTTTAGAACAGTGTTTTTCAAATAGTGAGTCGCGACTCACAAGGACTAGAGGGTTGCCAAGGATAATTCTGTGGGTCGCAGTCGCAGGCCGTTAAAATCAAAAAAAGATTGTTAATCCTGAACTAAAAAAAAGCAAAACATTTTTTAATGAGACTGGTCAGACACACCGATTTTAATAAAACTTTTTTTTATTTTTGAGACGTTAGCAATTTAATCATTTTCGTTTGAAAAATTCCAACTCATCGCCTTCTTTGGAATGTAGTTGAGAGATTTCGTATAAGCTTTGGTAGTTTCATTACTGTCAGTTCTTACTACTTCACCGCATCATTGAAAGCTTCAAAACTATATTTAATGTAATTGTCGGTTTTGCCTTGCTTCCGCCGTGCCGCGCGCCACTTCCCTTTGTATATGCAAAGCTGCGAGGGGCTTTTAAGAAACTTGTTAATTTTGTGTTAATGCTCATGATTTTATGTTTATTATATATTTCCAAATAATACACAACAATCAACAGTTAGATCAATAAGTACCTATTCTCATTTGAAAAAAAAAATGACAATTCTGATGCGTAAACAATATGAATAAAAAATTAAATTTTAAGAGGCGTGCAACATGGAAAAACTTCATCGCGAACAAGTGAAGCCGCTAACGACTCTGGGTATGAAAGAAGTTCACCTCATATACATGGGAGATTTGAAACAAAATGCCATTTAATTGGTCAGAAAAGGTCAACTTGTCATATAAATTGGTCAAGTCTTAAAATAACTTATAATCAAGGGTTAATGTTTCTCAAGGTCACGCACGATTTTTCTAACCTCATTTGTGGGAAATTTGCAAAAAGTTTATTCTTTCGAAAGATTTCTAGATAAAGGTCAACTCTTTCCATAGACTTTTATCTATGAACTTTTTAAGCTCGTTTCAAGGTCACAACATAAACTTTTGACACCTCATTTTACTTCACGGTCATAAAAGGTCAGCTTTTTTCAGTAATAAGACACCCGTAAAATTGTTGTTCTTAATTAATAATAAAATGATGGTGATATTCGGCCCTTCATTTGACGTTTGTCATCGCAAAGATCTCTAGATCGATAAAAAGGTCAGCCAGTTTTAGTAACTGGGTCATATTGATTGTTGGCACCTCATTAAAGGACGTTCGCAAAAACTTAATACCACTTGAAAGGGCCTTATGGAACTTGTAAAAGGTTAGCTAGTTTTATAAGTTGGTCAGCCATAATTCAACCGGCTGAGTATAGTCGCCCTAATTTTGTTTCCTTTGAATAAAACAAACAACTAAGAACAAAATATGACTGAGATCATAACGAGACAAAACCGACCGACATCTAATACATGTCTCATCTTGTTTGGTGTTATGGCCAGTCCTAATTATTTATTATTTCTGATTGATAGGTACATATACGAACTACATTTGTATGTATGTCAACAGGTTATATCATCACTCATACTCGTAGTAAAAACCCACTTTTTTCGCAATTTCTAAATTTAAATTTAGCAGGAGGTGAAGTCAGCTCAAATGATCTTAATTAGTCAACTTAAATGGAAAGACACATTCCGATAAGAAATTCTTAACAATATTATTTGAAGTACTTCCCCCAAACTACTTGTTTTTGTTTCTTTCTGTATTGATATAAAGCATCTGATTCATAAAATATTTCCACTTGAAATGTATATCTCAAATAAAGGGACTGGATGTGGACTCCCTGAGAAGGAATATGTATACGTGTGTGTGACAGACTTAATAAGATAATAATGATATAAATATACATATATTTTTATTTAAAAAAAAAAAATTGTATGCCAGACTAGGGTTGCCAACCGGACTTTAAAATAGAGTATTGTACTCTATTCAATGAAAGCATACTCTATCGTCTATGACTCTTAGAGTACGCTTAAATATTCTTTTTTATTTAAATTATTTTTGTTTCAAATATTCATCTTTCTTCAAATATGTTGTTATAAAGGTAAGTATTTTCAACTCCATTTCATGAACTTTATATTTCAACGCAGCCATACCATCCATCTACTTGCGTACACAAAATGTCTTAAGTTTGTGTTTCTCATTTGTGTAGGTATAATAAAAACCGGGAAATATTTTTTTTCACAACTCAAAATAATAATGTCTGAAAAAAATTACAACAAAACAAAGCAATTTACATGTAAAATACAACAACAACTTTGTCCATATAGAGTAAGCTTTGTCCAGATGGTTAAGTGGATTTAACTTCTGTCCCGATAAAAACGGCACTGCCAGACCACCATTGTGGTTGTGTTATCGATAATTTATATAGAAATTTCAAATGTTTGTTGGTAAGATAGTTCAATAAAAAATGGTAGACTAGGGCAAATGTTGCAATTTTTTCGCCAAGCCAAAGTCTATATGGATATGCAAAACAACGCAGCTAATGTAAACCAATCCTAACACTAAAGTGTTTCTGAACGCATCCAAAACTGTCAAACATGAAATTTCAACGGCCACGTTCCGATTTTTAATGTTTAGTGGTAAATTAAATAAAAGAAATTATCTTGAATAACTAAAAAACACACACAAAACAAGAAATGCTTCCATCGTCAGTAAGTTTTATATGTTTACTTACTTACTTTACTTTAGATGGCGCTCACAGTCCAGGATGGACTACGGCCTCAACCAACAAGCCCCTCCACCCTGGTCCCTAGCTAACTGCCTCCAGTTACGCACTCCAAGTTGGTTGAGGTCGCTCTCCACTTGTGTGCGCCACCTTAGGTGGGGTCTTCCTCTGCTGCGCCGACCATCAGGGGTGGATTCGAAGACTCGCCGGGCTGGTGCGTAGGTGTCCATTCGCTCCACGTGACCCAGCCATCTCAGCCGCTGTATTTTCAGCTTTTTGACCAGGTCGACGTCGCTGTATAGCCCGTAGAGCTCATTATTAAATCTTCTCCTCCATACTCCATCGATACAGACTGGACCGAAGATCACCCGAAGAATTTTCCTTTCAAAGCACCCAAGTAGACTCTCATCCGTTTTTGACAGAGTCCATGCTTCTGCCCCGTACAGCAGGACCGGGATGATAAGGGTCTTATATAAAGTCTCCTTGGTTCTTTGAGAGAGGGCTTTACTACTCAAATGCCTTCTTAGCCCGAAGAAACAGCGATTGGCCAGAGTAATTCTTCGTTTGATTTCTGCACTGATGTCATTTTGCGATGTAATAGTGGAGCCCAGGTAGACAAAGTCCTTGACAACTTCGAAGTTGTACCTATCCATTGTGACGTTTTGCCCGAGTCGCCGATGTTGAGATTCCTTTCTCGATGATAGCATATACTTCGTCTTGTCCTCATTAACAGCCAAACCCATTTTCGCCGCCTCCGCTTCAATACTTTCAAACGCGCCGGTAACAGCTCGCTTCGTTCTTCCCATGATGTCAATATCATCTGCATAAGCAAGTAGCTGAACGGACTTTTGAAAAATTGTACCTCGGTTGTTGACTTGCGAGTTGCGTACAATTGCTTCAAGTACGATGTTAAAGAGGTTGCATGATAATGCATCGCCCTGCCTCAAACCTTTCTCGACATCAAAGGGGTCGGTGGTGTTCTTACCGACTTTGACGGAACAGCGAGATTTCTCCATCGTCATCCTGCATAGGCGTACGAGTTTAGCAGGGATGCCGAGATGCGACATGGCTCTGTACAGCTCGTCTCTGTTTACGCTATCATACGCGACTTTGAAATCGATAAAGAGATGGTGTGTATCGATTTGAAACTCCTGGGTTTTTTCCAAAATCTGTCGGAGTGTGAACATTTGGTCGACGGTTGATTTACCGGGCCTAAAACCACACTGATAGGGGCCGATCAGATCGTTGACAAATGGTTTTAAGCGATCACACAGTAAAGATGACAGAATTTTGTATGCGACGTTGAGGAGACTTATACCTCTGTAGTTGGAACAATTCAGAGCATATCCTTTCATGTGGATGGGGCACACTATACCGAGGTTCCATTCATCGGGCATACTTTCTTCCGACCAAATTTTGAAGATAAGTTGGTGTATACTCCCTACCAAGTCATCTCCCCCTGCTTTGAATAGCTCGGCTGGCAGGCCATCTGCACCAGCAGCCTTGAACGCCTTAAGCTTAGCTATCGTTAACCGCACTTCATTTAGGTCTGGTGGACGGAAATTTTGGCCATCGTCGTCCAGGTTGAATGGATTATTCTGCCTCACAGCGGAATTTGGACTATCATCGCCATTTAGCAGTCTAGAAAAGTGTTGTTTCCAGATCCTCAGCACCGACTGTGTGTCTACCACCATATTCCCACTCTCGTCTCGGCAGGCTTCCGTTCTAGCCTTGTAACCCTGGGTAGATTGCCTCACCCTTCGGTAGAACTTTCGAACGTCCCCCCTGCCGCTACACTCCTCAATAGACTCGACCGCCCGCTTCGCATGCTCTCTCTTTTTCCTTCTGAGAAGTCGGCGTTCCTCCTTTCGTTTTTGCCCGTAGAGCTCACGGGCTGCCCTCTCAGCAGCTCTGGTTCTAGTTTGCAGCATTGACTGGTAGGCTTCGTTCTTGGCTGCGTGCGCCAGCCGGCATTCTTCATCGAACCAGGGGTTTCGTTGTGGTCGCCTAGTGAAACCCAGCACATCAGTGGCGGCACTTCTGATGGCTTGTTGACAGTGTTTCCACTGGTCCTCTGCAGTTTGTGCTGGTGGCGGAGCTGCTGAAAGGTTACGGGAGACTCGGTCCGCAAAGGTCCTAGCGATCTCTTGCGATTTTAACTTCGCGACATCAAATCTTTTCACAGCATCCGTTCGGAGTTGTGGCGTCAAGGATATCCGCATACGTAGTTGGGCTACAACTAAGTAATGGTCCGAGTCAATATTGGCCCCTCAGAACGTTCGGACATCCAGGATACTGGAAGCATGTCTGGCGTCTATCGCAATATGATCAATCTGGTTGACGGTTCGTTGATCTGGAGACCGCCAGGTACCTTTGTGTATATTGAGGTGTGGGAATCGAGTGCTAGCTATGATGGCATTCCGCCCCGCCGCAAAGTCAATCAGCCTGAGTCCGTTACCGGAAGTGTTGTCGTGCAGGCTGTGTCCTCCGACTATCGAACCAAAGATGCCCTCCTTTCCGATTTTGGCGTTGAAGTCGCCAAGAATGATCTTGACGTCGTACTTTGGATACCTATCATACGTACTCTCGAGGAGGTCGTAGAAGTCTTCTTTGGTTGAGTCATCTTTGTCTTCCGTTGGGGCGTGGGCACAGATCAACGTAATGTTTTTGAATTTAGCTTTGATGCGGATTGTGGCCAGGCGCTCGCTTACATTTCTGAAGCCCAAGACTTCTTGCCTAAGTCTTCCCCTTACCACAAAACCACAACCAAAGAGCCGCTGACCCTGCTCCTTGCAGCACTCGCCGAAGTAGATGTCACACGACTTCATTCTTCGTATGCCCTCTCCATCCCATCGCACTTCCTGAATGGCTGTTATATCAGCCTTTAGCCTATCCAGGTTCTCCAATAATTGTTCGGCTGCACGTGGTCTGTTTAAGGTCCGGACATTCCACGTGCAGATCCGAAATTCATTGTCCATGTTTCGTTTGCTGGGGTCGTCAACATTAAGATCATCCATATCCGAGGCTTGTTGTTGTTTCGGAACCGTTGTTGTTTTCCGTGGTAGGGAAGTTACCCCGACGCACAACCCCCTACCTGGAGGGCCAGACCCTTAATATAACTCCAAGGGTGGGGAGCCGGTAAACCGCTCCTTATAGGCCTGAGCTACGAATATGTCGTAGTAGCCCATATAAGGTGTTCACTAAGTAGTTCACTAACTGGAACTGTAGACGCCACCGTTGATTCCATCTGGGGAATTCTTCCACTGCCGCCTGAATAAAGGAGAAGTGCCTTAGTGGGAACACTCCTCCCCCCCTCTCTCGTTTGCTGCCGCCTAAAACCGTCCACAGGGATTGGAACCCCATCTTCAGCTAAAGGTACTAGGCACCCGATGTTCACCACGGGGAGGTGAGAGTAGGAGTTGATAGACAGAGGTTCGCTTTGTAACAAAAGCTTGTGGACGCTTGTGTCCTCTTGAATGCACCGTGTCTACCCTTTGAACAGTTTTATATGTTTAGTGTTGAGAAAAGAAGGACATGTCTTCAAAATGAAGTTTTAATTTGTATTAACGTAAAATTACAATGTTTAGACTCATGTATGTGTTGATCAAAATCAGAACTCATTATATCCACTTTTAAACAAAAATGACTTAGGTATGAGGTTTTGTTGGTGTCATTCAAATACATACCTTGGGCCCAAGTTAGAATCCCAAATCTCATTTTATGCCATGGAAATTAGACCACAAAATCTATAGTTGACTTCAAAACCCATTTCATCCACTTGAGTATTTGTTTCAAAATCCATTCTATCCAATTTTTTCTTACATCAAAACCACTATATCCATTGAAAATATATTTATAATTATAAACTTGAAATCCAAAAACCATTTTATCCATGCTATGACTTTAGATGAGAATTCCCGATTATTTGTGTTAAAAAGGACCCTTAGCAAATTGTGGGGTAGTTTTGATATTATTCCTGCTTTATGAATTTCGTCTTCAGAATAAACCAAAATATAACTACTTTTCTGATGGACTCTTTGATGCGCTGAGTTAGAATCTGGCCTCAGAATTGGTCTTGCATGTTACGTTTTTGAAATATTCTGATCTTTCAAAAAAAAATGCGTTTTTATGCAAAGGCTGTTTGGACCTAATACCAAATAGAACTCATTAAAAACTTTCAAATGATTTAGGTCAGAAAGTGTTACGACAGCACTTAAACACAATCTGTGCATGGGAAGATTTATAGTCCAATTTAACAGTTATTAGGCTATAACACTTTCCCTTTACAAGATACAGAAATGGTACTCATTGAGACCTCTCCATTGAAACTATTCTCCGTTGAGGTTATATTATTTCTGGAGATAATTTATTTTTCAAATAAGATTTTAAGGTTTCTCTGAAGAATGAACATTTCCCGTCGAAATTCTTTTTGAAACTTTTAAATTTCTCTATTCAACTGTGAGAAACAAATAATTGTTTTAAGCGTTCGTCTTAAACTATCTAATTTGAAAATAATCAATCACTATGAACAAGATTAGAGGTTCATTGAAGAACTTAAGTTATACAAAATATAAAGGAAAAATAATGGTTTAAGCTTAAAGACACATACTGAACAATGACGATTTGTGTGAACCTCAATCAGTTTTCAAATTAATTCGAGTTTAAACAAATTAAAAATTCTGTCTACCAACCCACAGTGCTTCTTTCCAAATTTGTTTTACTTGTTACTTACATAAAAAAGTAATAGTGAAGTTTTGACTTTTTAACTCAAGTTTTCAATTGCTACACTCTTTTATTATAGTCTGAAATCCAGAGGTAATTTTCAAAATCCATTATATCCATATTTCTTATTTGTACTATAGGAAAACTAAGACCCTCAGATTTCGATTTCTAGACTTGAACTGTAGGGAATACCAATTCAAACAATCTTGCAAGCAAAAAACTTTCAAAAAATGTATCATTCAGCAGATACAAGTTTTTCTCGATTTACTCGAAATCCCTTAAAGTGGATAAAATGGGTTTTGATTCTAGTCCACACATGTTTATTTTAAAAACAATACAAAATTGTTATTTTGAGCAAAAAATATAAAAAAATACATGTTTTAAAATTTAAAAATTGATACTCTTTATTTATATTCTTTAAAATCAAATATTCTCTATTTCTTCTTTAAAAAGTTGGCAACCCTATGCCAGACATATTTAAAAAAAAAAAAAAAAATACCTACTAGATCACCTCGTCGTATATATTTTCAGAAACCTTACAAACTGAATCAAGGTATAGTTTTTGACGCTTTTCCCACTTGAGGCATCATCATTTTTTATATAATATGTTTAAGTAGTTACTGTGAGTAATTTTTATTTCTCTCAGATAGAATTTGTTTTAATCATACGTCAACGATTGTTCTCTTTCTTTTGCCCACCGGAGGTGGCCTGAAGCTTATGATTCACAATAATGTGACGACGAAATGAGAAGCCGATATAACGAGATCTATTCGCAGTTCCATATTAAGAATGAATTTTAAAATATTAAGCAATGCATAACAAAGCATTTCTCGTATTCTCGTCACGTCATAGTTTCGATAAATTAGAGAAAAAAGACGCATCGTGACAACGAGAAATGGTTAATTATTTATTTTTTTCCTGGTTTTAGAATTAATTTTTAGGAGAAAGATCTCGTCATGTTTGCCCAAAAGGCAAACTGCACACAATAAGTGTTTATTCCATGCTCAGAATTTTTTATTCTTGAATTACGTATTTTTAAATACGTCATTAATTGGCATAAATAAAAACCTTGAAAACAAAAAAGCTTTTATGAAACTTATTGACACATTAACAGTAAGGGGTGGCGTATGTCAACCATTTTATTGCTTTTCAGATCACTAAGGTGTCGTGTTATTTAAGTATTTATAAAAATGAAAAAATGATCAATTACACTGGTTCACAAGGTTTTTGTTACAGAAATCAAAATATACTTTTCCCTAGGTTGTTGGTATGCTGAAACAGCAAAAAGTTCTTTTGATATTATAACGGGATTATCTCAATAACTTGGATCAGCACAGAAAAAACCTATAGAAAAGTATATTTTGATTTCTGTAACAAGACAAATTTAAGTTTTGTTGACCAGTGTAATTAGACTTTTTTTTAAACTTGACACAAATACCAATAAAATATTGAACTCTAAAAAAGTGTTTCATAAAAAAAAACAAAACACCTGCACCATCTGAAAAGCTATTGAAAAAAATGTTCCTCATACGCCTAGCCGTCATTGCAGAGTAATACTCGTACAAAATATTTGAAGTAAAATAAAATATGCGTGTTTCTTAGTAAATTAATTTCAAGGTGGATTGTGGACAAATAATTAATACCTAATTATGAGATTACAATATATACCTACATACAAGCAGCCAGCAGCGCATAGCGAACTTGTTTAAAGAGATAAGATATAAGAACGTGTACAAAAGCCAGCCTTCTCGGTTAAAATTCAAGGTTTTAAGATGTCGTTCACTTACATCTCTAACATTATTTTAATGTTTAATATTTAATGCTTTAAACGGTGTCTACTTTTTATTCCTATCAACGAAGACACAATTATTCATGTTTTATGGGTTATTATGTTATGTGATAGAGGTGCCAGGTATAACATACCAAAAGTCCCCAGCCCAGGGCCATGAATATATATTTTGAAAACTAAAAGTATTGGCAGAAAAGTTAAAGCAGAAAAATGAAAGTAAATTAAATTTCCTATAAGAAACAAGTTTTATTTATATTTTTGAGTAGAATTTTCAAACATTTGAAAAACAATGTTATTGACTTGCATAATTAATGTTTATTATTATTAATCTACCCAAAAATGCCGGAATAAGTTAGTAAAGATTCATGGTCATTCCAGTGACGTCTTGACAGCAAGTTGTGGTGTAAGAAAGGTGGTTGTGTTCAAAATGTCCTTTTTTAACTTTCTTTTTTTGATACAGCGTGTTTTTTTATATGAGAAACACTCTTTCTTTCATTTCACCCTAAGAATAAAGCTTAATTTTGAAAATATTAAGCAGTAAACAACTTTGCACTCATAAATATTACCTACTTTATAACTCAAAATGAAATTCAAACCAGATACTTTTTTGTTTTTACCACATTTCACCCTACAATTAAAACTCTTTAAAAAATTTTAGCACTAAAACCTTCCCTCAAGAATTTTTGAATTAGGATCTGTATACATTTTAGTTTTCATTTAAAATATAAAAATCAAAAACTCACAAGGACAAAACAAAATACTAGTAAAATATTGCCTATTAACCAGTAAAATTGTAGCTTTTTATTAGTTAAACAATTTTAAGGATTTTTAACTAATTCCAGAGACTACCCCCCACATATGTTTCAGCTTTATAATATAAAAGAACCCAAGTAAGTATAGTATGGTATAGACATATATTTATATTTTACGGTTATAGATACTTTGTTGTTTGTAAGAAACAACAAGCTATTTTTTAAAACTTTGTTTTTCATTTCATCATTGTTAACTTTATTTTTAAATTAAGAATTAAGTTATTACAATACACAAATGAAACCATGTCAATCTTATCAATGTTGCCTACTTTATTTTTTATTTAGTATAATGACTTACCTGCATGCATAACTAAAGTAATTTTCTGATAACCCTAACGGCCCGTGCTGTATCAGTTACCAGTTCAGTAAAAAAAATTTTTTTAAGAATACAAGAAAATCAATATAAGAGTTTCCAATGTGTTTTATTAAACTTTATAAAATTAAAAATACAACAAACCTAAGTTGTTAAGTCAAAAATATTTTAATTGCTTATCATTTTTATCAGTTGAAATAAGCATCATATCTATAAAAGCTATGCTTCAGTAATAATAATTATTGTAAGCTTCAAATTATTATAAACTATAACATCATCTAGTACCGAATAATTTGGGGAACTTGACTCAACTGTGCTTAAGAATTGAAAAGAGCTTTCGTTAAATAAACACTTTTGGGAAACACGATATATAAAGAAACTAAATTTATTTTCAATACAATACATTAAATTTACATTTGTTAGCGTTACATTTATCAGCGTTTCTCTCACTTGTCAATATTAATTTTAATTACTTTCAAACATGAAATGAATATATTTATTAATAATTTCTTGAAAGTGGAGAATTAAATGCATGCGGCAACTATGGTCTTTTAAGATTAGTTTTATACTATAAATATAAAGAGCTTTCACACTGAAAAATTTAAAATTTAATTTCTCGGTTTAAACGATGCAGTTCAGTTTCAAAGTGGTTCTCTTAGTGAGTATAATTAGTGTTGTATTCGCGCGAAATGAACTCATTGCTGAGACAAATCTAGGAAAAATTAAAGGTTCAATCTTAAAGACTGTCCATAATGCCGAAATCAAAAGCTTCCGGGGAATTCGATATGCACAAGCACCAATAGGCGATAAACGCTTCAAGGCACCAATCAGTGTTTCATCGTGGGGCCAGAACGTACTTGATGCCACCAAAGATGGATTTCAATGTCCTCAGCCTTTCATTGCCAAGGATCTTATTTCTGAAGATTGTTTGCATCTCAGTGTATACACACGAAATTTGAGAGGAAATAAGCCAGTTATTGTGTACATTCATGGGGGAGCTAATTATCTTGGCAGCAGTAACAGTGAAAGTGATGTGGGGCCGGATTATCTTTTGGACCATGACATTGTGTTGGTAGGTCTGAATTATAGACTTGGAGCGTTGGGTTTCCTAAGCACAAAGACTGCTGAAGCTCCTGGTAACTATGGATTCCTTGACCAAGTGATGGCACTTCAATGGGTTCAGAATCATATTTCAAGCTTTGGAGGAGATCCAGGATCGGTCACAATCGCTGGTCAGAGTTCGGGTGGAACAGCTGTCACCTTGCTCATGGCCTCTCCACTTTCAAAAGGACTCTTTCATAGAGCTATAACGATGAGTGGATCATACACGAATCATTATCATATAGACAGCTTGGTGTGGACAAGGAGGCTTGCTACAGAATTAGCTTGTCCCTTATACAATCCAAAAGATGTAGTGGACTGTTTGAGAAATGTTACTTGGGAAAGGTTGATTGAAGTGCGTGGGATACTAGAACTTTATGGATTTAGTGATGAACAGTGGAACTATGAAGTAGATGGACATTTTCTTCTAACCTCACCCACGGCTGCCTTTGCTAAAGGAGATTTCCATAGAGTTCCAATCATGGCAGGGATAACGAAAGATGAACTAACCCATTTCTTCTACAGTAATGACTTAAAGCAATATTATTTCTTTTTTACAATATGAACTGAACTTTCAACAAATGTTTTTTTACATTATTTATAGAACAAGCAAATAACACAGGGCTTTTGAATGACATAAGTTCAAATTTCAATAAATATGCTCCGCAACTTTTTATATTTGATCCAAAAGACAAAGCACAAGAGAAAAGTAATAAAATCAAGGAATTTTATTTGAAAAACAAGAAAATTCAGGATCAAGCGTTTACCAATTTTGGTGTGATATTTTCGGATGCCCTTATTAATCATGGTGTTCATAGGCTTGTACAATTGGCTAGAAAATATGTAGACGTTTTCTATTATCGTTTTGATTTTCTTGGAAGGTTCAGTTTGTTTCCTGATGAAAACGGAAAACCAAGAGGTATATATCCAAGGGCAGTGTAGCTCAAGAAGTACACATATATTTTATATTTTTCATTTAACATTAATTTATTTCAGGTATAAGTCATGTAGATGATTTGCAATACATTCTTGGCACTAAATGGTTCGAGAAGAAAATTGAACTTGATGATCCTGAAATGTTTATGGTTGATAGAATAACAAGATGGTGGGCAAGTTTTGCCCAAAACGGGTAAGTTATAATGAAGAATGGATATAGAATTGTTTGAAAATAAAATGATGTTTCTAGCGTTCCTTGCAATGAGTCTAATTTAAAATGGTTGCCATCGAATAGAACAAATGTTTACACAATATACAACAATAAAGAAGTAACTCTTGGGAGTGAACCGTTTTTGGATAGATATCGACTTTGGGATGAATTGTTTCCAATTAACAAATAGAATGAAATTTACCTACGTTCTTAAGGTATTATATTCCTACATACCTATGGTTAGAACGAAAACAAGCATAATTGTTACTTTTCCCTTACAGAAAATTAATATGAGTTATAAATTTCATTTTTAAAATAAAACATTCACTTTTTTGTTTAAAACAATTTTTTTAAATTTAGTCGCCTTAACATACCATTTTCTGAAATAAAATTGAAATAGCTTGCCTACGTGCCTTTCTTCTTTGATAGTAAGTTGACCTAAATTCATATCTTTAGTAGTTGCTTTATTATTGGGGCTTTTCCCAGCTATAAATAAAATAAAAAATTTGGTGGCACAACAGCTCGTGGAGAACCAAGGCCTAGTGACTTACAACTCTCAACCATTTCTGTGTGCGTATTTTTGGCAGAAATGGAGGGGACCTACAATTTTTTGCCGAGTCCGAACGGCTAAATGAGAAAGCACTTATTCATGACAAGTATACTCTTGGAGGATTTGTCAGTTCCTCGCAAGAGGCAGTACCTCGCGAAAAAAACGTTTCTGTTTTTAGCTGGCAGTGGCTGGGAATCGAACCCAGACCTTTGGCATGACAGTCCTACGCACTAACCATCATGCCACGAGGTACTACACTACTACTAAATACATGAATTCAATCATATACAAATTTTTCACTATTTTTGGCGGAGCAAAATCGCATCGTCACCTCCAAGTGGTGCCCGCTGGATAGCCAATTAGGTGAACTAACGACGCCGACGAGCGTTGAATCTATTGGATCCAAGAGCTGAGACACCTGAGTTACCTTCTCAGGAACTAGGAGCATACGATAAGTTATCGCTCTGAAGAACCAGCTCTCCATGAAACCCAAGAGCGTCTGACGCATAATGTGCGGCTCATTGGTCAGCGTCTGATCCCATAGGGGCGGCTGTATTTAAGACCTTGAATAGAAGAAGTAACTAAGCTATTTATGGGTAACAAAAAAAAGTTACAAAAAACAAACATGGCAATGAATAAAACAAACAGATACATTACCCCAGGTGGCAATCCAGATAAACTGGTAAATCCACTCTCTTCGGAGATTGGTCCTACGGATTCTGGGGAGGACCAATTATTGCTAGCAGGAAGTAGACGGAGTTCTAAAACACTGAGGACTCCGCCAAAAATATTCCCAAGGGTTACTCCATCAAAAACCCTTACCGAAAAATCAAATGACAAAGAAGTCATTAACGAAAAAGGAACCAAAATCTATGAAAAGATCGAGATAAAAGATCCGCAGTGTTCCAAAACAAGCAACGAGATCCACCAAGTTGAATCCGAAAATTATTTCGAGGAATGGCAAACAAAAATAATAGCCAGAAAGAAACTTGAAGTCCTCGTTGAAAGTCTTCAGCAACAAATTAAGAGACTTGAAGAAAAAGTCAGCTTGCTAGACAAGAAAACCTCAAAAAATGACAGCAAGACTAGTCCAAAAATACTTGTGAAAAGCCCACCAAAAACCATTGAGTTTCATACTGATGAGGAAGAGCTTCTTTTTGAAACAGATGGTAACAGAAATAAACGTAAATCCAAGAAACGGAAAGCAGAGGGTAGCCCAGAGACTGTTCAAAAAATTAAACAGGTAACTTCAAAAGCGGATATTGCTGCAACAGCGAAAACATCGAACAATGAAATAAAAGATGTATCCCAAAAGAAGTCTTTTGCTAAAGGTACTAGGCAAACTGCACCACCTCCAATCATGATTTCCGGATTGACAATGTTTGGTGAGCTTAAGAACATAGTAGGAAAATGCACTAATAAGGCATGTTAATATACATCATGCAATAAAGACAATTGGAAAGTCATTGTTGAAGACGCCGATGCGTATAGATCTATCACTGAAGAATTGAGCAAAAAGAAAATTCAGTGGCACTCGTACGAAAATATAGCTACAATATAGGTAGTAGCAAGAGGCCTCCACTCTTCATGTCTTGCCAAAGATATTGTCGAAGACCTTATTCAAAAAGGTTTCCAAGCTCTCGATGCGAATAATCTTATTAAAAATGAGGTAATCAAAGACTCCACTGGGGTATCAATGACAGCAAAAAGATCTCTACCATTGTTTATGCTGACCTTTGAAAATAAAGAAAGTCTCGATAAGATTTACAGTATAAAATTAATTATAGGCATAGTTGTCAAAATTGAACCACTGCGAAAGTCAAAAATTGTTCCACAATGCAAACGCTGTCAAGCCTTTGAGCATACACAAAAATACTGCAATCGTGAGTTTCCTTAAAACTGCAAAACACTTTTCATACCCACAAAAAGCTTACTTTTTTACCATAAAGGGAAAGTGTTAATGACAAATAATTAGAGCTGTAACGAATCGTATGTATTCGTTACTAAGATGCGGGTATTCACTTTTATACCAAGTAACGAAACGTTACTACCTAAATGATGTCGTTACTCGTACGATTTCGTTACTTGGTATATACCATACAAACAATTCCTTATCGCAC
Source organism: Dasysyrphus albostriatus (assembly GCA_946251815.1). NCBI lineage: Eukaryota > Metazoa > Arthropoda > Insecta > Diptera > Syrphidae > Dasysyrphus > Dasysyrphus albostriatus. The sequence continues at coordinate 224,060,192 of OX276335.1, forward strand.
ATTATGCATGTCACATTTTTCGCATGTGCGAAACGAAAATAAAATACCACATGAGAAATATTCCTTGCATCGATACCAACCAGAGTAACGCTTCTATATTTCTTTTGTGTTTTTGTGTATGAATTAAACATGAATCGGTTTAGAGATCTATTTTTCCGGAGGAGTAAATAACCCGTAAAAGTGTCTGATTTTTAAGATGAATTTTAATCTATCTTTATTGTAGCCATCCTTCAATGGAATTTGACAATTAATAGCTTAACAGATGGACAACAAACTATGTTTTAGGGAAAAAATAATTTTTCGTCCAAATGACACTCTCTAAGGCCTTGTTGAGGTACATTTATTTAATTCTGAAAAATTTCGATTTTTCAGCAGAAAAGTTTGAGATCACAGCCATCCTTCAATGGAATTTGGCAGTTGATGGCTTGACGGAAGGGCAACAAACTAATTTGAGGAAAAAAATAATTTTTCACTCCAAATGTCACCCTAAAACCCTGTAACCACATTGTTCCGGAACACAAAATTAATTCTGAAAAATTTCGATTTTCAGAGCAAACATTTTTAGATTTTTCAGAGGTTTCTTAATTCATTTAGATCGCAGCCATCCTTCAATAAAATTTGACAGTTGATGGCTTGATAGATGGACAAAAAATTATATTTTTGGGAACAAATGATATATCTTTTCAAGTGGCCCTGAAATTGCATTGTTAAGGTACATCAAATAAATTCTGAAGATTTTGATTTTTAATACCGCATACGTTTGTAACGAAAGTAACGAGAGTAACGAGTAACGATATTTAAGTAACGAGTACTCGACCCAAAAGTAACGTATACATGCGGGTACTGATTTTGTCGTTACTTTTACAGCCCTAGTATCAATGATAGCTATAACTGGCACCTAAATAACTTACAAACGTTTGAAAATAAATTGCTTCGGTCATTTCTTAGTGCTCCTTGCATATGGTTGATTCTCTGCAAACTGTGATTCTTTTTTCTAACAATATTTCAAAACATTAAACTTATTGAAAATAATTTTTGTTTTTGTTAATGTAGCCAGGGTATCAAATCTGTAAAAGTATTTTGCTATAAAATTTTATAGAACAAGAAATATGGTGAAATGTAAGGGAGAGGAACACTTGGAACACTTTGCTTTCGGGTCTCATTAAAACCTATGTATTATAATTATTGGACCGTAAATAATTTTCACTATGAGATTTATGGAATTAGTCTATGGTTAAAACTAATAATTGAGTTAATTTAATAAAGGTTTATAATTACTGTGGTGCTCCAATAAAACGAATGCAGATGTTATAATAATCGATAATGATCGATATTACCAACACTTTTTTCAAGTAAATAAAGAATATCTATTCTTTATGCATAACGAACAAAATAAAACCAAAAATTTGTAAGAATAATTAATTTTCCTGAAATCAGAAATTTAATTAGCTTTGATTTTGAACGAATTAATGTAACGTATTCCCATATAATGTGAACTTTGTTTTCTTGCGCTTAGTTGAATCTCTCATCTATGAACAATGGAAATGCTTAAATTTATAGTTTTGTTACAAGTTTGAGGATAAAACTTCATTCATTATACTCCCCATATGGTGTAGTTTTAAACTATGCTGGGGGCACCTTTGAACAATCGCTTTCGTAATAGTTTTAACCAGTAAAAAAAGATCAGAAGTATGTATTTTTTTTAATAATATAAATGGATTTTATTTGGTAAAGAGAGGAAGTTAAAAAAACTAAACATATAACCAAACTAGAATTACAAACAAATTATGAGGGGCGGCACTATATACAGAGCGGAGTAATTAAATAACTAGTAAGTATTAAATTAATTGTTAAATTTTGCCGTTCAAGAGATAAAGGGTTTAAAAAATTATAAATAAAGACATGGAATTTATGAGAGAAAAATGTTTATTGTTATTCGATTGAAGTGAAAAAAATGGCCATCGGAGTTCATGATGAATATTGAAAAAAAAAACGAAAAATCTTAAAGCCAAAAAAAAATGTATAACCTCAAAATATTCATAACGTTTTAAAGAAAAATATTGGCATGCAAAGTTGCAGTTTTTATTAAAAATTTTTTTTAAAAATATCGACTAAATTTTTAAATTGCAAATTTTCAAAATAATATATTTTTTTTGGGAAAATATTGTTTGCAAATTTTATTACGCAATATAAGGTATTTATGGTGCAGGAATTAAGTCCGTGGGCTTTATTTCCCAAAATAAATGGAGGAAACATCCACGAATTTATTTTGCATTTTAAGAAGGAAACAAAAGCTGCGGGTTTTGTTACCTTTTTCTTGTGGGTTATAGTTCCAATTATGAATGGAAAGAAGACCCATTTAACAAAATAAATCAAATAAAATTTAACTTTTTAAATTCAAATTTTCTTTAAATCTAGATTCTGTTAGCGTAAAAGAAACTTCGCATACACCCAACCTCGCACCTACCCCAAATCCTATAGTGTGCCCAAGCAGAGGGGTTGCATACATACATTAGGTTTGTGAAATGTAATAACTCGCGTGAATGAACAGCGAGGTACGTATGCAACCCCCTGCTTGAGCTCACTTTAGGATTTGGGGTAGGTGGTAGGTTGGTTGTATGCAAAATTTCTTTTGCATTTAAAGTATCTGGATTTAAAGAAACTTTGAATTTATTTATTATTATATGTATACCCAACAATAGTTTTGTACCTGTATTATTTTGTGATCTTTAAATAGGGTATCCAAAAAGGCTATATAACACCCGCAGTTCTTGTTTCATTATTTTTTGTGGGTTTTATTGCCATTTCAGAATGGAAAATAGCTAACGGATACAATTATTGGCGCCCCTAAGGAAATTTCAACTTTGATCAACCACAACTTTTTTATCTGTTGAGTCATGATAATCGTTTGTATATCAAAGTATTATTTAATAAAATTTGCGTTTGGTAATTAAATTAAATATAAATTTTATTGTTTAAATTCAAGTTTTGAATACAAATAAAAATAAGCTTACCAAATACTACCATTATTGGCACCACGATATAATTATTGGCACCCAAATAGAGTACAATTATTGGCACCATTTTTAATGGTAAAAATATGATATTTTGATTTTTAACGTTAATTTTGCAATTTTTCAAATTAAAATTAATAACGAATGCGTGCTACAACTATTGGCAGTATAAAAAGTATAATTATTGGCAGTGCCAACTATTGAATCTACATAGGTTGTTGGCACCCCATGCCAATTATTGAACCATATTTTTTCTTGAACCTAATTATTGGCACCCACTTAAATAATAAAACAATGAATGTTTTATTAAAATAAAATTAAATTGGTCTTATTTAAAGCACTAATAATAAAATTAAAATAAGTTTTCATCAAAAATTTAATCCAAAAATTGCAAAAAACATCATACCAAATTATGGGTCCTTAACAAAAACAAAAACTTTGCGCATTTTTTTTTTTTTTTTTTTTTTTTTTTTAAATCATTTTTATTTTCCATTTTCTTAAAACTATCTTAAAGCTAGACAAAAATTCAGAAAAAACTAGCCTACCTATCGATATCTTAAAACTAACTTACTGGCCCCAGTCGGGCGCTCTAAGTTAAACTATAATAACTTAATGCTAATGCCTTTCGGCCTAAGAACTATCTTAATACTAAATCCAGGTCGGTTTTATTTTTTACTGAGAAAAATTTACAAAAAAACTCGGTATCTATGTCTTTATTTTTTTTTTGGTTTTAAGCAATTTTTTTTATTATCTGGCATGTGTGTACACTTTTATTTAAAAAAGAAAATTTAATGAAAATATGTTTAAACCAAAGACGTAGAAAATTGATAAATATATGCAATAATAAATTTAAAAAAAAATGACTAAATCGGACCAGGGGTTATCGAGAAAATCGCTATTAATAATAGGGTGCCAATAATTGTGACAAAAATTTGGGGTGCCAATAATTTTATCCGTTACGCTACTTTTTCATTTTTTCCTTTTATTTTGGGAAATGAGGCCCACCGGTGTTATTGCCGTAAGTCTTCTAGAACTGCACCGGTATTTTTACTTTACAAATTTGAAATTTAATTTAAAAATCCAAAAATACTTTTTGGAAATTTTAATTCAAAATACTTCTTGAACTTTTAATTTTGACAAAAAAAATAGTCTCACCGTTTTCCAGAAATAATTCAAGTAAAAAGTTCAAATGAGCTCAACTCCATTGCGTTTTGCCTAGGTATGATAGTTGGGCTCATCAGTTAGATGACTATCATACCCTTCTAAAACGCAAATTTGAATCGCTTATTACCGACAAATATGAAAAAAACAGCATTGGAAATACTGTGAGTTTAATTATTGTAAGGGAATTTGTTTAAATTCAGACACTTAGAATTTCAAATGGCCGTGGCTGTGCTCAGGCTAATAATTGAATTTGAAAAAATTTTGAAACGGAATAATTTTAGTTTTGCTCGTCCGACATATTGCTACCGTTCGTAAAAAGAAAATTGGTACAAAGTAAATATTATTGCAAAAAATAATTTAACTTTTGGGAGTGCATGTATAACCAAAATCTGAGTATTAGGGTTTATAAGTAGGTACATGTATTGTGATATAAGATACCAAATTCTGCCAGTTTTCCTTCTCAGCCTTTGAGAGGGTGGGGGGTAAAAAGGGCCAGTTCCTTTATTTTATTGTCTAGGTTAAAGTGACTTTAATTTCTTTAAGAAAAAATAATATTATGCTCTGTTATTTTACCAAAGCATAAGCACCTGAATCATGACGGTCCGATAAATAAAACTCAAGATATAACAATTCCATCCCAACCTTATCACCCCTTTTTTTTCTTTGAAAGTTCATATCATGGGTCCTATTAATAGAATTATCAACATTAAACTCTTCAGGCTTAGGGAAAATAACAGAACATCCTTTTTTTTTTTAAGTGAATTAAAGTGTCAATGTCCTTTATAAATAAATATGACATCCAGCTGGTATTAACCCACCCCTCCCAAAGGCTGAGAAAAAAACTGCCACACTTTGGCAGTGGATATAACGATACGTGTACCTATAAACTCTCAACTCATATTTTGTGTACTTTAATCTTAATTAGACAAGAATCAGACAGATTGGGTCATATTAATAGTATTGTATAAGCTGTTGCTAGGCAAATCTGGAGTCAGAAACTCTATGAGGTAAGCTCCGGTTTGGTTTAACAACAGCTTAAACATCAAAATCTAGGAATATGCGCCATTATCTTTTCAAACAATACTTTATTTTGAGCAACAAATTGAGAGTCAGAACGTGACCATTATTAATTTTAGACCAATAAGCCACAACAACCCGTTAAATCACTCCGGTTTATTAATGGGTAGGTATGTTTTGCTTTTGATGTTAAAATTATTGACGGTCGATGATTTTGACTCGAGGTAATAAGGTCCAAGCCATCAATAGAGCTTAAAATATATTTTGTACAAGAGAAAGTCATCAAAATGTTGACATGAAACCCTGAGAAATGAAAACCCTATCCACCGAATTCAAAGAATTATTCACATAAAATCTAAGAAAACATCAACAAATCAGTAGGAAACTGATACATTTTTACTATCGACTCTACCGACTCTCATATCCAGTATCAACAATTCCCATTGCAATTGCCACACATTAAACATGTAGACTTACCTTCTACCATGAATGTGTTTCATGTAAGCATCGTCGCTATCGTCGGAATAGACTAAAAAAGACCTTCTTCGATAAATCTTCAGCTTCAAGATTTGTCATTTGAATGCTGATGCTTTTTTCACCTATATACCTAACCTATACCTATAATCCATTGACCTACCCAGGTATCCATTCCTCCATTGATGTTATACTTCAAGGAAATAAAAGAGAAATAACTCATCGGTCATAATTCTTCATACACCTTAGAATGATTTATGGCTGTCCCTGGGATTTGCAGAAATTGTCTACCCAACCTTCTACCATACCAATAGTGGGCAAATTTCAGAACATTTTTATCACAAATGTGTTCAAAGCATAAAGCTTAGAGATTTGAGAACTCATAATTATTTCATTTCCCCCATGACAGTCACTTCCTGCATTTCAACTTTGTCTCGTCGATATGCGATTCGAATCGGAACGTTTCAACACACAAGCCCTCGGTTAATGAGCCGTAGAATTATTGGTATCGTTATGTGAGTCGGTAACGACGACGATGAAGATAAAAACTTTGCGCACTCTCCTGTCTCTTCCACTTCCAATACTTCTAAAGGTATCATAGGGGGAACCGGACATCTTTTTACTTGCGATATAGGTACTATGTATAAGGTAAGTTTTGGATTCGTGCAAAAAAGGTCTACAGCAGTGATGGGCAAAGTACGGCGAGCGGGCCAGCTCCGGCGGCATGGCATGAATAGTATTATATAAAATTAAATACAAAATTGCAAGGAGAAAACCAATTTATTGATAAATCTTAAGGTTGTCTAAAATCATTTAAAACTCAGCTTGTTATTTTACATAACGGCATGGCTAAGAGCGATTTAACTCACTTGCGTCACTTTCCATGGCACCAGTGAGTAAGAATAAACTGTATGATTTCAGTCAGGCGTTGAAAAACTTTCACACCGAATTTGAAACTAGGTTTCACCATGTTAAAAACATTCAGTCATCGCTAGATTTTTTCTTGATGTCATTCAAAATGTAGATCCGAAAAATGTCAGTTGCAGTTGGAAATTATTGAAATGCAGTGCAGTGTGCAGCATCCATTTTAAACAACTGTTTTTAAATTCCAAAATACTTGATTTTTATAAAAAACACTGCCGAAAGCTGAATTTCCAAAGATGATCGCTCAAGCTCAGAAAATTTGCGTCGTACATCGTATCTGTGCGAACAGACATTTTCGACCATGAAATTGCTGAAAAACTCAATCAGAAACCGACTTACTGATGAACACCTTTTCGCGCTGCTGAAAGTTGCTTAGTCACAGCTGGAACCTGCATTTTAAATTATTATGGAAAATCAAAAGCAATTTCATATGTCTCACACACCTAAATATATAATATAGGGCCCTTGAATAAAAGTTAAATTGTAATTTATTACATTTTTGCAAGTGTTTGCTGTAATATTCGTATATAATTAAACGTTTCAACACAAAATGCATTTTTCGTATAATTCTTGCCCTCCTTTGAAATGTCTTAAACTTTCTGGCTCCCCATTAAGAAAGTTTGCCCACCACTGGTCTACAGCTTAAACAGCCCCATCGGTTTTCTTCAAACTTGATACATAGTGGTTTTTGGTGATTATTCCCACATGTTTTTTTTTAGAATCAAAAATAACGGTACCGGCCATACAATTTTTTTTAGCAATTTTACATAATCGTTTTTTTTCAAAAACGACTCGACAACTTTTCTTAAAAAAAAATCAATAAAATACTTTTAGTCAAGTCTTTTCCCTTGAATGTAAAACCATTTTTCAAAAATGGTTATTATTTTGATTTTCTTTAAAACGATATGACTGATTTCAATGATTTTTTATACAGAGGCTTCCAAAAACTATGAATATTTTTGTATACTTAATTAAAAAAATTTTTTTTTTGGATTTTTAAAAAAATTTTAAAAATTTTTCTTTTGAAAATCAAATATTTCGAAAACAAAACGATCGATCCTTTTGAAACTCGACACTTAAAAGTTTTTTAATCCTCAAAAATATTTTTGAAAAAATCATACATCTATGAAAAAATAACGGTACCTTCTATACAAAAGTTAAAAAACCGGAAAGGAAATTATTTTTTTTTTACAAAAACGACTTCTACGATTTTGATTTACTTTTTCGATCTACTACAAAAAAAATATATAATTTTGCATTCAGCATTTATTAATAGTAGCTGTCATAGAGAATGTTTTTTTATTTTAAATTTTCTCATCATCTGCTGAACGGATTTAGATCAATTTTTGTTCGTATAAATTTTAGGTAAGAATAAATAATATTAGGTACATATCAGAATTTTCACAAGAAAAGTTTTAGAATTTTTAAAAAAAGGTTTTAATATTTTTTTTTTTTTAAATTGGAAATTTCAAAAACGCACAAAAAACTTAATACTTAATATTTATCTACCAAAAGGTTTCCTTAAAAATGTTTTATATAAGAAATTATTTTTTAAGAAAACCGCTTCAATGATTTAAATTTTTTTTGTTCATACAATCATATTCAATAAAGAACTAAGATAGCTTTTTTTTCATCTCAAACTCTCAACGAAGTTTTTTTAGCCAATTTTTATATCTTATTTCATGCTTTTAAACATTTTTCTCTCATAATTTCCATGTCTACATATAATTTTCTCAAACCCTCAGCGCCTTTTAAAATAAGAGCAAGTACGTGCGACCCAGTCGTGCATTTTATTTGTGTATCGATTTACCGTTTTGGTGGATGGAAAGCTCCAAATAAGATTTTATTTGTACGGATGAACAGCTAGCCAACTAGCTTGATAAAGAAGGGGTGGGTTAAGGCTGCTCACTGCTCAGTCATGTGCGGCTCTTGCTAAATGAACCAAATTTGCTATCGATTTTGGTATGCGACTACCTACCTACTTATTATGCTGTATGTTCCCGTTCTCGACATCCCTTGTTAAAAACACAAACAGAAAGTAAGTAAGTATCTATTCGTAGGTGTTTTCCTTTGCATATTCTCAAAATAGTGTAGGTATGTAAAATATTAATAGGAATGTACATTAGACTTATTCAAAACAATTTAAAATTCGACCCACTAGCTTTTTAGGAAATAATAATCTTGGTAAAATTTCAGCCATAGATTAATATTTTAAGGTCGTTTGTCGCTTTGCATACAAATCTTATAAGAACTGTTGTTTATTTCCTTTCCTTCTTTATTTTATAACTTAAGAACCGGTAATCATACCGAAATTATGAAAGCACAATCTAAAAGAAAATTTTATGTTCTATAAAAAAGTTATCCATACTTCATATCTTTAATGTTTTGCTTCCAGTTATTAAAGATCAAAGTTTTTAATTGCGTGTTGAAAACATCATCCCCCAGTTTAAACGGGAGGGAATATTTTCTAAAAAACTGACTTAAAAGAAAAAAGATATTAAAAAACAACGGCAATGTCACTCTATATCTATTTTTAAATCTATTATATTCAACTAATACCTATTTAAAAAAAAAACTGTTTTTGTAAGTGTGTTTTGGAAAGTAATTAATTTTTGACTATTTCAAGTTTCAACTACTGCTTTTAATATTCGATACCTTCATTAGTTTGTAATCAAATGCAAAAAAAAACATATACTGAAATGTTACTTTTAGGTTTTATTGTGTTGAAAATGACGTTGGGGAATGGGGAACAGTTGAAACAAATTCTCGGGTGACGATTGAAACAAGGCGTTTACTTTAGTTTTTGTTTTTTTTTTTTAGATGGACGTGTGAGGATCTTGATAAAACATCACCAATACCATTTCCATACGAAAATTACGGTTAGAAATGAAGATGAAACTTCTCCGTATACCTAGACGTAACAGAGCCGAGCTCCCCAAGACCATATAAATACAAGTGCTTAAGCAAAATTGTCTGGTAAAATTATGTCTTTTTGTTAACTTGCTACATTGTACGAATTCGTACGACGTTGCACAAATTGCTGTCAAATCCCATAGAAATTTTCGGCAGCTTGTGAAATGTAGCAAGTTGTAACTGCTACCAAACACACTAATTGTGTTTTCTCCGGAAATAGTCTAGGTAATTGAAATGTTACAAAACTTTGGCCAAACTTATCATTTTGTCCCCCACCACAATTTTGCCATTGAACAAAAAATTATTTTCAAAATATCGTGAAAACACTTTTCTATTACTTTTTCAAGTTCGAGACCAAATAGGGCGAATAATAAGGTGTAGCCTGACATTGTAGGTATTGCTGTTGTTTCTAATAATTTTGTTTCTCTTTCTAAAAATTGCCACTCCCTTCTAAACGGGGGAAATAGACCCCCGCTCTACAATGATTTTTTTGTCTTGATCCAACTAACAGGCTTTAACTTTTTGGTACACATTTAGTAAAACCCAAACTCATTATGAATATACCTACCACTTTGACCTTTACTGAATTTGGAAGGAAAACATTTGTTATGAGGAGGGTGAGGATTTCTTTCCAAATGTATGTTTTTTCTCACAACATTTTTAGAAGCTTTAGACCAAAATATCTTTACGAATCATAAACTTTCCTTTTCATTCAATAGTTAGTGCACAACTTTATGCATATTCTCATAATAATAAATAAATAAAATGAAATAAAATCTGAAAGTTGGTGACGAAAAACCTGGGTCAAGGAGGCAAAGATATATAAACATATTTTCATTATTTATATGCACAAACTCGCAACCAGGACTTGAGCTATATTTTTTTTTTTCGTTTTTGGAAGATAAACATAATTGCTTACGCAATTTGTATTTTTTAAATATTTGAATTCAATTCTTTATTAATAAAAACTGTTAAATGTTTGTTTTCTTTTTTTCCTTGTTTTTGGGAAAATAAATAAAAATAATTTATTTTCCATCCTTAAGATTCTATCTTCATAATTTCTGTGTGCTAATTGCTTCTAAAGTTATAAAATAAATGGGAAAACAAAAAACAGTTCCAATTCGTTTTATATGAAAAATAGAAAGTAAATAAGTACTCGTAGCGGTGAGCGGACTCTAAATATCTAAGGGACTGAAATTTTACCAGTATTAATATTTCACTAAACTAACTGAGTGTGTGAAGTTAGCCCCCCTTTTTTGGAATTTGTCATTTTTGAAAGTTGTTCCAGATTGTTCCCGGTTTGTTCCGGATTGTTCCAAATTTTTTTTGAAAAATATTCAAAAATGGGGGTTTTAGACCCAAAAAACTGTTTTTGACCTAGCCCCCCTTTTTTCAAAAATCGAAATTTTGAAAATTGTTCCAGATTGTTCTAGTTGTTCTGAACATTGTTCCAAATTTTTGGACCTCTATGTTAAAAATTTCAAAAGTTATGGGCAAAATTCGAAAAAATTGTAGCCCCCCTTTTTTTGAAATTCTTACTTTTAATTTTTTTTTTTGGTTTAAAAAAGTGTTCTAAACATTGTTCCAAGGAATTAAAATTGTAGAATTAATATTTAAAAAGATATAGTCTTTCAAACTTTTATTTCGAAAATGTCAACTACGGCCCACCTGTTTTTTTTTTTTTAAGTTTTTATTTTCAACACTTAATAACAAATACATATATATTTTGAGGAAATATTGTGTCCTTACATAAGCAAAAACTGCCTAAAACAGAGCTTTAAAAAAACATCTTTAAGTTTTTGAATTTTTAAAAGCCCCTATTGGCTCCCCTTTTACAAAATTCAAAAATCCAAAACTTGTTCCAAGTGCAGAATCGCCTAAATGCAATTGTTCCAAGGATTCATTCAAAAATATTCAAAATTGGAGATTTTAAGCTGAAAAAAACACTTTAAATGAAAAAATACTAATTATCCTTGCTCTGGCCCCCCTTTTAGGAAATTCAAAATTCAAAAACTTGTTCCAGGTTGTTCTAGGGCTCTTCTAAATTGTTCCGAGCTTTCGTTTCTAAAAATTGATTTTTAGTATTAAAACTTTCAAAAAAATGCTCCCCCGGCCCCCCTTTTCCAAAATCGAAAATCCAAAACTTGTTCCAAGTGCAGAATCGCCTAAATCCAATTGTTCCAAGGATTCATTCAAAAATATTCAAAATTGTAGATTTTAAGCTGAAAAAACACTTTAAATGAAAAAATACTAGTTATCCTTGCTCTGGCCCCCCTTTTAGGAAATTCAAAATTCAAAAACTTGTTCCAGGTTGTTCTAGGGCTCTTCTAAATTGTTCCGAGCTTTCGTTTCTAAAAATTGATTTTTAGTATTAAAACTTTCAAAAAAATGCTCCCCCGGCCCCCCTTTTCCAAAATCGAAAATCCAAAACTTGTTCCAAGTGCAGAATCGCCTAAATCCAATTGTTCCAAGGATTCATTCAAAAATATTCAAAATTGTAGATTTTAAGCTGAAAAAACACTTTAAATGAAAAAATACTAGTTATCCTTGCTCTGGCCCCCCTTTTAGGAAATTCAAAATTCAAAAACTTGTTCCAGGTTGTTCTAGGGCTCTTCTAAATTGTTCCGAGCTTTCGTTTCTAAAAATTGATTTTTAGTATTAAAACTTTCAAAAAAATGCTGCCCCGGCCCCCCTTTTCCAAAATCGAAAATCCAAAACTTGTTCCAAGTGCAGAATCGCCTAAATCCAATTGTTTCAAGGATTCATTCAAAAATATTCAAAATTGTAGATTTTAAGCTGAAAAAACACTTTAAATGAAAAAATACTAGTAATCCTTGCTCTGGCCCCCCTTTTAGGAAATTCAAAATTCAAAAACTTGTTCCAGGTTGTTCTAGGGCTCTTCTAAATTGTTCCGAGCTTTCGTTTCTGAAAATTGATTTTTAGTATTAAAACTTTCAAAAAAATGCTGCCCCGGCCCCCCTTTTCCAAAATCGAAAATCCAAAACTTGTTCCAAGTGCAGAATCGCCTAAATCCAATTGTTCCAAGGATTCATTCAAAAATATTCAAAATTGTAGATTTTAAGCTGAAAAAACACTTTAAATGAAAAAATACTAATTATCCTTGCTCTGGCCCCCCTTTTAGGAAATTCAAAATTCAAAAACTTGTTCCAGGTTGTTCTAGGGCTCTTCTAAATTGTTCCGAGCTTTCGTTTCTAAAAATTGATTTTTAGTATTAAAACTTTCAAAAAAATGCTGCCCCGGCCCCCCTTTTCCAAAATCGAAAATCCAAAACTTGTTCCAAGTGCAGAATCGCCTAAATCCAATTGTTTCAAGGATTCATTCAAAAATATTCAAAATTGTAGATTTTAAGCTGAAAAAACACTTTAAATGAAAAAATACTAGTTATCCTTGCTCTGGCCCCCCTTTTAGGAAATTCAAAATTCAAAAACTTGTTCCAGGTTGTTCTAGGGCTCTTCTAAATTGTTCCGAGCTTTCGTTTCTAAAAATTGATTTTTAGTATTAAAACTTTCAAAAAAATGCTGCCCCGGCCCCCCTTTTCCAAAATCGAAAATCCAAAACCTGTTCCAAGTGCAGAATCGCCTAAATCCAATTGTTCCAAGGATTCATTCAAAATATCCAAAATTTTGGATTTGAAGACTCACTCCTCTTTTTTTTACAATCGAATATCGTGTGTTTCATTGTTGTTAAAAATAAGTAAAGAAAAAATTAAGAAAATGATACATATTAATAAATTTGAATGTTTTGGTTTTCCATTGAAATTACATTTTTTATTTGCCTTCTCTCTGGTGTTGACAAACTTTCTCTTTCTAGTCGATTTTTAGCAGGATGTCCCCATGTTGTGCTGACGATTCAAATTGTAGCACCCTTTAGGTTTGGTCATGGTCCTTATGGGTTTAATCTTGTAGGTAGATTATGTTTTTCATTTTGCAATTAGTATTTTTTCATTTAAAGTGTTTTTCAGCTTAAAATCTACAATTTTGAATATTTTTGAATGAATCCTTGGAACAATTGGATTTAGGCGATTCTGCACTTGGAACAAGTTTTGGATTTTCGATTTTGGAAAAGGGGGGCCGGGGCAGCATTTTTTTGAAAGTTTTAATACTAAAAATCAATTTTTAGAAACGAAAGCTCGGAACAATTTAGAAGAGCCCTAGAACAACCTGGAACAAGTTTTTGAATTTTGAATTTCCTAAAAGGGGGGCCAGAGCAAGGATAACTAGTATTTTTTCATTTAAAGTGTTTTTTCAGCTTAAAATCTACAATTTTGAATATTTTTGAATGAATCCTTGGAACAATTGGATTTAGGCGATTCTGCACTTGGAACAAGTTTTGGATTTTCGATTTTGGAAAAGGGGGGCCGGGGGAGCATTTTTTTGAAAGTTTCAATACTAAAAATCACTTTTTAGAAACGAAAGCTCGGAACAATTTAGAAGAGCCCTAGAACAACCTGGAACAAGTTTTTGAATTTTGAATTTCCTAAAAGGGGGGCCAGAGCAAGGATAACTAGTATTTTTTCATTTAAAGTGTTTTTTCAGCTTAAAATCTCCAATTTTGAATATTTTTGAATGAATCCTTGGAACAATTGGATTTAGGCGATTCTGCACTTGGAACAAGTTTTGGATTTTCGATTTTGGAAAAGGGGGGCCGGGGGAGCATTTTTTTGAAAGTTTTAATACTAAAAATCAATTTTTAGAAACGAAAGCTCGGAACAATTTAGAAGAGCCCTAGAACAACCTGGAACAAGTTTTTGAATTTCCTAAAAGGGGGGCCAGAGCAAGGATAATTAGTATTTTTTCATTTAAAGTGTTTTTTCAGCTTAAAATCTCCAATTTTGAATATTTTTGAATGAATCCTTGGAACAATTGGATTTAGGCGATTCTGCACTTCGAACAAGTTTTGGATTTTCGATTTTGGAAAAGGGGGGCCGGGGGAGCATTTTTTTGAAAGTTTTAATACTAAATATCAATTTTTAGAAACGAAAGCTCGGATCAATTTAGAAGAGCCCTAGAACAACCTGGAACAAGTTTTTGAATTTTGAATTTCCTAAAAGGGGGGCCAGAGCAAGGATAACTAGTATTTTTTCATTTAAAGTGTTTTTTCAGCTTAAAATCTACAATTTTGAATATTTTTGAATGAATCCTTGGAACAATTGGATTTAGGCGATTCTGCACTTGGAACAAGTTTTGGATTTTCGATTTTGGAAAAGGGGGGCCGGGGGAGCATTTTTTTGAAAGTTTTAATACTAAAAATCAATTTTTAGAAACGAAAGCTCGGAACAATTTAGAAGAGCCCTAGAACAACCTGGAACAAGTTTTGAATTTTGAATTTCCTAAAAGGGGGGCCAGAGCAAGGATAATTAGTATTTTTTCATTTAAAGTGTTTTTTCAGCTTAAAATCTACAATTTTGAATATTTTTGAACGAATCCTTGGAACAATTGGATTTAGGCGATTTTGCACTTGGAACAGGTTTTGGATTTTCGATTTTGGAAAAGGGGGGCCGGGGCAGCATTTTTTTGAAAGTTTTAATACTAAAAATCAATTTTTAGAAACCAAAGCTCGGAACAATTTAGAAGAGCCCTAGAACAACCTGGAACAAGTTTTTGAATTTTGAATTTCCTAAAAGGGGGGCCAGAGCAAGGATAATTAGTATTTTTTCATTTAAAGTGTTTTTTCAGCTTAAAATCTCCAATTTTGAATATTTTTGAATGAATCCTTGGAACAATTGCATTTAGGCGATTCTGCACTTGGAACAAGTTTTGGATTTTTGAATTTTGTAAAAGGGGACCCAATAGGGGCTTTTAAAAATTCAAAAACTTAAAGATGTTTTTTTAAAGCTCTGTTTTAGGCAGTTTTTGCTTTTGTAAGGACACAATATTTCCTCAAAATATATATGTATTTGTTATTAAGTGTTGAAAATAAAAACTTTAAAAAAAAAAAACAGGTGGGCCGTAGTTGACATTTTCGAAATAAAAGTTTGAAAGACTATATCTTTTTAAATATTAATTCTACAATTTTAATTCCTTGGAACAAAATTTTTTAAACCAAAAAAAAAATTTTAAAGTAAGAATTTCAAAAAAAGGGGGGCTACAATTTTTTCGAATTTTGCCCATAACTTTTGAAATTTTTAACATAGAGGTCCAAAAATTTGGAACAATGTTCAGAACAACTAGAACAATCTGGAACAATTTTCAAAATTTCGATTTTTGAAAAAAGGGGGGCTAGGTCAAAAACAGTTTTTTGGGTCTAAAACCCCCATTTTTGAATATTTTTCAAAAAAAATTTGGAACAATCCGGAACAAACCGGGAACAATCTGGAACAACTTTCAAAAATGACAAATTCCAAAAAAGGGGGGCTAACTTCACACACTCAAACTAACTATAATGCTATTGGCATTAAAAATCGAAGATATTTAAATTTTTTCGAACCAGTCTAAGGTACATGTTGATACACACAGGTACAGGTGTATGTATGTTTAGGTATATGTGTATGTGCTTGTGTTCATTTCATGGGCAGCCTCATATGAACGCCCAACACTTTCCTTTAATAATTTCCTTGTCTAGAAATTTGTGTTTAGCAGTATTGGCAGTAATATAATAATAATCTGAAGTGAAGCGTGTAACTGAAACGATTAGTAAATTGCTTTTTCGCTGTCGATACCAAGAAATTGTTTTAAATCATCATTTCACGATGAACACACGTAGTTAATAGGGTGGAAAAGTTTAAACATTAACAGGGTATCCTAACCTTAACCTACGTAAAACACTCTTGAAAATAATATTCATCTATGAAATTGTTAGCTATATAGAAAAACACTTTTCAATAAATACTTGTATATATTTATATTCACATCAATCAAGTAACTTTTTGATAAAAAATGTATTAAGAATATGAATATGATAATTAGATTAAATTGTTCGCTTGTTAAAGAAAGACTTGTTTTCTTGAATATATAACAATTTGGTGACGAGGATGGGATTAAAGAACTCTATAAATTAATCAACATTAATCGACATTCATCTTACTAAAATGGCGACTGATCCTAAGATTCTAGAACTTCTCAAACTGCAAAGCAAACTTTTACAATCAATTGTCAAGGAAAAAGAACAACGCCGAGGTCATGAATTCACAATGGACTCATTGGCAAATAAGATTCAAGAATTTGTCTATGATCCTGCAAATAGATTGACATTTGAGTCTTGGTACAACCGTTTCGAAGACGCATTCATTGTCGATGGGGCGCCCTTGATGATTCAGCAAAAGTTCGTCTTCTCATGAGAAAAATAAACTCAATTGCTCATGAGAAGTATACTAACTTGATTTTTCCGAAGAAAGTTAAGGATATAAGTTTTGAGGAGACAATACTAAAACTAAAAGGTATGTTTGGTCGTAAAGGTACTCTATTCAATGTTCGTTTCAGCTGTCTTCAAACATTCAAACGAAAGACAAACGATTTGGTTACCTACGCATCATTGGTGAACAAAAATTCCGAAGAATTGAAATTGGGCGACCTTTCCATCGATCAATTTCAATTACAACCATCTTCAAATATTCAATCAGCACGAGCGCAGCGGATCGTTCCAACAATGATTTGATACAACCAAGGCACCAAGAACACCTTGTTGGCAGTGTGGAGCTATGCATTTCTTTTGAGACTGTACGTATTCGCAGCATAAATGTAGTCAATGCAAAAAGACAGGACACAAAAAGGGTTACTGCTCCTGCCTCACCAAATCGAATTCATCATCAAATCAGGAGGGTGTTCAGCAAAAGAGGTCAAATTTTAAAGTTAATAAAAAAACACTTTTTCAAGAAACGATCTTTTCAGAGCAATGCAATTCAAACTGCTGTGAATTGTGTTGAACATTCAAGCAAGCAAAAATTCATCACAGTTCAGATCAATGATGTACCTAATGCTAAACACATTAAGGACACACCTTTAAAGCTCCAAATAGACACAGCATCCGACATCAGCATCATAAGTCAGTCAGTGTGGAATAAATCAGGCAACCCAGGGTCAAGCCTAAGTGCAAAAGCAACAAAATTCAACCCGTCACAACATCAAATTAATTGCTTACATATTTCGCCTGTAGCACTCGTCTTCGTTCTGGAGAGGTAAGTCAGGGAAAGTTTTTCGTAACTGAGATTGACCTGAATTTATAGGGGATTGACTTTTGTCACAATTTCAACCTTTGGGATAAACCTCTTAGCAATGTATGTTGTCAGATCAGTCACACTCCACACAATCGATATATAGCCATTGCAAGTATTCGTCAAGAGTACAAGGGTTTATTCAGTGATGAACCAGCATGCGTTAAAGTCAACGTTCAACTGCATATCAAGCCAGTAGAAATTCCTGTTTTCAGAGCAAAGAGACCTGTGGCATATTCTGTCATACCCTTGATTGAAAAAGAACTAAAACGTCTTGAAGATCTTGACATAATAACGCTAGTAGACTTTTCCGAATGGGCAGCACCAATTGTAGCAGTTAAAAAACAAAACGGTAACATCAGAATTTACGGAGACTACTCTTCAGGCCTCAACGATGCTCTTGAACCACAGTATCAGTATCCACTTCCAGTTCCCGACGACATATTTGCAACACTCAGCAACAAAAATATTTTCTCTCCAGACAGTCATCAAATTCATCAAATTCATGAGATTCAAATGGCCAGACAAGACATCAATTCCTGCAGAATGTAAATCATTTTTCGATCGAAGAGATGCACTTTCAGTGGTGGATAAATGCCTACTTTTCAATGACAGAATCATCATTCATTCATGTTTCCATAAACGTGTTTTGAAACAGCTTCATCGTGGCCATCAAGGAATTGAGAGGATGAAAGCAATCGCAAGAAGATTGGAGATTGGAGATTGTCAACTTGGAGATTGTCAACAAATTCTATCTGACAATCGAACACAGTTTATTAGCTCAGAATTCAAAAAGTTTCTAAAATCAAGAGGTATCCAACATACGCGTACGGCCCCATGCCATCCACAATCTAATGGCCAAGCGGAACGTTTTATTGATACGTTCAAAAGAGCCTTGAAGACGTTTTACCACGAGGGGACGAGTCAGGGGAACCTGGATACATTTCTTCAAACATATAGATCAACACTGCGTGTAGTTTCACCAAAATGCTACGGTCGCCTGTCAACATGGAACCAACAATGGAAACAAAATCTGCGAAAAGGGCACATAGGGAAATAACAAATTCTCCTTGCACCCCTCGTAGCACTTTTACAGTGTCAGACGCAGCATTAGCAGTTGGAAATATGTCGGTGAATGATTTAAAATCCCTCATGCAATCATCAGTTTCATGGATTCTAGATGAAAAACTGGACAAAATGGCCACCAAAACAGACATCGAAAGTATCAACATCAATATAGATTCCCTGCAACAACACAACAAATCGCTACAAGGCCAGCTCGAACAGATGCATTTTCGTTGTATGACTCTAGAACGCCAGGTAGAGCATCTTGAAAGGAAGTCCATCGAGAACAACATTGTTGTACATTTACCCAGACAAGATGGACTAAATGCTGTTGAGAAAGCCAAATCTTTATGTCTCCAGCTACTAGAAACAAACGATGCAACGAAAGTCCGAAATGTGCGTGAAATGTATTCGAGTGGAAAAACTGCGAACGTGCTCGTTGAATTACAAGATAAGCAAGAGGCTATAGCAGTGTTGAAGTCCAAAGCGAAAATCAATAACACTGGAATTTCAATTCATAAGGACTACCCGGCAGCGGCAAGAGAACGGAGGAGGAGAATGTTAAAACTACGATCCCAAATTGTTGCGAGAAACAAAAATATTAAAGCACAAATAAGAGGCGAAACATTGGTTATTAATGATAAAACTTTTTATTTTGACAAAAACAACAACCTTCAATGTGATGCCGAGGATGGATTGACATATCTTCAACAGCTGGTAGATGGGCCAGCAGATTTGACAACGGTGACAGTTGAGAGTGTGGCTATTGCTAAGGCTGGAAACACAATGGGCGCTAGTAGCAGTAGCTCTCAAGCAGGCGCGGGCGTTCGTGATCGGACTAATAATTTTTAACAAAAAAGCCGTCTGCCATTGTAAAAATAAAAATATTAATGTAAAAACGCAAACATTCAAATTTTCAATGGTTGCTTATAACGTATCAGGCCTTAGTAATAAGAACTTATTCTCTGAATTTTATAATTATGTTAATCGTTTTGATATTGTATTTATGTTTGAAACTTTTATAACCGAAAACAATTTTGATGATTTAAGAACAAATTAGGAAATTTTAATTATAATTGGATCTCAGCAATAAGGACAAGTAATAGAGGGCGAGCCAGTGGTGGGTGTTTTTTTGAGATTAAAAAAGGGCTGGAAAATTTGGTGTGCGAATTCGAAACAAAGAACGAGTTTACATACGTCCGTCTTAAATTAAAAAATAAAACTTTCTTGATTTTGCCAGTTTATTTAAATTGCAATAATTGGGATGAAGATATGGGAAAGCTATACAATTTTATGCTGCTCAACGACAATTCGAACATACTTTTGATGGGTGACTTTAATGCGAGATTTGGAAGTGAAGCTGGATTTGAAAATGAAACAAGTGG
This sequence comes from Dasysyrphus albostriatus, assembly GCA_946251815.1. Lineage (NCBI taxonomy): Eukaryota > Metazoa > Arthropoda > Insecta > Diptera > Syrphidae > Dasysyrphus > Dasysyrphus albostriatus. Next base: position 224,080,318 of record OX276335.1, read on the forward strand.
AATACAACGTCAATCAAAGGATGATACTACCAATTTAAAAGGAAAGCAATTGTTGGATATGTGTAATACGTTTGGGCTTAGAATCTTAAATGGAACAAGCGTGTCTGATAAGTCTGGAGATCTAACTTTTGTGGGAAAGCAAGGAAGTTCGGTTATTGATTATGGTCTAGCTGGTGGTGAATGGAACGCACACATAGAGGATTTTAAAGTAGAGGTTTTACCATATTCGGACCATCTTCCCATTACCATATACTTCCAGGTAAATAGTACGGAAAGAGTGGAAATTAAGAATTTGCAATTATTGCCAACAATTAAGTGGAACCCGAACAAGGAACTAAGTTATCAGAGGAACTTAGATAGTGGACTTAGAAGTTTAAATGACTTATGCTTTTCCGCGATTAATGAAATCATTAAATCATCAAATCCTTCCTGTAGTAGTACAAGTGGAAATAAGCTGGTTCCGATTGAGCCTTGGTTTGACGAGGATTGTGTTAAAGCAAGGAAGACGTCATTTGCGTGGCTACGGGCATTTCGTAACAATAACGACGGATTCTATAAAAGTCAATATTTGGAAGCAAATAAGGATTTCAAGTCCCTGTGTAAACAAAAAAAACAGCTTTTTTCAATTCTGAATCTAGGCGACTAGATCAATGCAAAAATTCGACAGATTTCTGGAAATTGGCCAAAAAATTAAACGGAAAGAAGTTTATTATAAACCAAGAACTAACGTCACATGTTCTCTCTACCCATTTTAATGAACAACTGAATGTGGATTGTAGTAGTGACACTATTTCATACGCTGCACCAAGCTTTGAAAATGATATACTAGATCCATGTATTACATATAATGAAATTGATAACGCTCTAGATGCCCTGAAAGATGGTAAAGCAGCAGGGTCCGATGGTATTCCCGTGGAATTTTTCAAATACGGCACCAGCGAGCTAAAAAACAAACTGGAAATTTTATACAACAGGATAATGGGTACAGGATATATCCCGCAGCATTTCGAAGAAGCCCTTATATTTCCAATCCATAAGAAAGGATGTTCGAGCGACCCAGGAAACTATCGCGGCATAAGTTTTCTCAACGCTTCATATAAAATTTTCACTTCCATTCTTCAACGTAGGCTCAGCACTTGGATAGAAGTGAATAATCTACTAAAGGAATTTCAAGCTGGTTTTAGAGCCGGATACTCTACAACGGACCACATTTTTGTCCTTAGAAGCATTGCAGAGAATTTTTTATTAAAAGGAAAGAAATTATACTGCTTTTTTGTAGATTTTAAGTCAGCGTTTGATGGAATAGATAGAAATGCTCTAATGTATAAGCTCTATGGAATGGGAATGTCATTCAAATTTGGTAGAGTACTGCAAAACCTCCTTGGTAATACCAAGGCAGCGGTATGGAATGGAGAGGAGATGTCTGAATGGTTTCAAACTAAGACTGGAGTAAGACAGGGATGCTCGCTCAGCCCCCTACTGTTTGCACTTTATATTGAAGACCTCACTGACTGCTTGGCTGGAGGTATTGAACATGCAGGAAACCTAATCAAGGCACTCTTTTTTGCAGATGACATAGTCTTGTTTTCGTCCTCACCAGAATCTCTACAACTAATGATAAATCAGCTCTCTAGATACTGCAAAACGTGGAACCTAATAGTTAATTTAGACAAATCAAAGGTAATGGTTTTTAAAAAAGGTGGTGGAAGAAATTGCACTAACGAAAGGTGGGTGTATAATGGTGAAAGCATCGAAGTAGTAAAGGAGTATAAATATCTTGGCGTCCATTTTACAAAGAATTTAAGTATGGAGAAACATTTTAATGAGAAGCTTGTGTTGGCGAAGATGGGAATTGGTGCTACGTGGAAAAATTGCTTCGCAAATAAAAATATAGCCCATAGTAGCAAATTTCGGGTATTTGAAGCTGTTTCTGAGTCAATTATGCTCTACGCAGCCCAAGTATGGGGTTTTAAGATGTATGACACTGTAGAAAAACTTTTAAGGTTTTACATAAAGAGAATGTTTCATCTTCCTTTAAATACTCCAAACTACATTGTTATGCTAGAAACAGGGATTTCTCCGATTTTCATACGTACGCTCAAGCTGAATATGGATTACACTTTAAAAGTACTAAACATGTCAAACAATAGATTACCAAAGAAAGTTGCCCTTCAAACTATTCGACAGAAGAGTAGTTGGTTTGCTGAGTGGGAGGAGCTGGCACAGTGGTGTGGAACTCATCTTAATCTGGATATCGAACATATAAGTGAATGGAAAACTACCCTATACAATTTAATTTCATTGGTGGATGCCAAATATAGAGAAAAATATATAGAAGAAGCTAGGAGTTCCTTTCACAGAACAATATATAACCGACTATGTTATAATTTGGGACAGTTAAACTATTTCCGAGACGAGAACAGCGTGGAACAGATATCTATGATGGTCAAACTAAGGGGTGAGCTCTTACACCTAAACTATAAACCACATCGTGACGACTTGCCAATTTTATGTAGTCTATGCAATCGACAAGAAAGAGAGGATGTGCTGCATTTTATTGGAAAATGTCCTATCCTGGTGGAAACGAGGAGAACTTTCTTGGGATTTAATTATCTAATCGAGGATGATATAATTTCTCTTTTAAATGAAATGGATGTCTCAAAAATCTACAATTATTGTAAGGTGGCACTTGCGTATCGAGAGAGGATAATCAATCAAGATTTTTAAAAAAACACTCAATGCTATTATATTTTTTATTTTGAACTTAATTTGCTTTGTTACTGATTTTATGAAAATTGTATATTGTCAACCTGGCAGACGGCAATGCCATGCTTAATTTGATTTACAAAAAATGTTATGTTTTTAAAGGAATGTTTAATAAAATCAACTTAACAACTAACAACAACTATAGATCAACACCAAACAAAGTGTTATAAATAACAAATAACCGGCAGAACTGTTTCTTGGTAGGAAGATAAAAACTACCTTAGATCTGATTGACGAACAAAATCAACACTTCAATTCAAAACATGGCTGTAAGAAAATATAATCCAGGTGATCTTGTATATGCTAAGTTCTACAAACGAAATAAGAACCTTTGGATTCCTGGGACCATTATTGAAGGCATAGGTAATGTTTATTATAATGTATTAACACAAACTTCAAATCGTTCCAGACCTACCCGATCACACGCAAGCCAGCTAAGAAATCGCTATGCTCCTGAAAATAACAATTCCATTCAAAAGAAATTTTCAAACAACTTAAATGATATTCTTTATGAATTCGATATGTTACCATCTGTAACAAATGATGGAAATCCACCTTCAGTTGAAGAACTAGAAACATCACCATTAGCTGTTGAGCCTGTTGAAATAATAGAATATTCTATTCAACCACAAACTCTACTAACTTCAAGTTCCAGCCCAATTGTTGGATCTAGTAATGATACAGTTCCTAGAGTTCCAAAAAAAGAAGTTAGACGAAGTTAAAAAGTCGTTCGTTCTCCAGCTTGGTTTAAGATTTCAACATATTTTAAATAAAAGGGGGAGGTGTTAGCTATTTAGAAAAACACTTGTATATATTTATATTCAAATCAATCAAGTAAAAATAATTTTAAAAAAATGAAAAAATGAATATGATAATTAGATTTATTTGTTCGCTTGTTGAATAAATACTTGTTTTCTTGAGTATATAACAGAAATAAAATATTTTAACTGTTAAACATTAGCTTTATCGAATAGGAAACTTTAACTATTGAGAAAACAAAAATACCTTCATGGGACTATAATTCTTCTATATACAAAACTACCCGAAACTACGAGCATAGTCTACGCTATCTATAGGTTGAGTCCAGTCAAAAGAAATTTCATCACGTAAATGCTTATTATTCGGTACATCCTTACAGACCATTTTGGCTGAGATATGAGTTACTAATGCCATCTTATATTTTAGCCCACGCTTTTTCAATGGGTGCAATCCAGATTTGCACTTTTGTCCTACTGACTTTTTTCGATAATTTTCAATTTTATTTGGCTTATACACTTTAAGTATGCTTAGAGAATATTTCCATACTGGCTGTCAAATATTAAAGAAATTTTAATATTTATAAGGTCATAGAACTCGGGTGATATGGCATCCATTATCATAATTTTCTTTGCAACTCGAAAAGTAAAAATGATGAAAAATATACCAAAAGAAAAAGGATTGTGAAACTGAAAAGTCGCGCATTTTTTTGATTTTGCAATCCTTTTTTTGGTTTCGCCATCTTTTTTCTCTGGGTTAATTTTGTTGTTAAATTTTTCACCACGGGAGAGGATTTTGGCTTGGAACAGACGAGAATGCCTCGGTGTATAGCTAAGCATAAGCACGACACACGACGTTCTTCTAAACAGGTTTGCAAAGAACAAATAAAATAGGCCAAGAAATAGATGAAAGTTCCATGATAACTGAATTACAGACTTAAACTGTGCAGTGTAAGGTTAATATACATATAGGGACTTTCAAAAACTGTTCTTCAAAAAAACTTAATTTTTTTGAAAATAAACCATAAGAATGGTCTTTCAGCATACTTGCCGTTGTATTTCAATTAATTTTGTTCCTATTTCATGTATTTTTTATATATAACTGCCCCTTCTGTCCAAGCAGGGGGTATTATTACCCCCCTCCGAAGGAATTTTTTCTTGTTTACTCCACTTTCAACCTCCTTACTCTGAATATTTTCATTGATGCAGGGTGTTTTTTTTTTCATACTAAAAAAAGCATATGTTAATAGTTCTTCGGTATTAAGTTTTTTTTTGGTTAATGAGTTAGTTGAAATTGTGACGTTTCTGTCGTTTCGAATAAGAAAACATTTTTTTCAATTGTCTTCTTAAGGATAATGTATAAAACAAATATAAATAACAAAAAAGCAGTAATTTGTGCAAATAATCCGACGAAGGGTTAACCTCTTATTATCTTAAATACCAATAAGTTTTCACCAATTCACCTATGTATGAACAATCATTGGCCGAGTCCCGATGTTAATTCTCAGTTATCCGGATAGCTTTGTGTTGTTATAATCAGTTGTTAAAAAACAGCTGATGTCAAATCATCTGTAACCAACAAACAAATCCGAAGATATCCCAAAAATTATAGGATGCTCAGCAATCCAAAGAGAAATTTCAAAACAGCTGATATTAGACAAGAAGTTTTAGTTGTTCCTGTTGAGTTTTGCATTAGATGCAGCTAGAAAATGGTTATTTGTAACAACTTCGACTCTACGCAATATGAAAATATAAATGGAATAAAATTCCATGCAAATTAGAAAAAAACTTTTTTCAGCTAACCTATCTGGTTCTCGTCGCTCACAAAAGTATCGGCTACTCAGTTTTCTTAGATAACCTATCCGATAGCCGGCGAAACGTGGCCATTGTTTGATAGAACAATTTTTTTTAGAAATAAGTGTACTTGATAAAATCAAACTGTACCTAAATAAAAGAAAGAAAACAAATCAAAACTCGGACTTTATTTTTGGAGAGCAAGGAGATATCAAAATCGAGAAATTGCTTATTCGGCCACGAAATTGGGTCATATGCATAAAACGGAAGTACTTACTAGCAGTAAAAGGTAAAAGTAATTACTATAACTTTTAGTAGAAGGTAAAATTTGAAGTATTTGCTGCATTTCGTATGCATAAAAATTAGTTTATACTAGCTGGCAAATACTTTCAGAAGATAGAAGAATCATCCAAGTAAATACTATAATTCATCGGAAATTAATAGTAAATACTTATTTTCAATAAAATTATCCTGTTAAATAGATGATTGCTACATTTCGGCTAATTTTGTTCTTTTTACTACAATATGAGTAAGTGAAGCTGCCGAGCTAAACTTGCTTTCGTAAAAAAGTAATACACTTAAGTTCTATTGGTTATGTGTTTTGCTTTTCTTCGACGATGCGGAAAGGTCGTTTTTCGTTGGGATTTGACAGTAAACATAAGCCAAAGTGAGCCTCCGATTATTAATTCAACCTTAAGCTAGAAGATTTAAGACTATTTATGAGTTAATAAATACTTGAAGCTGGAATTAAATATATGATGAAGATTAACATGAGTAGAGGCAACAGAGATGACAGAGGTAACTAGAACGAGGGAAGTCACTTAACCAAACTTCGTTTTCTTTTTAGAACCATGTGTCTGTATGGTTAATATTTCGTTTAAATTTGATCCCCAATCTAAATAAAAACAATTTCTAATTAAACTTCGTATCAAATTGAATGCGATTTCAATCCAAATGACATATGGCCCTAGAACGAGGAAGTTTCTAAAAATAAGACTCTGAACATGATCTTCTACCTTTATAGACTCTTTGAGAGTTGTTTCGCACAAATTTCGACGTTTCAGTTACTGTTAACACAAACCCAATTAAAAAAAAATACAGAGACCTGATTTTGCCTTTAAATTGGACCCAAGACTGTTAATTTTTGGTACTATGTTTTATGCATATCACCCATTGTGTGAATATAACAACAAATAAGGCATGCAGCTCCAATACCTTGCCTATAATTGGCTACGAAATGTTGTAAATATAACAACAAATAAAGCATGAAGTCTCTACAAATCGAGTTGTTGTGGATCGACGATACATTTTTGCAAAAGAAATTTTGTGAATAACACACAAAAAACGTTTCTTTCCTACAAATCGAGCTGTTGATTTAACGACACAAATTGCATTTTGATAACAAAATCTTGGGAATAATACAACAAAAGCTTGTAATTTAAACAAACAATGAATGCTTTTATATCCACATCTTTTTTAGTTGTAAGATCTACAACATATCTTGTAATTTTAACATTTATTGGTGACCTCTTCACATATAGAATATCCTACGTAAAATATGTTCCAGATCTTACATGTCGCATGTTAATGCGTCCATTAGTCTTCAGAGCCTGCATTTGTTAAGTATTAAGTTTATGTTCCCAGCTGTACCTACGACTTTGCATTGCAATTGATTTCTAACTTTTTTTGCAATGATTTTTTAATATCAAGGTATGAATGTTATTATTGATTATTTCCACAAGCTCTGCTGAGTTATGGCTGTCTGCGTAGAGTTGGTGATATGCATTCACTACACTCATTGTATTCTTCGTTTTTTTCTTAGAATAAGAAAATAATTAAATAAAACAAATTTATTTAAAATTCACGTTTAAAATGTCCATATATAATATTTGTTAATATTGCCATGATAATGATGATAATAACATTATCCAATCTTGTAGTATTAGGTGAAGCAAATACGTATTGTACGAGGCAATATAAAACGATGTCCAAGTTACCTATGCCTACCTTACCTACAATAATTTTGTCTAACTGTATTATGTAGGATTTCGAAGAGCATATACCTACCGTGCGTCAATTTTAAGATGATTTTAGTTTTTACAAACTGAAGCTGACATTTTTCTCCTTCTAATTTATATACAATATCTGATGCAATCTAAATAAAACCCTACATCCTCTAGATCTAGATGCTGCATCGAAGCGAATCCACTTCACGGTCTGTTGAACTATTCGGCTGTTTGGCATGATTTTTTTTTTGTCGTGTACTCAAAACCAAAACCTTAACTTGGAATGAAACGGTCTTCACCGAATTGGAAATAATGACTAAGTTTCAAATTTTGAATTGGTATTGAAAGTAGAAACGCAACCAACAACTTTTAATCTAAACTAGTAGCTCTAGATAGCTATGCTATGTACATCTACCTCAACATCATTTTACAATTCAATGGAATAAGGTTGTACAAGAAATTTACTCCACAAACAAAGAAAATATAAAGTTGTTTCAATAATAATTTAGCATAAAGCTTATAATAAATACACCACTTTATGGGTCAGCAGATGCATTTCTTTTTTAACTAGCTGGACTAATAGGAAAGACCAAATTTCAAGTAGATATGTATACATAACTATGTATTTGATGAGTCATTGGGTGAGAAAACGATATCTTTGGCGCCGCAAGATGGTAGATTGTATAGAGACAAGATAGAAGCATTTTTTTCACTAAAGAAGGTGGTTGGTCTATCTCCACCCGTTTGGGCGAGTGAGAACAAATTTGGGAGGTTCAAAACCTTTTTAAAAATATGAGTCATTGAAAAAAAAAACTTGCCAAGTAAACCTACCAAATACAATCTCCAAATTTTTAAGATTTCAACACATATCGTTGGTATCTGCGTGGCTATAAATATCGTATTTTCTCTAATTTAACATTTTTTGCCTGTTCTTTAACATAATCTCGTAATCATTTTTTAAATACGCAATAGATTGCTGAAAAGAGAGGGAGAAGAAAATTTGTACGATTCACTCTTGTGTGGGGTACATTTGTCATATGTAAGAATGAATTCAGCAGTTTTTTAAATATTTTTCCTATTATTGCTCAGTAAAAATCAACATTTTTTTTTAAACATTTTGCGTAAACATTCACTTATAATTTTTACATTTTACGTAAAATTAGAAACTTTTTTTGTGGTAAAACATTTGGATTAAAAATCAACATATGTAAATGCGTTTATTCGGCAGAAAAAAAAGAAAATTATTTTATTTCAAATAGTTTTTGAAAATTGCATTCACAACTTCTAATTTCAACATTTTCTGTGTAAAATTAAGAATTTTTTCTTGTGTTCAACATTTTGATTAAAAAAACAAAATTTTTTTGTTGATTCTTTAGCAAAAAATTGAATTTTAATAACTTCTATTCCCAACATTTCCACTTTTATTTGTGGTCAGCATTTTGATTAAAAATCGACATCATTGTGTTCATTCGACAACAAAAGAAAATGTTAAAAATTATTTGATTTTAAGGCTGGTTAATTCCAATATTTCTGTTTCGAATACAAAATTTTTGCTTATGCACATTTTGATTTAAAATAAAACTTCTTTTGTAGTTTGATAAAAAAGAATTGTAGCATACAGCGGATGTTTTAATTACTTCCAGTACCTCGATTCCCATTTATGGTTGCAGCATATGACTCGCTTGCAGTGCTCGGCATCAGTTAGCCGTGGGGTGGGATCTTGCTGCTTTTTACCCTGTGCTCACAAATGTTCGTGCAGAATAAACAAAATTAAGAAAAAAAAGAAGATTTTTATGGGTACCCAAGGCCGATTGAAGAAAAAATTTAGGAAATTTAAAATACCTACCAGAAATGAAAGCAAACTAAACAAAAATTTGAGGATAGGAATAAAGATAGTTAAAAGGTTAATATTTAGAAGAACGATTATTTTTGTACTCTTAATCCATTATTATTTTATTTAACAATTTATTGATTTAGATATTTGAAAGAAAGACATTAAGCATAAACAAATATAGGTTAAGTTGAATGGAATAGGTTTTTTTCATATTGCATGTGTACAACAAAAAAATTTTATATAGAAATTCATTACATTTTTTATTATCAGTGTGTGTTTAATTAATTTTTTTGTATAAATATATATTTAGTTACGTATATACATAAACAGCCGAATTTCTTAGATTTTCTTAAAATGCCTCTTAGAGGTCATTTAGTTAAGTTTGCTTAAATATTTAACTTGCCTTTAAATAACGTTACTTAAATTCTCATCTATAATCAATTTTCCATTGCTACTTAACTAAACGATTGAAATGTAACGTAACGTGAGAAAACTCACTAATACATGTTCATTTCAGCTGTTTTTTGACAGCTTGCAAACAAATGCAAACAAAAGATGAGCACATGTATTTATGAGAAAGAAAGAGAAGTAACTGGTATACTAAATGCAAACGAAATGAAACATGATTCCATTTTGGTTTCTGATGCTTTTATGTTTGTGTTCAGAAACTCTGTTATTCAATTCATTTATTCACACCTTTGCCTTTTGATAGAAAAATATGTTAATAAATCGAAACAATTTGTTTTACAATTCATTTTACTAAAGGAAACCACAAATCCTAAGACTTTCATTAGATACCCACAACAAAAATATGAAAATTCTACCCACAAACAAACATAGTTATACCTATATTTCTGAAATAAAAAAAAACCATTAGTCTCGAATGTCAAAATATGTTTAAGATGGCTTTAAGTAACCTTTAAACGCGGTGAATGGCGTTTAAGTTAAGATGCAATTAAGTAACGTTGCTTAAAAGTGAAAATTGATTATAGATACCGATTTCACACTTAAGAGCAACTTTAGCCTTTAAATTTTCTTTATAAATACGGCTGATAAAGTTTATGTATTGTAATTTCTTCCTTTTTTTATAAATACCTTTTTTTAACTATTTTTTTTTAAGACCGGAGAAATAAAAAAAAATTGTGCACATGTTCGAGAAAAATAAATTTCTAAAATTATTTAAGTACCCACGGTTTACTTTTTGGGATCCGGATCGCTTAAATGTGCACAAAGTTTCGCTTCTCGGTGTAAAATCTCTTTTTTCTATGCTTTCTCTGACTGTATGTATATATGTTTATTTCTTAAGACAACACACTTTCTAACAATTATCTTTAAGTGTTTTTCATTGTGTCCTTTCATTCTATAACAAAGCGTTGAAGTATAAAGTTCTTTGGTACATTTTTAATTTAAAGTAAATTTTTTCCAATTCCTTTCTTGTGACCTTTTTAAATTATAAATAAAATACCAATCATTAAGTATTTTTAGATCTTTTATGTTTTCATTTTTAAAAACTGTGGTATTGTGGTAATTTTAAAAACATGCCTATGACCAATTTCATTAAAAACAAGTTTTAAAATAAGTTTATTTTTAATTTTTCATTTATAATGGTATGACAATAAGCTTTAAAAAAAATAAAAACAAAATTCAATTTTTATGTTTTGGAAATCAAAAGCTGTACCTATGTATATAAAAAATGTATGAGGATAAAAGTTTGTTGATGAAATTAGACAGGCGTGTAAATACTGGTTAGGATTTCGGTAGGGTCAGAAATGGATATTTCTTACCATAGTTTTGGGTGCCAAACTCAAATCCATCCATCATCAGTTTTTGGTCATTTAAAAGTAAAAATAAAAAAGTAAATATCTGAAAAACCAGAACTGCCGGTAAAAAGAATAGCGTTCTATAGAAATAATAATATAAGCATTTTTTTTAAATTGATTCTAAATAAAAATAACTCAATACAAACAAAAAACAAATTACACAAACAGATTTATAGAATATTTAATATCTATCATAATTTTTTTTTGAAAATTTGATCTTTTATTGGTCCATAGTCACTATTCATTAAATTATTTTTATTTTTAAAAATGTAGAGACTCGAAAGCATCTAATTCATAAGGATTATTTAAATCACGTTTTAATTTCAAATTTTGTTATTTAAAATTAAGATTATTATTCAGCATGTGTTGTGCAATACTCGAATTTTCACGTTCATTGTATTCTACACGAGCAAAATGTTTTTTGAATCTTTCTATAATTGGTCTTCTTGTCTGTCCTACATATTCCTTCCTACAATCGCTTCACCCAATAGAATAAATTCCTGATTGTTGAACTTTTTCCATTCTGTCTTTTGAGTCACTAATCATCATAAATTTTTGCTCCATCCTAATGTACAAACTTCTTTAGAAAATTGAACTCCCCGTATGACGCAAATTTTGCCAAAATTATCGATTTCCTATGATGTAAGATACATTTCCACATAACAGAATCGGGGCTCGTTTACTGTCTGAAGAACATGCAGTTGAGGGTAAAAATAAATAGGGTTTGGAGTTTATGTTCTAAACTAAATAAACAAGTAAAAAACAATGTCACAAGTATATTTCCTAGATTATACAAACAATAAGGGAATAGCAGCAGGCAGAGGCAGTTTAGTAGTAGAAATGCTTAAAGAGAAGACTAGAGGTGACTTCCGAAAAGAGGGTTTGGGTATTCTCCGGGGGGTATCATAAGGTTCTAGTAACGCGTCCAACCGATTACTAGAGCCAGAGACTTTAGTACCTACACCTAGTTCCAGCCTTAATATTTATAGAACATTTTCCAATTGACTTCCATCACGTAAGGCCTGGTTCACACGGCAATGCACCGAACGTTTTCTTGCGGTAATTCCGTGTACCCATTGCTTTAAAATTTGGTTAAAGTCGATCCTAGTTAAATTTCATCCGTTTTTATAGGGGTGAATGAAATTTAAGGTTTTTGCTGTGCCAATTGAATTAAATGAGAGTTTTTTAAAACATACATTAGTTTTGTTCTTGCATTTCTCAGTAACGACAGTACACAAAAAATAACAATTCAGCTTGCGCAGTTACTGCCTGAACAGAAGACGGAGCTGCAACTGGAATAGCTGTCAAAATGTTGAATACACACAAGTCTAATGATACCAACGCAACACGACACGCCGACGCAGCTGCACAAATTGGCCAACTTTTGACTTTTGCATGCAGCTTTTTTTAAATTTTAAAATGTGAGCGCAATCAAGTAGATATTTACATGGGAGTTGAAGGGAGTTTCAAACTCTTTTCAATCTCTGATAAAGACGTAAGGTAATTCCATTCCATCACTATCCATTTTTATTTTTGTTTTCATTTTCTATTTTATGTGGAATTAAATTCGCACAGCTGACTTCAAATGCCAAAAATGTCAGAAAGCGTACGACATTTTTTGACAGCTATTCCAGTTGCAGTTGCAGCACTCTATTCTGGTCAGGCAGTCAAACGTAAAGTAAATGAAATAAATTTGGTGGCACAACAGCTCGTGAAGAACCAAGGCCTAGTGACTTACAACTCTCAACCATTCCTGTGTGCGTATTTTTGGCAGGAATGGAGGGGACCTACAAATTTTTGTTGCAATTTACGAATCATGTTTTATTCGTAAGTCAAGACATTTCGATCTCAAATTAATACAAATACTGTGTATTTTACATTCAAAACGTATCAAATTACAAAATTTGTTTTTTCGGGATTTGCAATTTGAATTCATGATTCAAGCTTGTACTTTTAATAGCAAATTACAACTTTTATGGCGTAATTTACTCTCCAAAAGAATAATTTCAAAAAACAGCATTAAAAAATATTGATTTGCGATAAATATTTTGTAGCTTACATTGCACAATCACTGATTTACGATATTTTATTCGCAATTTGCAACTCCCTGAGAATACATAGTTCCAAATCACCAAAAAAGAAATCGTAAATAATGACTTTCTTGTCGCAAATAACTTCTCGGCGGGATAAAGCACCACAACATGGTATGTATCTAATCATTGATGTGTGACACCAACGATTTATATTGCGAATTGGCATAGTGGTTGCATGCTCGCTCCTCAACTTAATGATTGTGAATTCAAATCCAAGTAGAGTCAAGCGCGAAGTGTTTATTTCAAATAAATAAAAATAAATGCGTATACCTGCAAAATAAAAAGAGTTGAGCAAGATTGATCTTTCAAAGTGGCATATCACGAAAAAAAAGTGGTGATCACAAATCTTTTTTGCAAATTTACAAATTGTGTAATTGAGGAATGTTTGGATCAAATTGCGATTTGTTGTTCGATTTTTGAGTATCAATATCTCCATTTTGCTCAGTTTTGCAAATTGCAAACAAATAGTCGTAAATTACGAAATCCCAAGTCAAGGTATAAATCGTAATTTGCAGCACATTTTTTGTGATCTGATCTAAGAATTCTTTCCGTGTGTGATCACAAATCTTTTTTACAAATCTACAAATTGAGCATGTATGCCAACTGAGGAATATCAAATTACGATTTATTGCTCGCGATTAGTGTTTTCTCTCGTTCGAATAATTGACACAAGAGAGATTTATGATTTTTAAGTATCAATGTCATCACTTTGCTCAGTTTTGCAAATTGCAAGATTTGAAAATAGCCTTTTATTTAACATTCTTATTAAATAAGTCACAAACTATTGTTACGGACTATGGTGTAAATAAATAATTGTTATGTTCAGTTAAGCAATGGAAAGAAGTGCATTCCAATAAAAAAGTTAAGCCCTTATAATGATAAAATAAATTTAATCATGGACCTGCGGGACATATATGAAATTAGGGGACATAGTTTTACGGCGGGACACTTAAGCGACAAAAGTTATTTTGCTGGACAGTCCCGCGCCTGTTGGGACGTCTGACATCTCTACCTAAGGGTTAGTAGTAATCTACGCTAAGCTTTATATTTTTCTAGACTCTATACAGGGTGATTCGTATAAGATGCACCAAAAAGCTTGAGCGAGTAGGTTGGGTTAGGACAACAAAAAATCGTGTAGGAGGGGGGTCTATTTCCCCCCGTTTAAGCAGGCGGTGCAATTTAAAAAAAAGTACTTAAAACATAAAAAAAAAAACATTTAAAAAAAACGGTAGGACATAACGCCATGCTATACCTTTTTGGAAAGCCAGAAATAGACCTCCCCTCCCATACGATGATTTTCTTGTCTTAACCAAACTTACCCCCTCTAGCTTTTTGGTGCAGCTTATACGAATTACTCTGTATAGTTTGAGTAGTTTGGCTGGGTATGTATGGACTTATGTGTGACTGTAGGATTGGTAGCAGAACAGATCTTTAGGTACCAAAAACAATATTCAGCACCCATACAATATCCTTAGTAAAATGTATATATTTGTTCCTCGTCTTGAACCTGATATTATTCCTGAAGATATTGTTTCTCATCTAGTGTCTAAAAACTGTATCTCTAACAAAATGTCCATCAAATACACCAAAATAAGTAAGACAAATAGCTTCGTGTCGTCTTTCAAAATAGTAACTCAATCTTCGTATTGTGATTCAATTTGCGGTAGATGTAATTGGCCTAATGAAGTTCTTATAAAGGAATTTACTACTAACAGAAAGAACAATCCTAAACACTCCCTACATAATATAATTTACAGTGCATTTGTGCTGTTTATTTAATACATGTCGGTAACCATCGACTAAAATTATGCGTCTTAGAAGGGTACAACAACATCTAACTGATGAGCCCAATTGTTGTACCTGGGCGAAACGCATTTGGACTAAAGGTCGCAAAAACTTTAAATTGAATTTATATTCAAAAGTCCACTTTTTACTCTTCATTCTTGAGTAGCAATCTCATAGTAAATAGTAATTCTTATGATTGCTCATACATATTTGACTTTAAAAAGGCTAATTATCAATTGCTCTCTGAAAAACTAGTTAGTTCTGATATTGGTTACATATTATCAGCATGTGCTAATATTGATGAAGCAGTTTCTGTTTTTTATTCAATATTTTGTAGTTGTACGAATGCTTCTATACCCCTTTAAATATCGAAAAACTCGAACGTTTGCCATGCATGGTATACGAAGGAGCTCAGATTACTCAGATCAAGAGAAATAGGGCGTGGAGAACTTACTTAAAAACTAATTCACAAATTGATCACAGTTCTAATATTTCAATTTTTGAAGAGTTCAAAATTCTTTCAAAATGACTTTATACTTAGTATTTAAATGAATTGGAAAGTTTCTTAAAAGAGGATCCTAAGTCATTTTGGAAATTTGTCAACACAAGGAAGAACTCGGACGGCTATCTGGTGAATTTTGTATACGAAAACTGTTCGCTACAAAATAATACAGATATTTGCAACGCATTTTGGAATAATTTTCGTGATTCTTTCGTTGATACGCTTGTCGTTGTTGACGTAGGGTATGCAATAGCATGCCTGTGCAACTGAGCACTGTTTTAGGATATCTCTCATCGTTAAATGATGATTACTCGTCTGGTCCAGACGGATTTCCCCCAATAGTATTAGAAAGGTGCAGATAAAATTGGATAAAATCCTACCTGGGAAATAGATCCTACCAGGTAAAATTTCGACACTCTTTCTCAAACCCATTTAACGCTTTCTCGGGTATACCTCAGGGAAGTCATTTGGGCCCTTTTCTATTCATTCTCGCTATAAATGATGTTGTGTCATGTATAGGTTCTAGTGAAATTCTTATATTTGCGGATGATATGAAGATTTTCAAGACAATAAGAGCTGATCATGATCACAGTCTCTTGCAGGATGATATTGACAGCTTTACTCTATGGTGTGATAAAAACGGTCTTAACCTAAACCCAGTTAAATGCCAAGCAATTACTTTTTCAATAAAACGAGTTGCAAGTGCTTTTAATTATCTTATTTCGCAGCACAAACCTAGCCGTGTCTTTAACTTCAAGGATTTGGGTATTCAGTTTAGTTCTATTTTAGAATTCACAGATTCACAGACATAAATTAAATTGTAAAAAAAGCGAGCTCTATGCATGGATTTATAAAACGCTTTGGCAAAAGAATTTAACGACCCGTAGATTACCCTTTCTCTATACAACTGTTATGTATGACCTCATCTTGAGTATGCCTCTCAAGTTTGGGCACCCTTCTATGAAATTCATAAAAGTCATATTGAATCAATACAACATAAATTCATTCGTTTTGCTCTGAATGGTATCCCTTCCGCTGATCCATTTAACCTTCCACCATATGAACATCGGATCCAACTGCTGCAGGTCCAAACTTTATATCAAAGGCGGGTTAATAATGACTTAATATTTCTTTAGCAACTTTTAAGAAAATTGATACTCCTGACTTGTTAGCCTGTGTTGGCATAAATTATTGCAGAGGATCTCAACACCTGCGAAGATTTCAACTGTTACATGTCGATTTTCATCGTACTAACTACGGAATTCATGAACCTTTAAGCCGTATGTGTAAGCTTTTCAATTTAAAAGCTTCCTCTGTTGACTTTAATATAGGTAAAATGGGATTGAAAATATTGTTTCCAACCAGTGCTTCACAATCGTGACCGTCTTATATATCTATTAGGATACTTTAAATGTTTTTCTTATTGTATAATTTTGTATATTAGGTATTTGATTTTTGTAATTTTGTACACTAGTTGTTTTAATTATTTGTAAGCATGTGTTAGTTTGCATTATTTTACTAACCACTAACACATGCACTTGTGATGAGCCCTTGTCTGTAGGTTGCAGCTTGATCTAAGCTCTCTACAACATAAAATCTGAAGTGTTAAGAAAAAAATGAGTACGATAATTCAATTTACTTGAGTAAAAAAAAAAATATTCTTCATGCCATTCAACCAAGTGGTGAAATTTTTTAGTTTAATGGATGAATGATTTATTGATTCATAATTTATTCTGTTTGAAAAAACATGCAAAGCTGGGCCTTTTTTAATCTTTTTTTTTTAAACATTTATTAAATTTGTATTAAGCTCTATCTATCCTTCAAAATAATAATAGGTTATGCTTTGTAACTGTCACAAAATCAATCATTAAAAGTTTCAATGATGTGTTTCAACGATAGCTATAACTGTGCAGTGTGCACGGTGGTCTTAATAGGGCTGCATTTTTTGGACCGAAATTTACCGATACTCTCGGTAGTATCGTTTGGTATCGGCAGAAAATTTGAATATTATTATTAATTAATTACAAATAATCAATTTTTGTTATTGGTTTCTCGGAAAAGTCTCTCATGATTTAAAAGACATTTTCAGAGCTATTTTCTTTAGCAGGGGAAGGCTTAGGTAGTTGTCAGGCTTGGTTCTCTTAAGTGATGACCCCGCGTCAAAATTTTTGTGCAGAATTCTTAATCGGAACTTTACTAAGATATTGTGAAACAAGCGTTTAAAAAATTGCTAAGTAAACATAATAAACTTCAGTTATGAATACCAAGCGAATTTAATAGATCAAAAACATGTAACCAAGTCGAGAATTTTATTCTGGTTGGCGAATCAGACTAGAATGAAACCAGACGAGACCGATACCGAAACCAAGACTTTGTTATACGAGACCAAACGAGACTGAGTTATACGAGACCGAGACCGATACCGAGACTCTACTGGAATTTTTCGATTTTGACGATATCGAGACCTACAAAAGTATTATTTGGTTTCGTATCGTGGCCATCCCTGGGTCTTAAAGACACGTCAGATTTCACTAAAATGGATCCAAAAAGTAAAGGTAGAGCTAGAATAGCCGGAAGCTAGCGTACGTGGTCGTTCAAAACCGAGTGAAAACAAGAAATTTATATGACGCGCACATAATTGCGAAATGGTACTCTACGTTAAGTTTCGTTCACTCCTTCCGTCGGACATGAGAGCGCTTACCGACCGCTCTTTCGTTAATGGACGTATGCAAAATTGCAAATCAAATTGTGGAAGCAAACTAGAAAGAATTTGGCGCTTGGTGCATAGTTTTCAACTCCTTTTTTTTCTGTTTGATTTATGAGTGAAGAAAAATTTTATTTTTTCCTTAAATTAATTTATTCCACATCGATCATTCGTGGTTTTGCAAAGTAAAATCACCTCTAGTGGCGAATTCGGTGAATGAACTATACCTTATGCGCTCCCAAACCAAACCAAACGTGAATTCGTAGCGAATCATTCGCAAAAGTACAAAATATGAGAACAACAAAAAACCCTCGTTGGGAAATGTTTCATGTTGATTTGGGAGAGCCTTGAAATTCATTCGCCGAATTCACTAATAGAGGTGAATAATTAAGTATAAGCCTTTTATATTCTGTGCTGAAATAAGTATAAGAAAATTATCATTCTACAAACAATTATTTTATTTTTTTTTTTTTCGTTTTCATCCACTTAGGTGCATTATGGATGACTTGGGAAATTGACGTTTCGGAAAGCACATTTTAGTTACTTTTGACAGAAGCTTCCGCCAGCTTCCGCCTATTCTAAATCTACCTTAATGATGTTGATCTGTTGGAAATGATCTCATTCTTAATTATGAAACCCCAAAATCTTACCTGATCTCTTTTTTGAGTGATAGGCATTATATTGAATGAATGCGTGAAGGCAATTTGACGTGGCTGAGAAAAAAATTGATCAAAATCAACGAAAGATCCCACTATAATGATCTATGTCTGTTTGGAAAGATATAAATCTGTTCTTGAATTTTAAGTTGATTGAATAGTTTTTGAGATATTAATTTTCAAATTAAAAATTTTATTATTATGTTATTGCTGATTTGACCCCTAAAAAACTATTTTTAATACGATTTAAAATCAATATTGCCTTAGTTTCAATTCGATACCAGAACCGTCTCTGTAGACCGAAAATTTTCCAAGAGACAAAACATGGCAATATTATTTTGAATTCAAATTTCTTGCTCAAAAACTAATTTTGTGGCGTTTATGGATGTTTTTTTATTTGAAATTCAATTCTATATAATCATATTTCATTTCCGTTAAGAAAAAAATATTTGAAAATCTGTTTTTTTTTTTAAGATTTCACTGGCTTTTTTTTCGAGCATATGCTAGTGAAACCGAAAATGGTCGTTTTCAAAATTGAATTTCAAATAAAAAACACTTCAAAACATCGACTAAAATTATGCGTCTCAGAAGGGTGCAACAACATCTAACTGATGAGCCCAATTGTTGTACCTGGGCGAAACGCATTTGGACTGAAGGTCACTTTAACCTTAAATTGAACGCTTCATTAACGCCACAAAATTAATTTTTGAGCAACACATTTTAATTCAAAAAGCTACTTATATTGAGATAAGAAAAAGATTAAAATTAATTTTTGTTTATTTTGTCCGTTACTTAAGTGAAGTCTTATTTTAGCGGGAAATTGAATAGAAAGAAAACCAGGCGAGCTACGAAATCGCGGTTTGGTGATTTATCTAGAGGATTCTTCAAATAGTGGCGAACAAAAATTTTGGATTTAGTCATTTTTTTAGATTTAAAGGCTTGACTTTTAGCTAACTTTTTACCTAGCGGAAATTTGAATTCCAAATAATGCGTTAGAGCTTCAAATTTTTGGTATGAGCAACAAATTAGGATAGGCATAAACTTGATGCAAACAAAATATTTGAAATTTTTTTTAAAGAAAGATTTCGCTGGCCTTTTTCTAACTTCACCGGAAATGCACTTTTTAAAAAATTATCCATAAAAGACAAAATTAATTTTTGGGCAACAAACTACCATTTAAAAAGCTACAATTAACAGAATTATGATTTTAAGATTTTCGTCCGCTTACTTCAGTCTTATTTTAGCGGAATTTTGAATTATTCGAAAATTACCTACCTACTCCAGCTAAAAATTTTTGGTTTGAGCAACAAATTAGCATTTAATTAGCTACAAATCCAGATGTCGATTTTTTTAGATTCCGCCAAAAAGTATACGCCAAGATATGTTTTTCGCTTAACTGAAACTTTGAGCCTGTTTGCAAGACAACTTTTTCTTGAAACAGTCTAATTAAACAGACTTTCATTGTTCGTATTTTGTATGTTCATTGTATCTTCACAACAGCTATTTTGACAGATTACAGCAAGAGCAATACAATTCTCTCAATCTCTTCTTAGTTTTAAATGCCGCTTTTTCGAAATTTCCACTTGAGCAATTATTCCAACCCAAAAAGAAAGCAGTGCAAGACCGATTGCGACTTATTTAACACAAAGTGGCTTATTATTGCAATTTATACCCCATTTAATATATTTCAATAAAATACTTTAATCATTAAGAAAAAACAAAAAGTAATATGGCGTGCAACACCAACACCATCACTGAAGCGATACAAAGTATCATTTACCTTCTCGTTGCTTTAAAAAACATCTCTGATTGTTTCAGGTTTTACATTAAAACTCCCAGTTTACACCCGAAGGAACCCCAAAGCTAAAACAGACAAAGAACAAGGAGATAAAAGTTTCAAACAATGGCCTACTTAGTGTTGAGAGTTGAGACTCAAACACTCAAAGACTCGGTATCATCAACCAGATGGCTAGATGACTTGCTAAGTTTGGAGAATCTTCCATCAAGCACATAACCACGTTGGAGTAAATGTAGTACCAAAGTAAAGGTACTTAAGCACAACAATGTAACGCGCACATCAACATTTCATCATCTTCATCCTGAATCAGAGTGTAATTATTATTATTGTTATCCTTGGAAGATATGCCCGAGCACGATTCTTTTGTTGATGGCTATAGCTGGTTAGTGCTCCCATACTGGTGCACCAAAAAATTGAGTGATGATGATGTAAAGTAGGTATACGAAGGATATCATTAAATTCACATTCACCAAGCCATCTCTGTGTCTCTGTGGTATGTACAGTGGCTAGAATTAGCGAAGTTCTGGCAGCCGCATGCACATCTCTTCGTGACAATAGTGTTTAAGAGCATATGCATGTCTGCTCAGTTGAATGCATGAGAATGGGAGTGGGAGAATTATTTGCAACGTGACGTGAAATTTGTATTGGTTTAGCTTTTTGCTGTTATCTCAGGTCTGTATAGTTATAACTGAATCAATTTTAAACAACAGTGGCGTTTTTCTAAAAAAAACTAATAGGCCGGGAGCTGGATATAGAGTTGGATTGCGAAAAATGTGAGTTCATTAAAAATATCAAGAGTGGAATAGGTAGAGTGATTTTTCCTTGTTATTATTTTAGGTTAGGTTGAAATGAATGCCAGTCATGAAAAACTGACACAGTTTGCCCATTATTTTATGAATCTCGGAAGCCATATCTTAATTAATAAAATTTTGACCCCGATTTATTCCCATAAGTCCCATAAAATCCCCAATTTGGCTTTGGTTTAGGTAGACGCATTTAAAGGCGATTGAGGTGAAAGTTTATTAAACTGAAATATTTACTATAGTAGGTATAAAATAGGCCCATGTGATATGATATATTATTTTACGTTTATTTTTAATGCTTAATCTTATGACACCAAAACGATATAACTACTCTATACAAATTTATAGTCCTTTTTATGTAAAAATAACATTTATTAAGTTTCTACAGCAAATTACTATATTTTATATAAAATAAAATATAATGTGAATACAATAAATTGAAATATAAACGAGTATATTTACTTAAACAAATAACGAAAAACTTCTTTTCGTGAGTTGGTTTGCCAGATTTTCAAAACCATTATGAGCTCTGCAACTTTCCATTGGCTCGGAACATATTCTAACCTTAGAGCGGCATTTAAGAGGTTAATAAAATCCTTAAAGTGAGAACATTTATAAAATAAAATTTCGGCCGTGATCAAGTCATATTCTGGAGCTTTATTGGACCTAAGCTTTTTCTGCTGTCAGATTTTCAAGGTAATTTTCAACTTCACCGGTTTTTCAAAACTCATATTCTCGTTTTAAGCAAGTTACCCAAGCGATTTAAATTAGCATTGTGTTGAGGAGCACGGGTTAGCTGCCTTTTCTTGCGTGCTTTTCGTTTGTCTTTCACTTAAACTTCACTGTCAGACTGAAAAGTCAATTTTTCAGGGTTTTTTTTTAAATAGGTTTATCCTGCTGCAATCTTTTTCGTTGTAGCTTCCTCATTTGTTTCAATCTTCAATTTAGTGTGATGCTTTGTATGGGGAGGGCTTGTGTGTGTACTACGCATCAATCGATCTGTCAGACCCACGCGGGTATAAGTGTAACAATTTTGGGCAGGTACATGTGTCTATGGAGCGCCACCTGGAGGCATTTCAATATCTTCCACGCTGAAAGTTTTTTTTTTTGAGACCGTTCGCGAGTATAAGTGTTATTTAATTTGGCGCGAGTATAGAAAGGTTAATCTTTTATTTCTTGCGGATATTTTATATCTTTGATAAGATGTATTATTCCATGCTGCTTTTTGTATCACATTAACAAAATTATAAATTAAATAATTATTCAAGGTCAAGAAGCGTTTGTGATGATACCCTTAAATCAACGTCGTCCTCGAAATCTTTCTTAAATCCATGCCATTTGGCTTAACCGTTTGTTAACCTGGGTGGTTTTTCAATTTTAACAATGCTTTCACTAACAGTGAGTATGACGGCAGAATGATCTGAGAAGAGGTCATAGCTCTCTGAAATTTCAACACGGTTAGAGGGTAGTCCTTTTACCATGAATACATCGATTAGGTCAGGTATTTTTGACGGATCAGTTGGCCAATAAGTTGGTTTGCCAGCGAATAAAAGTCAGAATTATTTCCCATTCCTGCTTCACATAGCATTCAACCCTTTTGAAATATGCATCTTGAGGTCCAGGTGCCTTGATGCATTAAAGTCACCACTAAAAATTAAGTTTGGGAATAGTGACTTTATCAATGTAGTAAATTCAGTCTTATCAATTTTGCAACGCGGAAGGCAATATATCAAAGAGAATATTTTTTAGTTCTAACCTGTACACAACTCAAAAGCATTGATTCCGCCTCTATTTTGAGGCCTATCGAGTATTCAATGCATTCTTTTATATACAATGATGATCCACCTCTTGCTTTGTTTGACGGATGAACAGTGTGTTTCTGATATCAAACATAATATATGTAGTTCTACAAGATTTTGCTATTATTCGTTGACATTCCAAATACATAAGAATTTTAAGCTTTTCCATAATATATTTTTTAAAAGAGGTTTGGGTCGAAAACAATTTTCGAGCTTACTTAACCTATCAAAGATAAGTTTATTTGTGTCACTTTAAGTTTTGACATATGTAATTATTGAAAAGACTTTCGAAACCGGGTCTGCTGTTCAGTGTCGTTATTTACGGGTATATTTTTTGCCGCTGTTCGGGCATATGTTTCTGCATTTTCTTATTGCTTTGATATTTTCCCCGAAGGTACTGACACTGTTTTCTATTTCATACGGATACTAGGTTTTTCAACTTTCGTAGATTTGGAAGTCTTGGGAATTTAAGTTTCTAATTGCCTTGGTTGGTTTCTTTCTTTGTTTTTGGGCAGATTTTAATCGTGGATTTTGTAATTACTTAACGTCCTTACAGCCCCTATAGTTTGCCTGGTGATTTTCATTACAATTAACGCACGTCGTTGGACTTTCACTTTTTTCGTTGCAGTCAAATGTTTTCCAGCGCATTTTACACACCTTGGCTCTTTTTTTGCAATAAGTTTTATTGTGATTGAATTCTTGGCGTTTGCACTGAGGGATAAACCTTCTTTCATCTAGTTTTTCAGTCTTATTGAACGAAAGTATAAATAGTAGGTGAACACGTTGTACCACTGTCGCTTCACACTCCTTTTCCTGTTTCTCTCTTTTGCCAATGTTCATAGCGTCTAAGATTTTGAGGTTGCGCTCTTTTAGATCTCTAATGATATTGTCTTTTGAACATGATGCGTGTAGACCTTTTGCCACAACACGTAAGAGTTTTTCCGACTTATTTTCATATTTTCATAGGTATACCATTCTACTTTTTCTTTGTTTAGTTTCCATGACAGAAGACGATAACTTTCGGGGTCTTTCACACAAACTTTTCATTTGTTGTTATTAAGTGAAATAATTTTAAAAGACGAGATTGTAATAACGCCTTTAATATGGTTTGCAACTTAACAGGTTTCTCTTTTACAGTCGCATGTTTTGGTGAAGCCCTTATTTCAAAAGAAGAGGCTGCCTCAGGTGAAGAGCCAGCTTTACGCTTTTTACTTAGTCTTTTCTTTGAGGACCTCTCCGTTTCACGTGCTAGCTCTTCTTCGTCCGTTTCATATCTACAATTATTGACTTGTGGGAAGCTAGACTTTGAGTTTATTGGAGGATTTTTGCTTCTCATTTTCTTTGCGAAGAAGATCAACTTCTCTCCTTAGCTCTTGATAAAGTTCCATTACTTGATCAAGTCTTTGTCGAAGTTCGTTATTATCTTTTTCAAGATTTTTTGTTTTATCTGTCTATTGTGGCGCGCGCAGGCGTGACGGGTGGACTCTTTTGCCCGAATTTTGATGGGTTTGCACTCGATTTACATGATGGTGATCGGTATACCCTTGCACTTTTTAGGAATTGATTTATTAAATGCAATAATTGGCTCTTCCCAGAATTCATAGAGCCGACCTCCGAAGAGGGTGGATTTTCCAGTGAACCTGGACTGCCACCAGGGGTACTATATCTTATTGTTTTGCTCATTGCATACTTATGTATACATCAGTCTTAGTATACGGAGTTTGGATTTTAGTCGCCTCTAACGACAGGCATGTCTACCTCGGGTATATTCTTTCCCCTTACCCGCAAGGAGGATGCGGAAATGTGTAGATTCGGACTGAAATCTGTGAAATCCGATATTTCGCTCTTGTGGGAAGATAGTATTAGATGAATATTTTGCAGGTGAATACTTAAATTTTTAGGAAAAAGAAAAAAAGATACAAAAAAGAGTACATAAAAAAAAAGAGAACACAAAAAAGAAATTCATGAAATAAGAAAGAATAAGAAAGATTGGAGTCAAAAAAGAGAACATGTTTTCTTTAAAAGAGATGTTCTGGAAACCCTACACTGTCGAGCATCTCTGGTAGAGACGCGCAACAGTTTAATACTCGTATTCACTTTTGTTAGGTGCCGGAGAGTGACATTCCCGATTATTGTAAACCTGATGAACTCGCTAGAAATGAAACATTAATACCTATTTTATCTGAAAGAATAATTATTGGTATACCCATCGCTACTTGTAAACTTTTGCTGAAGCAAGATGCTTTTGAGAGAACAAACATTAGGTGGAATAACATCACTCCTTGTTTGGCCACAAAAATAATATGGCCAAACCTTGATTTAAAGCGCTCAACGTGTTTAATATCTCTTAAGCAACTGCACATCAGCTCTATTGTGGGTGTCATAACAGGACACCTGTTTAATAGGCAGGCCAGGCACGGAACGGAGCTTGGCATACTTACAAATGATTTTTGTAGAAGCTGTATAGACGAGGATTAGGAAGAAACTATTCCTCACCTTTTCTGTACATGCCCAGCACTTTCCAACAGACGTAAGCTCCACTTACGAGACTACTTCTACAACGATCCTAGTGATCTGGAAAACATGGAGATAAACATTCTCGCACTCTTCGTCAGGAGCTCCAAGTGGTTTTAACGAGTAAAGAAGGAATCTTCCAGTATCATGTGGTATCACAATGGACCAACTTTTGGTCTAGGTGTGTCAGTATTTATTTACTGACAGCCACTTCTGCCTAACCTAACCTAACTATAAGTTGAACAGTTAAGATATTTGCAAACTCTTTAGCTTGTACAAGTTTCGAACAAATTTTATTTGAATAGTTTGAATTTTGTTCTTATGGCTGACCACGTTCATAAATGATTTTTGTGTAAGGGGAATCCCACAATCCATTGTTAAGTCAATTTAAAAAAATTAAATGCGAGTTTTTTAAAGTGTCAGAAAGTAAAAAAAAGGGGTAAAAAAGACAATATATTAGATTTTTAATGCGTAAAGAAAGGAAAAATCTTCAAGTTTGGACAAAAGAATACAAAACCAGAAATATTTGTTGGTTTAATGAACTAACTTGAACAATCCATTACCTTGAACAGACGTGGTTTCGTTATGTTCAAGTTCACGAGGATCCACTGTAACACCAAAATAGCATCAAAACCACATTTTTTTTAAACTTTAGATTCGAATATCTCAAAAACGCGACGTGCTACAGCAGATCTGAGGCCAGCTTCGAATTCAACAAATCAAAAACCATCAGAAAAGTATAAGGATCTTGATTTTTATCAAAGATTCAAATTTTGTCACACACTACCTAATTAATTACGTCTATTTACTTGAGCCCAAATCGGTTATCGCAGAAAAAAAACAAAGACAGATGTCTTGGAAATTTTATATACTTTAAATTAAGATAGCCATAAGTGAATATCTTCAAGAAATTTCCCCTCCTGCTTGAATGGGGGGAGATAGACCAATCCTTCACCGTTTAACAATGTTTGTACTACGATCCTCTAAAATATCCTACCGTTATTTTATGTCACGGTGCCATAATATAATGGTCATTCGTATGGAAAAATATTTGTTAATAAGGGTATTCATGCAACATCGTAAATTTACAAACTGTGTAAGATCATAATTTTACGCAAAGTTTGCATAAACGACCTTTTTTAAACATTTGATAAAATGCTACGTAATTCAATCAGAGTAAGCGTCACAATGACGTTTGGATAAGTTTAACCAGTTTGGTTAATTTTACGCAACAAAATCCTTTGATAAGTTTAACCAAATTGTGTAAATCATTTCCCATACAAAATTTGACAGTTCATTAACCAAAAGATAAACTTATCCAATTTGTAAACTTATCTAGGGTTTTAAGAAGTTGCATGAATACCCTTCATATTTTTGTAGATTACATTGTAATCTATGAACTTAGAGTTATTATTATTTTATGAAAGCTTCATTACTTAAGAGTTAAAAGCAAAAATCTTGATTTTTGGATTATTGACGAAATTTTTCAAAAACTTATATCTTTAAAATTGTCACTATTAGAAAAAATTTATATTTTTGTATATAAAAGGTAAAACAGTGCACAAACTTTACATGCAAATGTTTTCGATAACACTCACCATTTCTGAGTTCTGATAAGCAAACAGGTGGTACTTTCGTCGTTTTTTTCAAACGCCGATATCTTATGAACCATCAATGGGAGAAAAAAAAATTTTATTATATTTTTTTAGAAAATCATGTTATCTACAAGTTTTTCTACACTCTTTTTAATACCATGTACCGCTTCAAAGTTATAAGCGAAAAACCAGTATTTTTGACATTTAACCTTGAAGCCTGATTTCTTTGTAGACGTTCGCATGCGTTTCTTAGGCACAAATAAAAATAATTGCATTTAAAAATCTTCGTAGTACCTCATGGCATGATGGTTAGTGCGTAGGACTGTCATACCAAAGGTCTGGGTTCGATTCCCAGCCACTGCCACCTAAAAACTTAAATGTTTTTTTCCGAGGTACTACCTCTTGCGAGGAACTGACAAATACTCCAAGAGTATATACTTGTCATGAATAAGTGCTTCTCATCTAGCCGTTCGGACTCGGAAAAAAATCCATTTCATGCCAATAACACGCACACAGGAATGGTTGAGAGTTGTAAGTCACTAAGCCTTGGTTCTCCACGAGCTGTTGTGCCACCAAATTTATTTATTTATTTTATTTAAAAATCTTCACTTGGAACCTTTCCGCAGTGAAAGTACATCTTTTCTGGGCTATACATTTGAATCTATGAATTCATCTCGTAATATGTCATGTAGGTATACATTTGTACATTAAAGAAATATGTATATAAGTAGATGCAAAGTTGTTCTTCGACCTGATTTTTTGCTTGTCGCTCCCACTTGCCATGATGCTGAACGTCGTTTTTCTTGATATATTCCCCAAGGAGAACACTTCCACGAGTTAACATTGCCTTTGCCTTACAATCTTTGCAACCTTCTTTTGATTTCCATTGTGATCGAACAACGGAAGGATTCAAAATTAGTCCCAAAGATTCTTCTTGGTACCCGTACTTTATTATGTAAGCACTTGTGCAAAAGCTAAGCACATTTTGTCCTACTTCCGTAACAACTCTGTTGACTACCTACACCGTCCTCGCCGTTGGCGACGACAACAAGGACGAGCAGCACAAGGATGCTGTTGGCTGTTGCTTTCTTCCCTTAGGAAGAACATCCCTAGGGTGAGCCACCTACTTTCTCTCTCTGTCTTCCTGTAGAAAATCTTGAATGCAGTGACTAGGAAAATGTACGATTTGTCACTTGTCAATGATGATTACCTCGCAGAGGGGTTCCGCCAGGGAATGTTTTTCCATTCATTCCTAACAACTTCTTAATAGGCTGATCTAGGAAGAGGGTTGAATGTAGAACAAAACGTTTTTTTTTATTTTACCGAGTAATTCCTATGAACATACTCACACTAAGCAAGCTAATAATGATGATGATAGAAGGTATGCTGTTCAAAATACAATTCGTGTCCGAAATTGAAAAAGAAAAAAAAGCAATCGTAGCTTAGAACTACCAAAATAATTTAATGCCGCATCTGACCCACTACTCTTCGAGTTTTTCTTTTTCTGATTCTTGAAAAATAGGCATTTTTTTTTTTGGAGGCTGGAAAGTTTTTTTTAATGAGCAATATAGATATTTTCCAAGTTTTTCAAAACATGTCAAAAAAATGTATTTTTTCAGAGGCTTCAACCAAATACTATTTTTCGATATTTAAATAGACATTCTATACAAATTGATTTTTTTTTTCTTAAACACATTTCATTCAACTATTTAAAATTATTTTAACTAGTATTTTCGAAATAGGAAAAAAATACAGCTTTTAGAGTTTCGGTCTCAGAGACCATACGCTAGTATAAGTGTTATTTTATTTGGCGTATAGAAAGGTATAGAAAGGTTGAACCACCTCCACTTCCCGATTGCAACTATGTTGAAACTTATCTAGCAATCAGTTTTAACGATGTTATAAAGCGTGTTGCAGAGGTAACTTTCCGGCGAATTTTCCTGGATATTCCGCGATTTTAAACCGGTTATCTGTTCACCGTACAAACTCGGAAGATATTTCTCACACTTCATAAAAATCTTATATTTTGCTGTAGTATAAAAAAATTGAAAGAAAAATTCTGAAAATTGCACAAAATATTACCGTTTTTGACGAGATACTGTAAAAACCGAAAATTGAGTTACAATCAACAAATTATTTTAAAGTTTGCAAGTTATTTAACTTTGTATCGAAGGTACAATCCCAGAGTTCTATACCATAAGTCCATTATGTATTTACTTGCGTGTATAAAATGAACTTATTTTCAATATTAAGCTTAGAACATTTACCGAGTAGCCATTTTATATATCTTAATTTATTTTTTAATTCTTCACATTTAATTTTTACGTGCGGCTTCCATTTAAATTTCACTTTAGTTGGTCATTCCCAGATATTTTGCCTCATTCACAAATGGAACAGGACCGTTATTAAGAATGACGGGTAGTCTATGGCCGAGTCGTGGGCCGAGATTTCTGAGACTCTTTTTGACGTTTCTTTTTAGCATTTTTCGTAATTTCGTATTTTTCCTATACAGACTGTAAAAACCGCTTTAACAGTAAAGAAAACTGTCAATTTTGCATCGAGCGTCGAGAAGCTCCGTGTAATAGCTAGCGCGTGACTCAGGTAATGTGAAATAAGGCCAAACGAAATAAAACCAAATCTCAAATTTGGCCTAATTTCAGTTTGAAAATGGAAACAAGGCCAAATTGGCTTTATTTTCATTTCAAAACTGTAATTAGGCCAAATTTTGTTTGGAAATAAAGCCAAATGGTTTCGTTTCAATATTTTCAAGGCTTTGCATACATCCATCCTCACACAAACCCCAAATCCTATAGCGAATCCAAGCAGGGGGGTTGCACACCTCAATGTTTATGCGATATTGGCATAGTTCGTGAAAAGTCACAAAAATAATTCTTTTGTCAGAAAAACAAGAACAGTTATCATTTCAAGAATAATACAGAATTAAATTTTTTTTACTATAGTTTCACCGTAAAAATAATTTTGAAATTGATTTGATGATTTTGTGAAAATTTCTGACACCGTACACCGAACCAGATTACAAATTCCCATATATGTGCTCTTCGAAAGGTTACTAAGTAGTCCTAAAAGGTCAGGTAGAAACTGTTGCAAATTTGAGGGACATTTAATTTAAATTTTTTTACAAAAATGTATACTGTAACCATGAAAAAAATTTGAAAATTTATTTTTAAAAATGTATATATGTATGTCACCAATGAATTTAGGTGACTTTTAATGAGAATTTAGTGACCTTTGAAATGGCTTATTTGTTTCTTAAGATAACCAAAATGAGGTACCTACAAATTTTGTTCAGTAACCTGGAATGACTTTGAAAAAAACTTTTAAAGTCTTATTAAAACAAATCCATAACGAATTACTGTAGCTTGTTGACCTTTTACTAGCGGCCTTTTGGATTGGGTGCAAATTACAATACCGTCCACAAGAAAAACTCGCATTCTCATTTCTCATACCCAAATTTGAGTAGGTATTTGAGATTTTCGTTGATATTTGATTGTAAGGTGAGATTTTGTAATGGCGATATTATATTATTACTTACATATCTGTGATATATCATTTTTCTAGATCTAAAAAATAATGCAGTGTCGATATTTTAGATATTAAATACTTAGATAGAAAATTCGGGGGGGTACCTGGAAAAACTTCTACAATTGATTAAGTAAAAAAAAAAACAACAACACATTTTACAAGACTTTTTTATTGAACGATTAATATTTACAATTTTGCAGTACCTCGTGGCATGATGGTTAGTGCGTAGGACTGTCATGCCAAAGGTCTGGGTTCGATTCCCAGCCGCTGCCACCTAAAAACAGAAATGTTTTTTTCGCGAGGTACTGCCTCTTGCGAGGAACTGACAAATCCTCCAAGAGTATACTTGTCATGAATAAGTGCTTCTCATCTAGCCGTTCGGACTCGGCAAAAAACTGTAGGTCCCCTCCATTCCTGCCAAAAAATACGCACACAGGAATGGTTGAGGGTTGTAAGTCACTTCACGAGCTGTTGTGCCACCAAATTTACATATTAATTTATTTATAATATTTACAATTTGCTTAATGTTAGTTATCTTAAAGTGTATGTACATTGATTATTAAATATATGTTGGCACAATAGGGGACCTAACTTTTTGCATTGAGAATTTTTGCTAAATTTACATTTAATTGTCATTTGTTTATTTCTTATCTTAATCTAATGGCTGCTTCACTTCTCGGAGTGTTCAGGTCCGGTTGTCATTGATGTGGTTGGTCTGGGGGAGAGGGGGTGAGGCTTTCAACCACGGTAGTGATCTGACCTTGGGTCAGCGTAGAAGGGAATGTTCTCTTCGTCAGTTGTTGAAATAATATCCTCATCTAGTAGTTCCATCGCAATTCGTTCTATCAGAGGGTTCAGGTGGTTCATCAGATTTTGTAGAGAGTCCGTTCTGTTTTCGCATTAGCGGATAGATGCTATGGAAGACAAAGTTGGCTTTTCTTAGTACAGCTGCTTTGTTAGGATTGTATCGGTATAACTTGTTGAACTGTATTCCCAGGTATTTGACGTTATTTCTTGCTGACAGTTGAGTTCCTTATGGAAGGTGGTGGCTGAGCATTCTCTTCTACTTCCTGAGCCACTTGGTCGTCTGAAACAGGTCAGTTCGGATTTGGCCGAATTGATTTTGAAGCCCCAGTGATGGCAGTACTCTTATAATAGTCTGACATGGGCTTCAACTCTTCTAGCTGCAAATATCGTTGAAATCGACTTGGCGTATGTGAGGGAGTCATCGGAAAACTGCACGAATTGATTTGATATTGGAAATTTTCAACGTGTTTTTTCATGAAATAAATAAAATTAATTATTTTGATTAACTTAAAAACACTTTTTTGAAAAAAGGAATTATTTTAAATAACTTAAAAACACTTTTTTTAAGTTATTCGAAATAATTCCTTTTATTTATCGGCACGAATACAAAACTTTCCCCATATCACAAGTAAAAATTATTTTTGGGTGCAATACTTTATTGAAATTTTTAGAAACGTGACCCCCACCCTTGGGTAAAATCTAGATTCGCCCTTGTTAAGTACTTCAATTTTCAATTCAATAGCGTTATCACCAATTATTTTGATTCGATTGAATTTGATGCCTTGAATGGTTAATTTAGCGAAAATTCGCTATTCGTAATCTGGCATTACATAAGTTCGATGCACTATTCCTAATGAGGCCCTTAATTGAGGCAGGGAGTGCAAACCCCACTTTTTTATCAAAATTTTCAACTTTAATCGAAGCTATTTAGTTTGAGATTATCGGAGAAAGCTAAGATATTTCGCAATTCTGAATTTTCGCTTGACTGTATTTGAATGATGACAATTCAAATCCGGCAAACCTCTGGTCGATTACCGATAAAACTCTGTCTTAGTAAGCAGGACAATAATATTAAACCCTTACTGTTTGTACGTACAATGAGTTAGGGTTTAAGGCGGGACATGACACAATTCATGCCGTGTCTAAGCTCGTGTTTAATGTCCAATGGAACCAAACTAAGAAGCAGTGTACGGGTGCCTGTCTGGTTGACTTGGAGAAGGCCTTCGACACGGTATGGTAAGAGGGTCTGACCAGAATTGGAACTAGTAAACCACCGTTATATATGCTTTATGATATGCTCAATGGAAATTTTGTTGTTAAGAGTGGCAATGTGACTTCTGCCACAACCTTCAACATTAAAAATGGTCAGTGGTCAGCTCACCGATTCCATTCAGCATTTTCACCAGCGGTCAGTCTTACTCAAGCAATTGCGTATGCTAACGATCTAATTGCGTACAGAACAGCTCCAGCGATATTGTGCTGACTGGAAATTGGAAATCAACTTTCAGAAATCAGAAACTATCTTGTTTAGGACTCCGTTGCGTGGAGCCACAAGGGATACGAGAAAGAACATTGCACAAGCTGGTGATCATTGGGCTAAATGGATATCTATGGCGTGTAAATGAATGGTAAAGCACTATGGCATCTTGATGGATCAGTATTTGTATTTCAACAGACATATAAATGCTGCTTTGACCAGAGCTAGGGTAGTGGAGCTTTTGCCCTGAGGGAACGGTTGTTTTATAGCAGCTGACTTGACGGCAGGATGAAGATGATTTGTTACATGGCCCTCATCCGGCCGATGATTGCCTATGGATGTCCGGTTTAGTCCAATGTTGCCCCATCTCAAATGGAAAAGATTCGGGTGTTTGAGAGGCAATGTTATAGACGCTAACTTGGCGTACACAGAACACCAGAGTTGGAGTACAAATATTATTATTCTAACCTAGTTCTATACAACGGCGCCAACATAAGCAGGATAGATAATTTTTTGCTGAAACTTATTCGGGGTCACATTGCAAGAGCTATGTTCCCGACAAGTTGATTAATTTTTGGGGCTTATCAGCTTTAGAACGAATACTATGATAGTGTGTGGCTAAGTGGTTTTATTCCACCCGATGCATTCCTCTATCTATCTAGACATTGGAGGGCTAATCCAGGATATAGTGGCAACTTCTTTACAATTGAGACGTCCTCGTAGAAGACGGAGATGATCACCTTCGGTTCAGTAGGACTGTGTCTGATCGGGACCGAAG
The DNA here is from genome assembly GCA_946251815.1 of Dasysyrphus albostriatus. Lineage (NCBI taxonomy): Eukaryota > Metazoa > Arthropoda > Insecta > Diptera > Syrphidae > Dasysyrphus > Dasysyrphus albostriatus. The sequence goes on from OX276335.1 coordinate 224,114,147, forward strand.
AGATGGGGTAAAACAGGAGAACTTGTTCTGGTGGTTGAAACATGAAAATGAAGTTAGCTCCTTCAGATAACTAAAAGTTGACCTTTGCCTCTCCGGTCATGGCCGACTTACATAGATTAAATTATAGTTAGCTTTGGGCAGGGACAATCAGGATGGCACCAACAAAAAAAAAAACATAAACAAAAACTAAAAACCAAAAAAATCCAAAACCAACAAAAATACAAAAAAAATATATATACAAAGTTTGTAAGTAGTTTTAGGTAGCCTTAAGTAGTTTTAATTGGCTTTAATTTAGTTCTATGTCGTTTGTATGTTTTTTATAAAGCCAAATTAGATACAGATACCGAGTTTTTTTTTTTTTTTTTTTGTGAAAATAAAAACCGACCTTAAATTTAGTATTAAGATAGTTTTTAGGCCGAAAGGCACCAGCAAGTTAAAATAAATTAACTTAAAGCACCCGATCGGGGCCGTAAGTTAGTTATAAGATATTGATGAGTTGGCTAGTTTTTATGAATTTTTGTCTAGCTTTAAGATAGTTTTTAAGGAAATGAAAAATAAAAATGAATTAAAATAAAAAGCGTTTTCAAGTGGATATTAGGAAACAGTTAAAATAGCTCTTGAAAATACTGTCCTATCTACAGTTTTTACCTGTAGAGGGAATAGTATTGAAAAAAAGAAAAATTTTACCAAGAGAATCCTACAAATAGTATACCATTTAATTTTTATCATTTTGTTTTGAATTTTAGTAGAAAACTACAGAGTTTTATTTTGTGAAATAATTAAAAAGTTAAAGTTTTGAATAAAGTTAAAAATAAATTCTTCTTCCCGACGCTTCGTAAAGAGATCACTCATCGTGGTAACGGCCACGAAGAGTGCAATTTCGAAACATCGCGAAGGAGAATCTACATATAAATAATTCTTATTAATTAACGCGGTAAGTTCCGAGAAATGTAATTGGTTTAAAATGATTAATGTCTGCGAAAAGAAAAGTTTAAAGTTTCATAAAGTTTTATTTATCGAACCTGAGAAAATATTACATTATTAATTAAGTATTGAGCTTCAATTCTCCATCAGAATAGTTAATGATTTTGTTTTAAAACACCTCGAAATGAAAGAACAAAATTATCAATGATGACTTACAATTATAGCTACAAAAAAATAAATTTGATAACGCAACAGCTCGTGTAGAACCAAGACCTAGTCACTTACAGCTCACAACCTTTCCTGGTGTGCATGTAGTTGGAAGGGATGGACGGGACCTACAATTGTATGCCGATTGCGAATGGCTAGATGAGAAGCACTTATTCATATCAAGTATACTCTTGGGGGTTTTGTCAGTTCCCCACAAGAGGCAGTATCTAGGAAAAAATATTTCTGATAGCTATAACATATAACTGGGGCCTAAATCTTTTTAAACAGCGGATAACAAAATTATATGCTAGCGTTTATGCACTTGCTAACTTGTAGTTCTTATTAACAAAAATCGCACATGTGATGGGACCATTTCCTACTATATGTATGCAAGCAGTGCATGCATGTGACACATGTCTTGAAAATCACCATAATTTGATGGAGTGGTGAATTTGGTGAAGTGATAAATAGATACTGGAAAGATATCATATCTTTTTAAATAAGAAAAGTTATCAAACGGACAAGTTTTCTATAGGTGTGCCAGTTGACACGTGTGTTAGAGAGCGGATACCAGTTTGTTTGTATTAATACTACTGTTTATGTATAATAAACATATTAATATGTATTTTAAAATACCTCGTTTACTATCCCTAATCAAGTTTACTTTAATTTTTGTTTGTGTACTCTTAATACTTGCAGGTATTAATTGCTTCCAGAGATTTTCCGATCAGCCAAAATATACAGAAGTGAATCCAAGCCAGGACGCACTATTAACATGCAAAGTTATTGATAAAAGAGGATCATGCTCCTGGCAAAAGGATAACAAGGTAATTCAATAAAGTCCTTTATTTTATATAAATTAAATTACTTAATCACGAACGATTGCCATAATTGGGTGTTTGCTCGTCTTGATACCAATAGATAAACAATATCGGTGGGATTATTCTGCGTTTTTACATCGATGATCGAACCTAGTGGCTGAACTGGAATTAAAAGATCCTTTTAGTAGTATTATATTTGTCGTGTGATTGGGCCAATAGTCCAGTACATAAATAGAGTGATTTTACAACTGACCAAATCGAAAAAAATAGAAGCAAGCTGAACTTTTGAAGGTGGTATTGCGGATATTCTAAGAACTTATATCTAAGTTGGCGACCTCTTACTCCTTGCAGGGTGGTGCCCCGCCAACTTTTTTTTTCGTAAGCGGTTCCAAAGATTTTCATGAAATTTTAATAATTTTTTCTTACGCACAAGAAAAAATTTGACATTGCCCACTTTATTTTTTTTTCTCGGAAACGCCAGCTACGATATGCATGAAATTTTCCCAGATCAATCTTATGAACGAGAAAAAAAATTAAAAAACTGGTTTTATTCAAATCCACCCACTTTCACGCACACTTAAAAAATATTTCTTGCTTATTATTATTTGCGAGAGAATCACCCCACCCCTTATGAAAGTGTTCACCAGTCATTTCCAAACCACTCAATAAATGCTTTATTTCAATTTGGTACAACACTTTGGGGACTGATTTGAGCTTTTGATTTTAAGTTGAAAATTGAATCGTTTCTTTAACTAAGTTTTTTGTGACAGCCTGCGTACATACTAAGCCAATCAACAATAATGGTATTTTCGATCAATATGCTATGAATCCGTTTAGCCGATAATGAGAAAACTCAAAATTAAAAACGCGTTCTATGACATATTAATAGTAACTAAGTGCAAAATTGCAAATTTGTTTGTAGTAGATCGTATTAATTTTAGTATATGGAAAAGGTTTAATCAAAATCGTAAGTCATTTTTGAGAAAAAAAATATTTTCCCCTAAAGTTTTTTAACTTTTTTATGGAAGGTATCATTATTTTTTTATATATGTAAAATTTTTTCTAAAAAATTTTTGAAAGTATTAAAAAGCACTAAGTAAGTATCGAGTTTCAAGAAAATCAATCATATAGTTTTCGAAATATTTGATTTTCAAAAAATTTTTGAAACATTTTTTAAGAATCCAAAAAATATTTTTTTAATTTAAGTATACAAAAATATTTAGAGTTTTTGGAAGCCTCTGTATAAAAAAAGATATTGAAATCAGTCATACCGTTTTGAAGAAAATCGAAAAATGATACCATTAATAACCTTTTTTGAAAAATGGTCGTTATTGCATATTATTTGAAAAGCTATCGAGTCGTTTTTGAGAAGAATACGTTTATGTAAAAAAAAAAATTTAAAAAACCCACTATGTACCAAGTTTGAAGAAGATCGATCGGGCCGTTTAGGCTGTAGACGAACAGCATTTAAGTAACGTTGCTTCAATGTTAAAATCTATTATAAATAACGGCTTTCCACTTAATAGCAGTTTAAATGCATTTTAAAGCTACGATGCCCTTAAATTTCCCTAATAATTACGGCTGTATAGTTATAAATGGGAAATTATTTTTTGTCTAGTTTTTACTAAAAAACGTTCTAAAACGCAAACTAGTTATAAAAAAGTCTTCGTAAACGCAAATACAATTAAAAAAGCACCACCTTCCGGATTGTACATAATACAAACCAACCTGCGGAAAGATTTGGTGAGCTTTAGAACTTTTTGTAATAAATGTCAAATAAAACCTTGACAAAGAGAAAATTATGGGAAATTTCCCCTATATAAAGCTCTAAGAGCAATGTGATAAATATAAAAGCGCATGTCTGGCCAAAAGAGGACGCAGTTTTTTTTAAATCGTGAATGAACAAAGTTGGCTGTGGAAGTACCTCGCGGCACAATTGTTTATCCGTTGGATTGTCATATCGAAGGTCTGGGTTTGATTCCAAGCCGCTACCACCTAAAACAGAAAAGTTTTTTTCGAGGTACTGCCTCTTGCGTTGAACTGACATATCCTTCAAGAGTATACTTATCATGAAAAAGTGCTTCTCAATGTAAAAATAGAAGGTCCCTCCCTTCCATTCCAGAATTTTTGTAAGTCACTAGACCAAATTTATATATTGGTGAACAATAAATATAAGTGGTTTGATTTCCAAAATAAATAAGTTTTTTTCCGTGGGTAGGTGTAAAACCTGCATCAGGCTCTATGAGGACCGAAAAACGCGTGCTCGTAGGTGTGTGACATTCTTACTACACTAAAACCACCTCCATTTCCCGATTGCAACTAAGTTGAGACTTATCTAGAAATGTATTTTTAACGAAGATAAGTAACGTGTTGCAGGTTACTTTCCGGTAAAAGTTCCTGCTTATTCCGCGATTTTAGAGCGGTTTTCTGTTCACCGCACCAAGTCGGAAGGTTTTGTTCTTCGCAGGCGGCGTACTCAATTCGACTGAATGAGAATGTCCATAATCGTAAAATTAGCGTATTCTAACAGTAGATTTATATGTTTTCGCGCGAAACTTTTTATTTGGTCCCGAACCGTAGGAATATCGAGATCCCTGTGAAGATCTTCGATCCTTATAAACCACGGAGCATTTACAAATGACCTAAGAAAGTTATTTTCAAACGTTTGCAAGTTATTTAAGTTTATATCGCAGGTACAACCCAAAAGTGGTATACGATAACCATAAGTCAAAACAGGTTTAAGTACAGGGTGGCGCACCAATTGTGCTACAATAAGAAATTCAAATAACTTTTTTTTTAATCGATGTATTTCATTTATTTTTTTTTTATTGGTTAGAAAATTAAATTTTATTTTAAATAGTTAGTTGTTTTTAAAGATTATAGACCGCAAATGACCTCCACGCTCTCCCACGCATATGCGGCACCTGATCAAAAAATTATTCATTGCGGCCTGAAGAGTTTAAGTTGGGATCACCTCAATTATTGTCGTTATGGACTGCTTTAATTCAGTTTAATTCCTGGGCTTCGTTTTATACACCTCTTGCTTGACATAACCCCATAAAAGAAGTCTGGTGCAGTCAAGTCAGGTGACCTTGGGGGCCAGCGAAGAGTGGAGTTCCTAGAAATTAATTTGTTTGCGAATTTTTTGTTTAGCTCCGCCATAACTGGTCTGGCTATATGTGCAGTTGCTTCATCTTGCTGAAACCAAACGCTGTTGAATGGTATACGTCTTCGGCGCAGTTCTAGGTAAAAAAACTCCTTCAACATCTTTAAATAACGGTCCCCATTGACAGTAACGGTTACACCGTTTTCTTCAAAGAAGTACGGCCGGACAATACACCTTGATGAAACTGCGCACCACACAGTGACTCGTTCTGGGTGCAATTCCGTCTCATGGAGCATTTCTGGATTAGACTCATTCCATATACGGCAATTTTGCTTGTTTACATTGCCGTTAAGATCAAAATGGGCCTCATCAGACATGAACAAACAATTGATCAATGTGTTGTCTTCTTCAGCCATTGATATCATTTTTTGGCAAAATTCCAGGCGAACTGGCAAATCCTGAGGGTTTAACTTGCTAGTAATTTGGACTTTGTACGGAAACAAGTTTAAATCGTCATGAAGTATCCGTTGTAATGACCGTCTACTAACTCCAATTTGCCCCGATAAGTTTCGGGTCGAAACTCTCGGATTGGCCTGTATTGCAGATGCTACTGCTGCGATTGTATCCTGAACCCGAACATTGGCATCTCGATGGTACGGCCTTCGTGCGATGCTTGCAGATTCGGCAAACATGTTTACAAACCTCATAATGGTCCATCTACTCGGGGGATTACCGCCAAACTCTCGCCTTAATTCCCTTTGGACGGAAATGACGGACTGCAAGGCATGGTACCGTTGCACTATCCAAATTCTTTTCTCCGTATCCCAAGCATCCATTTTTATAAATCTAAATAGTAACCTAGGTTAGGTTAGGTTAGAAGGGGTGATGATACGGCGGGCCGCATCATCTCACTCGGATCTCAGTGGATCCATTGCGCTCCCCAGAGTAAAAGGTGGGTGGTGAAGAGGGATAGGGAGGGGTTTGATGAGGAGTATTAGTTGTAGGGGGCCTCCCTGAACCATCCTGAGTTCTGAATGAATTTTAGGATGTTTTTCAGTGGCAATACAGAGATGTCGCCCAGTTCATCGAAGAAATATTCTCCTAGGGCTGCTTTCCTGGTTCTAGCTAGGCTGGGGCATTCACATAAGAAGTGAAGGGAGCCCTCTTCCGCCTCTTCATCATGACACCCTCTACATAAGTCCGATGAGCTGATGCCCATTCTTTTCATATGGGTTCCCATAGAGTTATGCCCCGTTAGGACGCCAACTATGAGTGATAATTGAGGCCTGCCTAGCTTGAGTAGGTATTCAGTTTTTTTCTTCGAAATGTTCGGCCAAAGGTTCCTTGAAACCCGACAGGTGTCGATAGATGACCATCTGACATTTGCAGCTTCCAAGAAACAGTGGTGTATTCTACTTTTTTCTTCCACCAGTGGCATGAGCACCGAGGCTACGATTAGGCTCGGATCAAGAGATGATCCGCTTTTGGCCAGTTCATCTGCCATTTCATTTCCGTGAATATCCCTATGTCCTGGGACCCATTTTAGGGTAACTGTGTTCGTTGCGTTGAGTATTCTTAACTCATTTCGGCAACGATCGATCAGTTTGGACTTTATGGTGATTGAGGAAATGGCTTTAATTGCCGCCTGGCTATCTATGAAAATGTCAATATTTTTGTTGACTAATTTACGTGAAGCAAGATGTTTCGCGGCCTCACAAACTGCCAGCACTTCCGCTTGGAATACACTGCAAAAATTTGGAAGCTTCATTGATCTATATATGGGTGGGTTATCTGAATAGACACCTGACCCAACACCCTCCAAGGTTTTGGAGCCGTCGGTGAAGACCGAAACATGGTTTGTATTTATGACCCTGTTTTCGTTCCAGAGTTCCCTGGTGGGGATGTCTGTCATGGTTACTGGGTTGAAATCAATGTGCGGCGAAACATAGTCCGTTTGAATGTCAATGTCTGTAAAGTTCATTATAGTTCTGTGAATAGTAACCTACAAAATAAAAAAAAAAAAAAAATAAGCCGATTACTCACACAGAAAAAAAAAAAAAAAGTTATTACGTTTTATTTTTGTAGCACGATTCGTGCGCCACCCTGTAGTTTTGATTTGGTATAAAGATGGTGTAAATAATACGATCTTCTTTTCAATTTTTTCATTAATTCTTTATTATTTGTAGCGAAAAAGGCGGCTTCTTTGAGCTTGCCCCAGGTGTTTTAAGCGCTAGAAACGGCCCTGCTAACACCACTGATAGTGGCTTCGCGGCTATTCAGCCCATTAACATCACAGAGGAGGAATTGAGAGATAAAGAAAAAGAAGAGGAGAAGAAGTAGGTCAACTAAAAATTTAAGTTTGTCATTACCTACATAAATGAACGTTCTTGTTATTTAGAAAACCAATATATTCAGCCATATCGGGCATAGGGAGTCAAAAAATTGCTTTAAAGAAGAGAAGGTTGCTAATGGAAATCTAAACTTTAGAGTTTGAGGCAAAAAAGAATTGGGTTTACCGATGTGTTCCTTAACAGGAGGGGATCAAGGGGCTGATTCATCACAAGATGTAAGAGTGTTGGAGTTTTCCGACTTCTGAGAAAAGGATACTTTACGTAAAAGAATTATAGATTATGTTTTGGTATCTTAAATTAAGTTCATTTGTTTCTTAAAAAAACAGAGTACAATAAATGAAAAATAAAAAGTAATTGTAATAGCTTTGGATTTTAATTTCTTCCGACAAAGCAGTGGAGCGGTCATTTTAGCGGCACTCTTAAATTTTTTAGCTCCTCTTTGTTTTTATTGGAAGTTGATTAAGGCCTCTATTGTCCTGTATTTTCTTCGTTATCTCCAATTTAGTTATTATCACCGATATTTTCATTTTCTGGAGCGTCAATGTCACTCTCTCCTGAATTTCCTAAAATATTATTTAAGGCAATGCAACTCTTAATGACGTGTACAGCTTTTTGAGATTGTAATCTCAAGTGTTTTAGACATGGAAATTTTCCTTTTAAGATTCAAATCAAATCTTCAATAATTCGACGAGTCGATTTATGTGCACGATTATAACGTTCAATTACAGGGGAAGTATTTCGCAAAATTGGTGTAAGTAACCATTCCTTGGACGGATATCCAGTACTGCCAAGTTATACAACGTAAGAAAAAGGCCGAAAGCCACTATCAAACTGGGATAAATTGGACTTCTTCGCAAAACTCTTGTTTCATGCCCTCTTCCAGGCCAATAAATATAGCCATTATAAAAATATGGTCGGGCCCACAAACCAACATGCAGTTTATAGAGTGACTATCGACATATTCCGCTTCATAATCTTTTGGTGCATCAATAATTATTAAAATGCCGTCAATACATCCATAACTACATCACATATCTACTTATGAGCAATTTCATATTCAAATTTTTATTTCAGAGATTAGGTAATATAAAAATAATATTTAATTTACGTACATGCAATAGCGTAAAACTTTTGAGATATTTCTTCTGACTGATTGGGCCACTTAGTAGTGCCTCGTGGCATAATGGTTAGTGCGTAGGACTTTTTTTGCGTAGGACTGTCATGCCAATGGTCTGGGTTCGATTCCCGGCCACTGCCACCTAAAAACAGAAATGTTTTTTTCCGAGGTACTGCCTCTTGCGAGGGACTGAAAAATCCTCCAAGAGTATTCATGTCATGAATAAGTGCTTCTCATCTAGCCGTTCGGACTCGGCAAAAAATTATAGGTCCCCTCCATTCCTGCCCACAACACGCACACAGTAATGGTTGAGAGTTGTTAGTCACTAGGATCTGGTTCTGCATGAGCTGTTGCACCACTTAATTAAATTAAATTTTTATTTACCTTCCCCAGGCATATTTTATATTAAATCGCATTATCAGTAACTAAGATATTAAAAAAAAACAGTACAAACTACTTTTTTATACTTTCTCCAATTTGCAACAATTTGTAACCGTTTTTTCTTGTTTACTCAACATTTCAAAATGGCCTTTTGCGCACTGGCCTCTATGGAACTGCCCAGTGTGCCTCGGCCATTGCTCGAGGAGACTCAGTGACAGCGTTGCCAAATGTCATGATTTATCATGATTCTCAGGATTTTTGACCCCCGTCTCATGATCTCATGATTTCATTGAAAATCTCATGATTTTTTCAATTTTCCTTAAAAAGCAACATAAAAACCCAATAATTTTCTGAAAAAATTTAATTTTAAAACAAACATCGCCCATGCTACATTTTGGTTACAAAAAAGGAGAATGGGCAATTATAATGGACTAAAAGCGATATTTGTCCAACCTCCATGTTAGTTCAAATGACAACAAAAATAACAAACAAAAGGAATTTTTCTTTTTGATTCAGAATAGAGCTCTAAACAAAGTCCGAGCATATGGAGAATGTTTTGAATATCGTCTGAACAAAGGGTGTTCCGAGCTAGCTGTCAGATGTTCGTGCTCATTTAACTCTGTGTGCTCAGTTATTTTTTTCTGAGCTCATAGAGCGCACACTGGACAAGCTCATAACACGCTCAGCCCGAAAAAAGAAACACAAATTTTAAGCTCTGAACGCTCAGAGCTAAAAAAGAAACACAAATTTTTGTGCGAACAAGACAAATACATACAAAAGAACAAAAAAAAATATCAATAGTAAACATTAAACAGTTATTTTTGTCTTGGTCCTTCTATTTTTAAATTCACGGAGTTCATTTTAAAAAATCGTTGTACTATTGCGTTTGACTAGTAAGACAGTTTTTTTTTAAGTCCTTAATAGTTTGAAATATACTTTATTTGATCAAATAAAATATCAAGTAAGCCAAATGTTAAATATTCGATGCCGTTGCCCAAGTTAGACAAATTTAGGGGTTAGACAAATTTTATAAATACGACTATAAATAAATATCCAATATATTCTAGTATTCTTTCAAAGTTCAATCTTGTATACTTAGGCAAAAGTTAACAGTGATTATTCTAAGGGCTCAAAGAAGAACAAGCAATCTCATGATTTTTTTTTTTTTGATCTCATGATAAAAATCATGATAATTTTTTTTTTTTTTTTGAATCGGCAACACTGCCAATACCCACCGTCTCAAAACTGCATTAGGAGAGGCAGCCAGGTGTAGGGGAGGTTTGTTTTACGTAACTTGTCAAAAAACTGAAAAATACACAACAGATTTGAGTTATTCTCCTGCTAAAACAACGTGGTTATAGAGTGTCAACATCAACCCGTCCCAATTGGAAAACCTTTTATATTGGACGGAAGGTCTAGTGAACTATACTGCCATGGGTGAGAAGAAAACCTATCTGTATTTTTGGCATTTTGAGATAAACGCTTTTTTTCTGTTCTTATCTCTGTCTGTTTTGTTTTGTTGACTAATATTTATTTATGATTACATAAGCAAATAATATTTTTTCTTAAATTTTTTGTCAGAGCTACAAATACATACTTGTATGGTAGTCTAGTCTCTTTTCTTTTCTCAATAAAGTGCTAACCTAGTCAATTTTTTTAACCATTATAAAAACAAGTTATGACTTTTATATATATCAAAACTGGCCCTAACTCAAAACAGTCAAAAGTTACGTAGGTACGTTTTTTGTTATTCACATGGGTGTGTATTTTGAAAGCAGAATCTCGAGTTGCCAGGTTTTTGTACTGAGGTGAAAATTAACAAACGATGTTTTTAGCTTAATATTTTCTAAAAAAAAGGAAGACTACAAAAAAAAATTAAGTAAAAAACTTTAGGAATATTTTCTAAATTGCAATATCTTCTTAACTCTCCTGTTAACCATCACTATAACAGATACAATTATCTAAACAATTAATCGCCACCTATTAACCAAATAAAAATGAGAACCTGCGACACTCCACTGGTGTCATTATAGTTAAAATATATATGCATAATCAAATTTATAAGCTTTCATAGTTTCTATGATTAAAAACCTACAGCACACTAACAAGTAGCTTAACTGATTCAAAGTTGCATACTTTAACAATAACAAAAACACTTATTCTTTTTTCTTTATCCTTATAATCCGCACAGCCCGTAGGCATTTATCCAAAGAAGTACGAATGGGTGGCACGACCTTCCACCGGAAGTTTGCATATGGACTTGCAACCTCCACCCCATATTGGGGGCGACTGTTCGCTTTGGATACGTTCGGCTACGTTGGACTTTGATGATGGCCTGTGGGAGTGTCAGGTGACAGCAAGTGACTTTACAACCCAAGATGCCCTCACGAGCCAGCCAGTGCGATTAGTTGTCCGAGGTAATTGGTGTACTAATTGAAATGGGAATCCTTGATCCTTGTTTTATTGCCTCCTAAAGGAAATAAAGTTACTTAATCCGGAACAATTATACATATATGTTTGTCTCTGATGATTATAAATATATGACTTTGAATTAAACTCCCTCAGGAGCAGGATTTGCCATACACCCATACCTAATGATGTAAGAATATCTATATTACATTTTAATCCTCATTCTGATAGTGGCACCACAACGACCTCGACTGGAGCATGAAGGCGCCCACGTCCCACCAGGACATAATATCACAGTGGACTCGGGTGCGGTGGCGACCGTAAAATGTGTCTCGCATTACGGTAATCCACCGGCTACACTTAAATGGTTCCTAGGTGAGAACTTAAATGAAGACAATTTCGCTTGTTTTGATTTCAGTCAGTACGATAACAATGATATCGTTTCTTTCTTTATATGTACATATAGGTGGTCAAGAACTAATGCCTTTAGGTCCACAAGCTAACTCTACTGAGCCAGACAATCCAAGGACGTGGTCTGCTTCGTCAGTAGTTCAGGTGTCAGCGATGCGGGAAAGACATGGAGAGATGCTTCGATGTGTGGCATTTCATGAGTCTTACTCAGCAAAATCGGTGACGGTAGAAGCGAGGGTGGACATAAAATGTTTGTATTTCCAGTAACTTGAATGTCCTTTCAGTAAACTATTTCATTTTTACATATATATGTTTGTTTATTTTTCCTGTAGACGCTCCGACAATACGACTTATTGGATCCCCTGAAATTGACCTGGAAGAGGATAAGGATGCCTTGATTATACGTTGCGTGGCAGATGCAAATCCCCCAGCAAGTATTGTCTGGCGAAGAGCAGGTCGCTCCGAAATTTCAAGCTTGCAGGTAAGAAGCAAATCGTTTTAATGAAACCCATAGTGGGTATACCCTGCCTCACACTATGAATTTAAATTAAAAGACTTAGTATGTATCTAATATTCTAAGAAACGACAGCAATTGAGTATGAGGTTAAATAAGTGGAGTACATGACGCTATAAGACCGAAATTTCACTAATTTTGTTTCCTTCAAACCGAGTTTCACTTATATCATAGACTAACTATTAATATATTAGTATATTATATAATATTATTACTTGGTAAGTGTATGATTATATCTTAACGACGGATAAAAGCAACAAGTTTCTTATACAAAATCTTGTTTTTGAGAATTAAATCGAGGTTATTAGGAAACTTAGGAAACTTGTTTTTTTTTTTTTGATAATATTTATTATGAACATTGTAAAAGACTTGTTTTATTTTTAAACAAAACAAAAAAAATTAAAAAAGATATACTCTTTATTACGCAACTTTTAAGTCGAAAGTCAATTTGTGAACACAATATTTTTTAATTTTAATTTTTTTGTATTTATCTATAATTTTATTTCTTGAATATGATAATTCGTCAGCGCATGATTCCTGAATATATTCTAAGAAAAAAATCAACTCGGATTTTTTGCAGCATTTCCAGGTAGCAATCTTTACTTTTATACCACACAGTTTGCATAATAAAACTTTTTCGGCTGGTGAAAAATAGTCTGATCCAAATTGCAATACATAATGTTTCAATTTTGTTTTCTCCTTGCAAGTTGTTTTAGGCACTTTAACTTTTCTCAATTATTTAAAAAAAAAAACTCCTAGATTTGAACACCACCGGCTATGCTAAAGCGCGTGCTTTGAATATTAATGAGTCTTATTCTTCATATCAAGCCATCAAGAAAACTGTATTCATAGTATTGTTTTTTCTCTTATGTACCTATACCTAAATCTATGCACCACATCTTTCCGGCGTCATTACGTAAACACATAATGCGTCAAAGGGTTACATAAAAACAATTATCCCATTATGCAAAAATTTATGTATTTTTTTATAAATACTTAATTGATGGCACGCGCGATCTTCAGAAATGCTTTGTGTATAGAAAAAACAAAGGGAGTGGGTAGGTATATTGTAAGTAAACCTGTTGCGTGTTTACATGTAAAGGGTGGTTAAATTTTAAGGGCCGATGCTGGATGTGAGTTAATTCTTACTCAAAAGTTAAAATTAGGCGAGTTATTTCTCTAAAACCGATTTTCGTTAAATTCAAAGATGGTGGCTAATGCAAGGGAGCTAAGAAGTCGAAAACTTTTTTTAGACTCTTAATGATCCCCTCTATCGATTAAAATCAAAAAACACCCTATTTAATTTTTTGCATTTAAAATGCTATCCCGACTGGGCTAGAAAAAGGTTTACGTCGATAAGCCGGCAACAATTCAAGAGCTAATGGATGATATAATTTGGCACATTCACGGCATAGAACCTCAATTATTCTTCAGTGTCATCGAAGATTTGGACCATCGGATGCAAGTGTGCCGCCGAGGTCGCGGCGGCCATTTGGCCGATATTTTGTTCCATACTGTAACAGGCCAAGTACATAAAAATACAAATAAAAGTAAAAAATAAATTCAAAGCAGAAGATGCAACAAAAAAAGGAACTACTGGTGAGCCAGAAATCATGTAAAGAGTTTCAGTTTTGATTTATGCTAAGGACGAATCGGACGTAAAATCCGCGAGTATTGAAAAAAAATAATAAAAAAATAAATAATAAAGGAAACTATAATTGAGTGTTGATTTGTTTAATTAAACCCCCCCCCCCCCCCCCCCATTGCAATACATAATTGAACCATACCAATATTATCATAATAAAAAGAAATGACAGTAATTTCCTAAGCCACTTGTGTTTTATTCAAAATCAACATCAGCCCTCAATTAATAAATTTAACCACTCTTTATATCCATGAAAGCAGGTTTTCAGTGCACAAAGTATGTAAATATATGTCAATATCATATGTTCGCGCTTGTGTGGGTGCAAGGAAGTGTACGAGCATTCATTGTTAAATGCAAATATCTTTTCAGTTTTCAGTAGTAGAGAAACAAATAAATATCAAAAAAATTTCTTTGAGAAAGGATCATATAAATCTACTTGCTTTCATTTTCGTTACATGTATATGTGCATGCATATGTCGAGAGCTTTAGTTAGTGTTGAGATCAGGTTTTTATTCGAAACTAAGAATGACAGTGCAGTTTTGATTTCTAGAATTTTTTTTAAGTGACCTTTCTTAAAAACAACGAATTTTGATGTAAAAAGGCAAAAAAGGAAAAAACAAAAAGCAAATAAGGCACTAACGGGTAAAAACGGCAAAATAAAATACATATATTTGGAATCAGGAGGTCATGAAACGGGTTTGTATAAAGTCGTTTGCTTCTTACGATTAAGCAAAAAAAAGGTAAAGTTGGCATAATTCTATCCCTGGAATGAGTGGTTAAGAGTGATTTTATTCCGTTTTGATCAACTTGCTGAATAAATACAAAAATGGCCAACTTTGAAATTAATTTCAAATCCGATGTTGAACGGAAATTTGAGAAATGCTTTTATTCTTAATACCCGAGCTGAAGTTCTAAAGTTTACCAACTCTCACTTTCTTGGGATATTTGTGACAGATATGACTCTTGCTTATGTCAGTTTCTACTTTTGATTTGGTGGATATTATTAAACAGTAGGCGTTTTCTTTTGGAGGTGGGGAAGTACTTTGCTAGCGTTTTTTAATAGCACACGTCACACTGCTTTCCCATATAAAATGTATCTACTTGCAATTAGAGCATGTGCAGTTGGTCTTGGCAGGACTAGATTATGGTTTTCATCTACTCATAAGTACTTTGCCACCTCGAAAGGAAATAGGTGTTGTTTGTTGACTTCCTTAATGTGAACATCAAGAAATATTTCGCATTAAGAAGCATTTTTAAATCTAAATTTCAACAATAACAAGTTTACTTTACATTTGAGCTTTAGTTACTCAATGGCTGAGTGTGGAACGTATTTTACCTCTCCTAATGTTGTTTTCTACTAGCTATCTAAAAGCATCCAAGAACCTTTTCATTGGAACGAAAATCATATTCTGACGATTCTGAGAAGAAAATTCCGCTTTTTGATTTCGAATCAAAAACTATTCGAGAGGCTCTAATACATTCAAACTCAAAGCCAAATAAAACTGAAGGGCAACATAATATTTTCTGACTTTACACTCGAATTAATTTTGCACTCAAAAGCAGAGTAAACTAAAAAAGGAATATTAATTTAGACTACCTAAAGCAACGCGTTTTGAATATCATATCCATCTTCGGCTTAATTAATTGAACTTTTATAAATATTATAAATATATTTTCGTGACATCCTAAACTACAATTCTTTTTACTATTTCTCTTCGAACTGTTCATTCAAACTTCAAGAAATCACAAAATATCTATTAGGTCCCTATTATAATTAAAAGATAATACAATTTTAACAAACAAATTTAAATCAGTTATTATTTATAAAAATAATATTTAATTAAAATTGATGGCAAGCTCTCAAGTATATAAGTCTTAACATTTAACAGTGTCCATGAGTTTATGTATGAGTCTTAACAGTTTCCATATGACCATTCAGAATTCTATAAATTCCACTGTTATTTTGTCTAACCGAAATTTTTCATTTTTCATAGGAATCTCTACAACTTCGTCCTGTGGGAAGACGCGATGCTGGTCTTTACACCTGTCAGGCACAAAACTCAGTCGGAACGTCAGAGCAACTATCCGTGCAACTCGACGTTAAATGTAAGGAATTCTTTGTTTGGAATATAAATTCACACAGAAAGGACAACTTCTTGAACTGAAAAAAAAACGCATTTCGTCTTATATTTTTATAGTTCCACCAAAGATATTATCAGCTGGTCCAGATCGTCTAACAACAGCCCCACTCTTCAGTCCGGCTGCATTTGAATGTGTCGCTGAGGGAAATCCAGCACCAACTTATAAATGGGTTCAGAGGTATGTATCTACAATCTATACACAAAACAGCTACACCGTTCAAACGGGATTTTGGAGGGAAAGTACTTTGGCACCAAAAATTGATAACGGTTTTAAGAAGAGGAGTCAAAAACAAGCATTTTTTACTATAGAAAGGGGGGTTTATCTCACCCCGCTTAAGAGGTAGGGGCGGTTTAAAAATAAAATGACTTTAAATAAGAAATGTATTGAAAAACAACGGCCACACTTAGGGTCAGTTGAGGTAATTGTAAACATGGGGTAAACGTAAACGGTGGCAATTTCAGCACTTAAAAACTGGCTCTGAACCTTTGGCACCTCATATATGGGAAATTTGATATTTTAGAATGTCATCTAATAACATCTCTAGATCTATATAAAAGGTCAGCTAGTTTCAGTAATTGGTCAGCGATAGATTATTTTTTACGATTTAAAAAAAAAAAAATTTCAAGGTCACGAACGATTTTTGGCACCTCATTTGGGTAATTTTCCAAAAAAAATATACTATGTGATAGGTTACTCGGTCATCATAAAAGATCAGCTAATTTCAGTTATTGGTCAGTCATGGATGTTTTTGTATGAGTTTTTTAATTTTCATCAGTAGTATAAGGAATGTTAGTAGCTAATTTTGAACATGAAAGCAATGCCTAGTCATGCGCAATTTACCTATGCATCTGTAAAAACAATCTAGTTGTTAAAAAACCCTAGAAAAAATTACTTTGACGCTAATAAGAGCTTGGCAATGGTAATAATCGAAGGTGTCACCTTGCCAGCAATTTTTTGCATTAAGACGCAAAAAACAAAAGTTTGGTTTGTCTGTGGCCCAGGAAAATTAGACTTTCACTTCGAAAAAATTCCGACAAAGCTGAATTTTGGTAGAGAGCTTTGTGTTGACGTCTTAACCATTTCCTGAAAAGTTCCGTAAATTTGGACCGGGGCTTAAATTTGTTGGGGGTGTTAAAGGGGGTTTAATTCAGTTTTTTTCTTAATTTCACGAAAATTATAAGTTTTTTTGAAAAAAAATGTGAAGGTACAAAGTTTAGCTTATGTCATTCTGCACAAAAAAAGATTAACATACTTTTTTCATACAAGCAATAGATTCTGAGAAAATCATGGTGGATTAAATTTTGTCAAAAAATTTATTAAGATTTCCATAATCGATGGGTACGATTTGAGTTGGGCTGCATCTCTTCTTTGAGAAACCAAGTTTTTGAGGTGCCGGGGTAAGGGAATGACCGCCATCTTGAAAAAGAAAGTGTTTGGTTTAATCCACCATGATTTTCTCAGAATCTATTGGATCTATATCTATTTAAAAAATGTTTAAATTACCCGAATGAGGTGCCAACTATCTATACTGTGACCTACATACAAATACTTTAAAAATTAATTAAAACAAAAATATGACTGACCAATTACTGAATCTAACTGACCTTTTATGATGACCGAGTAACCTATCACATAGTATATTTTTTTTTGGAAAATTACCCAAATGAGGTGCCAAAAATCGTTCGTGACCTTGAATTTTTTTTTTTTTTGTTTTAATCATAAAAAATAATCTATCGCTGACCAATTACTGAAACTAGCTGACCTTTTATATAGATCTAGAGATGTTTCAGATGGCATGCAATTTTCCCAAATTTCCCATAAATGAGGTGCCAAAAATCGCTAAGACCTTGAACAAAAATTCAAAAATTCATTAAAAAAATCTATGGCTGACCAATTACTAAAACTAGCTGACCTTTTATATAGATCAAGAGATCCTTCAGAATGTATGCAATTTTCCCAAATTTCCCATAAATGAGGTGCCAAAAATCGCTATGACCTTGAAATTAAAAAAAAAAATTATTAAAAAAAATCTATCGCTGACCAATTATTGAAAATAGCTGACCTTTTATATAGATCTAGAGATCTTTCAGATGGTATATATTTTTTGCAAATTTCCCATAAATGAGGTGCCAAAAATCGCTATGACCTTGAAATTTTTTTTTAAATAAATTAAAAATTCATTAAATAAAACTATGCCTGACCAATTTCTGAAAATAGCTGACCTTTTATGACCGTGAAATGGCCTTTCAAATGGCATACTTGTTTATTTGAAATGAACTAAATGAGGTGCCAAAAGTTTTTTTTGTGACCTTGAAACGAGTTTTGGAAATTCATAGAAAAAAAACTATAGCTGACCAATTACTGAAAATAGTTGACCTTTTATCACTATCCACAAATCTTTCAGATGGCATCTTTTTTTTGTAAATTTCCCATAAACGAGGTGCCAAAAATCACGCGTGACCTTGAGTGACCTTGAGAAACTTTAAGTCTTTATAACTAGTTATCAAGGGCTGACCAATTTCTAGGACTAGTTGACCTTTCTTGACCAATTACTGACCAATTAGATGACATTCTAAAATATCAAATTTCCCATATATGAGGTGCCAAAGGTTCAGAGCCTTAAAAACTACCTGAAGAAACCCTTATAGGAACAAAAATTTAGTATATAGTGCACTCAATGTTCTGAAGTTATCTTACAGATTTCACTGGTAATATAAGTAATGAACAGATTGTTGGTTTTGAAAAACCAAAACAATTTTATTTCGTACATGTATTTAAGTGTTAGAAAAAACTAGTTGAACTAAAGCTAAAAAAAAGATAATACCGTGCTTATTGGTATTTACTTGAAAGGGCTTTGAAGTAGTTTATTTAATTCGACAACGCTTTTAAGTGTCCTTTAATAGTTTTGTTTTCATGTTCACCCCAGTTATAAATAAAAGCATATGGGGTAAATGTAAATCAGTTTTTGGGGTAGATTTAAACTGCCATTTGACAGCTTTCTTCGAATAAACCCATTCCCAATGTTTAAAAGAGAGAAACTCCTAGTTCAATTCAACAAAATTTAGTCAAGAAAAACTATCAAAGCACTGAGGAAGAAGAAAATGATATGTCCATCTCTTTTCTATTTTTAAATCAGTGATATTATTTCGGTTTGAACACTACCAAGTATCGATTTTGACCCACAAATTGCTAATTTACTTCAAATTATTCAAATAATTTATCCCAAGTCTTCAGAAAAACTGTTATAAAGGTTTATTTTGGGTTGTATTTCACAACAAAAATATTACTTTATGTTCTTAAAAGTAAAATCCAAGCAATGTCTTAGTTAAGAATATTAATGTATAAATAAGGATTCCTGCTAATCAAACTGCGTTATGCACAATTTTTTTTCTTGTTTTGGGTAAATTAAAAGAAGTCAAACCAAAAATATAGTGTAAAACTTTTTTGGAACACCCATATACAATATCTCGAAAACCAAAATTAATAATAATAGAGCAATTTTGACCACAGGTTCTTCAAAAACTTATTAAGTGTTATTTTTTCTTAATCAGTGCATACAAAGTTTTAATGAAATTTATATCTCATATGAAAAAATTCTCATATGGAGTGATTTGATTTTGATTTTGGTGGGGGCAAAACCCCTATTTATTCGGCTTAATACAAGCTAAGTCTTAATCTAACTTAAAACTAAGAACTTAGAACTTAAGCTAAGGTAAGTGTTGAGGGCGATTCAGAAGATGTAGTTTTAGGGAAGGAGTATTGAGGTTAAAGTCAAAGGAGTTCATGTTCAGATTAACACTTCGCAGCATTCGAGAGATAGGTTCGTTTGAGCCATAGGAGGTCCTGTGAGTGGGAAGATAAAAGAGACGAGGATTTCGAGAACGAGGGTTAATGTTAAAAGAGGTAGAGTTGTAGAGTGAAATGCAGTCAACGGAACCAGAAAGTAATCGATGAATGAAGAGAATGTCTGATATTTCTCTACCTTGTTTCAAAGAATTCAAGTTGATTAGTTTAAGGCTGTCTAGATAGGGAGGCAGGATCAAGGGATTATTCCAGGCAAGGCCTCGAAGAGCAAAGCGAAGAAAGCGATGCTGGACGCTCTCGATTCTGGAAATGTGTATAAATTGATAAGGGAACTAAACTTGAGAAGCGTATCCAAGGAGTGGGCGAACAAATGATATGTATAGGGATGCGAGTCACATAAGGGTTAGAGAATTCCTTTGAACATCTTTTGACGAATCCGAGCGCTGAATTTGCCTTGAGAATGATATCATCTACATGGGAGAGGAAATGAAGTCCCGGGTCAAATATTATGTATTTGACAACGCGAAATGATCTTGAAAAACTTGGCATCATCAGCGTACAGTTAAATAGAAGAGTGTTTGATGATCTTTTCAATAACGTTAATAGCAAGAATGAACAAAAGTTGGCCTAGGTGGCTGCCTTGGGGGGACACCGGAGGTAGCTAAGAAAGAGCAAGAGGTGGCGGATCTAAGATAAAACGCTATTATCTAGGTAAGAGGAGATCCATTTTAACAAAGAAGGTTCGAAGCCGAGAGTGGACAGTTTGAAAAGAAATAATAATTAGCTTATGGGAAATTTCTTCAAAGGCCTTACTAAAATCGATTGAGATAACATTGACCTCGTAACCTTTCTCCATGGATGATAGCGTGAAAGACACAAGTTCAACAAGGTTAGTGGTTGTAGATCTGCATTTGAGAAAGCTATTTTGTCTGGGGGCAGTGGAAACTTAGCGTTTCATACAAAATACTTTCAAAGGGTTTGGGTATGTGAGAAAGCTTAGCAATTGGACGATATTTGTTAACATCACCCTTCGAAACTTTTTGTTTATTGGGATTGTGAAAGATGATTACCATATCTGAGGAAATTCACCAAGATTTAGGGAAAGGCTAAACATTTTTGAGAGAGGAAGAGAAAGGGTGGAAGAGCATTTTTAAGAAGTATGGCAGGGAGACCATCGGGACCGGGATTAAATTCATCGAGATATAGATCGACAGTGCGAGGGAGAAGCGGTCCAAGAGAAAAGTTTTGTAGATACATAATTGAAATATTCAGAATCAGGTGCAAAGGAGCCATCTGCAAAAGATTGTTTGAAAAATTTAGCAAAAAGGTTGTCGATAGTGCTAGGATCGTTTGAGGTTTCGTTATTGAAAGAGAGAGTGTTAGGGTAGCCATCAGATTTTCGTTTATAGTTGACAAACTGAAAAAATGATTAAGGATCATTGATAAGGTTGGATTGCGTGGTAACTAGATAACGTTGGTAAAGGGAGTTGTATAGCTCGTTAAAATGTAGATAAGAACCAAGATAGTTAGAATAGTCAGTGGGAGTACGAAAGCGGAGGAAAATTTCCCACAACTTATTTCATTTATTTCGCACACAAAGAAGTTTGCGATTATACCAAGGTGGAGAAGAAGGCAAGGTTTTGTGGCGAGAAAAAGGAACATAAAGAGTAATAGAATTAAATATTTCAGTGTACAATAAAGTAGTGGCATCATTTACAATTAAGTTATCAAAATTAAAAGAGATTTTTCTAGGGTATTCGTTTATTAGACGAAAGTTTGCTTTATGGCAGTCATGAGAAAATAGATCGGTAGTGGGAGTGGATTGTAATTGAGAGTCGTGAAAAAATGAGAGAAGAAGTGGAGGGTGGTAGTTATCAATGGTATCAATGAAAGGGGGCCAGCTGAGACAGAAGAGTTAGTGGGGTCGGTTGTGAAAATAAGGTCAAGTTGTCTATCCATGAAATTTGTGATCCCGCTTACTTGGCAATGGCTTAAATCAGCAAGGCTTTCTAGAAAGACATATTCTTTGGCAGATGTGGGATTGGAAGCAATAGAGAATGAAAGATCGTCTGATGAGCTCCATTTTAATTAAGGAAGATTAAAGTCTTCGAAAAAAAGGATCTCAACATGGGGATCACACAAATCAATTATGTGGTCAATTGTTCTAATATCAAGTTCATATGATTCGATGGGTTGTGATGGTAAGATGTAACAACAAACAACCTAAAGTGACTTAAGGAGAAGTGTAATCTTAATAGATACATAATCAAGATTAATGGAAGAAGATACGGCAATAAGGGATGAGTCAATAGCATTTGTAACAGCAAGAAGGACGCCACGGCAAGGGGAACCGTTAGTGGATGGGTTAAGAATGTCATCGCGATAAACGTTATAAGTAGAAGGGAACAATTCTTGAGTTTAATGCTGGGAATAAGATTTGTTTCAGTTAGAGCATATATCTCAAAAGGTGCGGAGTGAGTTTGTTGCAAAACTGAGTGGGTCTTTGAACGGAGACCTCTTACATTCTGATAATAGAAGGTAAATGAAAAGTTTTTGGAAAGAGAAGAGGGAGTTAGGAGTACATTAGAAACGAAAAAACATTTCGTGGTCTGCTCTACTACGCTGAAGGTGCGAAATACGCTTTGAATGGATATATTGTCCTAGGGCCTCAAGATCATTCGCCGAATGTAAGCCTCACGATAACGAATTTCATTTGGCAAATTAATGACTTTTGTTAAAAGATAATTCATGATTATTTGCTTTAAGCCCTTAATCAAGCACTCAGGAGACACAAGTTTAGTATCCTCATTTACCCCAGTATTTTTAAAAATAAGGGAAAATTGTGAACAAGGCGGGTATTATTACTCGAATTTATGGTATTTTTATAATAAACAATTTCTTTTGAAAAGTTAAAAAAGTTAAAATTTAATGTTTTAAATATTTTATTTAAAATAGGTCTTTTAGAAAATGCTTAAAATGTCCTTGTTTACCCCAACCAACCCTACAATGAAGTGCTATACCTTTTTTGAAAGCCAACAATCTGTTCTTTAATCCTTAATTTAAATTTAATTATTTGAGTAGATGAGAACCAAAACTCGTCATATCCACTTTTATCAAAAATTGTGATTTTGATGCAGATTTGTTAAGCTTTGCATATTGAATATTTTTTAAGAAAGATTTGACAGCCCTATCCCTCTAATCCCCTTTTATATTAATGTCAAATATTATAATTGTTTTCAAAACTCTCCGTATCCACAGTGCGATTCGCATCAGAACTTTCCGTATCTATTGTTTGCAAAAGGTTTGCTTTCAAAACTCTTCTTATCCATCATAGGTTATGAATTATGCCCAAAAAGAAAGAACTATAACGTTCATGAGTTTTTATTGTAAGAACCTTTAAAAGGGTAAATAAAGATGGGAAATTAGTGTAGTGCTATTATATTAGAGAGTACAATTAAGAGAGGGGGTGGTGGCGTGGAAACTGACCACATACAATCATTTGTAGCAAAACTCTTCATATCCAAATTTAATTGTTAAATATATTTCAAGCATAACTTTCAATATATATTTGCTCTGAATCATTTCATAACATATAGATTTAAAAAATTTTTTTAGAAACTATCACTTGCCTTATTTAAGTTTTCTCTATTTGCACAAAATGAAAATTTTGGATATGACCAGTTTTGGTTCTCATCTATTCATTTGTACTAATTGTTTTTGAAAAATTTGCATGCAAACTCAAAACTTTGATTAAAAAATGAAAATATAACTGTTAAGACCATTTTTTTATGTTTTTATATTAATATATCAATTCTAAATCGAACACAAACAACCGAATGGTTTCATGTCTCACAATTTTTAGGAAAATTGAAAATTACTAAAACCACTTTTAATCTTAAGAATGGAGTATCTTTGATTTTAGTAACTTTGTTTGTCGTAATAAAAGATTAATTAGAGTTTTCATGATTGAGTAATTAAATGTTTGTAGTGACAAAAGTGAATAGAATATAATTTTATTTAATTTTCATATGATAATAAAAATATAAAGTATCAATAAAAGTGCAGGCTAATTACACATTTATAAAAAAAAAATTGTTAACAGCAGTTTGACGACTGAAAATGGTGAAGAGGGTTTTAAGGAATTTAAAGTTAATTAATTTCCCAGGAGCAGAGTTAGGAGGAGTTTTTGGGTGTGAATAAACTAGGGAAAATCGTATTTTTTCGTTTTTTTGATTAAAGTTGACGTCGAAATGAAAAGTGGTGAAAAGAAAAGTTGTAGATCACGCAAAAATCTACAACTTTTATATCAATCATTTTTAAACATAACCTCAAAATTTCCGAGATAATGGAGAAAACCCGTCTTTTTCTTTTGCTTTGTTTTTTATTTTAATTTTCCCAAAAATAGTAACAATTTTAATGAAACTTTGTGAAAATATATCTAGTTGTACTCTTAGTTACCACAACTTTTTTTCTAGTATATCTATAAATTAGTTTTTGAGATATTCAATTTAGTTTGATAAAAAATACTTTTTTTCAAATGAAAAATGTACTTCAGAAAATCATCGTACAGAGTTCATTTGGGACTCAATTGTTTTGTTTTTACATCTGCTTACATATAAAATAATAACAACATATACTAACCACGGTCAAAAATGCGAAAAAGCTTAATTAAAAAAAATGTGAATGTATTACCAACATCTGAGAACGAAGGTTTTTAGGTACATGTATCGTGATATCGAATACAAAAGGATGGCAGATTTTTCCCCTAGTCCTTGGAGGGGATTTAAAAGAGCAATTTCCTTTATTTTACTATCAGAGTTAGAACCACTTTAGTTTATTTAAAGCAAACTGGATACGATACTCTGTCATTTTTTCTAAGCATAGTCACCTCAATTATAATAGTGTGACACACCGAAAAAAAAACCTCAGTAGAATCAAGTAAAGACCTTGTTTGTTTTTGCGACAAACACGAACATACTTTATTTGAACAAGCTGGTATTTTCAATTTTTTTGTTTAAAGGATACAATTATCATTGGTCAAATTAACAACGCCATTGCCAATTTCGCGATTAATCTATCACTAAAATAATAATAACATGAGCAGAAACATGGTAAATCCAACGAATATGAAAATAGTGTTTCCTTAATAATAAAAATGTTTGTGTGGCGATTTGTGTGCTCGAAATAATACGAAATTGAGCATAATCATTGTTGATCAACAACGAATATGATGCTAGGAAAATAAAAACGTGTTTCCATAATAATAAAAATGTTGGAGTGACGATTTTTGTGCTTGAAATAATACGATATTGAGCACGATCGATGTTGATCAAAAACATTTATGTTAGAAGAAACGCGGAAATCGCGTTTGCTCAAAAATAAAAATATTCGTGTCAAGATTTTTGAGCATGATTATTGTTGTCCAACAACGTATGTGATGTAAGGAACATGATAATCGTGTTTTTTAATAATAAAAATGTTGGTGTGATAATCATTGTGTTCGATTCAATATGAAATTAAGAACGATCATTGTTGATCAACAACGATTATGATGTAAGAAACATGAAATCATGATTCTTTAATAATAAAAATGTTGGCGTGCCAAGTGTTGTGCTCGAATAATTTTGAAAAAATCGCTATTTATCAGCAACGTGCACTCAAAGAAGTTTTTGAAGATAAAAAAACAGCAAAAACTACTTTTCCCAAAAAAATTTACGGTAAAAAGGGTATAATTCACTATTTATTCATATTTATTTTTTCAAGAAAAGTTATTTTTTAATACCTCAAAAAAACTAAGATTGATTTTTATATTGGGTTTTCAGTAGTTGATTAAAAATTGATAAGGACATTGACTATCGAATACAAAATTTTAATTTTTATTTTGACATTTATTTTCTCAAAAACTATTCGCTTAAGCACCTTGATCTAAGAAATATATTAAAAAATGGTGGATAAGCTTTTTAAAAAAAGATATAGAAAATAATTGCAGGTGTTTTCATTGATTTTAAGTACTTTTTTGCGTTACAATTCAGTTTTTTTTCAGAAATTGGGGAGAGATAGAGTTTTCCCTCATACCATTTTTTATTGGAAAATACCCAAAAATCATGCCCTAAAATAATATTGATGAATTATCGGACACTGTGTAAAAGTAAAAAATAGGCAGCATTATTGACTTTTTGAAGAAGTAAAACAATACTTTTAATCAAAAGTGAATAATGTTTCTGATCAACACCGATGCTCATATCAGTACTTCATTTTAGTTATTAAAGCATATAACTTCAGTTAAAATATTTTAAAGTTTCTTATATTTTAATGGTTTTGAATTACTTTCAATTCTTACATTTTCAAACCATTGTTGTCATTTCTTCATAATGTAAACTTTACCTTGAAGAATATACAAAAAATTCTTTTTCCATATGAGAATACTCACAGTTTTGATTTTCCACCTGAGAGTTTCGGGAAAAGGAGACACTGTTTCAATTAATTTTCTTTTTTCTAACTTTTATTAAAAATAACAGATTAACAGAATAACAGAAATTTTTGTTTGATATTATTACAAATAATAGAAGTTTTCAATGCATATTGTAACATATTAGATATTTTTGTAAAAAATAATATTATTTAAAGTACAATAATGGTAATATACTTTTTCGAAAGAAAAAAGAAAATATTAAAATCAACTTCAAACATGCTTAAAATAAAACATTGCTTATGATATTTTATTTTGAAAATAATTAACTACGATTGATTTGTTGATTTAACTGTAAAACGATGTTTACTTCAATCACAAACATGTTGTTTCGATCACATATGTGTTGTTTTTCATAATTTTTTGTTGAATTGTAAATTAAACACATTTGTTGTTGATTAAGTATAAAATCCACTCTGACATTGTTGCTTGTAAAGAGGAAAATATTCAAATCAATTTCAAACATGCTTAAAATAAACATATTTATGATATTTTCTTTTGAAAATAATAAACTACGACTGATTTGTTGCTTTAAATATGAAACGTTGTTTACTTCAATCACAAACATGTTGTTTCGATCACAAGTATTGGTTTTCATACTTTTTAGTTGAATTGTGAATTAAACACGTTTGTTGTTGATTGTTTAAAATCAACAATGAAATTGTTGCT
The DNA here is from genome assembly GCA_946251815.1 of Dasysyrphus albostriatus. Classification (NCBI taxonomy): domain Eukaryota; kingdom Metazoa; phylum Arthropoda; class Insecta; order Diptera; family Syrphidae; genus Dasysyrphus; species Dasysyrphus albostriatus. The sequence goes on from OX276335.1 coordinate 224,141,117, forward strand.
TGAAAACAAGAAAATATTCAAATCAATTTCAAATATGCTTAATTTAAAAATATTTATTGTACTTATCTTAAAATAAATTGATAACGGCTGCATTGTTAGTTCAAAAATGCGCTCTTGTTTGCTGAATTGTTGAATAAAAATGAAACTTGTTTAAATTAACCAAGGTTTTTTTTCCGGTGTACATTAAACTCAAAATATAACCATTTTATGCAAACTTTACCAGCCGTTTTTTGAAGATATCAAACAAAACAAAAATCAACAAAATAAAGTCTCAAAAAAAACTATAGGGTTTTCTTAACAAGCTAATACAATGGATTCTTTTGATGGGATCAACAAGATAAAAGTCTTTTCTCCTTTTTTAAGCGAATTAAAAAGTTATTGGATCAAACACTTAAATAGGAAACCAAAATGGTGCTGAACTTCCACGCCAAACAAAAGTTGAGAAAAAAACCTGTCAGACATTAGTATTCGATATCACGATACATGAAGGGGGGAAACGGGAGACTTGATCATACGGGAGATATGAGCCACTCGCAATATTTCACTCCGATTAAACTTAAATTCTAGGTATAGGTGTTTTTACATCCGAAGCAGAAAGTGACCTTATATTTACCTACAAAAATGTTTCAGGATCAACATTTGCGTTTGGTTCCTGGGCGAGTTATTGAATTTTTCGCTATGAGAAGTTAAAAAAAACTATTTTTTCAATAATTTTTTTTTTGACTACTAGTACATTCAGTAACTAAGAATGATCTTATTCTTTGAATATTTGTTTTTTAAATACCCGTGCAAAATAATGTAACAGTTTACTTAACAAAATTTAAAATGTATTTTTTTTCAAATATCGTGAAGAGGAGACTTAAGCCAATTTCTGTAGAGAGCCTTGATCATACGAAAATTAGGAGCAAACCAAAATTTTTTTTTAAAATGCTGCAGAGGAGCAAATTCAAAAATAACAACCTAAAAATTATGTATAAGAAATCTTACAGTCATGTAACGGTATTTCCCATGGCCGGGTTTATTTTAGTAATGTATTTACTTTCGTTTGTTACGGTGTTTTGGTTTTTTCTTAGGTTTGTATCAACATTTTTGGGTAGATATACATTTTACAAAAATTTTTGTTGACAAATAATACGATAAATATATATTTACAATTGAATTCTATGGAGATAATAATACACGGAAACTTGATTTTTTTTTATTGTGTAGTCTTCGAATTTAGGTAATGGTCAACTCTCCCCAAGGGATGATCAAGTCTCCCGCTCCACCGGGAGACTTGAGCCGAAAATCTTTCACCAAACAATTTTTTCTGGGTTGAAACCAGTTATGTGTGTCTGAAGCATATAAAACTAGTTTTAAAAAAGATGAATGTAACTTTACAAAGATGTATCTATCATGCGCCTGAGATAAATAGCCGCAACGGACAAAGTAGCCGAACTTTTCTACTCCGGCAGATACTTTACCAGCAACTTTCTTGTGTGTGTTTGAATTTCAAGTGGCTGTTAAGTGTGTCTGTTTGAATTTCAAGTGAATGTTATGTGTATGTCAACGCATTCATGTGTTGACCTCAATACGTCGCATCCGGCAAACGTCAACAAATCCGACGTCGAAAATAGTCCGGCTGTTTTCAACTGAGTTAGCCATTTCAATTGGATTTCTCGAGCAGTAGAAAACTATGAACATTTATGATTATTGAAAGGTTTTTATCAAATCTCTGGAATCGGTATCTGCTAACTGGTTCACCGAGTAAGAAAAAGATTTCCTAGATTCATTCTACAAATGTTTTGAAAGAATCAGATGTCTGTATGTAAAATTTTCGAACTTATGTGAGTTGAAGGAAATTTTAAAATTCTTAAAGTTTCTAGTAACTCATTTGAGCGTTATTTTTATCTCTATACCTTCAACATTTGTCTTGAGAAAAAAATGTAGGTAGAAATAACATTTCTTTTTCCTCGATCTGCGTTAGAAGGTTTTAACCATAAGAAATCCTTCCACACGGGTATGCATGGTTATTTTATTGACTCGTTTACATAACCCAGATTAAAACTTAAATCCAGACATAAAATAACTCCAATCCCAAACAAAAACCTAATTTCATATATTATTCACGTCAATGAACAATATTGGCATAGATTTAATTGTTTGTATTTAGTGAATTCGAATTCAAAGGTTGGATTTTAAATACACATAATTCCAACTTTAGTTCAGAGTGAATTATATAAACCTTAATTTTAACTTGTATTCAAAAACTATTATCAACAATAAAGCTGCTCATAGCCGAAACTATTATTATTTTCATACAATACTAAATCATCTCTCTATGCATTGCATACAAAAACACTTCCTTAATACTCATGTCCTTAATATGTTTTTTCTCTCCTTCCAGGATTTCACACGGATCGAAATATCTAGAAAGAGGCAATGAAGCTCGTCTAGTTATCGACAATGTAACTTATGACTATCAAGGCGAATACGAATGCCGGGCAACCAGCTATATAAATGGCCAAGAACGGACAGCGATATCGGAACCAGTATCGTTGCAAGTCGTAGGTAAATCAAAGAGGATACACACGAAAAAACACAGAGCAAAACAGAAAAGATAACGGATTCTCGAAAAAAAAACATAAAATGTAAAACAGTTACTAGAACAACATAATCATATAGCTACAAGCGATATACATAGTAGCTACTAGAGAGGGTGTGTGTGAACAAGGTGGGCGTAGTTGGGTCATTTAGAACTAGATACCTAGGTGGCAAAGTTTGCGTTGGTGGTGGAAAATCTACCATTTCGATGTATACTTTGAAATTTTCTAGATAGAAATTTGAACGAGGAACTTTCCAAACCACATGAGGATACTCGTATATAGAAAAAAACAACAATGACCTCGGAAGTAAAAGAATTGAACTTTGTAGCATGCAAGTAGGGTGAAAGAACAATGTGCACGAAAAAAAAGAGTTTTTTTTTTACAGAAAAGTTAAAACCATAAACCACTTGCATATGGCTTGCCATTCTGTAAGCCATTCGTTACCCATCGTTTTTTGCAAACTTTTTTTTATCAATTTTTTCAAGCATTTGAGCTAAAATAATGCTCTTATGGGCTACCTTCGGAAGTAAAAAGATTTATTGTTAAGGTCGAATCTAAAGCGATGTCATGCATTAGTTCTCTTTTTTTGGGAAATCAATGTAAGGTAGGTAAAGAGCTTCAGACTTTAGTCTTATTATAAGTTCAGTTTCTATTTAAAATAATTAAAGGCTTGAATATAGGTAGTTGCATTATGAATAAGAATGCTGTAGCCTGTAAATAAAAGCATTTTGGGCCTAGCAAGGATTACCAGACGTCCCCAATAGCAGATCTAGGATTTGGCTTTGGCGTGGTCTTGAGACCCCTATTTTAGTAACCCCATTTAATAGCCTATTTAATATATCCTTTAAAAGGAACTATTACGGGCAAGGGTTTTTATTGAATATGTTTTTGTTTCCCATAAGTATGCTTAAAATCGAAAGTACTACTTAATTAACCCATGTATTCTAAGAGAATGGTCACACTGGACACTTTTCAATTTGAAAATTTTCTTTTTATAACTTTTTGTTCAAAATTTTCTATCAAAATGGATAGTTTAAAAAATTTAAGTAGAAAAAGTTATCAAAAACCAAAATAGAAAATTGAAAAAAGCAAAGATTTTTAAATTTTTACTGCGCATAACTTAATTCGGGGCAAAAATGCGTTCAAGTGGTGCTTAAATAAAATAAACAAGAGTCCTTAGGCCATGTTATTTACATGTTAAAAAGTCATTTTAATAGAAAACCTTCAGATACAGCCATAATAACTTAGTCATTTCTTATAATTTTTCGCACTTTTCGCCCAAAAGCCTGTTGATAGATTTAGCATTGCTTGCACCTAGTACGTACCAAGTCTTATATTAATCGGACCAGCCGTTCAATCTGCACCTAGGTCTATAAGAATCTAAAAAGAGCTCAAATATAAAATTTCGAGGTATTGTACTTTTTAAATATTCTCTCTGCTCGTAATATGTCATATATGATCAAAATCTTGAGTTCGAATATTTTGACGAATGTGGAATTCGTCATATTGTGCCAAAATATGGGCTTTCGGGCCAAAATTGGGATAAACTATTTGTAGTGGTAAAGTATGAATGGGGATATTTCTGTCAATTTTGAATTAAACTGACTTTTTGTTGAAAAGGCCCAAATCTGGCAGATGAAGAAAGAGACACAGCTAAACAGGAGAAAGAAACCAAAATGAAGACCTAAAAGATAGTCCCCTTTCACACTAATAGCCATTCCGCACTATCCCATTAAGTATTATCACATGTCAAAACAAAATACGAAATTTCATCACACACAACTTGACAGCGCATCCGACATACATGAAAATGTTTAGGAACGATTCTAAAACCATCACACTTTCTATCCCACTTGGTGAAGCTTATTTGTAGAAGCCAAATTTGAAAATAATTTTCAGCACACAAATTTGGCAGTCGTTTCAAATTCTTTCCCACTTTATTCTGACTTGTTTTAATACTTTAATACAACTGGAGAGATTTGGTTCACCCCTCTTTCCTCCTGCCCTTCTCGCCTAGGAACTGAAAGTTGCTAGCAACTCAGTTTCCTCTTCTTTACTTTCAGCCAGTAATTTCTTGCTTGAGAAGGTAAATTTTATGCCTAGATTTTATTGCTTAGATTTTACTGCCGGTACTTTATTCTAAAAGGATTACAAAATTATATCTGTTTAAAAAAATAGTTTCTACACTCTTTATACTTTGAAATTGGCCGCGTTCCGATGTTAATTCTCAGTTATCCGGATAGCTTTGTGTTGTTGTAGTCCCTTATTTAAAAATAGCTGATGACAAATCATCAACAAACAAATCTGAAATTTCAAAACAACTGACATTTGACAAGAAGTTGGAGTTGCTCATGTTAAGTTTTGCCATGTCGAGTTTTTTGAAAGGAAAAATAATAAGTTGGGTGCAACTAAAAAATTGTTGTTTTCCATCACCTTAGACTCTACGCAATACGTAAATAAAAATAGAATAAAACTTTGTTAAAAAAGTGAAAAAAATTTTGAAGATAAAATTGTTGAGAGTTGTAAGTCACTAGGTTCTCCATGAGCTGGTTGTGCCACCAAATTTAAATTATTTATTTATAAGAAAATAATAATAGAAAATAGAATATATTCAATTGTTACCAAAACAAAATATAGAAGTCGAATCTTGAACGAACTTAAGAATTTGATTGAATTCCATAAAAAAAAAAGAATATGGCAAACGAATTTTTAAGTAAGAAACATTTAAATAGAATGCTAATGGTTACATAAATTGGTATAATTTAATATATGTTAAAATGTGTGTCCTTATGAAGTGAATAAAATGAATACTTTTCAAGATTTGCACATACGTAGATATGCACATTTATGCACAAAAAATGTAAAATTTGAAATTTGGAAAGCTTAAATGCGGACATTAATCAGAAAAGACAAAAAGGGTATTCATGCAACTTCGTAAGACCCTAGATAAGTTTATAAATTGGTTAAGGTTATCTTTTGGTAAATGAACTGTCAAATTTTGTATTAGAAATGATTTACACAATTTGGTTAAACTTATCAAAGGATTTCGTTTAAAATCAAATAATTAACCAAACTAAAAAAGGCCGTTCATGCAAACTTTGCGTAAACTTATCATTTTACACAATTTGTAAACTAACGACGTTGCATGAATACCCTTAGTATATTGTTTAACTGATGATGCTTAAATTCGGAAAATAATGTTTTCAATTGATGCCTTAATGCGGAAAATGTTTGGTTGACTAATGCTTAAATGCGGAACTAAGTCAGTCGAAAAATAAGCTTAAATGCTGAAAAATATTGAAATTAATTTATTTAATTAATTTATTTTGATAAAATATAATAATATATAATACAAAATGTATTTCTATTTAAAAAAAGAATGAAATTAATTTCTTAAGCCATCTTCTACAATCAATTTATTATATCACGGTTAATGACGAATATGTTTCCAATGTTACTTCGAAGGACGATAGCTGTGAAGTTCAGTGAAGAATCGGAGGAGAAATAGTGATTGCCGTTATCGATTATGGTTTAAAATATAATCTAATGAGTCAACAAATATGGGAAACATTAAAATCACAAAACATTTTTTTTTGTAAAGAATCAACGAAGAGAGACAGGCAAAGTTTTTAAAGCATAGAGAAAAGTAGGTATGGGACACAAGGATTTCCGTAAATCGTATCCCATTTCTTCGTTTCTTTTGATCACAATTTTTTTCTTAAGTCTGTACCTACCAGTCAACGAAGCAGATCTAACTAAAGTATTTTGCCCCTAAAAAGTAAAATCGTTGGATAAATTTTGAGTGAAGAAAAAAAATTAATGAATGAACTTATTGTAAACAAAGTAAATCAAATAGCAATTTACCTACACTGGGGTATCAACGACAACAACGAGATCTCTACCTTTATTTATGCTCACCTTTGAAAATAAAGAAAGTATCGATAAGATTTACAATATCAAATCAATTATGGGCATTACTGTCAAAATTGAACCACTGCGAAAGTCAAAAATTGTTCCACAATGTAAGCGCTGTCAAGCCTTTAGGCCTTCACAAAAATACTGCAATCATGAGTTTGCTTGTGTTAAATGCAACTAAAAACTGTCTCATGGGCAGAGAACAGAAAACGAAATGTGTCAAGGCAACCATCCTGCAAGTTACAGAGGATGTCCGTTCGCCAAAAAATTCCAAGACATAAAAAGAGCAAACAAAACTGGGAACAAGATAAGAAGCTCAAAAAAAACAAAACCAATAGAATAAGAAAGCAACTGACATTTGAAGCTTCTATTCTCCTATACAACGCATTAGTAATGCCGCACTTCAATTATTGCTCAACTTTGCTGTTTGGATCCAATGCAGATGTCAAATTAAGACTCCAAAGACTTCAGAACAAGGGAATGAGAATTATCTTGAGGATGAATATTTACACTCTCATTCGATTCATGCTGGACTGCTTAAATTGGATGAATGTTAAGCAGAGACTGACTTATTTAAGATGCGATGATTTTTATTTTCAAAATGCGTAATGGTAAGCTATCGGAATACGTATCAGATGGAATATTTTAAGTATCCGAAGCGCAACCATGCAATTTAAAAAATAACAATAACTTTAGACTGGAGAGATGTCGTTTAAGCCGTAATAACCTGCCCACATACTTAAAAAGTGAACCCACAATGAATCAATTTAAGAAAAAACTCAGTGCTTTTATTAAATATAGTTTAGTTTAGCCAAAATATATACAAACTTTTGTTTTTATTATGTGCTATAAATATGTTATAGTCTATTTTAAAGTTCTTGAAGCAATTTTTTTTCTTTAACTATTCTTTTGCTAGGGTTATTATAGAGCCCAATCTTGACGTTAAGATGGGTACTCTTGGCCTTGGCCAGGATGATATGCAGAAATTCTAATAGTTGAAAGCAAAAAAGTAGCCGTTGAAAACAAAACAAAAAATCAACAGGCAAAAGCAATTGCACTAAGCAAAAGTGATGAAATTAGATCCTATTCCCATATTGTTAAAAATGTTCGGAAGAACGATTAAACATCTATTAAAGAAACCAGACCTGATAGACTTTTTCGTAGTTAAATGTATTAAACGAGATCATATAAGTAACTACGATTTATCGTCAGATCATACTCCACTAATTTTATCACTGAGCGAAGCAGAAATAGTAGAAAAATGTAATTCTAAGCTCGTGAATAAAAGAACAAACTGGAACAAATTCTGAGATAAACTTGAAAGTTTTATAAGCCTAAGTACGGTTGCCGTTTTGGTAGGATCCTACCAAAATTGGTAAGATTTTTCAGCTTCGGTAGGTTGGTAGGTTAATATTCGATTTAGAAGTTTTTTTTATACAATTCTTAAGCATAATATTCCAAAAACTAATTGATCAATTGACTTAAAAGATGCCAAATAAAAGAAAATATCTAATCAAGTAAACAGAGACTTGAATCCATTCGCGTTGATATACCCGCATGCTAGATTTTTTAAGAGCAAATAAACTATGTAATGAAAATCCTAACTTCATTTCCAAATGATCTCATTTCTAAAATTTACTTTTCAAAATGAAATAATTTCAACTAAATTCACACGAAATAATGTTAGTAATTATATGAAAATGATGACCTCAAGTCATAACATTTGAAGATTATACCTGTTTGGTGATTTGAATGTTTTACCAAGTTTCGCAAACTTGGGTTTTGCCTCCTGTGGTTTTTGACAGTGAAAATTTCAAATATTTAATAATTAATGTTAACATGGAACTACCTAGATAAACATTTCAGAAATATAACTTGCGTCTGTGCGGTCAAGTGTACATATGTACACTTACATCTTACATATGTATGTATACATCGAACTAGAGCGGTTTCTGTCAACAAAAGGAAATAGAGTTTTAAAATAATTTTTTATTTTTATATTTTTTTAAAATTCGGCTATATTCTTAGATGTTGCTCAAGCCTTTGAAAAGGTTTGGCACTTGGGACTTGAGTACAAACTGCATAGGGATCTTCCCAGGCAGTACTATGAAATAGTGAAATCCTACGTTACGAACCGACACTTTAGAGTACGGTACGACCAAAATTACTCGGAACTAAATAGAGTTTTAAAATATTTTTTAAATGGATTATCTTTAGGATATCCCCGAACATCTTCTTGCTAGATTTAATTACAATGCATGTAAAAATTTGACAAATTATTTTGTATTAATAAAAAAATCGATTTTTTTTGCTTATTTTTAAAACATATTTGATTTGGTAGGTTTTTGCGGGAAATTTGTTTTGCGTGTGGCATGTGAAGTAAAACAGTTTATTGCTGATGTGCAACAGGCTTCATTAATTACTTCAACAATTTCGAACTCAAGAGATAAAGGAAATAAATATCCTGTCGGAATGAAGGAGTTGATCTTGAGAAAAGAAGAGCTCGTAGAAAATGGCAAGCTATGAGATTTCCGTTATAACAACGAACTAAAGAAAAGATTCTGCTAGTATAAAAGTGATTCGCTTAGTAGATCCCTGCTTCTACGGAATATTCCTTATGGAACGCAGCTAAGTACCTAAAAAGACCACAGACACAAAACCTGCTGGTAAAATCTCAAGATGGTAAATGAATCGGAATCGGATCTCTTCGCTGAACATCTCGTGAATGTTTTAAGCCATTCCCAGTACGGCTACAGATCTTTTACAGTTTGTTGATAAAAACGACGAAAAAATAAAAAAAAACACTAGGGTACGATCTAATAACTGCTCAGGTTAATGCCTTAAACCAAGATATGTGCCACACCATTGGAAAATTGCAGAAGGCATTGTTATACCTAAATTCCACGATAGACCAAGTGCATTGGATTACGGATGTTGTGGAAAAGGCACTTGAAGAAAAATAAGTATGCTCGGCTAATTCTTAGATGTTGCTCGAGCCTTTGAAAATTTTTGGCACTTGGGACTTGAGTACAAACTGCATAGGGATCTTCCCAGGCAGTACTATGAAATAGTGAAATCCTACGTTACGAACCGACACTTTAGAGTACGGTACGACCAAAATTACTCGGAACTAAAGAATTGAAGCCGGTGTACCACAAGGAAGTGTCCTAAACCAACCCTGTATCTGTTATATACAAGGGATATTCCTGTGGACATCAACGCTATCATGGCCACCTTTGCTGATGATACTGCAATATTTGTGCCAGATAAATCCGTTATGAAGGCTACACAAAAACTGCAAAATGCAGTCGATAAAGTAAGTGGTTGGACGCAAAAAAGGCAAATAAAACTAAATGAAACAAAATCGACGCATATAAACTTTACAAACAAAAAAATAAACAATGTTCCAGTTCTTATAAACAGTACAGCAGTACCATACTCCAATACTGCCAAGTTTCTTGCAATGACTTTGGATGCAAAGCTTAAATGGAAAGAGCACATCAAAAAGAAAAGAAAAGAAAAGAAAAGAAAAGAAAAGAAAAGAAAAGAAAAGAACTAAACTTGAAGAAAAATGTACTGGTTACTTACCGAGTGTCTTTTGAAGATTTCCATCAGATAAAAAAAAACCTTTACTACGAAGTGAATTAATTCTAATTTCGTTTAGTCTGTGCCATGCTTTAAGTGATGTTATGTTTTAACTCTGAGGTGTTCTACAGGATGATTTGGACATTCTTATGCAGGACGAATGGGGCTGCCCCACTCACCTTGCATTTACTCTTTGGTTAATGAAACTTTGATATTTTATGTTGTTTTAATTTCTTCGTTCAAATTTAACACTCTGATGCGTTAGACTAGTTAAAGATAACGAAAATAAATTAAAACGAAGGAAAGAAAAAAATCTGACTTTCGAACTTATTTAATTTCGAAATCAGTACATACGGACTAAATTTCCCCATACCCACTAAGTTTATAAAAGGGTCTCTCCAAAAAATGTATTAAAGCAAGTTCCAAATGTAAACGCCTTTCTGTGAAGAACAAAAAAATATCATGGACCCAATTCAGCAAGCACACGTCTAGAAACGCAATTGCGATTTTCTCGCGTGCGATTATTCAGCCCCAGAAAATTGTGTTTTTGTTTTTTATTTTCCCGTGGGTAGGTGCGAAACCTGCATAAGGCTCTATGAGGACCGAAAAACGCGTGCTCATAGGTATGTGAGATTCTTACTATACTAAAACCACCTCCACTTCCCGATTGAAACTAAGTTGAAACTTATCTAGCATTTTTTTTTAACGAAGTAACGTGTTGCATGTTACTTTCCGGTGAAAGTTCCTGCTTATTCCGCGATTTTAAGGCGGTTTTCTGTTCACCGCACCAAGCAAAATTTTTATCGGACAAGACACATCAACTAGAATCGGTATTTTGGAAATCGATCATGCAATCAACAAAATCGATAAAGAAAAGATCATAGAATATGGAATAATGAAAGGAGTATTGAAAGATATACCAATAAAGACAGATTCTGTACCATTTGTTCAACAATATCGATGAATTCCGGTGGCATTGGTGAAAATGGACCAAATGGGTAAAAGTAAATGGACCAGCTAAATGGATTTCTCCAGATTTGGTTATTCCAAAAGGAAATGATATTCGGCTGTGCATCGGTATTCACCGAGCAAACGAAGCCATTGAGCGAGAATATTACCCCCTTCCAGCAATAGAAGATTTCTTGCCGCACCTGGGAAAGGAAACATTTTCTCGAAACTAGATGTTAAGGACGCATTTCATCAGATGGAAATATCAGAGAGTTCAAGAGAAATTTCTACGTTTGTAATTCGAAAAGGGTTATTTCGTTATAAATAATTGATGTGTGCACCCGAAATCTGGAGCAAATATTGAGCAGATGCGATGAATATTTCGTTTTTAGTGATGACATATTATTTTATGGAACTGATAAAGAAGAACATGACTCTAGATTAAATGTTGTTTTTGAAACTTTAAAAACAAATTGCGTATCTCTTAATCAAGCAAAGTGCCTTTTAACTGCCTGACCAGAATAGTGTGCTGCAACTGGAGCTGCAGCTGCAACTGGAATTGCTGTCAAAAAATGCTGTACGTGATTTTTTTTACTCGCCCACAATATGCTGTACAGCTGTCTGACATTTTTGGCATTCGAGGTCAGCTGTGTGAATTTAATTCAATACAAAAATAAAAATTAAAACAAAAATAAAAGTGGATGATGATGAAATGAAAGCTAAAATTAATTTACGTCTTTATAAGAGATTTAAAAGAGTTTGAAACTCTCTTCAACCCCAATGTAAACACTTGGTTGCGCTCACAATTTTGAAACATCAAAAAAGCTGCATGCAAAAGTTAAAAGTTAGCCAACTTGTCCAGCTGCGTCTGCAGCTCCGTCTGCAGCTGCGTCGTGTTCTATTCGTATCATTGGATTTGAGTGTATTCAACATTTTGACAGCTATTCCAGTTGCAGCTCCGTCGCCATTCTGTTCAGGCGGTAAATGTCGAAGAACTAGTTTTCTTAGGACATTGAATAAACTAAAAGGGTATATATTCAGATGCGAAGAAACAATTTGTAGATTTCGAGAACCACCTAATGCAGAAGAAGTAAGGGGTTTTTTGGGTCTGGTTAATTAAGTTTGGCAAGTTTATTCCAGATCTTGCCACAAAACCAATTCATTACGCTTTTTAATTAAAAAAACTCAAAAATTCGTTTAAACAACTGAGCAAAAAAAATCATTTGATAATCTTTTAAGGAGTACATGTCAGATAAACTGACATTGTGGTATTACGATGTGAAAGATCGAACCCAATTAACTGGAGATGCCAGTCCCACTGGATTAGGGGCTGTTTTAATACAAATTTAATTACAATAATACACAATCCTTTGACGGAACAAACAGAACAATGTGTTAATTGGATTGCATCAAATGCCAATCCAGTTGCAATTAAAATATTTGAAATCGAACGAAAATCAATTGAAGACGACAAAAATTGAAGCAGTTAAGGTTGCACTTTGTGAAAATAGTGTAAATAGGGACAGAAAAGCATTTGGGTTTAAAAAGTTCTCAACTGAATTCTGTTTTGCAGGTGAGATTTTATTGCACGGTACACGCATTGTTACGAGTATGTCAAAAACTCTTAGAAGTCAAACACTTGATTTAGCGCATGAGGGCCATCCTGGATAGCATTAATGAAGCAAAGATTACGTTCAAAAGTTTGGTAGAGAAAAATGGCCGCAGATGTTGAAACAAGAGCTAAACAATGTCGAGGATGCACATTGGTATCTACACCATCAGCACCGGAACCATTAAGAAGAAAGTTGTTACCGTCAGAACCGCGGCAACACCTTGCTATAGATTGTTTGGGTCCTCTATCATCAATTCACCACTTGTTTGTAATCGTTAATTAATATAGTCGGTACATAGAAATCAAAACTATGAAGAAGATTAACTCTACCTGGAAAGTTAAACGTATGCCAATTATATTTTCACGATTTGGAATGCCTTTATCAATAACTGCTGATAGTGGAAGACAATTTGTAAGTAAAAAATTTATAAATTATTGTAATGTTACAATATCCAGTTCATTAATACTACACCCTATTGGCGACAACAAAACGGTGAGGTATCGATCAATATTGAAAAGACTCATAATGAGCCAAAATACTTATAGTAACTGGAAAACTGACTTAAGTGAATATTTGCTCTTGAACGGTTCAACACCACATTCAACCACTCAGAAAACACCATCGCAAACGCTTTTTGGCCATAACATACGAGATAAACTACCAAGTATACACCAGCCAAAGGCAATTAATGAGGAGACCGCTGAAAAATACAAAGAAAACAAAGAGAAAGGAAAAGTAAATGCGGACAAACGAAGTGGGACAATAGAGAGTAGTACTGGAGAAGGAGATGAAGTTCTTGTGAAAAGAATGACAAAAACCAACATATTAGCGTTTAACTAACCAGAACCATACAAAGAACTATCGAGGAGACCTGGTGAGGTTGTCATTATATCAAATCAATCAGGCAGAACTTATCGATGAAATGTTGCACATTTAAAGAAATTGAATAGAGCCACAGAACCTATTGTAAGATCAAGTGATACAAGACAAAATCAGAAGAGTATTCAACCAACAAATCCATCATCTTCAAAGATCTGCTAGGGGGGGGGGGGGGTCTGGGATATAAAATATTAGGCAGATGAATTCAATCATAAACAAAAAATTTCACTGCTCAAAGGATATAATCCGCCTTCAAATTTATTTTAATTAAACGTGCGTATTTAAAGAGTTAAAACACGAAAATCAAAGTAAAAAGTACATATCGTGGGCTTTCTGTCAAAACAAATTTCAGATTGGAAAAATTGGTTAGAAGACACAAAACACCGATTTGAAAGGTAATAAAATGGAATTTTAAGATAGTGAAAGGTTTTAAAACTGGTTGATAGAGCCAAAAGAAACCATGACACAGTTACTAGACATTGATATTCGAAATCAGTAATTCTTGTTGACCAAAAGTACATTAACATGTCATTTAAGGACTTGCTAGGTTTTGACAGAAAGCCGACGATATGTACATCGTTCGTGAAAAGTTGAGAAAATAATTCTTCTGCCAGAAAAACAATAAAAGTTTTCATTTCAAGAATAATTCAGAACTCTTCATTTTGTTTTACTGTAAAAATAATTTGAAATTGATGATTTTGTGAAAATTTCTGACACCGTATATCGAATCAGATGACAAATTTCATGGCATCCCGTATGTGTACTCTTCGAAAGGTTACTGGTCATAAGAGGGCAGGTAGTAACAGTAGATAATTTTTCAGACATAGAATTTTCAAAAAGTAATACTGAACCATGAAAGAACTTTGAAAATTCATTTAAAAAAATGTATGTCACCAATGAATCTAGGTGACCTTTAATAACAATTTAGTGACCTTTGAAAAGAAATATTTGCTTCTTAAGATAACCTTAATAAGGTACCTAAAAAATTTGTTCAGTAACCTGGAATGACTTTAAAAAAAAAAACTTTAAAATCCCATTAGAAAAAATCCACAACCAATTAATGTAGCTAGTTGACCTTATCAACGGCATTTTGAATTGGGCACAAATTACAAAACCGTGCAAATGAAAAATTCACATTCGAGATCTTGCAAATAAAAATCCCTCTTATTATGTGACGACTCAATTTTGAGCAGGTATTCGAGATTTTGGTTGACATTTGCAAGATTGTAAGGTGAGAATGCTATGTTTTATTTTTACTTAGTGTGAGATATCATTTTTCAAGATCTATAAATAAAGCAGTTTCGATATTTTAGATTTTGGTATCTTGCAAATTTCTCACGTGAAGTGCGAAAAATTGGGAGGTACTTGGAAAAACTTTTACAGTGGATTCAAAATTTTCAACTCAACAAATTTATAAAATTAAACTTTTTGGACTTTTTACTGATCGCATACACTCTTTGCAAATATCCTAAATGACATATCGCTTGCTTAATCTCAAAATCAAGGTTAAGCAACCACTAGGCAACTGAGTTGTAAATTGCGATCAACTTTTAGTTTCTAGCACTATGAACTTAAAGCATAGAGCAACTCGAAGACATGAGTGGTAGCAAGCCTTTTTTTATGGAAAAACTACCTCATTTTTCTTCGTTTTCCCAAGACTGTAATTGCTTACGCTTTTCCACTAACTTGGGTGCACCATTTCGGGAATACAAAGTTTTTTTTATTTTGTAATTTTGACGTTTCATGAATTTGTTTTGTTCGAGGGATGTCATTAAGGAAAGTGGTAAGTATAACAAAAGTAGCTTCTAGTTGCCAGGCAAAAGATCAAAATAGATCTTGTAGAATAAATACGATCTTATTGTAAATGAGTTTAGATTTTAAGGGCAAAAATAAACTTTTCGTAAACAATATTTTTAGTATCTAGAGCGATGATGGTTCTGGCTTCAATTCCTTAATCAATTAATTTATTTAAAAAAAATATTTTCAATGGAAATAAAACGTACGACTGTATTGCAGGTACTTGCTCTGATGTTCAAGTTGCCTGCAATTAAGAACTTTTAAAATATGCCAGTAATTACATATATAAAGAATATAAAAATATATATAATAAGGGCATTTAAATTGTTCTTTTAATTGTTTAACAACTTTTCAAATAGCTTAAGGTTTAAAACCAATTTGATAACTTGAAGAAATATGAATATAAGCACAAACAAAATTTAAATCGTTGTAGCGATTTTCTCAAAAAGCTATTTTTTATATTAAATTATTATAATAAGTAATTTTAAAATACATTTTTAAACTAGTTTCAAAACAATTCATCAACGCGTTCTTGAAATATTGAATTTTCAAAACAAAAATTAATATCTTCTTAAAAGGCCAACATTTATTTTTTTATTTTGATATGCAATTTCATTGAGATTTTTATGGAGCTTTTGCATGCAAATTTTGATTGAAATTCTTTGAACAAATCGAAGTTCAAAAACCCTTAAATGGCAGGTATCGTTATTAACAGTTTTAAGGATTTTTTTTCCAGAATGTTCACCATACCTACAGTAATCTACTGTTTTTTATCAAATTCGTTGAAGCTGCTTTTCAGATAAATAAGCTTTTTCTTAATGGTTGTATAGCATGTACCGTAATTTTAAAAGGTAAAAAATATCCCCTCCAAAGAATTAAAAAAAAAAAAATTATTTAAAAATTTGAAGAAAATTGCTTCAGTGGCTTAGGCTGTTGCTGTAGGTTGTCAAAGAATAGACAGACAAACAACCAGACGAATACAAAACTTGCCTTATATCGTAAGTAAAAATTATTTTTGGGTGCAATACTTTATTGAAATTTTAAGAAACGTGACCCCCCTGGGGCAAAGTCTGGATCCGCCCTTGATGCAGTATTGGATAATAGATTTTCAGATACTTCGTATTTTTGGAAAGTCGACAGTGAATAAATATTCATTATTGATTTTGATAAAAGATCATTTTATGTATAGCAGTGTATGCATTATTGGGCTATCCTACAATTGCCCAATTTTCTGCAGTTGCAATTATGCTTGCAAAAGAAAGCTCTAAGTAGAACACCAGTTTTTCATTAACGCCACACGTCTGTGGAATTCTTTGCCTCGCCAGAACATCAACAGTAATACAAATTTTAAGACTCAATTGCGACAATTTGTATGAGTACCTTAAAAATTCCTCTACTCTCTATCTATTTAGTTTTTTCTTTTATAAATTTTGCCATAAAAATTGTTTAATTTTTCTTTTCATTGCTCTCATTTTTAAAAATTATAGGTCAATGTGTATAGCCTTTCGAAATAAGTAAATCTAAACCTACAATTATTTGCATAGTTTTATAAAATAAATTTAATTCTACTACTAACCATAGCTAGGACCATTTTTAAAAACATGTATGATGAATCACATAGAATTTATGTGATGTACGTATCGTGAACAGGGTTACCAGATATGAGTGTCAAGCTAGGAAAGCAACTTTGACGAATTAAAAAATGAATAGGTGGATAATTTGCCGTTAGTCGTGAATGTTTCGAATTTGTCGTTCAATGTTTTCTGTTTTTTTTGGGTGCTTTGCTAACCACTTGATCGTGCAATGTTTTCTTTGTTTTTTTTGTGCTTTTTCTTAATTGAAAAATCTGGAAAAGCGGTGAAAACCATGAGTTAGTCTTTGAATAGTTTTTAAAAATTAAATTTCATCGCGCAGTGCTTTCTATATTTTTTTTGGGGGGGGGGGGGGGGTTCTTTATTAGCTTGATATCATGCTAGGATATTTAATTTATCGTAAAGTAGTCTTAAATCATGTGCGATAATTTCGAATTTGGCAAGCAATGTTTTCTACGTTTTTTGGCATCTTTGCTTACTTGACATCAAGTTAGTAAAGAACCACCTCAAAAAGTGGTAAGAACTGCTTTAACCGAATGGTTTGTGGCTAAATAAATCATGGTTAACTAGTCGTTAATAAAATTTGACAATTTCGAATTCATCGTATTCTATCGTTTTTTTTCGAAATGGCACATGCCATTTTATTACTTAATAATTTCCATCAAGTCCAACTTATTTTCTTGCTGGCTCTCGTGGATCTCCATCCGTCCTTTATTTGTTTGTTACTAATGCTTATATGTTTATTAATGTTAATAAACGTGCAAATTCGTCGTCGTTCTAATCAAGAATAAAAACTAAACTTCAAAGCAGTTCTCGAGATTTGGAAAGTTTTTCTAGAAATGCTGATATTGACTCAAATTTGACCAAATTTTCAGAAACACTTTTAAAGTGTGTGAATGAATGTGTTCCAAAATTGAAAGTAAAAAATCGCAAAAAAAGAAACTGGCAGCGATCTTATCAGCGTTTCTCCAAAAACATGATCTTATATTTTAGTAAAATTATTTCCTTTAAAATTTCCAATCTACGAAATGAAAAATGGAATGGAAAATAGAATAGTCTTGAGACAAATGCCAAACCTTTTTGGAGTATTGTTAAGTTAACAAAAAACAAAGGAAAATATATGCCTTTCTTAAAGACGTCTACAACACTTTATATACGGATGTTGAAAAGGCTGCAGAACTAGGTCATGTCTTTTTTAATAGCCGTAGAATCTCACAAAATTAAGGTGAAAGCTCAACAAATTCCTAAGTTCAAGCAACTATTGAAGAAATTAACAATTCTTTTTCCATTACACCTGTTAATTTTCTTGTAAAATATAACGAAATAAAAAATATTTTGAGCACTTTAAAGATTGGAAAAACAGGTGGCCTTGATAAGATTAAAAATATATATCTTAAAAATTTACCGATTTTAGGTATCTCTTATCTAATTTTCATAATCAATGCTTGTCTGAAGCTTCAATACTTTCCAAATTCTGAGAAAGAAGCGAAAGTTATACCAATACCTAAAGCTGGTAAGCCTTAAGAAAATCCTGGAAGTTATAGACCAATTAGCCTTTTAAGCAGTGTAAGCAAAATATTAGAAAAATGCTGAAAGAAAGAATCTTAGAAATTCTCTCTGAAAATAATATTCTGTCCAACGACCAGTTTGGCCTTAGAAGATCTCATAATACCTCTCAACAAGTAAAGAGAATTTGTAACTTAGTAAAAAGAAATCGCTCAAAAGATAAGTCAAGTTCATATTCCAATTTTTCGTCTCATTTGTGCAAAATTGTTCGAAGTTTTCTGTCTGTTCGATGTTTTAAAGTTCATGTAAATTGTGGTGTCTCCAATTTGAATTGTTTTGATTATGGTATCGCCTAAGGTTCTGTTCTTGGGCCAATCTTGTACAATATTTACACGTCAGATTTTTCACATTTACTGGAGTGTGAGTCAGTAATTTTTGCTGATACAACAATACCTTCATCGCATAAATTTAATCTCGAAATGGAGACGAATATTAAAAAAGGGATAAAAGTATTGGAAACTCATTACAATAGATGGAAAATTAAGCTTAACTTAGAAAAAATACAAGCTATCTTTTTCTCTAGAAAGAGATAAGCTTGTTATCTTCCAAACAACCAGCTTCAAGTAAATGGAATAGACCTACATTGGGAAAAATCAGTTCGAGACCTCGGTATACATCTAGATTCGAAGCTAACATTCCAAAGGCATACTAGAAAAACTTTGAAAAAATTAAGTATTGCAATAAAATGTTACATCCGCTAATTCACTGGAAGTTCCAATTTTCAAATGAAAATAAAATTATGTTGCATAAAGTAATCTTTACTTACCATTTTTTTTTTGGTTGTTTATTTGTTTGTTTCATTATATTTTTGTTTATTTATACATTTATGTGTTTATGTATTTATTTATATCTATTTTCTTTTATTTGTTCATTTATTTTATTGTTTATTTACTTTATTATTAATTTATTTGACTGCTTGTTTATTTATTTTTTATAATTTGTTAAATAATAATTGATTAATTTCTTAATTTTTAATTTTGTTTGTCATGTCATAACTTACATAAGTACATATTAATTTCTTGTTAATTTATTATTAAATTTAATTTATTTAATTTGTTTATTAATTTATTTATTATTTACTTAATTATTTACTTATTTTTTTATTTATATATGTATTTATTTATTTATTTATTTGTTTTTTTGTTTATTTAGTTATTTACTACTTATTTAATTATTAAATAATTTATTTATTAATTAATTAACAAATTTAAAAAAAAAATCAAAAAAAAGTTTTTGGAGCTTTGTGTATGTTGCCTTTAGCATATTTGTAATTTCTTTCTGTTTTAATTTGGATTTTCTTTCGTATTCCCTTCAAATGTTTTTATATCATTAAAAATATACTTTATTAAATATAAGATAGGTAATGTTTCAGTAGAAAGATATAGAATATCAAATCTCTGTTTGCAATATGTGCAGTGACAAAATTTTTTGAAAAAATCTATAACGAAATAAAGAATAACTAACTAAATAAAAAAAAAACATTTTTTCCAGAAGTTTTAACATATTTTTGAAAAAAAAAAACAATAAAAATATAGAACGACAAATTCGAAACAGTCGAAACTTTTTAACTTATTGGTTAACTAAACCATGAACTATTTCACTTCTTTTTTGAGGTGATGCTATGCTTACTTGATATCAAGCTAGAAAATAATCTAAAAAAACGTAGAACGACGAATTCGAAATTTTCCATTTTATTAAAGGCTAGTCAACGACAATTATTAAGCCATAAACCATTCGGTATTAGTAGTTTTTGACACATTTTTAGGTGATGCTTTGATAACCTGATATTAAGATACCATATAACCCAAAAAAATAGCAAACATTGCAATGGCCGATTAAATTCAGTTTCACAACTGATGTGCAATCCTTTAAATACCTTGGGTCAACGGTAGCAGCCAATAACAATATAGAAGAAGAAATACGCGGGCGGCTTCTCAAATCCAACAGAGCCTACTACAGTCTGTCAAATCTAGAAATCTAACCATAACTTCAAAACTGCTGCTGTACAGGACCATGGTCCTGCCAGTACTCATGTATGGATCCGAGACTTGGGTGCTTAGCAAAAGGTACTGTGACCTCTTAGCCGCGTTCGAGAGAAAAGTCTTACGGAGAATTGTTGGCCCCATATGTGAGGAAGGACGATTCCGGAGACGGTACAACCATGAGTTGTACGCAATCTACCTTGAAGCAGACATAACGACAAAAATTAAGCTCGGTAGACTCCGGTGGGCAGGGCACCTAGCTCGAATGAGCGAAGAGGAACCTGCTCGGAAAGTCTTTTGTGGTACATTCTATGGTAGACGGCAGCGTGGTAGACCATGCTTGCGCTGGAGAGATGGCGTAGACCAGGACGCCCGAAGCCTTGGGGTGCGCA
This sequence comes from Dasysyrphus albostriatus, assembly GCA_946251815.1. Classification (NCBI taxonomy): domain Eukaryota; kingdom Metazoa; phylum Arthropoda; class Insecta; order Diptera; family Syrphidae; genus Dasysyrphus; species Dasysyrphus albostriatus. The sequence continues at coordinate 224,161,971 of OX276335.1, forward strand.
ACTGGATGGCGTCGGCTCGAGACCGGGATAGGTGGAGAGACTTGTTGAAAGAGGCCAGGACCGGACCCCGGTTGTCGAGCCGATGATGATGATGAATGGCATATTATTAAATATTTAGTAGGTTGAAAAAGTTTTTACCGCTTTTAGCTATTTTTCAAACATTAAATGACAAAGTCGGGAAATTATCCATCTACCCTACTTTAAATTGAAAAGCCCACAAAAACAAAAACAAAAACAAAAACAAAAATAGTAAAATTTCTATTAGTTGCGTTTTTATTATTCAAATATTAAATTTGTCTTAAGCTTAATTTGTCCATTAAAATAATAAATGATTTGGCTTTCTAAATGTCTCAAAATAATAGTTATAACTAGCGCCTTAAGCCCCCAAAATACTCTGGGCTTAGCTATACCCCGCCCCTACCTCCTAAACGAGGCGAGATAGACCCCCTCCTACAGCAAAAATGCTTGCTTTTGACCCCTTTACAAAAGACCGTTATCAATTTTTGGCGCCAAAGATATTGTGCATAGGTACTGGGAGAGTATCAAAATTAAATCTTCTTGTCTTGTTGATAATATTTATTTCGGGATTCAAAAATTTGAATCAGGAAATACAAATTAAATTCTTGTAAGATTAACTGAGTGTCTGATGAGTCTTAAGGAGATCACCTGGATGAAACCCAAATTTGTATAGATAAATGGTTGTAAATGTAAAAAGTTGTTTTGAATCAATAGTTAATTCAACAAGTACAATAACAATTGAAGAAATATTGCTAAATATTCTATTAACTGATTTATTTCAGCAGTTGGGTAAAGGAGGTATAAACTAGCACTTAATTTTTTTGTTAATAAAACCTAGAAAATATAAGTTTTTGCATTGCTATTTATCACAAAATATTTTCGCAATAATTTCTTTTCAATTTAACTAACCAATTTAACTAACCTATTTGATTTTGATGCAACAGTCAAATAGGAATATAACCCAAAGTCTACATGAAAAATTGGTCGTGAAGACGATTTCCAAAAACTACAGTAAAATATTGTAAAATGAAAATTGAAAAAAAGGCATTGAATACAAAAAAGAACAAACGAATTTCAAAATAATTTTACGCCAGCCGGTTAAATGGTTTGGAATTAAATATTTTAAATACAATTTTTTTGTTTGTATTCAACCTTTTCAAAAGTAACTATCATATTCATTTTTCATTCATGCATTCGAAAAATTGGTGCTTAATAGCTAAAAAAGATGAAGCTGTACGAACAAGTATTTATCAACAGCACCAATTTTAGAAAACTTCACATAACAAGCAACCGCGTTCAGCTCGGTGGTTCATATTAGCCACATATTCCATAATGGCAGGTGTACCTAAATACAGCCATTACAGAAAAACCTGTTTTGAACTACAAAATGTTGATCAGTTAAAAATTAGTATAAATGCAAGCAAGAATAAAAATAATGTATTCAAATCTTTAAGCCACTAGTCCCGAAAATCCCGGAGGATTGTAATCCCAGGATATTCGGGATCAAAATTCGGGATTGCAATCTGCACCACTTAAAAATATAAGTTTGCTTGCGCCTTATATTTTCTTTACAACATAATGAAAAAAAAGCAAAAAAACAAATTAAGAAATTTCGTTCCTGTTTTCATAATATGACGGTAAGCCAATCGGAGGGTTTTCTTTTAAGTAAGACAATTCTAAATCAGAACCAGAAGAGTCGAAGATTTCAAGAAAAAGATGATCATTTTTCAGTCAGGTTTCAACATAAATAATGTATTTATTTGTATTTTAACAACTAAAATATTTAATCAAATCAATCAATTAATATTCTATTCACGACTACAACTACAGGTGGTGATCAAATTACCTCTCATTCCGGCATGTATAAGTAAAAAAATCCTTAATTTTAAATCCTTCCGGAGCTACGTTTTGTTGTTTTGAAAATCTAGTTTTGTAAAATTGGGTTAATTCCATACAAATTCTCTTACACGACATTCCCTTGTAGCCTTTTTGTAACCTTTATTTTTTGAATAGTATAGTATCGTGAACAAAAATTCATTACCATTTGAGAATTCAAAGTTAAAATTTTTAAAATAAAAAATGTTATACGCTAAAAAAAACTGTCAGACGTTTGACCCTAAATAACTTTTATTGCAAGCCATATTTATCTGTAAACTTTTGCACGAGTATTGGTTATAATAAAATAAAGATAAAAGCGTTCAAAAAAATTAACATTGACATTTCCCTCAAGTGGTAGTGAATTTTTGTTCTGAATAATATTAATAAAAAAGGTTATATGCAAAACAAAAATGTCAGACGCTTGACCTTAAATAATTCGTTATAATAAAATAATGATAAAAGCGTTTAAAAATTTTAACTTTGAATTTTCCTCCAATAGTAATGAATTTTTGTTCTGAATACTATTAAAAAAAAGGTTATACGCAAGATAAAAATGTCTGATGTTTGACCTTAAATAACTCCTAGCGCAAGCTTGATTGTCTGTAGACTTTTCCACGAGTATTGTTTATAATAAAATAAAGATAATAGAATAAAAATAACAATACAAATTTTAACTTTGAATTTTCCCCAAGTTGAAATGCATTTTTCCTCGGTACTGCAAACAAAAATTTTATAAAAAAAGTTTTATTAGTTTACAATTTTTTCGAAAACTAGATGATCATCTGGTTTTCATTGTTCGATTAAAAATTAAAGAAGAAGTGTATAAAGAAAAAAAATACAGAACATGGCTTCATAATTTTGAAAAAGCAACAGTATGTTATTTTTTGAGTTTTTTTTCTTAAATTTTGAGTTTGAAATTTATTTTTTTGAAAACTATGGACAGGAATAACTTATATTTTCAAAAACATATTAAAGAACAGACCTCAAGGTAAAAAAAATATAGCACTTTATTGTTAGTAGAAAAGTATAAATTATTTGTCAAAAACATCACCATTTAAGAGGAAAACGTAAAATACCGTTATTTTTTACTTTTGTCCATTTTATATAAGAAATAATATTTTTTTAATGACTGCTTAGTGAAATTAAAAAAGTATATTTTCTTGTAGAAAGTTGAATGAACTACAAACTGTGTTAAAATAAATTTTCTAACATTTACCGTTTAAGAGTGGTTACGAAAAATTATTGTTTTCGATACTTTACCTTATTGAAGTATCAATATCTTGTTACTGGTCTCTCGTATCGAAAAAAATGTGTTAATAACGGGTGATTTTTTAAGAGGCTTAGAACTTTAAAAAAAAAAAACAAAAAATTCGAAAAAATGAATGAAATATTTATTTGAATCGATAGTTTGAACCTTGCAATTTAATGTTTAAAGATAATTTCATGCAAATGTTGACCGCGGCTGCGTCTCAGGTAGCCCATCCGCTGAGTCCAATTTTGGCATACTCTTTCGCACATATCGGCCGGTATCTTACGAATGAATGCATGGATGTTGACTTCCAGTGCGTCAATCGAAGCGGGCTTGTCCCTATATACATTAGCCTTGACATACCCCCACAAAAAATAATCTAATGGTGTCAAATCGCACGATCTAGGCGGCTAATTGACCGGCCCGAAACGTGAAATTAACTGTTGCGCCATTGTTTCGCGTGCTGTGTGGCATGTGGCACCGTTTTGTTGAAACCACATATCATGCAAGTCAAGAACTTCCATTTCGGGCAATAAAAAGTTTGTTATCATCGCTCGGTAGCGTTCACCATTGACAGTAACGCTGCGATTCGCATCATCTTTGAAGAAATATGGCCCAATAATGCCGCCGGCCCATAAACCGCAACAAACAGTGGCTTTTTCGGGATGCATTGGTAGCTGTTGCAATGCTTCTGGCTGATCTTCACTCCAAATGCGGCAATTATGCTTATTTACGTACCCATTCAACCAAAAATGAGCCTCATCGCTGAACACAATTTTTCGATAAAAAAGCGGATCCTCGGCCAGCTTTCCAAGAGCCCATTCAGCAAAAATTCGGCGTTGTGGTAGGTCGGCTGGCTTTAGTTCTTGCACCAGCTGTATCTTAAAAGGCTTTACGCCCAAATCCTTCCGCAAAATTTTTCACGTAGTGCTGTAACAAAGGCCTAACTGCTGGGAACGGCGCCGAATCGACATTTCGCGGTCTTCTGTCACACTAGCTGATACGGCCGCAATATTTTCTTCACTACGCACAGTACGTAAACGTGTTGGTGGTTTAATGTCCAACAAAGTAAATTTGGTGCGAAATTTGGTCACAATCGTCCGAATAGACTGCTCAGAAGGTCGAGAATGCCGACCATAAAATGGAAGCAGCGCGCGATGAACATTTCGAACCGAGCACGAATTTTGATAGTAAAATTCAATAATTTGCAAGCGTTGTTCATTTGTAAGACGATCCATGGTTAAATTGCAAACCAAACTGAAGCTGTTTGACAGTGACACAAGGTACTAAACATACGTCAGCTGTCAAAACCAGTGTTGCCAAAACCAAACCAGCTAAAAAATCACCCGTTATTTCTTGTAGATTACATTGTAATCTATAAACTGAGCATAAATTATTTAAAAAAAAAACTTAGTTATTTAATAGTTAAAAGCTAAAATCTGGAATTTTGAGTTTTTGATGAAATTTTTCAAATAATTATATCTTTAAAACTGTAACTATTAGACAAAATAAATATATTTTTTATATAAAAGGCAACTCACCATTTCTGAGTTAGAAGCAAACAGGGGTTATTTTCGCCAATTTACGTTTTTTGAAATGGCGATATCTTATTCTTCAGTCGAAAAAAAAGTGTTACAATATTTCTTGTAGAAAATTATGTTATCTATAAGTTTTTCATACAATACTTCTTAATACCATGTACCATTTCAAAGTTATAAGCGAAAAACCAGTATTTTTGACATTTTACCTTGAATAAATTTTTTACGCAAGCCAGATTCGTTTGTAGACTTTAGCATGCGTTTTCCTTACAAATAAAGATGATTGTATTCAAAAATCTTCACTTGGAATTTTTCAGCAGATTTGGCATTTTATTAGTACATTTTTCCTGAGTTATTTGGCCATTTGTTCGAATTTAGTAGCGCAGAAAGGATTTCTTCTAGGACGCCGATCTTAAAATTGATATATTGTATAGGTTTAGCTCAGATCTTTTTAAGTTCCACGGAATAATCTGGGGAATCGGGATTTGTGATAGTTAATAATCACAACGCCATAGCATTTCTATTGTATTGTGACTGTCACCTTTCACAAATAAACTTAGCCGATTCCACCTCTGATTTTAGATCACATCGGAACAACAGAAATTCCTGACCATGAAATGTATGATGTCATTTTCGGTTTTGCCATGTTCTGCGTTTTGAATGTAACTACATCTGTTTTCGATTGTTGCCCCTTGAAACAGCGGACGCGTGGTTGTTTTAAGGCAAGAAGTTGAAGTGTCATAAGGTGGAAAACAGGGCGATGGTAAAGGTGAAGGTTGTGGTAAAGAGTGCAATGGTTACCTCAGTTGTGTGGTGAGTGAGTATACGGATGATTGGAATTAAAATACACTGGTTCGAACACACGTGTATTTATACAAGCATTTATGACTTTAGGTTTATGTTTACTAGAACACGATTTTTCATTTTTTTATCTTCAAATGAAGAAAAGCTGATTTTGATGTGTGCGTTTCAATGCTGATATATGATTTTTCGTCCTTAGAATTGGAACAAGAATTATTCCGATTATTTATTGTTTCATCTCCAACTATGTACATTATTATACAAAGTATAGTATTCAAAAAATTTTAAGAGTTAGTTTTGTCATCTAGTTCTCGATACGGTTCCATGTTATCAAGTTATAATAACTCTTCGGATCTCGTCAAATTAGTTTTTGATACTAAATTATTGTGATTAAAAGTTATTTATAGTTAACCTAATCTCGGTTCACTTAAATTCAAATGTCTTCCAGTACGCGGAAGATTAGAGACAGATCCTTCTTGCTGAAACGGCACATTTCTAACGTGAAATAAATTTTGAAACTATCGAGGTATCTTTGTGTGTGTATAATGGAATGTCGACTTTCAAAATACAATAGAATACATTTGGTTCTTTTTTCTGTGCTGAGTGATATAGACATGGATTACAACTGGATCAGCACAGACACTAAGCACATTGCGAACCTCAAACTTCTATTCTCACTCAACGAGGGCACCAAAAATCATTATAATGTAACATTCTTATTCAATAACAAAGGTAAACCACCATCATTTCTTTAAAGTTTAACTTTGGGTATGGTTTATATTCGAAGTTCATTTGACTTGTGGCTTTTAAAACATACCTAGAATAATAATATCAAGTGCCCACGCCTTTCTCCCCTCACATAAACAAAAGAAGACACATGTGTACTCGTACGTGAATTGGCACAAAGACTGATACTAACTATTACTTAACCCTTCTTTTCAGGCGCACCACAGGTTCTACGGCTGAATCCATCCATGCATTCGGTCTCAGTGGAAAAAGGCGAATCTGCTAGCCTATCATTGGTAGTTTGTGCCGATCCAAGACCCCATCGTGTCGCCTGGGAATGGGGTTCGTTGCGGTTAGAAGCTGGAGCTGGTGTTGGTAAGTTAACATTTACAGTACCTACAGTATTTTTTTGTATTGTCTATTTGTGGTGTTGTTATATCCTTTAGACTTTAGAGGAACATTCAAAAATTACAAAAAAGAATTAGTAATTAACCCCTTTTTTGTTTCGAATTAACTGCAACGTGTGCCGTAGCTTTAAGATATAGGTAGTCAGAATGTTACTATTTCTGCGGTTCCTACTGCTATTTTTTTACAACTCAATTTCTAATTTTCTGTGGACATTTCTTTTTTTTAATAGCACTTTTTAATAGACACTGTTTCAACACTATAGCTTGTGCAATTACCTTTTTCTATTTCTTCGCTTGAAATAATTACATTCTTTGCTGAATTCTCCTATTAAGAGAAAACTGGGGGAAGGAAAAACTTTTGTGTGGCGAAAGAAAAACCACATTTCTATAGTCGTTACTTTTTACTTCGGAATGCCTATAAAGATAAGCAGGACGTTTAGTAAATTATTCCTTTTATCCTGGTTGTCAAGCTTAAATTTCAGTTCCAATGCATGAAACATAAGAATGAAAGAAGTTTACAATGAATAAGTATTTGAAGGAAAATATTTGATGGAGAATCCTTATAGTATCCTAACACCAATGAAGCTAGAATCTATCAAGGCCTCAAAGTTGAAAAAGTTCAGATCCACTTCCAAAATCCATATTAGACTAGATAATTCTCAAAGCCTTACTTAGGACAGGAAATTTAAATCATTGGTTCATTTATGTAAAAGCTTTCAATGGCCTTTCGTCCTTACAAATCCAAATAAATTGGTGTTTCGTCCATCAGGCGATTTCACTCCGACTCATTAGGAATCAAAGGTTTTTGAACTTCAGGTTGTATATTCCAAGGTATAGCCACTTAATAATTTATTAATTCAATTTGACTTTGGAAAAAAAACTCTGCCACCACTTTCTAAAAAATCAATTTATTGCTTAACATTCAAAATTGAAGTGAATCTAAAATCTTCTGACAGAAAACTTAAAATTCGTACACTTAAATCAACTTCTTCCAAGTTTTTGAGAAAGTTGTATTTTTTTGATTTTTTCTATTTATGTATAATATGTATAATTCTTTGATTGCTTAAACAAATTATTTATAATTTTGCAAAACTTACTTTTTGGAAATACCAATAATTTTTCAATTTCGTTGTATACAACCACAGATAATAGAGTAACAATAGATATAGCATCCATTACAATAAAAATTACTATTTTTTCAATAATTTGTATTTGCAAGCTCTTTTTCTTCTTCCTCAAAAATCGAACCGGTTGGTCGATGAACTCATGACTAATATTTAATGTTTTAGGTATAGTCCTGTCATTTAAACTTTTTGCTTCGGAAAAAATGGCGGAATTTTGGTATATAGCCTCCTCATGGCATTCTAAGGAAACTGTAAAAGGGTCAAAAGACCCTCCAAATGGTTTTTAAGGTATATCTCCCGAACGGTAACTCTTACAGAAAAAATGTCAAAGATTGGGTATTAGCTTCGAAAATTTCCTACAAAAATTATTAAGTAACTTTTTTTCATAGGACTTATCGTTTTCAAGATAATTCATTCGGCAGAGTTACGGATTTTATGTTTCTGTACAAAATGTACTCTTTTAGATCACCTTTGAGGTTGAGTACGAGATGAGTTTTTCTTGCGTGGTATCTCTCAGGAAAATTAGAAAACTACTAAAAATAATGTCTAGGGATTTATTTAAAGGCGCACCACGGTTCATCATTCGGCACTTCGCTACATTGAGAATTCTGTATCTGTTCTGTTGTCTTTATCTGTTCCAGTGTTGATGGATGTGAATGGTGATATTTAATTTACAGTTCTCGGGGATCGTGAAAAAATTCCTTTGCTTGTAAATTCTTACCAAATTAAAAAAAATAAAGGAAGTCTTCTAATTTTGTGAAGTTTAAACATTTAAAATATACAAAAGATGAATACACATTTTCTTAGATATTATGAGAAAGTAAAGTAGCAACATAAAAAGCGATAAATATCATAATTGCTTTAAAAACTTATTGAAATTTAATTTGAAATTTTTAAACTTTCGACTTTGGTTTTCAATAAATTTGATACTTATTAAGAAACCAACATTTTCGGAAATTAATAGGATAATAGTTGCAGCGATTGAAGTTTACAGGTATAATTATTTATTGGCCAAAATTTTAAGAATAAAAATATGTATAATGATTAATATCGTTTTCAAACATAAATTTATTTATTTGATTAAATGAAAAAAGTCTTTACAACCTATTCCCGTTGGGTTTGTGGCTGAGCTTTACTTTTGCTGATCTTGATTACAACAAATTAATAGTGCGAGAGTTTTGTAGCTTCTTAGAATTATTATTGTTTGAAGTATCTGCTTGTTTTTTGCAACGACTAACTGGCTGAACAGAATGGAGACAGATCTGCAACTGGAGCTGCAGCTGGAATAGCTGTCAAAATGTTGAATAGACACAAATTAAATGATGCAAACACAACGCGACGCAGCTGCAGTCGTATATACGGTTTGATATTGTTTGGCAGCTACTCCAGCTAAATCTATTGTTCCAGATGCAGCACTCTATTCTATTCGGGCAGTAAGTGTCTGAAAACAGACTCGTTTTGGAAATTGGAACGTGCGTTGGTTCTGTGGGCAAAAGCTTTAAACAAATATGTTTTATTGAAAAACAAGTTAGCGCAAACCCTGCTGAAAACACCACGGCACGTCCCTGGAATTTTCGATGATATTTTTGAGTTTCCAAATAAAAAAAAATCATATGAAATGATACCCCGCATGGGCACCATAAACACTAAAATGTCAAATTATGGGCGGCCATTTCGAGTAATCGGCCAAATTGGCTCAACGCGTCATGCTAGAATGGTAGACTTTTCGCCATCGTATTCTACGTTAAATTTCCCATAAGACCTCATTTAAAGATGTTCCCTTGCAATTAGATGGTGCTAGGTTAGCCTATTTGTTTAGCTTATTTGACTAGACTATACGTGTTCTGGGACTGTTCGCACAGAATTTTATTTTGTTACAATTCTTTTGGGATCAAACCATAGATTTTCTTTACTTCATATGTATATGTCTGAATATTTTAAATACCGCAATTTTATTTGATAACGTGAAATTTTGAAATAAAAATGAAAAAATAAAATTAATTTTTAATTTTTATTTTAAGTTTGCAAATTATATTTTTGTTCTGTCTCAGTCTCCTAGACCCTTGAAATATCATCTCTACTTGCGACTACCATCTTTCTGATAGATTCCTTCCTGGCTTCAGGCTACTCATTCAACCAGTCATCCCTCATTCGCAATAGAGCATTATATTGTTGCTATGTTTCGTGTCTTCTTCCTGTACTTGCCAATTTAAGTATTGCAAGTGAAATCTGGGTGGGCGTGACAGCACTAGGTGGTTAAGCAATTTACTGTTAGGAGTAATGCAGCTACAATTCTGGACATCGCCATATTCATATTGACACCAATCAGTGCCTTATCCTACAGCACTTAACCATTGAATTGAAAATAGAATGATTTATTAGCTCACGTTTATCCTCATCAAAAACGAAACTTATCCACTAAACTAGCTTAGGAATATGAAATGTATGACTTTTGCATTTTTAATTTTAACATGTTTTTTTTTTAATTTTTCTTTTAAAAGCAGACAGATTTAGAGCTGATGATGTTATTCAGGACTCACGAGAGGATTGTTATTTGGCCACATTGCATATTACAAAAACAGATGAGCATGACTCACGACCTTATTATTTGGTTGTGGAAAACGAACGTGGCACCGACCGACACGCCATTCATTTGAATGTGGAGGGTACGTTTGCAGGTGCATTAAAATTTTCATTATTTTTATACAACTACATATATTTTAAATTGCAGGTTCATTGACGTTTAGTAACCAATTAACTGAATTTTAAATTATTATTCGCTTAAAATAACCTTGACTTATTTTCGTTTTTCGTTGTTTTATGATCATAAACTTTGCTTTAATTTCACAGTTTCACTGATTGAGAATTGACCTATTGTGGCATAGGAGAAAATTTGATAATAACAAAAAAAGAACTAGAGGAGACTAAAATATCCAAAAACTGAAAAGAACTGCCCAAGCTTAAGTCTGGTGATTTTTTCAGGATCAATTTTCACTCCTTGGGAAAAGATGGTATGTCCCAAGTATTTTACCATGGACTTGAAAATTCACTCTTATCTGGATTCATTTTCAAGTTTCCTTCTCGAAGCCTCTGGAACACAGTCCTAAGGTTGCCACAATGCTTATCAAATCTTTTACCATTATCCAAATAGACTAGTCAAGATTTCAAAATAAGTTTTTGCAAAACACATTCTATCAAACGCTCAAACATTACCGGAGCTTTGCATAGTCCGCATTGCATAAATTGCCACACACCATTTTCTAAGGAGGGAGCCGTCTTTTCTCGATCTTCTGGATGCATTTCTACCAGCCAGTAGCCACTCTTTAAGTTTAATGTTGAAAACTATACAGCTCCTTCCATCAAATCGAAAGTATTTCTGATTCTTGGCAGAGTGTGTGTTTCTTTCGGCTTCCGATAATCAACACAGAATCAAGCACTTCCATCCATCTTTTTGACAAGAATGACTGGAGATGCCCAAGGGTTTTTCGAATTTTCTATTATTTTATCTTGTTTCATGGTTCCTTCAACTTCCACTTCTTTGGCTGGTTGTGGAATCGGTATCGGGTCTCCTGTGTCGGTTGGATGCTGCATCTGGTGTCCTTTAAACATTGATAGTCTCCCGATAATTAACGATAATAAATGACTATTAAAAACATCCATGGTTTTTATAACTATCGCATATTTATACATTCTTAATTTCCAATTGTATTAATTACTAAACACTTCCATTCGCTTCATTAAAAACAGTGAACACTGAATTCACTGTCTATGAAATAAGGGAAATAAGTGTGCAAATAACATGGCTTAAGGAAGTAAAAGAGAAGTTTCTCTGCATACTGGCAACGTCATTTCCCTCAGAGAGAATATTTTCGAAAGCTGGTCAAAAAATATTGACTGAACGTCGCAACAGACTGAAGCCTAAAAGATTAAACGAACAGCTTTTTCTAAAAAAAAAAACTATGCTATCTTTGAGAATTTTTTTTTTTAATATTTCTGTCTCAATAAATAGATTTTGCAAATAAAAACTGTCGGTTCATAGAATTTAACTAATGAAGCGCTTAGAAAATGAAGGTGCTAAGTGACATTTTTTGAAAATATCATTTAATCGTACATTTGAAGGCCCTATACTAAAACCTTAATGTGCACTTGTCATTCGCATCTGGATTCAAATTTAGCCAAGGATGAAGGTGTCATATGCAAAACAGTTATAGATCAAAAACTTTAAGTGCCCATTACTCAAAATTTAGAAATCTTAACGTTTCAAATGCTATTTCTATTTCTTTTATGAAAACTATCAATTGACTATCGATACTATCGGGTATTTTTAAAAAAAATATTCGTGAACTATCGCAAGTGCCAACTATCGATGTGTAAGGAACACTAGCTGTGTCATGGTCTGTTCGACCAAATTGCCTACTGGATGAAGAAGCGTAATCGTGAAGGAGAATTTCATCGTCCCACCAACACTAAGCTCATATTCAATTAATTTCAATGATTTTTGTCATCATGCATTTCAATTTCCCGGGGTCAACTGATTTTATTTGCGTTACTAATTCCCAATAAATTAGCAACCACTGATGTGATACTTTTTAATTTGAATTTCAAAAAGTGTCCAGCTTAGTTCGTAAATATTATAATAACAACAAAACTACACATAAAAAAATAACTTGCACGTATCTACTTCTTGCGTGTTTGTGGTTAATTGTTTGTAAAAGTAAGATTAGAAAACTAAAGATTGAGGTTGAGGGTACAGTTAAAGTGTTTTTTTCAGTTCACTTTAGCATAGAATTTCCTCCTTATATACCTACACATAAGACAAAAATAAAAATAGTACCTACATACGTTCGACTGCAATAAACAATGACCAAAAATAATTATAATTTTTATGAATTTCACCATTGTGTGAATTTTTTTCTTCAATTTCTTTCATATGCTCTCTTTGAACCCCATGTAATGTGTGAATACTGATGTCACCTTTATCTCTGTTGGATACACACTGCAACCATTAACATGAAAACAATGCAGAACCTTTGGAGATGAGCTACTTACTGGGCATTGCTGGAGGTTGCTTAACAGCAGCATTAATTTTAATCTGCTTGTGTATATACGCAATTCGGGGGAAAAAATGCTGTTTCAGAGGTGAGTTCTTGTTTTTTAGTCAGAAACTAGGTACACATAATGTGGGACCTATCTGTTATTAAATTGTTACTTTTTCCTTTATTTCGTATTAGTAGGGGCGTTACTGAACGATATGAGGGCATACCTATCATTTCGACCTAACGGGTTGAGCTTTATTATACTAATAGTTCATGCCCTAACCATAGATAAACAATATAAAAATGGGAATCCTCGGCTGTCCAACTGATTTGCCTACAAGCTCCAACCGTGGTGAATGTCATAAAGTTGCACTAGTAACCTCTACCACACTAACACTAATGCAACTTAATGGTTTTCACCACAAATTGTCAGTTATTTTAAAAATCTCATGAGGGGCTCATGGACATTTTCATAAAGTATAAAAGCAGGTGAAGTGAATTTTTATGTGCTCACTTCCCTTTATATAATTTTATTTTGAAATTGCATTGGCTACTTATATTCAAAAGACCATCCACCTTATTTATTAAATTTAGTTTAATATAAAACCAGTCTAAAACTTGTAGGAATTTAGAGATAAACAAACGTACCTTTTAGAAAGTAAAAAGTGCCTGGTAAAATGTAAAAAGTGATTTCTCATATGGATCATATTTATATTAATAATCACCATTTTACTTTCATAAAATGCAAGAAAACAACAAAAAGAAAAGAAAATGTTGAGTGGTTGGTGAAAGAGAAACTGTAGTGTCAAACGAAAACGTAGTGTAATGTTCGGGGTGAATGGTGAAAACTAGTTTGGGGTTTGGTGTGAAAACCCTACTATTTCTAAAATTTGTATTTGTTGCTTGAAAACTTCCTCCGATTTTTGATCTCTTGATTTTGGCAATAATAGCTGCTTTTTTGCATGTCCATTTGGACTTTGGAGAAAAAAACGACATCAGGAAATTTAAACATTTGCCTTGGTCTGCCATTTTGTATAACCAACAAACATTTGACGTTTATGCCTGTCACCCACTAGGTGGGCATTGGGTTATATGGGAGAGCGCCCACTAGGCAAACTAAGTCGCCGGCAACTTTAAGTTGCTCGAAGTTGCTCGCGGAACTTTTCCCCAGCAACTTTAAGTTGCTCGTCCGCGCCCACTAGGCAACTTTTGTTGCCGGTAACCTTATCTGTCAAAGATGATCATGTTCAACGATAAAATCATACATACAGATTTTCAGATTTCTGAATTTTCTAATCCTGGTTATATATTCGTAACTAAATATTTGGTTGAATGTCCGCACAGTTACATATTAGGTGTGTTTTTTTTCCTTGTCTGTTTAGGCTTGGATGAAAAAAACGACGTCGGGGCTAGTCAATTTACATGTTAACTTCAACAACAACCCAGAGAATTTTCCATTTTTTTCTCTCGTCGTTCTTTTCGTCCATTTCCTCTGGGCCTGCAAAAAACACACATATTATTCCGTATACCACAAACTGAGAACTGGTTTCGGGCAATCGTCCAGTTTGTGCCAAAACACAACACCTACATTAGTACATTAGGGTGATCCTTATATTTAATTTATTTTGAAATTTCGAGATGGATAGGATCAAATGGCTCTACATAAAAAAAAAATTTCCGAATTTTTTCAGATTTGTATTTTATTCCCCTGGTCTCCCTATTTTCACTTTAAGGTATTAATTGGGGTAAGGGTGATTCTTTTAAGACACAAGAAAAGAATCTGAGGGTATAGATTAGGACGGCAAAAAAGTCGTATCGGGTGTTGGGGGTCTATTTCCCTCCGTTTAGGTGGGGGGTAATTTTCTAAAAATTTGGTTCAAAACAGAAAAAATAGTTTTAAAAAAACGGGAATACTTACATTGCTTACAAGGCTTAGTTTTTTTAAAGCCACGATTCCATTCTATAATAGCGAGCATATTATAATAAATAAAGTTTTTATTTAAAATAGTTTTTGAAAAATTAATTTTAGTCTTAATAGTTATAATTTGTTTTTTTTTTCAAAAACTATTTTTAGTAAAAATTTATTTGGAAAAAATATTATAGAGTGGATTTGTGGCCATAAGAAAAGTAATAACGTAGCATTGTAAGTGTTCCCATTTCTTTTTAAAATAATTTTTTTCTGTTAGGAGGTAAATTTCTTGAAAATTAGCCCTTCCATCTGAACGGGGGGAAATAAACCCCCCTCCGATCCAATTTGTTCTTGTCTATATCATTTTTTTTTTAATTTAATTAGTTGCAACTCAGAAAATATTTCTTAACTTTGTATTAGACCAAGAGCCGGCAGCGAATTATGGGAGTGGATGTAGATGTAATAGAAATCTGAGTATGAGGGCTTGCAGGTATATATCATGATGTGAAAGAACAAAGTGTGGCAGGTCTCTTTTCCAGCCTTTGGGAGGGGTGGGAGGTTAAAAATCGCTTGTTTTACTACCTGTGTGTTAGGGTCATAAACATTTCAAATGAATTTAAAAAAAATTAAATAATGCTCTGTGATTTTTTCGGTGTTTAAAGACTTTTTTATCCTAATGATACGAGTACTATTAATATAAACAATGATTTAAGCTTTTGAAGCAAACCTTATCGGACTTTTTTTGAGACTTTATTTTGTTGATTTTTTTTGTTTCAAATCTCAAAAAGATATTATAAGGTTCGTATAAAATGGCTATATCTTGACTTATATAATTCGGATCATCAAGACTGTGGTGTCAGGCGTTGTTGCCTAGGAAAAATGACAGAGCATCATATACAACAATATAATTTTTAAATAAATAAATAATTTTTAAATAAGTTAAAGTGGTTATAACCCTTTCAATTAAATAGAGGAACAGGCTCTTTTAAACCCCTCGCCCCTCCCAATATCACGGGACATGCAACGTTAAACCCTTATACTCAGATTTTGGTGTTACATCTATTCCCAAAATGTTCTGTCTGCTCCTAGACTATAATAAACATTACTGCCTATCTACTGTTTTTAAGGTTCCAGTTATAGCTATAATTGAAGCTCATCATTGAAAATTTGAATGACTGATTTTGAGACATTTATTATTTTGATGGACAGATAAAGTCTAAGACAAAATAAATATTTGAGTTAAAAAAATGTTTAATATGCTCAACTTTCCATATTAAATGACTTATCATTTCAAGGATTGAATTACCTTACCAATGATCATTGAAAAATTAAAAGTCATCTTATGTGGAAAGTTGGGACTATTTTAATTTTTCTTAAGCTAGAAATCTTAATTAAGTTCTATACTTTATTTGTCCATGAAAAAATAAATGATTTTGCTTTCTAGACGTCTGAAAATTAATCCTTAAAGTTTTCAATGATGATTTTTAAATGATAGCTATAACTGGCACCTAAAAAGACTTTTCTTAGATGCCTGTTATAGCTATCATTGAAATTTGTAATGATTAATTTTGAGACATTAAGAAATCCAAATCATTTGTTGTTTTGATGAACACATGAAGCTCCAGACTTAATTAATATTTCTAGTTCTTAGGTGCCAGTTATAGCTTTCATTGAAACTCATCATTGAAAATTTTAATGATTGATTTTGAGACGTTTAGAAAGCAAATTCATTAAATATTTTGATAAACAAATAAGGCTACGGACTAAGTTAATACTCGTATTTCTTGTCAAAAAAAAATCAAATAGCCCCAACTTTCCACACAAAAAGATTTTTATTATTTCAATGATTGAACTACCTTACCAATGATCATTGAAATCTTAAAAGTCATTTTATGTGGAAAGTTGGGCCTATTTGAAATTTTTTCTTAGATAAAAATATTAAATAAGTCTTGAACTGTATTTTTCCATTAAAATAATTAATCTTTTTAAATGTCTCAAAATCAACCAGTAAAGTTTTCAATGATGAGTTTCAATGATGCTCGTAGCTAAAACTGTCGCCTTATTTCAATGATTGAACTACCCTACCAATGATCATTGAAATCTTAAACGTTTTTTTTTCAATGACGTTTCAATGACGTTTCTTTTTTCCAAAAAGAACTTACTCCTTAATGTACAAAGCTGGTTCTTCAAAATTCAGTTTAAATTCGAAAGCCTGTTAAAGTCTTCCAGAAGTCCTAAGTTAGTTGTTCGTCTTCACATCTGACACCCGGGCCCGATCCTGTGTTTTCATCAACCAGGGTATTGCCCCATTGCCCAGCTATGTACCCCAGGCACCTTGCTGTGAAGGGCGTCGCGCCGTACCACGAATGGCTCACACGTTCCATGAAAGGCGCCACCATGTCGTGAAGGCTGGCACGAGGCGAGCTTAAGAAGAAAAAAAATGAGAAATGATTATTGCTCTTATATTAACACAAAAACTGAAATGGATTAGGGTACGATATGTCGATAAGGTCGATTTTTATAATCTTGGCATACAAAATTTCTAGTTTTTTAAATACTGAACAAATAATAGACAGAATCTCCCCAAAATTTCGACTGTGATCGACATTTTATGAATCGAGATTTCAAAATTCAATATTTTGAAAGTCATCTGCCTCAAAAATGTGTTTGCAGAATATTTTTAAACACAAACGGCAAACTATTTTCTGTTCGAAAGCCAAAATTTACTGCGTTAGCATCACAGTACCCATAAGTTAATATCATTAGAATTTTGACTTTTGTTCAGTCAATATTTGTTGTTGTATTTGCATGTATTTTTACTTCACGTTCATATCCATATCCATTTGACAATTTCAATTTATGGTTGGGTTTAAATTTGTTTTTTCCACACGTTCACAGGTCACAGCCATTTTTGTATTTCTGACAATTTCAAATTCCAATTTTAAAACCTCTGTTTCTTATTTTTTTTTTTTTTTCAAACCGTTTAAGAACAGTTTCAGACCGCCAGATTTAGTGCAAACCGGTTCCACAAGTGAAATATTGTACTGGCCAGCACTAAATCTGGCGGTCTGAAACTGTTTGAAACTCGGTGTGTAACCGATTTGTGTTATTGATTATTGAACACAATGCTAACGATTGTGTTCAATAATAAAGTTTGCTAAAGTCACATGTTTGAATTCATCATCTACGGTGCAACTGGACAGTACAAAACTGAGTTGACGAATATTGAAAAGCTAGAGAGCGTATTTGGCGTTGATCAAACAAATTTTCTGCAAACAGGACGGTTACATACAACTTGCCATGGCGCAATATCTGCCTCAAAAAAACGACGATCATTTGACGATCAAATAGAGTTTGATTTGCAGTTTTTGAAAACGGTTAATATTGTGATACGATATTATTTGTACACATTAAAGAACTTTAATAGGCTCTAAGCAGTGTTGCCGCGTTGTTGTCACGTAGAAAAAAAGCCGCACTAAGATTTTTTTATATATAGCAAAATCAATCAGAATACGTTTAAATTACAAAAAAAAAAACTTTGTTCGAAATTGAAATGGCAAAAATACATTCCATACAAATTCTGACAGAACTACGAAGTTTACAACTTTACAACGTTAAAGATGGCTGAAAATAGGAATGCAATCTAAATTCTTGAAAACAAAAATTGGAAAGAAAACTTTGAAAATCATTGGAGTGGTTTAAAAGAAAAAATTTTTTTACTAAAAATGTTCAAAACTTTAAGGAAAATTAAATAAAAAAAATGGGGTCAAATTGAATTTTCAAAAGACATGCTTTGAAATTTTCATTAAAAATTCACAAAATATTTTTTTTTTGAAATTGTTAACGCCTTTAATAATCAATACGTTTTTAAATCTCTTGTATGAAAAAATTATTTAAATTCGATCAGCCAATAATGAAAAACTACAAAACACAAAAAAAAAGTTGTATGGGAGGTACCTCTACCTTTATGTATCCATTTTAGTAGTGTTGAAATATGTAAATGCATTTTAAAAATGTTGGCTCAGTAAAAAACGATGTTACTTGATAAGCGACGTTTCAAACATGAATACATACACTCTTCCATTCATGCCTTTATTATTTAAAAAATATAATAATAATATTTCGTTTATGTATAACTATTGTAATAACCTAGATTTCCAAACATCAAATAATGAACACAACTATTCGGTAGATAAAACAAACTTTAACAAAACTTATCTTTTATTTTTCAATAACAATCTCTCGCTATGACTACACAGTATTTATTTATTAAATACTTTGCATCCTGAATCAATGATACAGTATATCTCTTACTGACAAGGTCGCCATATCCCTCCTATATTTTTAAGCTTCAGTTTAAACCCCAAATTCTTCGGTTCGGTTGTTGCTTCAACGTCATTGTTAGATTTATTGATTGAGGGCTTCAGAATACCTTCGTTTTTTGTTGTTTCGATTTCAATCTGAACCAGAACTGGTATTTTCTTAACATAAGCTATTTGTAGTCGCTTCAAAATAGATTTATTCATATTTTCAATTCGCTATTGGCCTGTGGCCAGTAAGAAGGTGAAGTTATCAGATCAATGATGTTCTTGACACAAAGCTCTTTAATTCACTACTCACAAATTGTCTACCATTATCTGCTTTTATAGAGGTAGGATATCCCAATCTATAGACAATTTCTTCCAAAATGACAATTATTTCTGAAGATGTAATTTTTTTTTTACAAACTTAAGGCCAGTTTCAAATGTTCCGGTTAAAGTCAAGTAAGTCAAGTAAGCCGACACATAACGATATCCGGCAGATAAAAGTGTCTGTTATTTTATTTCTGTTTCATCATCAATGTCTCGGATAAACTAACCGGTGGATAAATTTACAGTTTGAGAACAACACAAAACATCAAAAACATACTGAAAATTAAATTTTTGTTGTCAAAACAAAAAATCCTTATCGTTTTAATTTAAAATGTCTCTGCTTTTTAATATTAAAATTCAGTATGAACCACGACGGATTAATTCAAAGCGAAATTCAAAATATTACGATGAAAACTCATAGCAGCTAGGCATCCTCTGGA
Organism: Dasysyrphus albostriatus; assembly: GCA_946251815.1. NCBI lineage: Eukaryota > Metazoa > Arthropoda > Insecta > Diptera > Syrphidae > Dasysyrphus > Dasysyrphus albostriatus. Next base: position 224,181,728 of record OX276335.1, read on the forward strand.
TAAAATATTTAAGAGCCACTTGAACCAGTGGATATGCTATCCGAGACTTTATCAGTTAGATATCACTATCCAAGACATTTGAAACCAAAAGCTTAACTTAAACTGTCAAAAAAGTTCCGAATAGGCTATCTGAGACATTATCCGTAAGTCTTGAAACTGGCCCTTAGTCTCTTGGTATCTTGAAAAATACCAATGATAACAAAAGCAAAATCGTAATTTGGTAATGGACCCAATAAATCCATTCCAACACATTGTCAGGGTCCGTCCAGAAAAGCATGTCGCTCCATAGGCACAGGTGGAGTCGGTCTTGAGACTAAAAGGCAATCCCGACAAAGTTTTTCAAATGATTCCACTTCCCTGTCCATTAATGGCCACCATACCTTAGTCTCCGCTTCATTGCTGTTTCTCTTGGATGACCTTCGTGACCCAGTTCCAATACTCTTGATTATCTTGATGAGCCTGCAGCCACGAAGTAAAATGTTTCCCAAAGAACAAAGTTCAGATCGAAATGGAAACAATTTATTTTTACTACTGGCTGTCTAATCGTCTTTCTTCATATTTTCTACCGCTTCTATAATCTCTTGATCATTGGCGTCTTCTTTTACAACTTAACTTATTGTAAGTGCACGTCGTACTACAATTTTGTATCAATGCGTATACACTGTACTCACAATGCCTGTCGAAAGAGTCCGTATCCTAAGTCTTGCACAATCTTGCCAATGAAGCTGCAATATTCGATTTTCCTGCCTGAAAGATTACCTTTAAACCCATCATTTGATTCTAGCAAGAGGTTTTGAGGTAGGCCTGAATGAAAGTTCAAATTCTATTCCTGCAAGGTAATAATAAACCGTTCAACTGCCCAAACCAACTCCAAACTATCTTTTTCAGTCTGGGAATATATTTATTCCACGGCAGAGAAACTTTTGCTGGAAAAAGAAATTACTTCAGGGCATCCTTCATGAAACTGTAAGAAAACTGCTCCTAAAGCAACATGGCTTGCAACTAAACGAGTACGGTTCTTGGGGTTAAAATAAGCCAGAATCGGTATTTTCACTTATGACTCTCTTGAACGCTTGAACGCATGTTCTTCTTTCTCACCCTAGGAAAACAAAATATCTTTTTTGATAAGCTTCCATAACGGTGCAGTTGTATCTGCCAAATCTGGAATGAACTTTCCCAAATATGTAATTGACAAGACCCAAGAAACTTCTAGTTTCTTCTTTTGTGTTTGGAGACCAAAATTCCACAGTCGTTTTAACTTTGTGGGGATCTACACTTATTCCAGCCGTAGTTGTCCTAACCTTAGTTCTCTGTCATGTTCCTCCTTAGTAAGTCCAAAAACAATTATATCGTCCAAGTAATTCAGTGCATTGTGACAGGAAGCTAAGACATTTTCTATTGTCTTTTGAAATATCTCGGGAGGTGAATTTACACATTTACGGAATGATGTTGACTCTCGACTGTCTTCCGTCAGCTCTAGAGTGTCGAATAATTTTCTCTCAAAATGGACCGTAAACAAGCTCCATGATATCCTTTTCCAGTGACTCTTTGAGTTTATATTAAAGCTTTTCTTCAAAAGCTGATGGAATACGGCGCATAGGTTGCTGCACCGGTTTAAGTGCTTTATCTATTTTTAGTTGTACCTATATCCCCTTCATCTTTGGAAAAATACGATTGTCTCCTAACTGATTTACGGCAACTCCTCATTTAAATACTTTTAATGTAAGTGCGGTATCACGCTTTAGGAAAGACTGTGTGCCGTTCTTAATCGCATAGAATGACGCCATCGACCATTGCAGTGGTCAACGCTTCAAGCCTCAAGAACAGCTCTTACCTCAAGTTCTCTTTAGCTGTGTACGCCCTGAACTGATTTTCCGATTCTCTTCGAAAGTTAATCAATGTTGATGCTTGGCTTAACTTTTCCCAGTCTTCTTCTCCTATCAGATTGAACGTGATCAAATTTTCCCCATCATCTGGCTTCAGCGTTCTGAATAAATGTCTTTCAAACGTCGAATTTCTCTTTGGAGAAAAATATTCATTAAGCTTTCTTACCAACACCTTGAATACAACTTCAGCAGCAACATCCTCCTCAGGAGTAGCACAATCGACTCATGCTCCAGGGATATTAAAAATTAGCTCTTGCAACTGCGGTCCAGCGCTGCAGAAACAGGCACTTCAGTGCCAAACTGGCACTTTTGAATAAGCTTGGCACTGTGGCATCCATTGGCACTGACAAATTTTAAATCTGGCACTCATTTTTTTAATAAATTTTAAATATCATTCTTAAAGAAACAAACTCATTTAAATCAAACCTTTGTTTTTAATGAGCAAACAAGCATTCGTTGAGTGGGCAAAGGAAAACATTCCAAGAATAATTTCCGTTAAAATTTTCTGTTAACAGTAATTTTTGTTTTTTTTATTCAGTAATAAAACATAAAAATAAAAAAATGGTGGCGCTACAGATCCAGGAGAACCAGGGCCTAGTGATTTACAACTCTCAACCATTCCTGTGTTCGTGTTATTTGCAGCAATAAAAAGAAAATAGAGTTATTAGTAAAAATTACCGAGGTTTCAATTTAAAAAAAATGTTTTCCTCAAAAAACAAAATACCTTGTCCCAATCAGCTGGTTTTTACCAGCTTTTTAATTATTTTAATACACTGCGCATCAATTGTTTGAGGCCACTATTTTCGCAATCGTTTTTCTCGATAAATAACTGCCACAGATTGATGCTACTTAAGGAATCTTTTAAAAAATTAACAATAATAGCAAAACGTTAACTTTTTTGTTTTAAATCTCATTATTATTTTTTTGTCCATAATTAATAAGAATGCCTTCTATTTTTTTGTCAATGAGACATTAAGATGGTTAAGATTGGAATCCTACTGTTTTTTTTGTTTAAATCAAGCTCCACGCTTTTTAGAAAGCTTTGATTATCTTTAGGCTATCTACCAGCTTCATACAATTTTCGATATATCGAAGCCCAAAAGCTTTCGACGATGTTTGAGTCCAGTGAATAGGGTGGCCGTGACAAAGTTGGACGTTTTTCGATTGAATCCAGTTTTTTGCTATCTTGCTACCAAGACTGTTATCGTATTTGTAAAATTTAAGGATCAAGTACAATAATGTCTGTCATCTTTGTATTTGGCCATTCTAACAGATATTTGTAACTATTTCCGTTAGTTGTTGTAGTTATCAACTCCAATTTAATTGTTCCATGATAAGTGAAAGCGCCCCGACTGTGAATACTGGTCAAAATAAGTTCCTCTACTTAAATCATAAAAATAAAAATTATAAGCATAGAATGCGTCATGATGAAATGTTTTATCCGAAGAGAACCTTTTTCTATTCATTACTCCAAGCAACAAGGTCCTTGACGAAATGTTAATTCATATAACTTGTGAAATTCGTATGGATTTTCAAGTAGCTACTTCAACGTTGTCCTTTCAAGGTGTCAAAAATTTTTTAAGAAAAATATTTCTCACAGGTATTTATCGAAAAAAAAACTATTTCGAAAATAGTGACCTCAAACAAGTGACGGGCAGTGTATACATGTATGTATTTTAAACAAAAATGCCAGCTCGATGAAACATGTCGAAGTATTCCCTAAATAATGTCGCTCAAAGCAATGGATGTCATGAAACATATTTCTATTATGATCTCTTCTAAAAAGCGCTGCTTAGAAAAATATTCTCCAGCGTATTTGAACATCATTTGAAACATTTTTACTTGAATTCAACGTCTTGGAACTCTGTGGCACCCATCAAAATATAAGTTCACATTACAATAGTTTTTTCAGCTGCAGCGCTGCTGGGGTCCTCTTAGATGCAATAGCTTATTTTTCTTTTTAACTAGATCGGTGATTTCTTCCAATTTCCAATTCTTATTTTTTTTATCGTAATTTAATGCTTTTGGTCAACAATTAAATGTAACCCTAGATCAGATTTGTTAAATTCGCCAAAATTTGCCTTTTTGTTCTAGAAAAATGTATTAATATTCAGTTTTAACCTCGTCGCCAATTGTAATAACCTGGATTTCCAAACATCAAATGATGAACACAACTATTCGGTAGATAAAACAAACCTAAACAAACCTATTTATTATTTTTCAATAACAATCTCTCACTATGACTATATAGTGTATCTTTATCTTCTACTGACAAGGTCACAACAATTATTATACAAATTTCAGTTAAACTTACAGCACAATTTAATAAACTTATTTATCACACGATTCACTCATTTTTGGGAAAAGAAAAAGATACACTGAGGGTATTCATGCAACTTCGTAAAACCCTAGATACGTTTATAAATTCGTTAAGTTTATCTTTTTGCATGGGTAATCATTTACACTATTTGGTTAAACGTATCAAAGGATTTTGTTGCGTAAAATTAGCCTAACTGGTAAACTAATCCAAACGTCATTGTGACTCTCACTGTCACTGTTGATCCATACAAACCTTCCTATTGAATTACGTCGGTCGTTCATGCAGACTTTGCGTAGATGTATAATTTAACACAATTTGTAAACTTAAGACGTTGCATGAATACCCTTACTAAAAAAATGTAATTATAATTATTCAGCACTATACTGTACGCTGCTGTTCTCTTCGTTTCTCTTAGGGCGATATTCATCAAGCACTCATAAACGGCTCTTAAGTTAATGACCAGGGCTGGCCGAATTAACTACATTACATTTTCTACATTATTAACTACGCGTAGTTAATCCATTCCTGCCAACAACACACACACAGGAATGGTTGAGAGTTGTTAGTCACTAGGCCCTGGTTCCCCATGAGCTGTTGCGCCACAAAATTAATTTTTTTTTTTAGTTAATTGAATAATCTACACGTCGAATTTAAAACAATTTATTACGTCTACTACATAAGTAGTTTATGTTGTAGTTTATTCAATTAACTACGCGTAGTTAATAATGTAGAAAATATAATGTAGTTGATTCGTCAACCCTGCTCTACAGCCATTTTTTCTGAAGCTCTTTAAAAGCTATTTTTTCACATTTCTGTAGAGTCATGCAATAGTATATTGAACATGCCTTTTAAGAAGCTTTACAACGCATGTTTAAGAGCTCAAATTAATAGTTTGCTCCTTTAAAGAAAATTTAACGTTATTGAAGAGCATATTTTCAAATCTTGAAACGTTAAAAAATTAACGGATTATTTCACTACTTACAAGCTGTTAAAGAACAATTTTGCTTCTATTAGCTCCAACGATGCTACTTGGGTTGTCACCCACGTTGATTGCTATCTCGAAAATTTGTCTTGAACAAATCCAAAACTTGCCTTATAATACCTTTAGAAAGTAAAACTGGCGTATTGGAAAAAATTTTACGAAGTTATTCCTCAACTTATTGACATATGGAAAATTTGACAGACGAATCAGACGTAAACAGATGTCTACAGACGAATCTTGCTTAAACGTCCGACATTTTTTGTCGTCTTTAGACTTTTGCACGAGTATTGCTTATAATAAAATAAAGATTAAAGCGTTAAAAAATTTTAAAAGAGAAAAACCAGTAGTTTCGATATTTAACCTTAAATATCTTTTTATCCAATCCAGTTTCGTTTGTAGATTTGCATTTAAAAATCTTCACGTGGAATTTTTCCGCAATGAAAGAATATTTTTTCTTGGCAATATCGTACCCAAATACATTTCAGTTGTTGGTCAGGTCAGTGTAATATCTTTCATGAAATGTGGCGAGCCATTCGCAACTGGGGCATTTGCCAACCCCTAGACACGGCTCTGGGTACGATAAGCATCTAACTCTACGTTTCCCAAACTGTGTTCCGCGGATCCCTAGGGTTCCGTGAAAGAATCTCCAGGTTTCCACGAATTTCTTTAAGTAAAAACAAAAATTATTTTTGTGTATATAGTGTAAACAAAATTCAAGTGAATTTTGGTAAATTCCTAGTTAATTTTTTTGTAAAATTGGAGCACATTATGGAAGTTACAGTAGTCATTTCATTTTGCATTTATAAGCACTTCTCGTTCTTGATGAGCTGTAAAGATAAATTTCTACTAATAAAATTCTTGAAAGTGTGCAATGGTATTTATGTAAGCTTCCTAAGTTACAATGATTTTTGTTTACCTTGCACTGAAATTCGATGGCTTTACTGAGGAAAAACCTTTACAGATTATTTAAACTTCCCGATGAGCTGAAAGTTTTCTAATTGGAGAAAAATATATCTATATCTGCAAACCTTCTCTGTGCATGCATTGTATGTGTTCCCCGCTTAATTGCACTGGCTATTTTGTCTGATTTTTCGATCAATTAACCAGGGAGTCCAATTAACTGAAACCCTTAAATGCTTTGCGTTGGTTTCTTCGTTAGCTGCATTCTTAAGACCAATAAAGCGGGAAGATCAATTAAGCGCGGTGCAATTTACCGAAGAATACTATTGTTTTACTTATTATATAACACATGAGCAATAAATTATAAAATTCACAGACTCATCTAGCATAAGTCTTTAGAAAATTAAACAAAAAGCTACAGATTTGCAGGGAAAATAACGACTATATTTTTCACGAGAGACAAACTGGCAACTTTAAAATGAAAAAAAAAATTTGGTTTACCTGTATACCTACCTTAGCGTAAATTGTAACGCTAAGAATACAGGAAAATGATCTCACAAAGATTTGCATTTTACATTAAAATTTAAAGTTTTCCGGCACAAAACTTTTTTTTTAAACAATTTACTATTCAAAAAATGAAACTTGCGTGCCACTTAGCTTTGATATTTCTCATCTCTCATATTTTTCATTTAGATAAGAAATAAACAGATTTTGAAACTTGTTGCTCTTCAGTTTTGGCTATTGTAAAGTGTTGGGGTTCCAAAATATATTTTGACCTTGTTTAGGGTTCCAATGTGCAAAAAGTTTGGAAACTGCGGATTTAACTGATGATTCCAACTATCGTGCCTGTTCGAAACGCTGTATGGAGTTGAGCTTATTTAAACTTTAACTTGAATTATATTCAGTTAAATTCTTCGTCAAGTTTTCATATAATATTTTTTTTTAACTGCAAACCTTGTAATAATATAAAAACAATATTTGTGAATTATATAATAGTGGTTTGACTAATGGAAATAGGTAGGTACGACTGTACTTATGCTTATTTTATCCAAGTGTATTGGGAATTCTTCAACACACTGCAATTTTATTAATAAAATATTTTTGTCCCCCATAAGCAGGAGCAGGAGTTCTTTTTGTTGCACTGGTGGTAAGAAAATAAATACAAAGAGGATGAGAGAGAAAGACCTAGAACTTTTGTGGGAGAATGAGAAGCTCCGAAATTAAATATTCATGAATTTGTAATTTTTCAATGTTTGCATCATCATATTTCCAGAACTTTTGGGTTGTAGTGTGTAGTGGTGCAGAGTTCTATCTGCTGTTCATCATCATACAAAAGGACACTGCATTAAATTGAATATTTTTTCGAGGGTATATTGAAGAAAAAAGTACATAAATACGAAATTTGAATTTACATACATATGTACGTATAAACAACCTATATGTACGGGAATTTCATATCCTTTTACACGTTGTGAAAGCAATTTAAATGCGCATAAATAAAATAAAGTCCTGTCACTATGGAGCATATACTTATGTATATATATGTGGCCCATTCGTCCTACCCTAGTGTATCTAGCCTTTTATGCACAATTCATAAATGTTCTTCTGCATACATCATCCTGCAAGAGGAAGTCATCTGGTTTAATTTTTTTTTCCATCCCTGTCCTTCTTATCCCAATACTTATCTAGTCATCTTTCGGAAAAGGCTGCCCGCGTGACGATTCCGCGCGCAACTTTTTCTCTTGAATCTTACTACAAAGTGACAGCAATGTATTGAATTCATTCCAATAGTTTTTATGACAACAAGAACTAAGTTTGATACTTAATTCATTCAGTAATTCATTTTGAATAACGAATAAAATCAGGATACTGTTAGATTTTTGCATTTATTTTGCTTTAAAAACAATAATAACTGGAAGTGTTATTTACTTACGGATAGCATAAAAGTTAAATCGTCTTTATACTAGCTCAGGTTATGTCCTTCTGATTCCAAAAATATCGGGTTTTTCAATAAGAGCGCTACAAAAGTTTTTTTTTAAATAAAACAAAAACGGTTTTGGATATCAATTAAATTCCTTATTCTTGTAGAAGTACGTTTGATGCCATTATGTATGGAACTCGATTTCGTTTGCATGGCCACCACGGGCACGCTTGCAGAAGTCCAGACGCTGAACCCAATTTTCGACGGTTTTCAAGCATAAATCGGCCGATACTGCTGCAATTTCACGTTCGATATTCGTACTAAGTTCATCAATCGTCGCTGGCTTGTTGGCATACTTGACATAGACTTGACTTAGTCCCACAGGAAATAGTCTAACGGCGTCGCACAACCTAGGCAGCCAAGCGGCTGGACCATTTCGTGAGATAACACGTTCTCCAAACTTGGTTTTTGGTTTTTTGGTTATCATTGAACGGTAGCGATCCCCATTCACAGTAACGTGCCGATCTTGATCATCACTGAAGAAGTACGGCCAAATGACGCCGCCGGTGCATAAACCACACCAAACCGTATTTTTTTCGGGATGCAATGGTGACTCATGGAGTACCTGTGGATTTCTGCCTGACCAATACCGCATATTTTGTTTATTGACGAAGCCATTCAGCCAGAAATGAGCCTCATCGCTGAAGATGATTTTTCGATGAAAATCCGAATCATTTTCAAGTTGTTGCTCAGCCCAATTCACGAACATACGACACTTCTGGTGGTCAAGTGGCTTCAGTTCTTGCGTCAATTTAATCTTGTAAGGATGTAGGCCAAGATCTTTTCGCAAAATTCACCACAACGACGTCACAGAGATGCCCAACGCTTGAGAACGACGTGTGAGAGACATATTTGGGCTATCTGCAACTGAAGCCTCTGCGGCAGCAATATTATCGACACTACGGGCACTTCTTTGTCTCACTGGCACGAGAACATTTTATACTGTGCCTGTGGATTCAAATTTTTTCAATAGACGCTCAATTGTTGATCTGCTAGGACGATTATGACGACCATAAATTGGACGTAGCGCTCTTAACGTTGAGGCAACTGACTCCAAATTTCGGTAGTAAATTTTAATAATTTCGACTCGTTGTTGGCTCGTATATCTTTCATTCATGAAATGGCAAACCTTACTGAAGAGAAATGTCAAATGAGCGACAAGAAATATGGCGTCGTTTGCTGTCTCTGTCGCTCTACTTTTGTAGCGTCCCTGTGGAAAAACCCTTTATAATAAAAATATGTTGAGGGAACCTGGCCCTAAATGGCACACCAGTATAAAATGCACACTTACTGCAAAACATATATAGATAAGCAAACAGAATTAAAGTATTTCGTGAACACCAGTCCTTTAGTTTTTCTGAAAACACCGCCCAAAATAAAATTTTGAAAGCTTCCAGCTTTGGCATATATTTCAATTGGCAGATCAATTTGTGCTGAACCCTGACTTATAGGCAGTGGTGGATCCAGGGGGGGCTATAGGGCCTGAAGCCCCCCCCGCCCACAGCCAATTCGTTAAATTAATTCAATAGCACAATGCAACACATAATGACATTTCAGTTTTTTATTCAAGATCGGGGCTAAAAAGTGTATATGGGTTAGTTGTGTTTTACCAAGCCCTTACGGATTTGTTCTATTTATACAACGTTGGAGTTGAAAAATTTGGAAATTAAACCAAAAAAGTTGGAAAAAACAAAACAAATTGATTGTGAGTAGGCTCTATTTATTCCAAGCCCCTGAAAGAAAAACGGAAATTTTAATTTGGGGCTTAGCAATTTATGCCTAAGAAATTTTTTTCAAGCTTCAAGGAAATTGGATGTTTAAATGAGAATGGGGCAAGAAAGTTAAAATGTTGCCTGCTTTTTTCCTAAGGTCTAAGGACAAACAAGGTTTGGGGCTTATCAATTACATGTAATCCGTTGTTTTCCCAAGCTTCAAAGATATTGAATAAGAAATTGTTTATGAATAGATGTCAAAAATGCTACACTTTAACTGCAGCATTTTTGACGTCTATTCCAGCTTCATCGTCTGTTTTCTTCTGACAGTTTCATGTAAAATGTGTATTTTCTAGACGACTAGGCTCTTGGGAATTGAACGAAAAAATAATGTATAAATAAAAATGTTATGTTTAAGAATTGTGTGAACCAAACGATGTTATTTAGCAAATTTACATGTTGAATGCAAATGAAGAGGTTGAGGACAACATCTGATATTTTCAATTAAGGCTGGAGCAATAGCACGAGTGCCACCTCGATCATTAGACTCTTTTAGAGGTGTTAAGTCTGTTTATACGCGTATTAATTGAAAAATACTTTTGTCGTCATCTGGGAGCAAACCATGAACCTTGCGATTCATTTTATACTTTTTTCAGTAATTGAAAACTGGAATTCAAATATAAGTAAGTATTCAGTAATAAAATGTTCTATCGAAAGAAAAGGATATCGATATAATTCATTGCAAAAGAACCTATGGAATCTCACCGCAAGAATAAATATTTAAGTCCAAAGTTCTGTCAAAGTTTTCATCAAACAAAATTTACCTGACAGAGTTTTGGAATAAAATGGGCAGTCTTGGAAAGTAGTGTCACATTTTCTCCTTGGCTCATCTGTTGATATCTTTGGAGCCAAGCTGGGCCCAGAAATTCTTTGAAGCTTATAGGAACTGAAAAAACTCTGTTTTCAGCGCCAAAATGACTTTGAAATCGATTAAATACATGAAATGTTTCCAAGCAACCGCATGAAATAATTTTGTTTATTATAAAATTAGTGTCTTAAAATTGAGTCCACAGCTTTTATTTCAGCTTGTTTTTGTTCCTTAAAAATCGTATTTAAAACTAAAATTTCGCTTAAAAAACAAATTCTTTCCAAAAATTTTGTGGAGTATTTTAGTGCCGAGTGGTACGCAAGCCCAGAAAAACGTGTAATATTAGTCGATTTCTATGTTTTCGCGCGAAACTTTTTTATTTCGTCCCGAGCCGTAGGAGATCCCTGTAAAGATCTTCGTTTCTTATTTACCACGGAGCATTTACAAATGCCCTAAGCAATTTATTTTCAAACGTTTGTAAGTTATTTGAGCTTTTATCGCAGGTCCAAACAGGTTTAAGTATCTGTCTGACTAAAATCGATTTCCTTTCATTACTAAGCTTTGAATATCTAGCCAGTATCCAGTACATATCTCTTAATTTACTTTGTGGTTCTTCTTTTTTTTACGCACGGCTTCTATTTTAATTTCGCGCCTAGAGTCATTCTCAGATACTTTGCCTCATTTGCAAATGGAACACTAGCGGTTTTAAGAAAGACGGATAGTCTATTTATTTTCTCATATGTTAAGCTCACGTGGACTGACTTTTGTTCATTGAGCACTACTCGCCATTTTTTTGTCCAATCATTGACATTAAGAGCATTTTGTAATTTAATTGTAGCTTCGTTAATCGTTTTGCCTACTGCTAGTATTGCAGTATCCTCAGCAAACGTGGCTACAATAGTGTCTTCTATTTGAGGTATATCGCGTGTAAATAAAAGGTACAGAACTGGACCTAATACACTTCCTTGTGGTACCCCAGCCACTATTTCTTTGAAATCAGAATAGTCATTTCCGTGTCTTACACGAAAAAGTCTTTCATTTAGATATCCGTTTAGAATGTTGTAAGTTCCTTTAGGCATAACTTATCTTAATTTTTTTTTGAGGCCTTCATCCACACCTTGTCAAACGACTGTGACACGGCCAAAAAGACAGTAGAACAGATTTTCTTTTCTTCAAGGGCTCTCTCAATTACGTCAGTGATTCTATACACTATATCAATTGTCGAATACTTGCTTCTAAATCCAAACTGGTCAGTTTCTCCGGCTGAGTCCTTGGAATTGCTGATGTTGATACACTTCCCGGGCTGCGAGAATAACAACTCTGAAGCACGTAGAATTCAAATCACGCAATTAGCTCGTGTAGAGCATATCAATACCGTTATAACAAAAGAAAAGACAGCCTGGGCTATTAACTCTTTCTCCCCACACAAGTCTCCAGACCTAGACAGAATTCTGCCAATCATGTTCCAAAAGCTGCAAGATATGGTAATCCCCCGGCTGCAGATGATCTTCAAAGGATGCCTCTCGCTCAACCATGTCCCAGAGTCTTGGAGACATGTAAGAGTGGTTTTTATCCCTTAAGGAAGGCGAGGCCACGAATTCTCGAATGATTTTCGACCAATCAGTCTAACCTCTTTTGTGCTTAAAAATCTGGAGCGTGTTCTAGACACCCATATTGATACTTACTTGAGGAATGTCCCCTGAAAAACTCTCAACATGCATATCTCAAAGGTAGGTCCACGGAGACGGCCCTTCATGAGGTAGTGCGCACAATTGTGAAAACCATAAACTTCAAAGAATATACCCTAGCTACCTTCTAAGATATGGAAGGGGACTTTAATAACGTGCTAACCGAATCCATTCTTGAGGCACTCGTTGACTTTGAGGTAGAGGACTACATCAGAGAATGGATAATATCCATGCTCAACGACAGAAGGATTCATGGTACTTTAGGTAATGCAAACTCGACAAAACACGTTAATAGAGAAACACCCCAGGGTGTGGTTCTTTCACCACTCCTATGGCTACTAGTCATGGACAAAATCCTCCTTAAATTGGAGAGATGTGATATGAAGGCTGTTGCATATGCGGACGATGATATTGGTATCGCGTAAGTTCACTCATGTGATAAGCGAAATCACGGAAATGGCTCTGAGAAAGGTTAGCAACTGGGCTACGAGATGTGGTCTAGGAGTCAACCAGAGCAAAACTGAGCTGATGCTGTTTGCTACCAAAACTAAGAAACATCCCTTCACTCCACCCCGTCTTAACGGCCAACCACTCCCACTATCCTATCAACCAGTGCAAAGTGTCCTGGTGTCATCCTTGACCTTAAGTTAAATTGTAAACAAACATCGAAGATCTACGCTTGTAGCAAAACCTTTGGTAAAAAATGGGGTCTTCAATCGAAGATGATTTTGTGGACGTATACAGGCGTTGTACGGCATATTCTAACTTATGGTTCGATTGTCTGGTGATCCGCACTAAACAGAGCATATAACATCGACAAACTTAAAAAGGTCTAAAGAACGGCTAGCCGTAGCACAGGTGATGCTCTTCGATCTTGCCCAACGGATGCCTTAAGCGTTTTTGTGCACCTTTTACCACTTATTCTTGTAGTGCATTAAGAGTCAAAGAATCAAATTGTTGGGTTGCCAAGCCCTATGGTCACAGCAATATCACACATTTGATTCCCACTGACATTTTTTCAACTCCTACTGACTACCGCACGCCTACAATGAAACTCAGTAAAGATTTTAAAGTCTTATGCCCATCCAGAAAGGACTGGGATGATGACGTCGTGACGAGAGACTTCGACAAAACTATCTATACTGATGGCTCAAAGATGGAGTGTGGTGTTGGTTCAGGAATCTTTTCTGAGTCTCTTAATATCTCAAGGTCCTTTCGTTTACCGGATTATTTTAGTGTGTTTCAAGCTGAAGTACTTGCAATTAGGGAGGTATGCAGGATACTTAAACTAGATCCAAACCAAAATCATAGTATTACTATCCTCATAGACAGCTGTCAAAGCCATTGATTCGGCTACATCATCTTTCTTAACTGGTCCAGCAATGCTTAGAGGAGCTCGCAACCCTTAATATTAACCTCAAGGCCACCCTTATCTGGGTTCCTGGCAATAGGGGCATTAAGGGAAATGAACGGGCAGATGAACTGGCCAGGCAAGAATCAGCCCTTCACAACTCACTTGCGGAAAGAGTCAACATTCCCCTGGGAGTTGTGAAGGGCAATTTACTGTCAATCCTCCTTAGTGAATCCAATCGTAGGAGGAATAGCTTGACTAAATACAAAATATCCAGAAAGATCTGGCTTGCCTATAATAAATCCCGAACAATTGGACTGTTGCGTAGACCCAGGCGAGACATAGCTAGGGTCGTTGCAACCTGTACTGGACACTGGCCAATAGGGGGACATGCAGCGAGACTGGGTATTCCTTACAATACTCACTGCCGTAGCTGCAATGATCAGCAAGAAAAGGAAACAATGTCTTTGTAAATGTTCTGCTCTGGCTAGAATGAGAGCACATTCGTTTGGAGTAGCATTTTTTGACGACCTCAACGAACTTTTTGAATGAAAATCAAAAACTTGATTTCCTTTCTTAACGTGACGAAATGGATCAATCGGAATACAGGCCTCTGATGGGTTTCATGATGCTCAATGACAGCGATCATCGGTTGAATCCTTCGCGCTCCAGTCGTTCTACTATGCTGATGCTATGTGGATGCTGATCTCCACTGGAAACCTCCGGTCATGCCGAGTGTACATACGGAGGCCCAGGTGGAAATCTCGCATTCAATCATGTATCTCGAAGACCCCCGAAGGAATCAAGTCAAACGAGTTATGGTATCAAATCGGCGCAATTCAGCGCTACTGAGCAAGTGTTACCCCGTGCCATCATTTCTACCTACCTAAATCCGAACTGATGTTCAGGTAATAATTGTTTCTCTTCTATTATCGGCTGCAGGCGCAGTAGTATTCTTTCAAATACTTTTGATATTATAGGAAGACTCGAAAACGGCCTGTAAGACTTCTTTTCGTGGGATGGTTTATCAGGTTTCAAAACAATTATGACTTCCGCAATTTTCCATTGGCTCGGAATATCTTCTTACCTTAGAATGGCATTTATTATGTAAAGTAGGTTTATAAATCCTTTACGAGGAAGCATTTTTAGAATTTCTGCCCTGATTAAGTCATATCCTGTAGCCTTATTTGACTTAAGCTTCTTTATTTCTCTTCTTAATTCGGCAAGTGTAGCAGTTCTTGCCATGTAGCTGTATTTTTGCTGAGTTCTTGCCCATCGTAGTACCTCGTGGCATAATGGTTAGTGCGTAGGACTGTCATGCCAAGGGTCTGGGTTCGATTCTCGGCCACTGCCAGCTAAACACAAATGTTTTTTTCCGAGGTACTGCCTGTTGCGGGGGACTGACAAATCCTCCAAGAGTATACTTGTCATGAATAAGTGCTTCTCATCTAGCCGTTCGGACTCGGCAAAAAATTGAAGATCCCCTCCATTCCTGCCAACAACACGCACACAGGAATGGTTGAGAGTTGTTAGTCACTAGGCCCTGGTTCTCCATGAGCTGTTGCGCCACAAAATTTATTTTATTTATTTTTTTTCTTGCCCATCGAACTGCCTAAATTTTTCCTCCAAGTAATCGGCGAATACCTTCGCTTTTTCATTGTCGCTTACGATATATTTTTAAATCCATCCCAGTTGGTTTTACTGTTTGTTAACCTTGGTGGTTTTTCAATTTTAACAAGGCTTTCGTTCATAGTGAGTATGACGACAGAATGATCTGAGAAGAGGTCATAGCTCTCTGAAATTTCTACACGGTTAGAGGGTATTCCTTTTACCATGAATAAATCGATTAGGTCAGGTATTTTTGACGGATCAGTTGGCCAGTAAGTTGGTTTGCCAGTTGAATGAAAGTCACAATTATTTTCCATTCATGCTTCATATATGTAGCATTCAACCCTTTTGATATATACATCGTGAGGCTCAGAAGGTGTGCCTTGCATTAAAGTCACCACCAAAAATTTAGTTTGGGCTTAGTGACTTTATCAATGTCGTAAATTCACTCTTATGAACTAATCTTCGATGACTATCAATGTTTTTTTTAGTAAATCAGAGTAAGCCTTGTCATCCATTTTACTCATTTAAGTTAAAATTTAAGTTATGATAAAGGACATTAAAACAAATGCCAGCCGAAGATTCCCAAGATCTTAACACTGATAAAAATTCAGAAAACCATCCTCTGATTGCAAGAACTAGGTAAGTCAATTTTTAAAATTTTGGAAATAGCAACTTTCATAGATACCTATGTAGCTACAAGAGAAGGAGAGAAAGTTTAATTTTTATGTTTCTTACACTTCAGAGATATCCTATATTTGACTATAATAGAAAAAAATTTGATGACAAATTTTGAAAGCTGTTACAAATGGCACCGTTTTTGCCGAGATATAATTAAAATTGAAAATTGAATTACCTTATGACCAATAATTTTCATTGGCTTCAAAGTCGCTTATTGAAGCATTTATTTATCGTCAATAGCTCTTTGTGGCTATTACTAAACTCGAGATCTAGAGGAAAATGATCCAGCTATGACACAAAGTGCAATATGCAATATGCAACTAGAGAATATTAAAAACATGTACAGTGCACTCGGCATTTGACTTTTTTAATCTCCTTCTGGAACACATAGTGAAGTGTTTCCCAAGGTGGGGCCCACGCCCCATAGGGGCGCAATATGATTTTGCAGGGGCAATTTTCTATTCTGATGTATTGCAAGCGTTTAAGATTCCAAAACTAAAAAGATTTCCCTTTCGCACCTATATCCATTCGAAAAGAGTCCGGTCTCCATCTTGGCTTGTTCAAACTTTCGATTGTTCTTCAATTTTGAGGAAAAATTATTCATTACTTTGATGAAAAAATAAAGCTCAAGGCTTAATTGAACGAAAAAAATTTCAAATATGCCCCCAACCTTCCACATATAAGGACTTTGAATACTTCAATGATCCATTGGTATGGTAATTAATTCTTCAATTTAAAGTTTTTGTGACCTTTAGTTTAAATTCGTTTCACCCTGGTACAACATTTATTATTATTTATTTACGTTTTTATTCTTCATTCTTCTGCCAGCCAGACCACGGGCTTTACAATCATCAATTTCTAGACGTCTGAATTTTACCAAATTCCACCAGATAATATAAGATAATATAATTTACAGTGCATTTATGCTGTTTATTTAATACGTGTCGGTAACCATCGACTTAAATTATGCTTCTTAGAAGAACATCTCAATTGTTGTAGCTGGGCGAAACGCATTTGAACTTAAAGTCACAAAAACTTTTAATTGAATTTATATTCAAAAGTCCACGACACAAAAACTAATTTAATAAATCTTCTATTATTTACGTTTTTATTCTTCTTAGTTAGTTCTTGAAATAATAAAATCCATTTAAAGTGAAAGGCTGGCCCAAAATTTTTTGCCTTTTGGCCAGAAATGATAACTAGGAAAAAAAATGTGTTTGTTATCAAAATAACCAACGATTTTACTTTCTAAACGTCTTAAAACTAATCATTAAAATTTGTATACATGAGTTTCAGTGATAGCTGTAACTGGCGGCTTATTAATTCGATATTTTTGAAAAACTAAAACTCTTACCGAAGCAAACAACTAAGAAATTTAGTTTCGCTACCCTTATTGATATGTCTGACATAACAACAAAACACATTTTAGCAGGTTTCATTGGCTCCAAAAATCTTGATTCCAGTGATATCTTAGTCATTTTTAATTATTCAAGGTTTTTAGTGAACATTTAATGTTAAAATTGTAGGAATATTTCATTGCGGGGAGACATAAGAATTTTGGAAAAGCTTTGGTGGGGCACAGCATTGAAAAGGTTAGGAAACACTGAAGTGCATACAGCAATTGTTAACACAGAATGCCCTTTCTTGCAAAAGTCCGTCCAACTTCCAGTGTACCCAGACGATATCATCGGCCGATCCCATATTGTATCTCAATAGAGTTGTTCATGGTGATTGAAGAACAGGTGAAATATATTCGTCTTGAAGTAAACTAGTAAAAGCCTAACTATACACTCAACAAAAAAGCATATATGTTCACAACTAATGCCAAAATGTCACTATTAATAGCAGAAGCTGCGAAATAGTTGAGAACTTCATATACCTTGGAGTTAGCACTCGCACTTACTCCACGGATGATATGACAGCTAAGCTCTTCTGCTACTAGTCCTCGGTAAGATGAAAAGCAGAAAGGAAAATTGATCCTGGGCTCCTCTTTTTGCAGGAGAAGATACAAACGTGAGCTCAATGAGCAGTACAAAGATATGTAGTCCAAAAAGTCAAAATACATAGACTTGGTCAAGAAGCATTGAGAAAATTGAAAACAATGCTCCAGCCTACTCTGTTTTTAAATTCCAGGTTGAAGGCAATAAAGAAGATCAAACATCTGGTTTCGAGGGTAATCCATCACTAGAGCCAGAGAATATCAATTACCAAGAAGCCAATCTTTCGTACGTTTCACCCTCCAAAACCCATTTGTTTACATTGTTGTATTTGTAATTTCACTTCGTGTCGATGAATAGATGTGAATTGCAACAACAATGTAACGCGGTGAGATTTATTTGTTTTGACAGCTCAGTTTTTTTTCTTTGAAAATTGGAAAAAAAAATTTGAGAATTTTACTTCGGCTGATAGCAAAAACATCGATGTGAAATTGTATAATTAATTTAAAGTACACAAACAATTGTAATTGTTAGTTAATATTCATCCACGATTATAATAAAATACAAAAAATGAATCCATAAAATGTCTTCAATCACACAGATTTCCAAATATCTTCAATGCATCTTGCATATTATACAGGGTGGCCCTTTCTTCATCCAGAATAATTTTAAAATTATTGTTGGGTATATTCTAAGGAAAAAAATAGTTAAGAAAAATAAGAAATAAAAGAATAGTTTTTCTGCAACCTGACACCAGAACTTTAATTTTTTTGTTTAAACTCCACTAAACTGTCAATTTCCAATTTATAGGTATTAAAGTTGATATCAGGTGGGTTTTATTATCTTCTGTCGGGATTCGGGTTTTGATCTGAATTTAACTTTAGTACAAAAAAGAAATAATGAGTTTTCAAAATCGTTTTCGTAGCACGTGTTAAAAGTAAATCCAGCCCTCTTTTGCAGATAGTAAAACAGCAATAGCTATTTTTAATTTATTTTTTAAACTTCATGACATCTAAGCATTTGGTTTTGAGTGTTTAATAGGAGTACTGAATACTTATTACTTAAATTTTACTTCATACTATAAAAGAAATGAATTAGTTTTAACAAATACATTAACTTTTTTTAAGTTTTAAGTTGTATAATTATTTTTTTTTTAAATGATTACGAAACAACTTAATTAGAAAAATTGATTCGAGAATGGTTTTAAGAAATTTTAGCATGACCTTCTAGCTGTTGTCTTATTTTTTCGTTATTTTTATTTTAAATATATTTGGTCGTAAAATTCAAAAAAGTTAATTAAACAAAAATAAAGAGCATAACATTGCAAGTTGCAAGTTAGTAGTGCCGTTGATTTTCAATTTTTTTTTTAAGAAAGTTACTACTCTTATCTAAAAGCGGATAAATTATCCCCCTTCCCATACGATTTTTTTTTAATATCATTTCATAAATTATCCTGCATGAAATAGGGAACACCATGTATTTTGTTTTGTTTTGACATATAATTGACAGACCGAGGTGAATAATTTTGACCATGGGACGTGTTCAACAAATAGAAACCCAACTAGGGCCAGGTTCACATTAGGTGTGTTTTTTCCTTGTCTGAATGGGCTTGGACGAAAAAAACGACGTCGGGGCTAAACAATGCTCCGTGGTTCAAAATTTTTAATTCATCAATTACTGTAGATTAACTGGGTTTTAATGATGATTTAGGTTTCATGTAAGTTATAAAAGTCAATTACATGCTTGAACCACCCTCAGTTAAACCACAAAATCAGTGAGCTAAAAGTGTGGATGCTATGGATCAAAACAATAACCCTGTTCAATTAATACGAACACATATCGTTAAATAAATAAATAGATAGATATAATAGATTAATTAATAAATACAAACCTAAAGCATTTTGGCTTACAGTAATGAGAAATAATAGAAATATGCTCGGGTGCCAAACTGAATTAAAATTATAAAATGGCTAGTAGCTCCTAGCGTGACCATGTTTACTAATACAATCAAAATAGAAATGAAGTAAAATAAACTAAAGGCTCTCCCAACCCAAGCCAACGCCAACAAGGAGTGACGATGAATTTTTGTTGTTGTTAAGTATTGTCTATGTTTTTGTCATATTTTGTACTATTGTGAATGATTCACTGCGAATCAATCGGTATTCGTGTTGGTTTTGGAGAGCCTTAATACTACGTTTTCGTTAGACCAAATGAGGAAATTTCGTTGAAAATTTTCAAATTTGATACGAAATCATCTCATTTTCCACACAAATTCAAATTTCGAAATGAGATAATTTCAACCAAACTTGCACACAATTTTCTAGGAAATTAAGTCAAAACCTAACGAACACACCGAATTGGGCACATTTTGAATAGCTCTGAAAAGATTTTGAACGAAAATGTTAAAGCTGAATTAAAAAAGTAACAACAAAAAGTGATTTACAGGCAGGGTTGAAACTCAAAAAATGAAATGAGCTGTCAAAAGAAATACCAAATTACAGATGAGAACACTTTTTCTGTAATTTGCAAAATTACCTCATTTGGGCGCTTATGAAAACGTTTAAATAGGCATTATATTAATATTATTATTATTAATAACCAATTGATTAAAAACTATAGGGCTCATTGTAGAGTTATTTAATCCAATATTCAGTAATTTTAACTAATTAATTACAGCTGGTTAGCTGATGCTCGACGATTATTAAAGCAAAACTATATTTGCCCACAAACAAGCAAATAAACAGACCATAATGCAATATCTGTAAGACCATCTCTTTGATCCAGGTTTTTCGTTACAAATTTCGACTCGACTCCACTCCTCGAACGAGATCTAGTCAAATCAAGCGCATTTCGACTCAACCCAGGCTTACAAAAAATGACGCGAGCTTCAAGCTGGTTTAACAACACATGCAAGCGTAGTATACATGCCAAAATTCTAGTTTGTGAATATCTTTTTTCATTTCGCATAATTATTTAAAAATTTCTTCTTACTCACCGTCAGTTATTTTCCGTCAAGAAAAGAGTACATTTGGCCAGTTTATATTTCTTGAGCGCTCAGTATTTTTCCTCAATTTTTTTGACAGAGCAGGAGAATAAAATATAAACAACATTCCTCACATAGAAGTCAAAAGAACTCTCTTTTTCTTTTCTTCTTATGTAATTTACTGCGACAAAAAATAATTGAGCAAGCGAATCCAACAAATTTCAGTCTCAGTTTTTAAGGGGAAAAGTGAGGAATTTTTGAGAGGAATCCTGTTTATATTTCTGAGCGCTCTGAGTCCTCTGAGATCTCAGAAATATAAACTGGCTAATTTTCTACATTTCTTTATATATTTCGGGAGTTGAAAAGAAAAAATAAACAGAAAAAACAAATTGTTTATCGAAAAGAAAGTAATTAAAGATATTTATTTTCCAGACAGGCGGGAATTAGTAAAAAGCGACTACAATTTACATTTAAAAAAAAACCACAACTTATTCTCATAAGGTCCGGTGAGCACTTGATATATAATTTCTCCCTTTTTTTTATACTTTTTGAACAAGCCCATTGCTGCCCAAGTGAATTTGAAAATAACTGAAGATTTTCAAAAATAACCGACATATTCGTGGTAGGTTGATCCCAACTGTCTATGTGTGCGAATAAATCAGTGGTGGGTTGATCCCAACTGTCAATGTGTGCAAGAACCTAGTGGTGGACTTAGCCCAACTGTCTATGTGTGCGTGTTTCAGTTTGTAGGCAAAGCCGGATGACAGCCAAGGATTGGCTTCTTGGTAATTGATATTCTCTGACTAGAGCATTTATGGTTTCGCTCCTTTATGGGTGGAAACAATATTTAGCGAAAATAGAAGTGGAAGAATAGAAAGACGCATTCTTTTGTGGACATAATATATGTATGTCAGAGTGGAAATTTTTCGTTATCATTCATTTTATCGTCCGTAATGAAGTGAAGATTTTTGCGAACTAAAGCTTGCGCTTTATATACAAAAATGAAGAAAATAAAAAACACAAACACGAATATCGGAGAGTTTTTTTTTTAATTTCATTAAGAGAGAAATAAATCCATAAATCCATTATGGAAATTTGAGAGGGGTTTGGGGAAAAAATTTTGTTAGAGGGAAATTCGTTTAGAGTGAGATCGACTTGGAGTAATTTGACTGTAGTAACATGCAATCGGTAGTCAATTAAATTTTCTTCAAGAGTCAAGGAGTTAGGAGTTATAAAAAAATCATACAATATACAAAATTTTAGCCTTTTTGGGGGGCTCTATAGCGCCGTGTAGTGAGTAGTGGTTGCAAAAATATTTACGGAATTATATTTGTAGGAAATCTTATTTACTTCAAATTTTGCATAATTTGTTTTTCGGTCAAATACACTGGAAAGAAGTTATAGACAAAAATCTGAAAAAGGATTTTGAAGGGGGTGTAGGGGGCACAGGAGGCGTGGTAGTGGAAATTTGGAATTTTTATTTACCAGCCATACCATATAACATATCGAAAATTAAGAACTATCCCCGATCTTTCGTAGGTAAAACTTAAACCACTCTGGCCGGCCCACAGTGGGACCAAACCTACGACTTTGGGATATAACTTATAGTTGGTTTCATTTTAAATGTATTGTTGTTCGCTGAATCGAATGATAATATTCGTTTCCTGAATAGAGTTAATGGGAAAAAGTTTGGGCTGTATTGGGGTTTATGTTTGGTTTGCACTAGCCAAAAAATTATTCGAACAAGATTTTTTTCAATTTTTGGTTCGTGTTGTTTAAAGAGATGTACATATCTTTGTGATGAGTGGTCGTATTGAGTTGAAACACAAAGCATTCTACAGCCTTATACTTTTTGTTTTGAGATTTGTTTGCAAATAGTTTTTTTTACAGAGCCATTATTGCGTTGTTGCAACAATTGACACGAACATTTGTCTTATTTGCTTGAGGGTACTGGGTACATTAAACTTTAATTTTTATCGGGCAAGCATAAGAAGACAGAAACCTTTGAATCCAATATTTAGTAGATCGAACTATGGTGCAAACAGCCATCTTAATCAATTAATTATCATTTTTAATAAGTCTTATTTCCACATCTTTTCTATAAATGACAATTTTAATGTATACAATTTAAAGCTTTGTTTTATAACTTCGTATCTCATTGATCTATGTATCTTTTTTTTGTTTCTTGTTCAGTATTTATGTTAGTTTATACTATATTATTATATAACTTTAGCATTTAACGGATTTGTGAATAAAGGGTCATAATTTTCATGGACAATTTTTGGAGTCAATCAAATTTAATAGTCGGGTAACTTTTTTATTCAGCTTTAATTCAGTTTTTTGTTACTGTCGTTAAATTTTGTTTTGCATGGTTAATCTGCATTTTAATGAAAAAAGATGCTTTTGGTATTGAAAAATGGAATAGAAAATGGAGAACAAATTTTTTAATCCCAAAACCTTTAATTCAGTCACATTCCTCATGAAAAATACTGCTAGAAAACTATATCATAACACCAAATTAAACACCTTGAAAACAGTTTTTTTTTACACCTCGGGTCCACTCTGTGCGGCCGGTCAACAGGAGTCAGTTGGTATCGACGATTAATGGAGTCTTTGTTAGATCCCTTCTTTTGTATGCGATAAACAACCACACTTCTAGAACTCAAATTATGTTTGTTGTTGTTTGAAGTATGTATATGCATGTGCATATGCTCGCTCACATACTTATACATACACCTAAACATATGCTCCCACAGTTAAATGTAAATAATACTCTACGAGTATCTTGTATTATTTTATATATAACTTTAATGAAGTCAAAGTCAGTTGTTTGTTAATAAAATAGCAAAGAATATAAAGGCGTATTTGGGCCTTGCAGGGCTGTTCCTAACGCTAAGAACACCTGGGGCAATCTCAAAGAAGTCGCTTCTTTCAATACAAACATTTCAATATGCGCAGTTAATAAAAAACAAATATTAAATCTAGTTACTTCCACCGTCTTATACCGACTCAAAACCAGTACCAACACATTTCAGTATGTTGCGTATGAATGGCGATATGAATCGACTACTAAACCTGTTGAAATTTTAAGAATTCGACATTTTGTCTCTCGTTCATTCGTAACTTTAAAAAAAAACGCTCTACTTGGAATTTTGGCACGAAATCAGCAAAAACTCTGATCATACACTCTTGTTTGAATTTTTAACACGAACCTAACAGTTATTTGATGCTAGGGAAAATTTTTGATTATGTTAAAAATACATTTTCTTCCGATTGCCTAAAATGCCTCATTAGATTGATGACAATCTAATGCAAGTTAAG
The DNA here is from genome assembly GCA_946251815.1 of Dasysyrphus albostriatus. Lineage (NCBI taxonomy): Eukaryota > Metazoa > Arthropoda > Insecta > Diptera > Syrphidae > Dasysyrphus > Dasysyrphus albostriatus. The sequence continues at coordinate 224,205,946 of OX276335.1, forward strand.
AAATTTTAGAAATCAGTACAATTCAAGGAATATACATTGGGAGCATTCCTTGATATAGAAGGAGCCTTCAATAATTTTGAAAACATAGCAATTCGACAAGCCCTAGGCCCGATGGGTATTGATCCAAGGCTTTCCAACTGGATTGACTCAATGAATCAGACGAGAATTGTAAATGGGGAAATGGGTCATAGCAAGCTTAAAGTAAGGACATGTAGGGTCACTCCACAAGGAGGAGTTTATCTTCCTTACTCTGGCTTCTGGTCGTTAATCAGATTCTGGTTAATCTTAGTTTCAGCAGTGTTAAAGTCGTGGCATATGCTGATGATATTGTCATTATGGCCTCAGGGTAATTTATCGCCACACTCTGTGGGCTCCTACAAACATCCCTTAACAAGCACAATCACTGGGCCAAAAACTTTGGACTGACATTCAAAATTTAAACCCCCTCATTATAAATGGAACAACACACCATATAACTGGTACGGCAAAAAATCTTGGTCTGATTATTGATGGTAAACTCAACTGGAAAGAATATAAAGGAAAGAGAGAAGAAAGCATCCATAGCATTCTACACTTGTAATAGAATTTTTGGTAAAAGATGGTGTTCAAGCCCTAAGACAATTCATTGGATGAACACAGCCATATTTAGGTCCATCCTGACATATGCATGTTTGGTCTGGTGGTCAGCCTTAGATAAGGCGACCAATCTTAAAACCATGATAAGAATTCAAAGACTAGCATGTATCGGCACAACCAGTGCCATGAGAACTACACCAACTGCAGCCCTGGAAACATTCCTTTCACAAGCCCCACTCAACATTTTTACGAAAGAGATGGCGGCCAAAAGTGTTCTGCGACTTCAACAATCCAATAATTGGAAAAAGGGCCTTTACGGTTATAGATCGGTAAAGCGATTTATCGACATGGACACTCAGACAGACTATACATTACTGCACATTGATTTTAATCTGGTAGCTTTAACAGATAATCCCACAAGGACACTCTCCAACAAAGTCAAAACTGGTAGTTCGTTGTCGTAGTGAGTTGAAATTACTCAGTGCATTAAATACAGTTACCCTTCGATGGGTCCCAGGACATCGTGATATATACGGGAACGAAATGGCAGATGAATTGGCCAAAAACGGATCATCTCTTGATCCGAGGCAAATCAACTGCTCGGTTCTTATGCCACTGGAGCAGGGAGTCGATTCCCTAACTGAAAAAACGTGAAGTGAAAAAAAGTTATCATTTCAGTTTTGACAGAGTTTTCTCATTTTATCACTTCACAAACACGCACAAGGCTATTCTTCCCGAACTCGTTATGAAAAACAGCTGCCAAAGAGAGTACTAAAAAGTACTAAAATGAGAAATGCATCTCATCTCTCTTAATTTTTCATAGTAAAAGATGGTTACTATGCACAGTACACATATTGATATTTGTGTACTGTGGTTATTCTGTATCTTATGTGCACAAATAGTTTCTCTTTATCATTTATCTTTTCACAGGTTTTCACAGAGTGAATTAATTGTGATAAAAGATTTATCATATGAAAACATTTTGGCATTTGTTTTCATTTTTTCACACTTCGGGAATCGCATTTGACGTGAAAGTATAATCAGATTTATCACTTCATAGTTTCATAGATAGAGAATCGACGCCAAGGAAAAAGGAAGAATTTGCCAGAGTTTCCTCAAAGTTCCTAACGACAGATGGCCAACAGTTGAAACCTGCCGTGTCTCGAGGAACTTATGGCCGGATATTTCTGAAAAAAAAACTGAATATTTACTTACGCTAAGCAGGCCTCAAGGTCCCTCTTCGTTGGAATCCTAATTGGTCATAACATAATGGGAACCCACTTAAGCATCTTACTTGTGTAGAGGGTGTCAGGACGAAGAGGTAGAGGAGTGCTTATTTCACTTCCCTTATGAATGCCCCAGTCCAGCCAGAACTAGGAAAGCAGCCCTTCCCAGTCCCGTTGAACTCCTTCCTTTTGCCCTTGAATGAAAAGAGTTCCCTGAGATGATAGGTCGTAGGGCAAGATTTTTCTGGTGGCGGCTTAGTCTCAATTTTAATATAACAAAAAGTGCGACCCACACTGATAATTCCCATTGGTGCCTTCGGAAGCAAGAGACCTGATGTTATTTTATTATTAAAAAATTGCCAATATCAAGATCATTGAAAACGTTTTCAGGTATTCACTATGCAATATCAGGTCATTGGAGGATAAAAGGGGGTCTGGGGCCCTTCCCAGATATACAACATATAATGAACTCAATAAAAAAGTGTTTAGTATTCAAAGGATAGACTCTAATTTCATTTCTATTGTGGCTGACAATAAAACATAATTGTGTGTATTTAAAGAGTCAAAGCACAAAAATCCGAATAAAAAAAAACATATGGTAGTTCGTAAAAAATGAGAAGTAGCAAAAAAACCTTCCTCCAGAGAAATAAAAACAATTTCCATTTGAGGATTCAGGATAAGTTCTTGCATTAACTACAGTTTTTGTTTAGTTTATTTTACTAAATAGGTAGTAAATTTATAAATTGTTTTAAAAAATAGTACAGAATTCAACTCTTTGTTTACCTTGCTTTTACCGTAAAAATAATTTTGAAAAAGATTTTATGATTCTCTTAAATTGCTAATACTGTACTCCGAATCAAGTTACGAATTCCATAGCACCTCATAAGTGTGCTATTTAGATGGTCACTAAAAAATGGTCAAAAGTTGTCAGGCAGTAACAGTATTTTGAGAGGCGTAGATTTCTTTCAGGAATTTATAAAGTTATTTCACCAGTCTTTAAAAAAAAATTGAAAATTTATTTAAAAAAATCTGTATTTGACCAATTAATGAAACTAGGTGACTTTAAATGACCACTTTAGTGACTTTTGTTTCTCAGATTACCTTAAGTTCAGTTTTTTTCAGTGACCTGGAATGACTTTGAAAAAAAATAAGCATTATTAAAATAAATCTATGGCTAATTACTGAAACCAGTTGACCTTTTATTACTATCTAACGGCCTTTTGGATTGTGAACGAATTACAAAAATACAAATCTCGCATTCGAAATATAAAATTACGAAATCTCGGAAATTTAAATCCCGCTAACTAAAGTGAGAAAATGTCGCATTATTTATTTAGTTGTGCAACAAATTATTTTGTAATCAATACCTCTTCTAAAACTTGAATTTGCGAGATTTTGATATTCGAGGTTTAAATTTTTTTTAGATTTTGGTAGATATTTACAAGATTATTAGCCCAGATTTTGATGTTATGAAAAACAGGATTTGCGAGATTTTTTAAGCTTTAAAATATAATAAAGGTTCGATATTTAAGATTTGGGCTTGTAGGATTCCTTACCACGCCCAGTCTGTTGGTTAGCTGTTCTTACCAATATTCCACAAATGAGTTGCAAAAAAAATTGACTTAAAATTTCTAGGACCGACCAATTCGATGGCATATATTTTTGGCAAATATGCATGGTTTGCTAAAATCCTAAAGTCAAGGCCTAGAAACCACCAACTTTTAGCTGCTTGCATTATAAACAGCGTTGCCAACCACTTTCGAAGAAAAAAATGGCTTACTTAAATAAAAAAAGGCTTTTTTTCGAAAAAAAGATGCAATTTTTCAAAAAATTACTTAAATTATCAAATAATAGAACAAAATTCTTAGCAGGAACAATTTTAGTTTCAAAAGCAGGTATAAAGTATTGAATATAAAACAAACATAGTTGTAGTCCAACAGATCGTCTTGGTCTTTTGCAGATGATAGCAGTTTTTATTTTTAAAAAGCGACTTTGTGTACAGAATTCCGCTTTTTGCCCTAGATTTTTTAAGAATGTTTAAAATAAAAAAAGATGGCTTCTCGAAAAAAAAAAGCCTTCAGGCCTCAGCTAGTGAAATAATGCCTAAAAGGCATGAAAAAACCTTGGTTGGCATCGGTGATTATGAAGCAAATTTTAGCCTCGAGCAAACATAAGCGACTTGTGGTAGCGGCCAATTTTGTTTGTAATATACTAACGCATTTCGCTTTGATTTCTCAAGGCTGTAATTGAATACATTTTTTCACAAACTTGGCATCAACTTTTTGGAATAAAAAGTTTTTGTTTGGGAAAAGTCATTTAAGAAAGTGGTAGTTAACGAAAGTAGCTTCGTATTGCGAGACATTATAGAAAAATAGATCTTGTAGAGTAAATATCACCTAATTGTGATAAAGGCTTAAAGTTAGAGTCAAAAAAAAGTTTCTAAACTACATTATTTACATTAAAAAATTATTTTTGAGTGCAATACTTCATTGATTTTTTAAAAACGTGACCCTGGGCAAAAGTCTGGATCCGCACTTGAATTAAGTGAAGATAGTCAATACAGAGACCAAAACATTGTTTAATTAATAAGTAGAATATCATTAATTATTGTTCTTATGAATTTTAAGATATTTTGGACTTTAAAGTTTAAATTTGGTTTAACAATTTTTGGTAAAGTTTCTTGTAGTTTTTTCTATTAAATATCAATTATAAACTAGTGAATTGAATTTAACTAACCCGAAGCCAATACCATTGTGCATTCTCAGGATGTTTGAGAAAAACAAAATTTCAACCATTTTTGGTAAAGTTTCTTTTAGTTTTTTCGGTTTGAAAAACAACAGCAAGTTGAATTTTTTTTTACAAATCCTATTACGAGTAATTATCAATTATTAACTAGTGTGTAAAATTAAGTTAAGTTAAGCCAATAGCATTGTTTGTATTTATATTTGAGATAAATAAAAAATTTCAACAATTTTTGGCAAAATTTCTTTTTCGACTAAAAAAACTGTTAATTGAATATTTTTACAAATTTTATAATCTAGTTAAGGGAATAAAATTACCCCGAAGCCAATATCATTGCTTGTTCTCAAGATATTGGAGCCGAAGAACCATTTTCAACAATTGTCAGTATTTTTTTATTTAAAATCGAAAAATGATGGATTCCGATCCTAGGGAGCTCGAAACGTGAAAATATGTCTTAATTTTCGATTCGACAAATCGGACCAATTACAATAACTTCCAATGGAAAGTTAAAAAGGTTGAACAAAAAAAATCCTAAAACTTTAACAAAACATTTATTTTGTACAACACGTTTTGTTTTTAAGTTTATAAGTTATGTAGTTTTCTCTAAAAATGGAATCTTCACGCTTAAACTTAAATTATTTCTCCACTACTTGAGAAGTAGAGCCGTTTGCGGTTTTTTTAATGGTGTAGTACTCAGAATAGTTTATTAAAAAAAAATTATTCAAATTTTGCCCTTTCTTGTCCAGATCAGTCTTTTATCTGAAGAATATATGTGGGGTATTCCATGCCAAATCGAACAGTTTGAATGTTTTTTATTTTGAGAATCCATCAAAAAACACTTCGAGGTAAGTTTTGAGATTTTTTTGATAGCCCGCCGAAAAGATTTCAATTTGTAGTAATTAAACAAAATTTTAAGTTTGGGAAGGTCGTGAGCTCTTCACAATTACTATTTATTTCAATTCATGAAACAAAATTTAATCACCATTTGAATAATCTTTTTTAAACCATGGAGATACATATGTTACGATTCGTGTGACACGACGCTGCACAATAATAAGTTTTTTACAAAGTATCAGGTGATCTACTGTGTCAAATGCTTTCGAAAAGTCTAACAACGTTAAAAAAGTAGCACAGTTAGTATTGTTACGCTGGGTAAAACCAATAAACGAAAGTTTCCACTTAAATTAATTCTTTATTCGTAAATGGCTGTCCACGTCAAGTTTTTGCGAACACGTTGTTTTCGAAGTTTTCTTATCTCTGCCAGTTGTCAGTTTGGCAATCGGATTTTCTTGTTGATGCTCTAGATGGGACCAATAATCGCTACAATATCCATCGATCTTCGAATATCATCAACAAAAAGCAGTTTTGCAACTTCTGTTTTCTCGAAATCCTGATTGGTTCGAGCTTAAAAGGTGGTTTGTTTTAAGATATGCTTGGATTTGTTTTAAGATGGACTTTTCGAAAACTTTTGACAGGTATGACAACAATATAGGTCTGTATTCAGGTTTAGCGGAGTTATTGTCTTAGGAATTGGAAGTATCTTAGCATTCTTCCATAGTCTCGGATACTTACAAGTAGTTAATATAGAGTTGAATAAATGAGTTATAAATTTAAGAATTTGAAGCAGTACAATTTTAAAGAATTAAGGATTTACTTCGTCGATTCCCACCGCTTTCGACTTAATAGCTAAAATATCTTCTGAATATAGTGAAATGAATTAAGTGAAAATATTGTTCAGGATCATTAGTATTATCAATCAAACTAAAATGCTGTGTGTCATGAGATCTTGATGAATTATTTGTTAAGGGATCGGATACAGACACAAACTGGGCATTGAGTAGGAAGCAATCTATATCAGAAGGAGTCGCTATAAGTCGTTTACCATTACCCAATTTTCGCAAATGTTGCCATAAACTTTTTCCAGATTGGTAATCAGGGTTCAGTACATTTTCGTATTACTGTCGTTTCGCTGTTTTGATACGAAGCACAACTAGATAACAGAGAGAACGAAATCTTTCATGAAACACATCAACTTTGTAGCGCTTCCAACGGTTATAGATCAGATTTCGTTTTCGAATTAAATCCGTAATAGATCTATCCAGCCAAAGTTGGGACCTGCGAGCAATCCTTTTGAACTTAAGAGCGACGTGACGATCATAAAGCTCACACAAATTACCCTACAAAAACTCTACCTGTTGGTTTACTGACTGCATTTGATAAATTTGTTTCCAAGGTATAGTCACAACGTCATAGTGTATCTTCTCATATTCAATCGCCTCAAAATCCTTATATGTAGCTAATAATAGTTTCAGATGATTCAAATTGTATATCGTAGATTGAAAATATTAAATCATGTTTAGAGAAACCTGACAAGGAAAGTTGGTTGTAAAATTGACATTACCAAAAAAAAAAAAATAAGCCTAGAAGAGTAGAGGTTTCGTTATTTGCAAAGTGGGTTGGCGTCAACACATTTACAGCTTCAAACTTTTAAAATTATCAATTAAAAAAGCGGAGCAACGAGAATTTAGTAAGTTACAATTTATATCTCCACAAACAACTATGTAAGGGTCGTTAAAAGAGAATCTTTCCAAAGGGTTCATAACCGGAGAAATGTCTATGTTTTTGTTTGACCTATAAATCACCCCAAGCAATATACTCTCCAGTCCACAAGTTATCTTGAGAAACAAGTAATCAATGGCGCAACTTTCGTCTAACCTGCAAACTTCGTGATTACCCAATCCGTTTTGCAAATAAACCGCCACACCCCCGCCTATCCAACCAACCCTATCTCTTCAAAAAAGCTTGCAGCCCTCGACATCATACACATAATTTGAAAGGTCTCAGGAGAACCAAGTTTCAGATATACATATATGACGTCAACCTGAGAGTTAGTGAACAACCACCGAAATTCGTCGAGTTTTGGATGCAAACTTTGCGCATTGAGATGGCATATGTGCAAGCCGCGAACGTAAGACCCGAATCATTTGAAATAAATGTTCCTCCATTTCACCTACACCAAACTCACTAGGTACCATAAATATCTGATTCCATTGATAAAATTTTGAATTTAAAAATATGAAAAAAGAAAAACAAAAGAATAAAAAGATTTTAGGAGAAAGTTCACTTCGACCAACAATAAATAATAAATTAAGTGAATTCGATTTTTTTCTAATTCTTCCCGGAAAGTTGTAATTATATTTTCGTTTTGTTTTGCTAATTCGGCGTGAAGAGTTTTTTGAGAGAACCATGATTTAACGGGAGTGATTAGTTGATGTTCGTCAGATTGTTATAACACAGTTGAAGTGTAGGGGGAATCAGTGCCGTACTTTTCAGGGGCAGCCCCAATTGATTCACTTTCGGAGAATTTCGCATCAGAAACGTCAGATTTACTTATAAGAGCAAAAATATATTGAAAGTTCGGTTAAAAAGATATTTAACAATTGAATTTGCATATGAAGAGTTTTGCTGCAAGTGATGATTCGGTATGGCCATTTTTTGACAACATCTTCCGAATTCACCCTAGAATATAATACCACTCCACTTCTTTCCAATATCTAATGACCCATTCAAAGATTTTTACCATAAGAGCCTATGAATGTTGTAAGCTCCTCCTTATATAACATTATCAATAGCTTAAAACTTAAATGGATAAGAAGAGTTTTGGATATGGAAATTGTGATGTGAATCACAACGTAGATATGTTTTGGAAAAAATTACGATATTTGACATCTATATTAAGGAATATATATATATACCCAACTTAAAAAATTTGCATTAAAATCTCAATTTTTGATAAATTGATAAAAGGGGATATGAAGAGTTTTGGTTCTCAGGAAAATACTCATTCATAATTGATATTTGATTGGTTTTATAAAATAACTCAACAAACATTGTTAAACAATTTTTTCTTCTCAAATATCTTGAGAACAATCAATGATATTGTCCTTGGGCAGGGCCGTGCCTAGGGGTAGGCAGTAGGGCAACTACCCCAGGCGTCTTGCTACGAAGGGCGCCACGGCATACTGCGAATGGCTCAGCAAGTTCCATGAAAGGCGTCTCCATGAATTGACAACTGAATTGGATTTTTGTTCGATAAGGTCGATTTTTATAATCTCGCAGCAAAATTTTCTAGTTTTTTAAATGCCAACTAAACAAAAAATAGATAGAATTTACCAAAATTTCGACCGTGATCGAGTGATAGACATTTTGAAAGACATGGACGGATTCTTATACGTCATCTGCCTCAAAAAATTGTTTGCAGAATATTCTTAAACGCAAACTGCAAGTTTTCTGTTCGAAAACCAAAATCTTACTGCGTTAGCATCACAGTCCCTACACATAAGGTAATATCATTTAAATTTTGAATTTTGTTCAACATTTGTTGTTGTGTTAACATGTGTTTTTGTGCTCACGTTCTCATCTATTTTTGTATTTCTGACAATTTCAATTTTTACAACCTCCGGAACATAATACCTCAACCTGCAGAATAAAATACCTGTGATTCAATTTTTTACAAACATACTACTTGTCGTGACGTAATATCTGCTTCAAAAAACGACAATTATTTGACGATCAAATAGACTTTGACTTGACAATACATATTGTGATCTGTTCTTAGTTTAGGGAATATTGTTCAGAATTGCGCTTAACTTGCTTTGGATTGTCATCAATAATATGAGGCAATCGGAAGAAAATGTATTTTAAGCATAATCTAAAATTTTCAATAGCATCAAATAACTGTTAAATTTATGAAATAAAGTTAGACAAGAATGTATGATTTGAGTTTTTGCTGATTCCGTTTTCCGTGATGCAAACATTCAAAGCAGAGTGTTGTATTTTAAGTAGCGTTGGAATGATCGACAAGAAAAATGTCGATTTGTTAAAATGTCGATTAATATCGACTTTTTTGTATGTTGTAATTGGGGAAAAATATCGACAAGTCGATAAAAGTGGATGCTTTTCTCTACTTTCTTTCCAGGCAGCTTACTTTTTGTCTAGGCTCGAAGGTAAACAGTTTATGAATTAGTAACCAAAAAAGTCGATATTAACCGACATTTCAACTGGTTAAATCACTTTTTGTCGGTCATTCGCAGATAATCTATACTAAAATATGTTCATACTAGTTTTGATTCGGTATAAAGACGGTGAAAGTAATACGATTTAAAATTCGATTTTTTTATATTTTCTGTATTATTTGTGGCGAAAAAGGCGGCTTCTTTTTGCTTGGCCTTGGTGTTCTAAGCGCTAGGAGCGGCCCTGGCTTTGAGTTAGTTTTATTTTACTTAATTTTATTTTCACTTGATTGCATATTGAATACTTTTTCGCAGATCTTGATTTTGAGATTTTTAATCATAAAATAACATCGGGGATCTAGCTTCCGAAGGCACCAATGGGAAGTTACCAGTGTGGGTCACACCCAGCCTCTGTCTTGAAAATTATTGGCAAGAATAATTTTATTAAAATAATATAAGAGGAAGGATGTCTGCTTCTTTTAAGAGATAAAGAGATTTGTTGCAAGTGTTGCCGTTGTTTTAAGTTTTTTTTTTATTTGAGCAAGATTTGCGACGAAAAAACGCTTGCATTATGTCCCTCTATTAGAATTCTTTATTATCTAGCAGCGTCGCATTACACGAACTATTATATAATTATAATTGAAAAAATATTTGCATACCTATCAATCATTAACAAATGGTAATTTCGTCTCATTTTTTTTTTTTTATTATGATTCACATATTTTAATGATAGAGATTTTTTAATACTTAATCGTTTCATCACTTGGTCAGAATGCAATATTTGTGCCTTCCCTTGCACCCCCCATCCACTACTCTTCCACCTTCTATGTTTGATTCTGGCCATCATACTGTCGCCCAGTGGGAAATGCCACTTCCAGTGGTGAAGCGAGGGGGACGAAGTAGGTGGTTGCTCCGGGCTCCAGGAGTTAGGGGCGGCAAAATCATCTTCGTTATGGATTAAAAGGCTTAATTCAATTACATTTTTTTTTGAAAATTTAACTCAATTTTAATAAGAAAATACAAATTCTTGGTACCTATCACATATAAATTTTTAATCGTCCTCTTTGTTACAATGAACATTTAATAAATTTTTTTTTATTTTGAAATCAATAAGAGCGAAAAACAACAATGATGATATCGTTGTTTATTACAGAAGTTGGGAATAAACAAAACAGGATTTTTTTAGTTAAAAATTCTATAATTTTTTAAGGACGGTCAATTTTTCATTGTTTTCAAATCATTAGAGGTGGCAAAATCATCACCATTCCCTATTATAGAAAATGATTATTTTTGGTAAAAAATCTTGAAACAAAATTTCGTTCGTACTACACAGAATTGAAATTTTCTTTTTTTTTTCTATTTTTACCAGTTTAACGCAGTTTTTGGACTTATTTCAATGTTTTCGTATTTTTTTTTTCTTTTTCGGTATTTTCTGGCAATGCGTGGAACATTTTAGGAAATTCCGCCTATAAATCATCAGACAAGGACAGGTAAGTTGACAAAAAAAAAACTTTGATATAACTTTTCTGTATTTTATTATTATTCGGGTTGAGAACAAAAATAATATGATTAATTTAAAAAAAAAAAGATTAATTTGTATTAGTCTAGTAACCACCTATTCGTCTCATGAGAGAGAGATATTCCGTCAGAACTAATAGTTATGTTTTCATGTTTTCGAAAGCCGGACGCAACATTGGTGAAAATCCAAAAACAAAAACTGAGAAATTTTACTGATTTTTTTAGTTATCTTACACATAAACTAAGATGAGCAATCTTTATATTGTTCGATTGACAAATGTTATAATTTTCGCAATGTAGCTCCAAAACTTTGCGTTAGAGCAGACAAGAACCATCACTACCCTAAATCAAATCTATACTGCCACTTTGCTACTTTATACATGTCGATACCTTCCCGTTAGAGTGTGTTAAATTAAAATTTCAAAAAATTTACATCGAAAAAACCTTGTTAAGTTATTTATTTGTGTATTTAAAGGAATAAAAAGATTTGGAATAGAATTTTCCACTCAAAATCCCTTTAAAATTTGTTTATTTCAACAAAAACCCACATAACTGATAGTCCAGTAACTATATACATTAGACCTTGTGTCAAATCTGGTAGTCCTGATTTTTTGCTGAGTTGTTTATAATGTTGGCCTAGTAATAAATCCAATTTTTCGAACTCGAAACGCAACCTTGGTAAAAAACTAAGAAACCGCGAAATTTTCGTGGTTTTTCGAGCAATTGGGAATTTTAATTAATACGCCTTAATTCCAGAGTAAAACGTTGTTCTACGATTTAAACCTTATTAAATTTACTTCAATTTGAGTTAGAAACCGTCTCCATAGACCCACCAGTTTCCAAGGGACGACTTTCTAAAATATAGCAATAATAAATTTAAAACAACAAGTAGTATATTAAAGTGTATAATAATACGAGGAAATACAAGGTCTTTGACTATATGGTGCATACAAACACCAGAGCGTGTGGATCGGGCCAAAAGAAGAAAACCATAGTACAGGATAGGGGGTATATATCCCCCCGTTTAGGTGGGAGGAGCAATTTTAAGTTGACTTCAAATATAAAAATACCTTTACAGAAACAATGGTACTATCTGGACAAAAATTCTTTAGCCTATCTCAAAGACAGAAATCCATTCTTGATTTTTTTTAAATAAAGTTATTTTACCTGATAGTTTGTGAAAAATTTACTTTCAAACTCAAAATTTTGACAAAAAAAAACGATTTGTTTTGTTAATCTTTTTTTTGGTCTAAAATTTAATGCCACAGATCCGGTCGTTCTGATTTTTTTCTGAGTTGTTTATTATGTTGGTCTTACAAATAATCCAAGTTTTTGATCTCGAGTGCCGAATGCAACTTCGTTAGATATGCAAAAACCCCAGATATGATCGCGGTTTTTTTCAGTTAATGGCCATTTTAACTATTAAGACCTAGTTTTCGATTATAACTTCGCTGAACCAAGTCAAAAAAGTTTAATTGGCTTCAATTTGAGCTCAAAATCATCTCTGTTAACACAATACTTTCAATAATACAACCTTCCAATGTTAGCAATAATATATTTATAATAACAGCCGTCCAATTTCAAAAAGTTATTAATAAACTTTGTTTACTGTTGTCCTAAAGTTGTCTAACTACTTATCAGATCGCTGGTGTAAATGCTGAATAGAATCGGCGAGTTGACCGCTCCCTACTGGAGACCATTTTTTATATTAAAGGTTGTGGCAGACGTTACATTGCCACTCTTGACAACAAACTTTCTACCATTGAGCATATCATACAACATATATAATAGTGGTTTACTTATGCCAAGTCTGGTCAGCTCTAACCATACGGTGTCCAAGGCCTTCTCCAAATCAACCAGACAACTTTCAACTTTTTGAATACCTTGCTGATACTCAGAAGAAGACTTATCGACCGGAGATTCACCGGATTGGAGTTGTCCTTTCCCTTTTTTGGGAGAGGATGCACCACAGCTGTCTTCCAACGCACTGGATAGTACGCATTATTCAGAGCATGTCTACTGCTTCTTGAGGTAAATGTCGACTCCTGCTGACTTCTTCTTCTTTAATGAATCAAAGATGAGCTGGAGCCCCACCTGCGTAGTTAACAAGGAACTGGGCCCATTTGGTTCGGCGATTATAGCGTTTGCCAAATGATCTCCATTGAACTCGGTGAAACCGAGGTTCACTGATCGCCATTGCGTGATGTCATTCCGAAGGTAGAAGTGATGGAGCAAGGCTCTGTTTTCCAGGTCATGATTGGGGCGAATGCACGCATTCACCTTGTCCACTTGCTGGAAAGCAGCCAACACAGCCTCCACTTTCTCCTGCGGATCTTCGACAGTAAAGAAGTCATCGTCCAAGATGGCGTCCTCTGGAATAATTCCCGCTATCAGAAGTACGTCTCTGTGGTCTGTCGTTCTCTCAAGCTTAAGACACGGGAGGTCGTTCTGATCATTCCTTCTAAATATCTTGTTAACTTGGGGAAACATGCTCGGGTCGCTAGAATTAACGGCCCGAATTTTAGTATCCCAATAAAAATTAATTGACAACCGATAGTTCTCTTTAATTAGTTGGTTGATGTTCTTGATCGACGACTTCAATGTCAGAAAACCGTCGGTACAATAGTTTGAGTCTTGTCAGCAGTCCAATTTTTTGTCTGTGTAGTGCGTCAATGGTCGCGTTCCGGTACATGTCGGTTGCGTCCCGTGGTTTATATTTCAGTATTATTCTGTTCATTGTTCGTTTGTTTGTCTCATTTGTTCTAAATATTGGTCCAATTCGTTATTTGTCAAATTTTTGTCATTTGGTGGGAATATGTTATTCCAACTGATTTCACTCGATAAGGCGTTGGCCTTATCATGGCATGGCCAGCGCTCCTTACTGTAATTGTAAGTATGCACAGGTACATACTTATCCAACTCCACAAGCTCGTTCAGAAGCTATATTACGGCAGCAAGTCCGAAGTGATCACTGTCGTACTCGATCGTTCGTAAACGGTTTCTTGGTTTTGACCCACAGTGTCAGTAATGGTCAGTCATGATAAGTGTCATAGACATAATCTTTTTTGTGTTGGTTGATTGTTTTTTGTAAAAATTACGGGTTCGAGATATTTACATAAAAAAAATTTACAACACCAAAAGTCACTTTGTTAAGCTATAATTTCAAGATTAATTAACGAACTAGCTCATGTTTTGAAAAAATGTATTGTCATTTTCCATCGAGTTATTGAAATCCCTATCTTTTTCAAAATGTTCATCAATAATTCATTCAATTCCAGTAACAAGATGTGAAGAAAAGTACTTGAAGTAAATTTTTGAATTAACATTTTTTTTTTAGATAGAAAATGTACTCAAGTAATGTAACTGTAAATTTTTGTTCATTCAAAACGAGAATGAGAGGGATATACATGCTTCTGTCTATACTCCTATTATACCTAAACATCTTAATGAAACTGTGACAGTCAACAAAATTTTTTTCGATTTGAAAAAAAAACTCTCGATCGGCAAGGGATCCTAAAGAAAACGTGTTGCCATCCAGTTCTGAGCAATATTTAATTAAAGTTATTGGTATATGTGCAGACGTGCACACTGTCATCCTGGCTGTACTACTTAAAATATAAACAAAAATTTCTCCGCTACTGGGAAGTTAGCTTAAAATTGATGGCACTGAGCAACAGACAAACAAAAAATGAATTTTATTTTAATAAAGCGTGGTTTCTGAGCTTTGTTTAAATTTTCAGAATCTTGCTCATTGGATAGTTGGTTCAAAATCGATTACAATATTTTGTTCCAGTAAAGAGGCTTCAAAGCTTTAATAAAAAGTGTGTTGTCATTAAGTTGTAACCTGTGTATATATATGTACTGCAATATTTTCTCAGGTTCGTTAATAAAATTTATTTACTTTATTTAAACCTCCACTTATTTATTTCATAGATCAAAATACTTTCCTTTCTTTCTACAAAACAATTTATTATTCACCACTCAACTATACTGAAATTAAATCACCAACTTTACTTTTCTTTTTTATTACAACCAACATTACTCATTCACGAATAAAATTAAACTGTGTCCACTGCCGTTCAGACATGTCCTTTTATACCCATTTCACAGTTTCCCGAAATTACTTGAAGGTTCTAGTATTTGCTTAAAGAGCTTACCATAGGGGAAATTTTCCATAAATTTCCCTTTTCAAATTATTCATTTTGACAGCTAGAGCTTAAAGTTCTCGGTTGTAAGCTCTCCGTAGGTTGGTTTGTATCATTTATAGTCAGGAAGATGGCGCTTCTTCTTTCGAGAGTCGTTATACTTCATTTGAAAGTCGTTATAGTACAAACGTGAGAGTCGTTACACTGCCCCCTTCTTAGGATTGATCGTCTCGAGCAAACCCATCACTTCCTTCACCATTATAACGCTGTTAACGGTCACTGTGAACTAGTTTCTTGCTTGCCTCTAAGCCCTTTCTGAACGTGTTACAATAGTATACATAAAAATAAAAAAATAAATTTGGTGGCGCAACAGCTCGTGGAGAACCAGGGCCTAGTGACTTACAACTCTCAACCATTGTTGTGTGCATGTTATTAGCAGGAATACAACAGTATACAGTCTTCCCAATTTTGTTGAAGTTTCCCCTGTCATTGTCCTTTCGTGAATTTCCTGTTAAGCATTGTACGGCACTCCGATAGGCCATCTAGAATAATAGTATATGCCGATCAAAGTCTCGTTGGTTGTCGCTTACAAGTTTGGAAAGGTGTTATTTAAGGGTCCTGTTGAATCGTTCAACCATTCCATCAGATTGTGGATGAAGGGGTGTTGTCCTCGTCTTTTTAATGCCAAGGAGTGTACAAACTTCCTGAAAGATTTTGGATTCAAAGTTTCTTCCTTGATCTGAATGGAGTTCCATCGGTACACCAAACCTGCTAGCCCAGTTGAAAACAATCTGATCCACGACTGTTTTGATTTGCTGGTTTGGGATGGCAAATGCTTCAGGCCCCTTGCTGAAGTAGTCCTTTACTACCAGGATGTATCGGTATCTGGAAAAAGTCCCGCAACGTCTACTGCAATCCTCTCAAACGGCAGCATCAGTGTTGTCGATTTAAAAAAAAATTAATATCATGATTTTTAACATGATTTACCCAAAAAAATGAGATTATAAAAACACCGAAAACTTATACAAACCCAAATTAAAAAAAAAAAAAAAAACAGGAGCCCAATTCCGGAAGTGTGAATGATTTTCCTCGTACACATTCCGTTCACACCAAAAACAAGCGTGAATAAATTGGACTGATTACGATATTTTTGTCAAAAACTTTAAACTCACTCTTGAGAAATCGCAAACGACTTTCTGTTTACACAGAAAAAACCCACTCTTGCGGAATTGGGCCACAGATTAATAAAATTTTACAAAAAAAAAATTAACAAGCTTAAAAATACATATTGAATCACATGAACATTTTTGTTTGCTTGTTCTTATTTTGTTTTTTTAATACCTTTTAAAATAAATACATACACAATATGTATTTCAAATTTTATTTAATGCGTCCTGATGTTATGGATAACGAATAAGTGTTTGGGAATTCACAAAAAATATCTAGTTGGTCGCGAGGAAAATATAAAAATGCTAAATTTAACAATTTAAACTAATTTTAGGACCTGTTTTCCTTAAAAACAGCAGATAGGATCGTTTATTCAGTTCAGAATTTTTGACATTTGAGCTTGGAATTTTCTTAGTAAATTTATTTGCATTCACAATTCACTCTTGTGAAAGGCACTTTAATGGTTTGTCTACTTTAAAATCGAAACAGTTTTGAATTTTAATGAGGCCATTCGAATGTATTTACCCAATTATTGAGTCAACCTCACGTCTATTCCATACTTTTGTTCGGTGTTGGCTTAATAATGTGACAAAAAAAGATTTGGAATGTGTCAAGCTGCCGTTAGCTAGTTTAATGGTTCCCACGTACCGGCAGAAATCTTCGATGTCGTTTATAATTTTGTCGTTTACCGTAATATTTTCCACTTGTTATCTATTTCCTGAAATATATCTACAGCCAATAATATTGGAATTATAGCTGCGATCGTTTTTTGCGATTTTAGCGAACATTAGAATATTTTTTATTTCTCGCTTTTTTGTAGAAAAATTGAAATAATCATGAGACTAAAACAAATCATTATTTTATGTGGGAAAAATTTTAAAAACCGTGATTTTAATGAATTCATGATTTCATGAGGTAAGGGAAAAAATCATGAAAATCATGATAAATCATGAGATTCGGCAACACTGGGCGGCCGGCGTGCCCACGTTATACTGTTGCATTTTACTCTGGATTTTTCTGCCTGGTCCCTTGCTTGCAGCACAAGTATCATTTGTGGCACCATTTTTCAATGTCTTCTCTCGCATGTAGCCAATAAAATCGCTGCCTTATCTTCTCCAGTATCTTATTGAAGCCTAAATGTCCTCCGGAAACTCTCTCATGCATCTCTTGAAGAACGCCATTAACTTTGGATCGAGGTACGATTTGTTACATTTGCTGTGGACTCCCACTTACGTCTTCGTACTCCTTCTTGTACATGAAGCGAGCCACATTGTGCCCAAAACGCCTTAAGAGTTGGTCTTCTATCGGAGATGTTACCCCATTCTGGTTTCTCCTGGTGTTCTTTGCATGCAACAATGGGTTCAAAATCCTAGTCTTCATGTTGGCCAGTCTTCAGTTCTTTATTACTCCAACCGTAAATGAGATTGATTCTCAATTGCTGGTTGGCAGCTACCTCCTTTTCTTCTTGAAACAATTTTAGACCCCCTTTCTCCAATAATTCTGGCAATAAGATCACCTAGTAAGAGTGTATTTAAGGTTTTTCGATCAGTCAAAAATTCCTGCTGCTCTTCGAAATCGCTCTCCCAGTGACTACAGTTCAAATAAGCCGGAAGTACCTAAATAAAATGTTTTTCCATCCATGTGTATGATTACGTAAGTCGAACTACGAAATATTTCGAAATTACAAAAGTGAATACCAAGATCTTTCCTGAAACCAAAGAAGAGTTCACCACTTGCTCATTCCGAATCAATATTAAACTGTGCCCACTGCCAAGATTTTTTATTGAACGATTAATATTTACAATTTGCTTAACGTTAGTTATCTTAAAGTATACATTAATTATTAAATATATGTTGGCGCAGTGGGGGGGGCTAACTTTTTACATTGAGAATTTTCGCTAAATTTACATTGAATTGTCATTTTGTTAATAACTTATCTTAATCTAACGGCTGCTCATTTCTCGGAGTGTTCAGGTCCTGTTGTCATTGATGTGGTTGGTTGGGGGGGAGTGAGGCTTTCAGCTACGGTAGTGACAGTTGAGTTCCATCAGGAAGTGTTATCTTGGTGTTCCTGCAGTTTGTGGCTGAGCGTCCTATTCTACTTGGTCGTCTAAAACAGATCAGTTCGGATTTTACCGAATT
Organism: Dasysyrphus albostriatus; assembly: GCA_946251815.1. Classification (NCBI taxonomy): domain Eukaryota; kingdom Metazoa; phylum Arthropoda; class Insecta; order Diptera; family Syrphidae; genus Dasysyrphus; species Dasysyrphus albostriatus. The sequence continues at coordinate 224,224,474 of OX276335.1, forward strand.
GATTTTTAAGGCCCAGCGATGGAAGTACTCATATAGTAGTCTGACGGGGTTTCAACTCTTCTAGCTGCAAATATCGGTGACATGGAATGTAATATGGTTGTAATTGTGTAATATACATATCAATGTATATGTTAGTCTACTACTAGGGCTTCTTAACGAGTATTTCAAATCTTATGCGTTTAAGTTATGTTGTTTTACAAATTTCTCAGACTCGACTGATCGCATTGAAATAACGTTTCGGCTACTGACACACAAAAATTTATCGAAATCGGTTCAAGAATAACCAAAATGTTTTATAGGTGGGTTTTATATATATCGACTTTCTTGAAATAATTATTGTTTCTTTCAGTTATAAATTAATTAATAAAATTACATATGAAATAATTTTTTTTTTAATTTTATAAAAAAAAGCACGGTGATTATGTAAGCCCATAAAACGAATAAGTAGGTGATTCTTCTTGAAAAATAAATGCAAACTTTTTTTGAGAATATTCAAGTCTGCTTAGTGATTATAAAATAGTTTTCTTAGAACTTTTTGTTCAGCAACATTTTTAATTATTTTCAAAAAATTTATACAGGGTGTCCTGTAAATAAATGGATAACCGTGCAATTTGTTAAAGCAGGCCTTATGACCTTTCCAGAAAAAAAAATGTTTTTTAAATATTTTCCCAATGGTAACTAGATATGTTATGATGTTTTTTTCACAAATTGTTAACAAGTACTTCTTTCCTCAATTACGTTTGAGCGGCTTGCACTGATGTGTTGACTTCGTCTAGGAAATCAGGATCTGATGATGGATTTGGTTTGAAGTGTTCTTCACAGTAGTCAGCAAAAGCCTTGTATTCGTTGGTAGTGACATACCCAAGGGTAGTTGTGGTGACATCTGGCATTGGTGGCCTTTTACAAATGATCCTTTAGATTTTTTTTAAATGTGTCGGGTCCCGGTACAATTGTTTGAAGTCCCTTCTGGAGGAGGTTGTCGTTGTGGTACTTTATTGAGTTCTTAAACATGTTGTTCACACACTTTAGCTCACTTGAAACGGCCTGATACTTGGAGTTGTTGGTATTTAGTTCCCTCGGAATTCTCTGAAGCAACTTTTTATCCAAGCTGCTGTCTGTGGGGTTTTGAATATAAATTGGCAAATTATGATACCTGTCCCGAGAATTTATTGGTTGTTTTTGATTCTCAACTGAGCTGCTGACTATGTACGTCTTTCAGGGCATCTTATGCTGTATCAATCTCCGAGTCTTGTAGATTTCTATTTTCAGGATGAAGGATGACTGACCCGTCAGTGTAACCTTGTAGCCTGGCTGTATATAGCCTAAAATAGTTGATAAATCCCACTTCTGGTTGATTGGTGGAAACAAGCTGTTGCCAGAAATTTATTGAGAGCAGAACGGCTTCATGATCACAAAGTCGCTGGTGAGTGTCGTGTGGACGTAGTTCCGTAATTTAGGTAGGATGCACACCAGGGTAGACGTTGCTAGGAAAAAGTCCAACGTTGATGGGTTTCTAGGAAACGTAGGCGTCGGTTGAGAGATTATTATTAGGGAATATTGATCGCTTTTTCCATTCAGCCAATTCACAATAGTACTCCCGTCGTTGTGTTCATCCATCGGCGATGTCTTGCGTTGAAATTCCCTCCTATCAGTCCGTAAGTGCTGCTGTTTATGATCTTGTTTATGGTACGTATATCATCCCTGATGTCTGCTGGCCTTGCAGTTGTTGTAGATATTGAAGATCGTCAGGGTTTCATTTGTTCCCAGCTCTAGGGAAATGGAGGTGGCTTCAAAGCATTTCAGGCCAGAAATAATCACTTCAGTCGCACTGCTGGAGATTTTCTTATTTAGTTAGAGAAGCCATTTATGTCGTAGTCTTACCCTACTTTTTGTCGATTCTGAAGGTTTTGTAGTTGGTAAAATCAATGTTGTTCCTCTTGGTGGGCAAGGCTGCAAAACTGATGGCTCGTTTCGTAAGTGTGCATGCAAATTTTGCCACAAATTCTTGTTACACTTTTTTGTCGATAAGGGCTTGCTTCTTCTCTGTTTGTTTCACTTTCAGAACTGGACTTCCTCTGAAGCTTGCTGGGTGTCCTTTGGTCCTGCAGTTGGTGCACCAGATATCTGTGGTGGATCCATCCCTACGCTTGCACTCTCCTGTGTCTTTGCAATTCACCCAAACGTAGTTCATCCCGCAGTTAGTAGCGATGTGCCCAAAGAGTTGACAGTTCCTGCATTGGATGACATCATTAGCCTTGAGTCGCTCCCAGTCAACCTTTTGATTCATGCTCAGTGCCTTTATGTATACTTCAGCGATGTCACAGATCTTGCTTAGTTCCACCAAAAAGCAGTTGAATGACTTGATTTTTGTCTTCCTTGATCTGAAAAAAGAAACTTTTATTATTGGCAGTCCTTCAAGTCTAAGTTCTTCTGCCACTTCGATGGCAGTGTAAGAAAGGCGTACTCTTTTGAACATCAAAAAGAGTTTTCTGGTCTTTCTTGGGGGTAAATGAAAGGTTTTGAATCTTCATTATCTTCAAATAGGATCTTATTTCATCGTGGTCCCTTCTTGATGTCGTATTAATGAATGTTTTTGTGTTTTTTGGTGTTGAGGTTCTTCAGGGTATATCCCAGCTGCTTCCCTTTAGCAAACTTGCGTATTTCGGCTATGTTCCCTGATAATACCATAATTGGAGGAACCCCATTCTTTTTTGCTTTCTCTGCCTCATTAGACGTTGCTGTATGTTTCACGGAAGATGGCTTTGCAGTCGGTGGAGGGACGTCTAGAACCGATGTGGTGCTCAAGACTTTTTTGGTGGATGGCTCAAGGGTGATTCCAGTGGTCACATTTAAGATGTCTTTTTTCTTTCTGTGTCCACTGACGTTCAAACACGTCCTTTTATACCAATTTCACAGGTTCCCGAAATTACTGGAAGGTTCTAGCTTTCATTTTGACAGCTAGAGCTAAAAGTTCTATGGCTCACCAAAGCTCTCCGTAGGGTGGTTAGTATCATTTATAGTCCGGAAGATGGCGCTTCTACATTCGAGAGTCTTTATAGTACAAATTTGAGAGTCGTTACAGTATATAACATTTAAAGTTTTCAGGAGCTCAATGGATACTAAGCTTAAAATCATTTTGCAGAGAAGATAGCGAGTAAACACAAACGAAATAATAAAAAAAATTGTTTTTGTCCATTATGTACATACCTGTTTTATTTTTATTTGCAGTGAAAAGGCAGACTTAAAATCACGATCGGATAGCACCAGTGGTCCACAAGGTGATTCTATTTATACAACACCAGCGGGTTTTCATCATCAACACCAACAACAACATCCTGGTTATCATGGATCTCCCGAAGCAATGAAGGTACGAATGGCTGCAATGATATTACAACCCCCAACAAGGGTCTAGCAGGCAATTAATTCGAATAACAATAGTAACAATTTAAATAACTTAAATAACTCACCTAACGAAACGAACTCTACTTCCTATGTCAGTAATAACGATGACTTGCACAATGACCAACACTTTTTAATACCAACAACAATGAATGACCATGACACAACAGAAAATTTTGGAACAAGCGTCAACCATGCCAATGAATCAGACAAACCAAAAATTAGCCCTAGCAAAGACAGCAAACACTGCCTTGTCAGTAGTAGTAGTAGATCCAATAGTAGTAAGAGTATTCATAGTCTTAACAGTAGTAGTTACAGTAGTACGAATAATTCTAAAAAAATACCCCAAGACTTAAATTCCGATGAAGATAATACGAAAGTACTCAATTTATTCCAATTAGATAGGAATATTGTAGACAATAACGATTCAGGAGTTAGTAGTAGTAAAATGTCAACATCGGTAGCTGCAATAACGACTATGTTTGGCGGTTTTGTATTACCAATATCAGAGGAAAGTCTCCTACAGAGGGTTTCTTCAAACAACCCTTTTTATCGATTTCACAAACAATCACATTCTTTTAAAGTTGTAAATAGCAGAAGGGAGCTCAACATTGGTTTTCCCTCAAATAATATTGTAAGAAAATCAAAATCTGATTCGAACATTACTAAGGATGTTAACGATGAAGATTTCTTGTTAGAAATAAATGGTAAGCAAGAAGATAGATGTAATAAAGTAGAAAATGAAAGTATGGTCATTACAAATCCATTATCTTCAAGCCTCATTGACGATCGAAAAAACAAAATTCCATCTGAAACACAAACCATTTTGGTAAGACCAATAAGAAAGCAACGATTGGACAGATCTTTTCGTCGGTTTTTTGACACCGCCACTTTGCAACCTAAAAGCCTTCGAACACCTCCGAACGCCTTTGGAAATGAGCATTATATTTGCATAAGTCCAGCAAGACCTAAAGACTTTCCAGAATATTCTGGCGAAGAACAAATTAAGAAGAAGTCGGTGCTTAAACAACTCTCGCTGAGAAAACCACACAAACAAAATGACTGCTTAAATGCAAACTTGCCTCAGTTGAAAAAGCTGAAAATCTCCTATCCTGATCGAACTCATAGTACTCAGAGTATTCGTACTGACGTAAAACCACCTACCTCTTCCTACTTTGAAAGGCTGCAGCTGAAGACGAAAATAGGTTTAAGGCGTATAAAAGAAAAATGCAGAACCATAAAGCACAATTCATCTGATGATTGTAATCGTGATGCAAAAGATGATAGTTTCAAATTTATAAGCGATCGAACAAAAATCAATCATTATGAAACTAAGTGTGCCAATCAGGCCATTTATAAGAGTTACAAGTCTGAATTGGATTTGACCAAAAACCTTCAATATTTGGATGCTTATTTGCAGCAAAGCTATGATAAAAATCTGAGTGGATGTAAAAAGTCTTCACACTCTGTTGGTAGGGTTGAGGGTTCCAAATTGCTACACCATAAAGACGAAGTTCATTTGAAAATCCACAAGCGCAGCATATCATGTGGGAAAGTTATTGCAGTGCCTCAGGGATGTATCTATAATACTGTTGGAACCCTGCCAATCACCACAAAGACTGTTGAGGAGCATTCTGATTCACTAAGTAGCAGTGACTATGCATCGGTTTTCAGTGAACAATCAGATTCAGCTACACCAGAGATTCTGGAACCACCAGTTCGGTATGAACATTCGAATATTTCCGAGTTCTTCTATGACAACCTAGCAGTATATTCCTCTGATCAAGATCAGTTCTTTTTGAAATCGGAAGCTTTCTACTTAGACCATGAACAGGAGGAAGAAGTAGAAGAAAGAACACTTCAAGTCATAATGGATGATTTTGAAATTCCGACTCGTCTGAAAGTCGACACAAGCAGCTGGTACCAACATCAAAATGACGACCGGAACTTCTTGATATACGATTCATCATATAAAGAAGGAGGTAGAGGGTTTCATGGTGATTTGAGACTTAGAAAGTATGAAAATTACCTCGAACATTACCAGCGCAATAAAACGAAAAGCACCGTTGAACTCTCCCCCGAAGACTATCGATCAGCGAGAACGAGAAGAAACCTCGGGGGAATTGAGTATTCAATGTCAAAGCTCAAAACTTCTGATATCATTGACATTCCCGCAGAAAAAAAACAATCACATCTCTTTACATCCTCCGATGATTATGGTGATGTGAACTGTGATAACAGGCAGTTACTGTCAAAATCCCACCCAACAATGTCTTGCACACCAACATCATCCACATCGGTGTCAACATTGGTTCTATCGTCATCCCTTCAGCCCAAAAATCAAATTCAACCACAGCATGGTTATAACCTTCAAAAAAGACACCACATTCACCCAAACTCTTTATCAAAACGAACCACAACGAGCAACCACACTGGTTCCAATGCATATGTGAACACTCAACGCTCGTCAATGACAGCAAATCAGGTCAAAAAAGCTGTACCCCCATATTTTTCTTCCCAAAATCACAACAATGAAACAAAAGCCCAACTTTCCAATGACAACGTGCATGACAATGAGCCATCAATTCAAATTGCCAGTGGTTTTGGACTATCGACCATGCCTACGACACCTCAAGGAAATCCAACAAAATCGTTCTCTTCGACTTCAACTTCATCATCGACAACTTCATCTTCGGGTGGTGGTGGATGTAACGATGAGTATTTGACAAAAATAAAACTCCCTCTGTCAATAGCATCCATATCGGGGGAACAGGTAGCTACCCTTACTCAAAATCCAACAACGAACCGTTATATTTTGGAAAATATTCACAAATTCTATCAACAGCAGCAGCCATTGCCATCTTCTCTCAACTCGTCGACAACGAACTCATCATCGTCATCGTCGACAACCTCGTCTTTGGTGTCACAGCAGCATCAACAAAAGATACTCACACTCCAATACCACCAGCAGCAGTTGTTCCAATCTAAACAGCAACTGCCAGCATCTAACTCCGGTGGAGTTCGAAATCGACTAGGTGGCCAAACCCCAACGACGAATAATTTTCGTCGCAGCTCAACCGCATCAAACGTGTCATCGGATAATTTTGACAGTTTTATTTATGGACGGAATGTTGGAGTTTCTTCTGCCATCGGTAAGAGCGGTCGTGGTGCTTCCAGCGATATTAGAAGTGTAAAGAGATCATTATATCAAACGTCATCGATTCAACGAAACGGTTATCATGGTGGCAGCGATTTGAATAAATCAAATGAGGTGATTACGAGAAATTACATTATTGCTAATGATTACATGAATGCAGATGGCAATGTGCATAGAGAGAAGTGCATTACATCAATCGGTAGACCATACACGAGCAATAGAAATAAGTTGAGTCCGAACTTTAAAGCACCAAGAGACAATTATATTCTAGAGTATGAATGTTAGCACCTGAGGTGAGAGCTAGTAGTGGAAAAATCCTTAGAATATAATAACTGTAATATATATGTATAAATATGATCAGGTATTTTTAATTAAATATATGTTAACAAAGATTATTAAACTGTTATAGTGTTTAAGTATTGTAAGTATGTAGATAATGTTTATATTGTCTGTAAGCTTATTTATAGCCAAGATATTTTTCTTAACAAAGTCAAATTATTTTATAAGTAAAATCCCTTACCCTTTTTAGTTATTTGTGATTTTTACTTGCTTAAAGGAGCTGTCCGTTAAAGGAGGTCTTACTGTATTGGGCACTTTGACTACGTAGTTGCAATCTATGTGCATGTACATAACATAGTACCAAGTAATACAATATATGGCAAATTATGCATTCGTAAAAAATCGAACTGGAAATTTTGATCAAATTTATCAATACGATAATGGAGAAGACGAACAAAATAGGTCTCACAATTCTGTCTGTCGGTCTGTTCGGCTACAGTTTAAAACAGCTTGATCGATTCTTTAAACGTACTTTCGTATTAATGGTACTTCCCATAAAATCAATTTTATTGATTTTCTTGAAAACAGCAGCTATATCTTCCCGATTTTGATAAATTTTGTATGCAGGAGCTTCCAAACAGCTATTTTATCGTGCATTTCAAAGCTCTGAAGAAGGAAACTAAACTAGTCAACGTAATCTTCAACAGGTAAATTAATAAAGGCTCCAAATTTGCAGTTTAGTTTGCATTTCAAGAAAAATTAAGGTCCAAATTTTGAAGCCCTTATTTAAAAAATTCATTTTTCAATGGTAACTTTACTGTGAAGCAAGCATGAAAGCTTCTGTTTGATGCAGAAGGTATGTTTTTCAAAGGCTTGGAACTTGTGAGCCACTCATAAAGTGTATTTATCATTTTTGGCCAAGAGTAAACACTAACGAAAACAGATTTTGTATCAAATGAAAGCTTGTGTTATACAAATTACACAGTAGTCATGCTGTCATCTCACAAAATTAATTTTTGCTGCTGTATAATAGAATATACCAATACCAAGAGAGCAGACTGCCTCACTTCAGTCTATATAATGATTTATTCAACTTTCAAATCATTCCTTGCTTAACATTCATATGCATGGACATTGATAGCAGAATAAACATATCACTGCCAACATCGGCATATTTTTTGATACATCTACAACCTCTTACCTTCCCCTCACTCCCCTTGGTATATAAACTATGTTGAGGATTAACTTGCGCTATGAAACACACGTTTCATTCGATATTTTTAAGACGTCCTAGGACATAATAGAATTGAAATAAAATAAAATAAAATAACTATTTCTGTATGCGTAAAATGCCACAAAACTAAAATTGAATTGGAACAATATACGAATAAGTGAAGCTTCCTAAACAATCAGAACTAAAAATAAAATTGATTATCTACATGGCTTGATCACGGTAAAGATTTTTCGTTTAAATGGCAATTTATCAATGACTTTTGGGACACCCTGTACCTATGTTTATACTTATTTTTTTAAAAAATTAAACTTTTTTTATGAAAAATAAATAGTATCTTGCCGTTTTTAATGAACCCCTCTTGCATAATTACTACGCCGGGCCTGTGTTATATACCTAATTTTAAGGTTTTCTTAAACGGTATTTGCGCCAAAAATGCATTTGAAGAATGTTTCCAAACGCTTACTCCAAGTCCTCTGTTCGAAAACGCAAATATGTACAAGTTTGACTGTATAGGCATTAGCATTGTGCTTTAGTTTGGCTCAAGATCATCATCTGCGGTGCAATTCTGTAGTAAATACAATTTATGACTCGGTAGCACGTACTTGCTCAAGATGCCATATAATTGGTTTACGTCTTAGTAAAGCTACTGTCCTGAGTCACGAATTACAAGTGACCAAAACAACCTTCTGGAGTATTTTGTTCAAGTTGCTTGGAACTTGAGAACTTTTAAAAATGGGATTTTCTGAAAAAAACTATTTTTATAAATTTAAATAAATTTGTAACATTAAAAAAATGGTATGTCAGTTTTGAGTATTTATTAATATTCATTAAAAACCAAGTTTCCAAAAGAAAACAACCCGTTTCGGAAATATTGATTTTTCAATTAAAAAAATTGTGTTATTTTAGATATCAAAATTTATTTTTATTTCATAATTTTGGTATTCAATAGCATTAAATAGTTGAGAAATATTTGCACAAAAATTTTGATTGAAATCGGTGGAGCCGATGAAAGAGAGTTACCGTTAATAACAGTTTTTTTTAACCAAAAATTACATCATACCAGTGGCGTTAATACGGGGTGGCAAAGAGGGCGTTTGCCTCCCCTTTAAATAATCACAGGAAACTGCAAATAGTAGGGTAGTTTTAATTTTTGCCCTGCCTTTGCCTTTTGGCTGCTCAAAAATTAACATATTGGACATTGGATCTTTAAGAAGCAAGGTACAGAATTATTTAGTGGTTTTGAGTAGATTTTTGGAAACAGTAAAAAATACTTCAATTTTGCCACCCACTTTTTTCATGTTCTCTATCATCCAAAACTTACCTGTATCCCAGGAAAAAAATCAAGTTAAAGACCCAAATATTGAGAAACCAAAGGACGTGCTCGTAAGCGTCGAATGGATTTGCAAAAAAAATTACAGTAATTGCAAATTTGACGATAGCAATATTCGCGTAAAAAAATGGCGATCAATTGGCAATGAAATTGACGTTGACCTAACGTTTTCGAAAACGGCCAAAGACAACAATACTGCCGTTTGTTATAGAAGTTCCATCGAACTTTTTCTTCAACAGTGATTGCAGTAAGTCGTTTTCTACATACGAGTAGTTTCTCTCTAATCTTCTTCATCGGATTCTTACTCTTCGTCATTTAAAAAATGACTTGTTTTATCAAAAAGTATTAAATTATTTCGTATTATTATATATAAAATGGTAAATCAAGAAAATGGAAATTTTATAAACGTAGAAACAATATTTGTTGATGATATTTTAATAACACCAAATTTTTTGCTTTGCTCGTTCTAGCCCAATGGGGAGGGGGGGCGGGCAATTGCACCCATTTCCCTCCCCATATATCCACGCCTGATTTTGTACTGTATATTAATGTGTAGTTAGCTATATAATAATGTATTAAGTTTTTATAAATACAATTGTTAACTTAAAATATTTACCTAAATAGGTACTGTACAAATATATCTGTACCTACCTTAGAATGTTTATTATTTTTGAATATTTATTTTTCTATAATTAATTATCTTGTTAAGAAACTATTGGAACAGATTGGCAGTTATTACATCTTATATTACGTTTTCATTAGAGCCGAATTTAGGTAATTTTGCAAATCACAGAAAAAGTTTTTTCATCTTTCCCTTATTTCATACTATAAAGCGAAGTGAAATCAAATTTGAAATTCAAAAATATAGTTTTCGTTATAAAATTTGGTTTGAAAAAGCCCATTGAGTTGGTTGTATCGGGTTTTTCAATAAGAGCGCTACAAAAGTCTGTCGAGTCTTTAGTTTCAAGGACTTGGGTGTTAACTTCAGCTCAAATTTAGAATTCACTGAACACATTAACTTCATTGTTAATAAAGCAAGCTCTATGCTTGGGTTTATAAAACGTTGGGCAAAGGAATTTGACGATCCGTACGTTACGCTTTCCTTATACAATTGTTATGTACGACCTCATCTAGAGTACGCGTCTCAAGTATGGTCTCCCTTTTATGAAATTCATAAAAATCGTATTGAATCGATACAACATAAATTCATTCGCTTTGCTCTGAAAGGTCTTCCTTGGGCAGATCCATTCAACCTTCCACCATATGAACATAGGATCCAGTTACTGCAAGTCCAAACCTTATATCAAAGGCGGGTGAATAATGATCTAATTTTTCTTCACCGACTTCTAAATGGTCAAATCGATGCTCCTGATTTGTTGGCCTGTATTGGCATAAACTTCCGTGGAGGATCTCACCATCTGAGAAGATTTGAACTTTTACATGTAAATTTCCATAGAACTAACTACGGTTTACATGAGCCTCTTAACCGTATGTGTAGGATATTTAATTTAAATGGCTCCACGGTTGATTTTAACGTTAGTAAGATGGGATTGAAAAAATTGTTTCGAACCAGTGCTCCACTTTCGTGATTGTTTTTTTTTTTTACTTTTAGATCATATTTAATTCAAATGTGATATATATTGCTTAATTATGTTTATTGTTTGTTTGTTTAACTATGTAAATGTATTAATTTTATTTGTATGCATGTGTTAGCTCGAATTATTTTACTAACCACTAACACATGCACTTATGATGGGCCTCTGATTGTAGGTTTGCAGCTTGCTCTAAGCTCACTACAACAAAGAATCTGAAGTGTAAAAAAAAAAAAAAAAAGTTTTTTGTAAATAAAACAAAAACGGTTGTGGATACCAATGAATTTTTTTATTCCTGTGAAAGTACGTTTGATGCCATTATGTATAGAACACAATTTCTTTTGCATGGCCACCACGGGCACGCTTGCAGAAGTCCAGACGCTGAACCCAATTTTCGGCATACACTGCTGCAGACACTGCTGCAATTTCACGTTCGATATTCGTACGAAGTTCATCAATCATCACTGGTTTGTTGGTAATGACCATAGACTGAACGTAGCACCAAAGGAAATAGTCTAACAGCGTCAAATCACACGACCGAGGCGGCCAAGCGACTGGACCATTTCGTGAGATAACACGCTCTCCAAACTTGGTTTATAATAATTTGATTGTGACATTCGCTGTGTGGCTTGTGGTGCCGTCCTGTTGGAACCACATGTCCTCCAAGTCCATATCATCCACTTGGGGCCAAAAATATTCGGTTATCATTGAACGGTAGCGATCCCCATTCACAGTAACGTGCCGGTCTTGATCATCACGGAAGAAGTACGGCCCAATGACGCCACCGGCCCATAAACCACACCAAACCGTAATTTTTTTGAGGATGCAATGATGACTCATGGAGTACGTGTGGATTGCTGCCTGACCGATACCGCATATTTTGTTTATTGACGAAGCCATTCAGCCAGAAATGAGCCTCATCGCTGAAGATGATTTTTCGATGAAAATCTGAATCATTTTCAAGTTGTTGCTCAGCCCAATTCACGAACATACGACGCTTCTGGTGGTCAAGCGGCTTCAGTTCTTGTGTCAATTTAATCTTGTAAGGATGTTGGCCAACATCTTTTCGCAAAATTCGCCACAACGACGTCACAGAAATGCCCAACGCTTGAGAACGACGTGTGAGAGACATATATGGGCTTTCTGCAACTGAAGCCACAGCGGCAGCATTGTTCTCGACACTACGGGCACTTCTTTGTCTCACTGGCACGGGAACATTTTGTACTGTGCCTGTGGATTCAAATTTTTCCACTAGACGCTCAATTGTTGATCTGCTAGGACGATTATGATGACCATAAATTGGACGTAGCGCTCTTAACGTTGAGGCCACTGACTCCGAATTTCGGTAGTAAATTTTAATAATTTCGACTCGTTGTTGGCTTGTATATCTTTCCATCATGAAATGGCAAACCTTACTGAAGAGAATTGTCAAAAAAGCGGTAAGAAATATGGCGTCGTTTGCTGTCCCTGTCGTTCTACTTTTGTAGCGTCTCTGACACAAATTTGTGTCTCTCTGCGGCCAAAATAATTGCATTTATTTTCTGACAGCTTTTCACGCCTAGGAAAAAAATATTTATTTTTTATATGAAAATTATACTTGGCATGGATGTTTAAACTAGGCTTAATTGGTGATTTCGTTTGACAGTTTATCTCATCTTTGAATTTTAACTGCCTGTTAATCGCTTTTAGTAGTTTTTTTGGCTTCTGCTACGACATTTTCATACAAAACCTTCGCAGAAATTTTCAAGCTGTGATACCTTATTAAGTGTGTTCGTTAGATTTTGACTTAATTTAAAACCTAATTCGCCAATTTGGTTCAAGGTATGTATCTCATTTCGAAATTTGATTTTGTAGTGAAATGAGATGATTTTGTATCGAATTTTAAAATTTTCAATGAAATTACCTCATTTGGTCTAATGAAAGCGTAGTACTTAAATCAATTTTGTCAAAAATAGACATTGGCCTTTTAAGAACTAAGGTACAGATATTTATATTATTCAAATAATTAAAGACATTAAGGTTTAAGCAAAGTACTCAGCTTGTCACTTAGAGATGGCCTAATTTTTATAAAACAATCTCAAATTTTAACTAAACTTTTAAGTTTCTGTAGTTATAAGTATTTAAATAAAATAAATTAAACTATTAAATCAAATGTTACCAATAGATAAAAAAGATTATACCCTGATTACAATGTATTACATACTTAAAACTCTTACGATACACTGAAAACAACTGACAATAAAATTTATTCAAGTAAAAACATTGTTAATACATGTATTAAATAATTTTTAATGTAGTTCTATATCAGCTAATAGCCTTAGCTCTATATTTACGTATTTGTAAGAAATAGATTAAGTAAAAATCAACTGAGGTGAAATATCATTTTTGAGCTTCCAATAGATATTGATAGATATTGATTGTATGAGTATATACAATTTCTATTTTTATTTACAAAAACAATCGAATTAATTTGTTATATTTCATCAAAGAGTTAATGTTTAAAATATATATACGCCAGTAATAACCTTTTTCGTATTTTATCGGTGTCAGTATTTTTTTAAAAATTTATTTCCGTCCAAATGGTGCGCTCAAAATATTAAACAATAACATATATGTAAATTTATGTTTAAGAACTTAAATACCTAACTCTAAAACATGAACACCAATTTACGAAAATTTATTTAATTTTTGTGTGAACCTAAAAAACATTTTTAATATACTTTAGGTATTTATATTTTGTGAATTGATAGAATGGGTTGTTGAATTTATTAGAAATGAAAGTAAAAACGATATTTAAAATTATTTTCAATTTGTTTTTATAATTGAACTCGAAATCACTATAAGTTGAACGAACAAATTAATTATTCATCATTGAATTATTCTTCTGAAAACCCCATAATAAACCAATTAGAGCATCGTTCTGCTCGTTTTTACGTCATGTGGTATTTATTGACAATTACCTGTTCAATAAAACTCCTTATATATAGTTTTATTTCAATAATGAAAGATGACAAAATGATGCACAATTGCATAAATGTTGAGTTTCCTTTAATCATGTAAAATCAAACACAACAACTTACTTCCTATTTCTACTAAATGTATGCCAACACATATTGTTAAAGTATACCAACATTATTCAAGTCAAAAGTTCAAATAAGGCCAACTCCATTAATTCGTTTCGCTTATTTAAACTTATTACTTAAATTTAATATGTATATTCAGTCTTAAACAGAAGAGTTTCATGTTTGAATTTCGTAGTTACATGTTTTCCTATACACATCTCAACTTCAACTGGATGTCCCTTTCGGGATTCCATAAGATAAAAAGACCGTATTTCTAGTTTCAAGGTCTTGTGGAACCTAAAGACTAGGGTCTTTAAATACTCATATTATAAAAATATCAAGAGGGCTTAATTAGTAAATTGTAAATTGGTAATTTCGTTTGACAATGAGCTGTCATATTTGAATTGCAACTGGCAATTAATTGCTTTCTGTTGTTGGCTTTTTCTTTCAACTTCCATTGAGCTTTAACATTTTCATTCAAAACGTTTTCAGAGCTCTTTAAACAGTGGCCAATTGGGTGTGTTCAATAGGTTTTGACTTAATTTCCTACCTAATTTCGTGCAAATTTGGTTGAAATTATCTCATTCCGAAATGTGAATTTGTAAATAAATGATTTCGTATCGACCTTGGAAACTTTCAACAAAATAACCTCATTTGGCCTAATGAAAACGTAGTATAAGACAGACCCCTGATCTTAAATTTAAGCCATGAACTTAGTTTTTTTGTAAACTAGAAAATGAATATAAAAAGTACAGATGTCATCCACTTAAATACTCAAATGATTTCAAAAACTCCTATATCTATACCCCTTGTTTTGTGTATATGTAGTATTTATTTGCACCTCCTAGTCTAAGAAACTCCCATAGCAGTAAATTTGAAAAAGGAAGTGCAAAAGCGTTTTCACGATATCATGGAAACCGTTATTTTCACACAAAACTCAACCCAGAAAATTGTGTTTTATTGGAGCTCCCACTGACCCCCTCTATACCAACACCAAGACAAAAATATCTTACCCAAAATGCAAAATCGATGTAACATTTTAATGAACTACTATCCACTAACAGCTGAGGAAAGTATAGTCGAAAGATCTGAAGTAGGGTGATGCATTTTTATACAAGTAGATTATATAATTTAAATGAAATAGATACAGAATTTCAACGTAGTTTTTTGCTTACGTTATTTTGGTAGCTTAACAACAAAGTTTTTGATAAAAAATGTTGGAAACTTAGGTACCTTGGTACAATAAAGCATTCATTGTTGAATTTTCAAGCTCTGTTATATCATTCAAAGTTTTAAATGAATGACATGCGGTAAATTTTGGCCAAAACCAAATAATTGCAAATACATACATATACATGAAGGTATACAAATGTACATAGTAAAGATATTTTCCTAGGTATACAGTTCCTCGATGAAAAAAAAAACTATAACCCATAGGTATTATGATTGTCAATTATCAAATAAGTAATTATTTATAAACATTGAAACATTGGTATTTCAAAAGTCAATTGTTAAAAAAGCTGACCAACTATTCATTGAAGATTCATATTATTCTTGGAACTTCTTCATCATTTCCAGTGATCAATCGTGTTTTTAAATATAAAAATGAAATATTTATCAATCATCAACTGATAATTGTCAATCATAGTAGCGGTGTATATTTATTTCTTATTTGACGTTTAAAATTTCTTATCGAAGGCGCCGATTATAGCTATCATTGAAACTCATCATTAAAAATTTTAATGATTGATTTTGAGACCTTAAGAAAGCAAAATCATTTATTATTTTGATGGACAAATTAAGCTCATGACTAAGTTAATATTAATAGTCAAAAAGAATTCAAATAGGCCCAATATTCCACATTAAATGACTTTTAAGATTTCAATGATCATTGGTTAGGTAGTTCAATCATTGGTATAAGAAATAAGAAAAGTCTTTTTATGTGGAAAGTTGGGCCTATTTAAATTTTTTTCTTACAAGAAATATTAAATAAGTCCTTAGCTTTAATTGTCCATCAAAATAATAAATGATTTTGCTTTCTAAATGTCTCAAAATCAATCGTTTAAATTTTCAATGATGAGTTTCAATGATAGATATGTAGGTATAACTGGCGCCGAACTGTGAACTAGTCCAAAGAAAATACATTTTTTATTCACCGCCATTGTATTTTCGCGCAAAACAATGCCACTAACATCCTTTTGTGAAAAAAATGCGTTTGGCATTTGTGATTGCTTTTGCATAGCTCAGTGTCATTTTTTTTATTACAAACTGTTAATTGACGATGAATACAAAAAATTCCCTTACACCACGACATTAGCCGTGTTTTATTATCATCGGAATCTGGATCTGGATTAACTTTTACATATAATACAAAAGCAAAATATTGGGAAATTTTCAAAAATTGTTTCTGTAGTACGTTTCGAATGTTAATCCAGATCCAGATCCAGATCCCGATGATAATAAAACACACCTATTTTTTCTTTTACATTTTTTTTTTCTCACCAGCTTACTCACTTACATTAAAATATACAACACACAAACCTTACTTACATATATGTTCATAGTAATGAACTATGTATGTAAATACAAAAATACAATGAAAAAGATTCATCATTTAAATAACCAATAAAAGTTTATTAGAACAACTTACTCGTACATTTAAACAAAAAATCCAAAACGAGTAACTTTCAAAATAAGAGAGAGAAAATTTGTAGGTAGGTACAACCAATAAGACAACGACCTTTACAAGAACTATGTTATGTAGAGGTATGTGTATGAATACTTTATAAAAAAAAACCGAATAGAATATGCATTCTAGGGTATTTCAAAAAAAAGTCTTGCCAAATGGTCAAATCGTTGTCATGAATTTCATCTAACTTTTTCCTTATTTTTGTTTATTCCTATTTTCACTTTTTCGGGTCGTTTTAATCATATAATTTTTTGTTTTAACTCGTTGTGATAGTAGTTGTTAGTTCCTTACCTACAAAATTAAGGATGAAACTGTATCTAGATTCTAGAATAATCATTTGTTTTTGTTTTGGAAACGATACGAAGAGGAAAACAACTACATACGTAGGTACTTCGGATGCTAGTAAGTTTTTTATAGAGACTGGAGTCGAAAAAACTTAACCTCTCTCATTAGGAAGGAATCTAGTTTTAGTAGTTTTTGTCCTTGTTTTTGCTTTTGTGTTTCTATTGATTTGTTTTAATTTCGCTGAAGCTGTTTATAAGAACACTTATAAGCCTTCTTTTATGTACATATTCATATACATATATGAATTTTAAGATCCGTAAACTGTCAGAGAAAAATCAGTATACCTACCTACAATTATTGGAATCATTGTAAAATAATAACGAATTGATTGTTAGTTTTTTTTCTTAAGAATATTTTCATTTTCTGCTTGTAGGAACCTATTTAAAAATACAAAATATTTTTTTTTGTGTTTTATCACTCAACGATTTTGCTATAATTGTTTGACTTTTTTCTTCAGAATTTGCCAGCAAATGTGATACAAAACACAGTGATTTATAACTTAGACTTTTAAAACGTTTTTAATTAGCACTTTATGATGGTAGGTACATTACGTATGAAAGGAAGTTAATAAGTTAACTTGTACAAGAACAACAAAATTAAAACTAAAAGTACCTCTACCTTATCCAAAGATAGAAAGCTATATAATTATATGTATAATGTATATCATTTTTCTTTAATCACAAATATTTTATTGGTGGTAACTTTTCATCACAGGTTACAATTTTGTCCTTATATTTTCCGTTTGCATCTTTTAAATAACTTTCTCTCATCTTTCACGTCTGAATTTTACTTAACGGTACGAAAGTAAAGTATTAATTTTTATTGTTATTAAGTGTGTTTCTTTCTCTTTTGGCTTGACTATTTGAGGTATTATGTTTTTTTTTAATTTATCTCTGCCGTTTTTAATTCTTTTTTATAGTAGGTGCCTACCTGAGATTTTCCTGAAAACACACACACTTTACTAGTATTTTTATTATCCAAAACCACCCTCTTGTGTACCTAAAAATATACCTAATTATTTTTATATATATTTATAAGCAAAGTCTGTGCATTGTGAATTTATTTTTCGTTATAACTTAATGATTGTTTTCAGTTGCATTTTTCATTGCTTATTACATTATCCTGTGAAGTTTGTTATGTTGATTTTCTTAGTTCAACATTTAAACAGTGGAATAAGTAATTTATTTTTGTCGGATTAACTTTTAATGTATTGTTTTTTTTTCAACTTTGTATACCGTTTCAATGGACATTGAATGAATCATTGAGGATTCCTGTGCACCTGACTTTTTTGAGACTTTTGTCCTAGGTTTTTTTCTCCCGCCTAAAAAGTGACATCATTTTTATTTAAATGAATAATATGAACGAACTAAATAGGTATCTACAGGTTATTCTTTATTTGTTACATATTCAATTATTATTATTTTTAATTATAAAAAAACTGCATTTGGATGAGCACGAAGCACATAGCTCGGATATGATTATTTTTTATTAAATATATTGATTCTTTTTGAAAGTTAAAAAAGTCTCATTTTTTCCGAACAAAATTGACAAATTATTTTAAATATATTAATGTGAAAGGCACACACGACACGATTAAACACACAACTTCTTTATGTATATGATTATTCATAAAGAGGTTTAATTTTATATTTCACGCCATTTTTGAACTATCAACATTCAGAATTTTGCACACATGTTTATAAAAAAAAAACTTATAGCACAGCCCTTCGAGAACTAATATTTTAACTATTTGCACTCCCAAGTAACATTTGTCTTCTCAAGAGCCTTGTGAAATTAGATTAAGTTAAAAGAAGTAGACTTACTCTTTTGGAGTTCTACTAGATTGTTATAAGTATTATGAGGTTATTACAAGTGTTGAATGACAAGTTTATTTTTTTTAAATTATATCTAAAGAGTAAAAGCTTCCTACAAAGATTTTTGTCTCCTTAACAATGTTTTGTTAATTGGGGGTTTCTTCAAAAAATGGAATAATAATATGATGAAAAACGAATAAACAAATGAATAGGTAGATAATTTGCTGTTAATCAGTCGTTATAGTTAGTTGTGATAATTTCGAATTTTTTCGTTCCATCTTTTGTATGGTCTTTTGGGAGCTTTGGCTACTTGACATTGCTCAAAAAGCGGTTAAAACTCCTTATAATTACAGCCTTTTTCATTAGAATCCACTAAACAGATAAATTAGTTATGCATTACAAAGGAATTATGTAGCCACTATGTAACGTTGCATAAGTCCCTATTCATAAGATATTTCCCCACCCATTTGAGTCATACAACGCTTTTGTCAAATAAAGTAACAAAATGGGAAAATCTATTACTTTTTACTTCTACATCTCATAAACAAACATCAGCTGTTTGTGAAAAATCAATTAAAGAATAAAGCCGCCAGTTCGGGTCTAGTTCTCTAGTTCGTTCTTGGCTTAACTCCACTTTAAACGATTATAGAAGTCATATGGTTTCTCATATGACCTGTCAAAAAAAATAATATCACACCGTCTGAACACACTCATAGATCTGGAATGACTTCTCAAAACCAAAAAGCATATGACTTTTTTGACATTAGAACTGCAGCTAATTCCATTTGAGAAGTCAAACAGGATTTGATGTTTTCATGGAAAATAGTGAATTCAGAGAATTGAAAATAAAAATATTCTTTAAAAAAAAATATAATTTGAAATGAAAACAACAATGGATAATTCCAAAAAATAATTTAGCCTACAAAAATTTGTTTTTTTTCTTCTTTTTTTGGTTTTGACAGAAAACCATAGAGGAAATCAATTGCGCAGTAAAAACGTGTAAACATAAGAAAATCATAACCGTATGACTTGACTTGAAATGAATGCTCATTTGAGAAATCATACAGAAAGTATAATGACAGGGCATATGACTTCTATTATCGTGTAAAGTGGCCTTTTGTCTATATATCCGTGGCGTGGCGTCCATATAACACGATTCCTTGCATGCTGCTTCCTCCCTTTTGAAATTTTCACAAAACAGCACCAAATTTAAATACAAATGCAGTCTATTATTTTCATTAAAACCTTAATTTTGAAGATCCGACCAGAAAAACTCAAGTTATAAGAATCATATCACTTTCTCCCGAAACATTAGATCTGAGGAAATTCAACGAATATTCAAGGAAATCTATGGTTTGACCTCGGACAAATTGTAACAAAAGAAAATTTTGTGCCAATAGACTCAGACCGATGGTACTTAAGACATATCCTAAATAAGCTAAAATAAGCCCATGGGAACATTGAAGTATTTAGCTGTTTCCAATATCGCAGATTGCAAAATGTTTTCTGATATAAAGCAGACTTATGGTACATCTGTTCATAATGACTTTTCACGCTAATTCGAACATTGGAATCAGTTTTTACAAAATCTTCAAACGGCCGGTTTTTATTTTTATATGTAAAAAAAACTAAATTTTCATTTCTACTTCCTACTGAAATACTGTAGTTATTTGTAAACCATCTTGTTTTTAGTTTTCTTTGTTTTTATGAGTACTAGGTTGGTTAAGTTATTTGTTTATATCTTGAAAAAAGAAGCTCTAAGACCATTTGTTTTTTTGTGTCTGCCAAAAAATTGACAAAAATATGGAATATTAAAGTCAAAAATTGTATACTTAAAAACACAAAATTTGGAAAGAAAAAATCAGTTTGAACGATGAGTTTTTTAATACGTTTTCAAAATTTTGAGTTAACTCTTCAAAAACTATTCACTTAAAAAACTTTAGTTCAAAAAAATATTAAAAAATAGATTTCTGGCTTCACAAAAAGCTATAACGTAGTGTTGTACGTACTGTCATTGGGATTTAATATGTTTTTTAATATTTAAGTAATTTTTTTTATCTTAAAGTTGGTTCAAGTATTTGTTTATATCTTAAAAAATAAGAGTCCAAGAACCATTTGGTTTTATATGTTTGACTGAAAACTGACTAAAGTATTAAATATTTACAACAAAAATAGTACTTAAAAACAAAAATATTTGAAAAAAAAAGTTTGTTCTTAATCATGTTTTCAATATTTTCTGTTTGAGGGTCAATTTTTCAAAAACTATTCTTTTAAACAACTTGATTTAAAAAAAAAATTAATGAATGCATTTCTGGCTTTGCCAAAACCTATAGAAACATATTGTACGTGTTGTCATTGTTTTTTAATATGTTTTTGTTCTTATTTAAGTGATTTTTTTAAATTGCCCGTCCCGCTCAAACGGGGGGCAACAAGGCCCCTTCTTAAAATGATTTGTCTTTTTTCGGCGCAACCTATACCCTAATTGTATAGTAT
This sequence comes from Dasysyrphus albostriatus, assembly GCA_946251815.1. NCBI lineage: Eukaryota > Metazoa > Arthropoda > Insecta > Diptera > Syrphidae > Dasysyrphus > Dasysyrphus albostriatus. Next base: position 224,245,868 of record OX276335.1, read on the forward strand.
GCAAAACGCCCTGCACATGGAAAAATGCATTCAAACTTAAGCCATTTCCCGGTGGTGGACTGTGACTAATTTTAGGTATGTGTTTTGGCATGTGTCATTGAACCTAACTGCAAATGATTTTTTTTTTGGTTAAATTTGCCCGGGGTTGGGCCTATATTTTCCGTAGATTTGCCTGAAAGTTCAAATGCATCTTCTTTTCTTTTTTTTTTCTCTTCTCTCATATTCATTATCGTTTTGAATAAATTCACTATACCTAAATAACACAAAGAATTCAATTCAATAACACAAAGAAGACCGTCTTATTTTATCTAATGATTAAAGTGTGTTGAACAAAGAAAGCTAAAAAACAATTTCCTAGAAAAAAAGGGATGCAAAACAAATGAAATAAGACGTAAACGATGGTCTTATTATTTTTTGAAGAACATTTGGGTAGAAAGAGAATTTTTGTGGATGACCATGCCTTTGTGTATTGACGACGGAAATGTATTCAGAAATATAATTTATATTGCATGGGTCTTAAGGACAGAAAAATAAGCCAACAAAATGGCAAAACTACGAAAGAATTCCGACAAAGCTGGAAAGTGTTAGAGGCCCAAATTTACGGAACTTTTCAGGAAATACTTAAAACATCAAAACAAAGCTCTCCACCAAAATGTATTCTGTCGGATTTTTTCGAAGGTATTATTTTCCTGTGCTATTCAGGCACAGTAAACATTTTAAAGGTAATATTTTCCGAGTTTTCATTTTTGTTTGAATTGGTGCATGTGTAAGAGTCTCAGAGACCCATGGCAGTTTTTTGAATGTGTACTGTGGCATGTTCAACATATTTCATATTTAAAATTAGATTTTCAGATTCAGTATTCTCCAAACTTCTGATTGGCCAGAATTCAGAAATCTTAATCTGAAATTGATGCATTGAATGCAGCCACTTCCAATTTGATAAGGTCTCTGAGAATTATCTATTTGCTTTTTATTGTTCATTATCTGACAACCGATTTTTGACAACAAAAGTCAATGAGTAAATTAATTGCTAGATTCTGATAACACTTTAGATATGAAATCGGTTTTGAGACTAATTTGCGGAAAAATTATCTCGCTCCCCTGTCTATTGTTCGCTAGTTTAAAAATAAGAATTGCAAAATATCGGGGAAGTAATATACATATGGCTGAAAATAAAATAAATTCTTAAAGGGCTTTGCCCTAAATTTATTAATTGAAAACGTGAAATAACAGGAGTTACCGACTTTTTGTGACTATAGATACACAAACTTTTTGAAAGTTTAATATTTGTAGCTTTCATAATTTTTATAAAAACCGATATTTACATTAACCCTCTATATTAAAAAAAAAAATAATTAAAATGGGGTAAATGGAAACACGAATATAAGTGTCTACAAAGGCCATTCAACTAGATTAAAATGGGCTGGGATGTTTAAGATATTATTTTAAAAAATAATACGAAGGTATTTGGTGGCGAGAAAAGATCAAAATAACCATGTTTACATTTACCCCCATAAAATGCTTGAAAATGCATAAGATCCTTAATTTAATCCAAAACAAAAAATATTTTTATAATTTCATTTATAAATTAAAGACTAAAAAAAAATTAATTAAAGACTTTAAAAAAATTACCTCTCTTTGAGAAAAATCACGCGGCACGTTTTAAAATTTAAACTATACCATAAGGTCTACCATTTAATCATTAAAAATTGACGTTTACAATTACCCCAAAGTATTTACTTTCACCCCATTTTAGTGTTTACATTTGCCCATGGGAAGCAAAAAATGGTCAAATTGTAAACAGCCTATAACTTTTGTATTTAATTGTAGAAGGGAACGAAAATACTATATGCTTTAACAAATCATTTTAAAATTTGTGTATAACGAAATTTGCACTTACTTTTTTTAGAATTCAAATAATTTGAAAAACTCAAAAAATTAAACGCCTCATGTCAACGAAAAGAAATCAAATAACCCGTTGACAGATAACATATACCACCTGTCAGCAAAACGAGAAAATAATAGATTTCATAATAAAATCGGTGCCTACTCCATCAGACGACAAGTTTCTTAGCACAAAAAGGTGTTTGCAATTACCCCAGTTCACAAGTACCCCCCTTGACCCTAATAGTTTTATAGTTATTCACAATTTTTCAATCAAAAGTTATTCTCTAATTTATAACTAATTTCACTTATTAATTTGAAATTGAAAATAGAGAATACGAAAAAAGTCGTGTTGACTTTTTCCTTTTCCCCAACATAGGATAACTTAAGCTTTTAACAGATAGAAGTTATTAAAACTGGTAAAACCTACCCCACTTACCAATTATTGTTCTTCGACTAACCAATTTGATAACCTAAAAAACTTGGAAATTTCGTGCAAATAGGATAGAATTTTGATACAATCCGATCAGATACTATAGGCAAGCGTTTTTAATATGTGTGTGTAATTATGTTGAAATGATTTTTCTACAGTTGATTCATCTCTTTGGTTTTGTCATTTTGTTCATATTTTTTAATGGTGCATATTGCATTAAATTCACTGCCCCTTGCGTAAGAAGTTCTGTGTGTATTGTTTAATATTTACTTTTTAAAACTTAATATGGGTTCTGTGAGTGCTGACAATTTATATAAAAAATTATAATACTCAAGGACATCTTGGATACACTGCAACAAAAATAAAACATTTTTTACTCCTAACAAAAAACTGAACTGTTTCTGTGTGTTGTTGACTGCACTACTTTTTGCACAAAACAAAGCGAAGTGAAAAATAATCAATAAGTCATTATTTTATAAATATTATTATTTATATTAAGTAAGATCAACCAAATATATTGAATATCGTTTGTATTTCATTTATTTTTAAATCATTTTATTTATAAAATAATTTTTAAGATACATTTTTTTTATGTAATATTATTATTATTATTATTTTTTATTTTTGTGATCGTGTAAATAATTATTTTATAAAGTGTTTTTCTGATATATATCTATATAATCAAACCAAATTGAATGTTTTAAATATTACTAGTAATTGTTTACCAAAAATCAAACCTTATTCTTTATCAGAAAATTTTTGTATTAAAAATTAATTTAGTGCTTTCGTATACAAAACAAATAATATTTTTTTAATTTTCATCTGTCAAATTCAAATTCAAATTTACCTAGGTCCCCTTTTTATATTTATATAAAAATATGAAAATGAAATACATGCAACGTTAAAACTTATATGTTTTGAAGAACAAAATATAAAATACAAATCTTGACTTGGGAATGTGTGTTTTTATTTAGTTAGTTTTTATTTTCTTTGATTTTGCTGTTATGTTATATAAAAGATAACAATTATTTTTGTATAGAAAAAATTTGTTCCTGTTTCTAATGGAGCCAATGTCCAATAATTAAACCATTCTTCGGTTTTTTTGTTAAAAAAATAATGTATGTGTCCTTTTTTCCATGTAAAAGCATCTAGCCCGGTATGAATATAATGTTGCTATTAAGTTATCCTCATTTTATTAATTTTTATTCTTAAAAAAATGCTGGATTTGTTTAGAGAAGTGTTTATGAAAAATATGTAAAAAAAAAAACTATGGTGACTTTAAGATGAATATTTTGCATAAGGATTATGAGATGAAAATTTATATATCCCTAAATACAATATTTTTGTCATGTTTTACTGTTTCAAGCCAAACTTTATATGAAAAAAAAAAATAATCAATTCCATTTAAGGCTGTTAATTTTCTATAAAATAAATTTTACGTGTATTTTTATTTTGACAATGTCGAAAAATTGAAAGACAGCGAATTTCATATTGATTGTATTTATTCATTATTTACTTTACTATAAACGCTTTAACATTGATGGAATTTTGTTTTCAGTTAATCTTGATTGTAAATGATATCTTGTATTTTAAATTTTTAGTTATGTTTGTTATGTTTTCATTGTTGTGTTATTTCATTGTAATTCTTGAGCTGAAAATCAGCCAGTGGACGTTTTGTTTGATAATAATAATAAATTAAATAAATAGTTGTTCTTTTCAAACTTTTATAGTCATAGATAAAAATTATAATTATTTTGGAAAGAGAAATGCGATTATTAATATTATATATATTTATAAAAACAAATTTGATATGAAATTGTCTTGAGATATGCATAATATACATACCTACATACATATAAAATTAATTTATAAAAATACCTACATACATATAAAATTAATTTATAAAATTAAAGCACCCGTTTAGAAAAATTTTAAAAAATTATAATTTGCTTATAGTTTGTAATACTTACTCTTTCTTTTACTTTCACACGCAAAATGTCAAGTAAAAACATAAAAATATATTTGTTCACCACAAAACACAATTCAATTTTTTTTAAATATTTGTTTATTAATTTAAATTTTGAAAAGGAATTTCATAAACACTTTTTATTCTGTAAGTTATTAATTAGTAAGACGAAAACCACAATACAAAAATTATTCAATTAACATTAAATGTTTGCTTTTTTAAGTTTGTATTTTGTCTACAATCATTTTTTTTTCTTAACAAATATTTTAAATATCATACAAAATTCGAAATATTCAGAACATTAAAAAATATATATTAACGTTATAATATAATAAAAATATACACAGGTATATATATACATACCTATCCATATGTTTATATTCCGATAACATTAAATTTGTGATTGCACTGTACACGTTTACTAATACTGTTTTGATTTTATTTTATCTATAATTTTTTTTTTTAATAATTTAAAATTTTTGATTTCTTTAAGTATTTAAATTTGTTTTCTTTTTATTTTTAAATTGTTCACTTTCAACTTGCACTGAACGTTTTTCTTGAAAATTTCACCAGAAAGTCCATTAACATATACCTACCTTAATTTTTTAAGAAAATGTATTTTTAACAAGGAAATGAACAGTTATATAAACTTTTTACCTGAAATGAGACTTAGAATTTTAGACACAACTAAGTTTTTCACCGACGGCGACGGTTTTGTGTAAGGTAAATGAAATAAACAATATTTTGTTATATTTTCAGTTTGCGTAGGTCCTGAATGATATTAGGATACATATTAAAACAATCATTTATGAATTTATAAAAATAAGAATAAACGATCGCTATTTTGATGAAGAAACGTAAACGAAAAGTAAGTACTATTTAATAAATAAGAATTTGATTCTATAGTAATTATTATTTTAAAGTTTGTAAGTTGGAATGAAATTTTAAATATAATATCATTTTTAGAGAAAATTAATCATTCAAAAATGTTTAGTTAATAGGGAGACATTTACATAAGTGTTATATAAATTAAATAAAAACCCAATCGGATTAAAAGTTTGAAAGAATATATGTGCACTGTTTGTTATATTATATGAAACATCATTATTTGTTTGATTTAAAACGGTAGAAAAATTAGTGTACGGGGGGTACGGTGGGTCATGGGGGCTGTTGAGTTGTGTTACCTTTGGTTTGACTCTGATAAATACACCATAGCCGTGTTTTTTCAAGATTTTATACATATGTTACCGTTAAGGTGCGAAATATGTTAATGTGCACTTTAACTAGTTAATGTGCGAATTACCGTATACGGCTCCCTTAAAGTGCGATATTAAGATATTATGGCACTTTCGCCTATTTTTCTTGACCAATTTTCTATTTCCGTTGTGAACCCGTCAAACGCAAATAGTGTTTTGTGTTTCAGCTTATACTTAGTAAGAAAACAAGTCACTTTCGTCTCCTCCAAGTGCCTAAATCAGCCCCTTGGTGAAAATTATAACAATAACAAAATTATCAGAGAAAAAGGTAAATTCGTTTTCCTTGGTGAAGAGTATGACAGCAATAAAATTAGCAAAAGAAAAGGGATTGTAAAATTTAAAATTGTAAAATTAAATTATTAAAAAAAGGTTGTGATATTAAAAAATTCGCGCAAATTTTATCTTGTTGTCATACTCTTCACCAAGGAAAACGAATTTATCTTTTTTTTTGGGGTTTTTTCTTGTTGTTATACTTTTCGCCAATGAAATGATTTAGGGATTTAGAAGAGACGAAAGTGATTCGTTTTCTTGCTAAGTATAAGCTGAAACACAAAACACTATTTCCGTTTGACGGGTTCACAACGGAAATAGAAAATAGGCCAACGGAAATAGAAAATAAACCAAGAAAAATAGGCGAAAGTGCAATGATATCTTAATTTCTCACTTTAATGGAGCCGTATACGGTAATTCGCACATTAACTGGTTAAAGTGCGAAAAATTGCTCATCAAAGTTAAATTTCGCACTTTAACGGGTCAAACCAGTTAATTCGCACATTAACTAGTTAATGTGCACATTAACTGATTTTCGCACTTTAACGATGACATATATACTTCAAATGATATTTGTTTTTTGTTTTTGTCGAGGATCTCCGTCACAAAAATATCTTTTTGAATAAGAGAAAATATCTCATAAGAAGAATATGAATAAAGCTTCGGACGTGATGTTTTTGACTTGTTAAGGGATGCTACTATGGTATCTGAAAAAAATAGAAACATTACTTAAGATCCTCTAACCTAGGAGCTGATAAATGATGGGCTAAATGAAAAAACATTAATCTATAGTGATTTTAAAACTATCAACGTGATAGATTAAAGATTTTTTTTATAAACAGCATTATTTCTTAGCTTATTTCTTTTGAAAACAAACTTCGTAGAAAAAATAAGCTCATGACTTTTGTATAAAAGCCAAGGTCTGCTTATATCTATTACATTATATTAAATACTCATTGAGTCTTTGATTCATCGAAGTTGTGCAGTGAAGTTCAATTAGAACGATCTGAAATACGAATTAAAAAATAATAACGTAATAGCGTCAGGGAGTTTACAGCTCCCATGCAATCAACAAATCTAAATTTTCAAAATGATACGTATGTACATAACGGTGGTTCTTATACATATTAGTTTTTTTTTTTAATTCTGAGGTGGATAGGCATCAAATGGCTCTATACATAGAAAACAAAAAATTGCCTAATTTTTTGAGATGTTTATTTCACGCCCTTTGCTTTTTTAAGCCATTCCATTCTATAATATGCTTCCTACATAAAGTTTTTATTTTAAATAGGTTTTGAAAAAAATATTTTCAAACTTAAAAATAAAAAAAAAATATATTTTCTTAAGATTAAAATAATTTTTTCAAAAATTATTAAAATAAAAACTTTATTTAGGAAGCATATTGTAGAGTAAGATCGTGGCTTCAAAAAAAGCTATGGCATGGCATCGTAAGTGTTCCCGTTCTTTTAAAATATTTTTTTTCTGTTTTCAGCCAAATTTCCAGAAAATTACTCCTCCTGTCTGAACAGGGGGAAATAGACCCCCACTCCAACACAATTTTTTCTCGTCTTAATCTAATCTATAAATTCTGATTTATTTTCGCGTGTTATAAGAATAATCCTTTCCCATAATTAGTACCTTAAAATGAAAATAGGGAGACCAGGGGGTGAAATACAAATCTGAAAAAATTAGGGAAATTGTTTTTCAATGTTTTGAATTCAATGAGGGATATCCAAGACTATGTCCAAAATCAAGGTTTTGGATTCGTGCAAGAAAAAGTTCGAGATACAAATCAAACATCACATGACGATGATAAAGAATCCGAAAAATTCTGAAATTTTCAATTTTTGAACTCTCTTGAAGAAAATTGATTTCTTCTTAGCTCCGAAGATAACGTTACTTTCCATACAACCGTAAAGGAAAAGTCTTTTTATTTTAAAACGATTTTGTTACAAAAGAATCAGTGTGTTATTGTACATATGGTGGTCTCTCTGGTATCCAAAATTACCAAAAACTGTTACTAACCGTACCAACTAAGAACAATTTTTTGATTTCAATAATGTAATAATGTAAAATGTAACGGCTCAACTTATTTAAAAAGAAATTGTATGCCAAAGCTCCTTTAAAATTTCAAAAATATTGCAAAATTTTGAAAAAAGTAAATTTTGTATTTTTATGAAAAAATATTAATTTTTTGTAAATTCAATATTTCAAAAACGGTTATTGAATTATTTTGAAACTTTGCTCTTAAATATATATTAATAAATACTCAAAATTGGCATATACAAATTTTGTATATTGTTCAAGTAATCAAATGGCACACTTGGTTTTGAGCTTTTTTACGAGTTTTTTGTGCAATTAAACGAAGGAATAAAAGCTTTTCCTAATTTTTAAATAATTCCATTACAATAATGTTTTTTTTTTACATGAAACTTTAAAAAATAATTTTGTATTTTACCTCAATAATATTTGACATCCGGAAATATTTGCATAATTTTTTTTGCATGGGAACTGGAAACCAGGCTTTTTGCGACAAAAAAAAAACATCATACATAATAATTTTACTACACATCCGGGCTTGGAAAGTAAGAAAACACAGCAGCATACATTAGCCATTATAGCAACCAACGGTAGAGTGCAAAAAAAGTAATGAATACAAAATATGAGCTTTAATTTAATACTAGCGACCGCCCTGTCTTTGAATAGGAAGCACTTTACTTTTTCCCTTCCCCAAAAAAAAAAAATTCTGCAGGATTTTAAGTTGGTGTAATCTGGACTTTACCTGAGAATTTCATTAAAATCAGTCCCGTTGATTTGGAGTCTATAAGGAAAGTATTTATGTCATCGTTTTTTTATTATAGATAGATTTAGATGTCTAAAAACCAAACTTACCTATGTATGTATACAGTTAAAATTGTAGTTTTTTTTACGACTATTTTATTTGTTTTCATACCTTCATTCTGCTAAACACCTCATAAAACATTGTGGCTTTCATTGTAATAGTGAATTATCTACATCAAAAATTTGAATAAGATAAATACACTTGTGAAACTGAGCATTTAAAATTAAGGACAATTCTGGATTCTTAAAGACTATTGAATATATTTACCTACCTTTTAAAAAGGAACAGGTACGTGCAAGGGTTTTCATTATTCAGTATGCTTAGTTGCTCATAAACATGCTTAAAACAGAAAATGCTACTAAATGCGCCCATGCATCTTCATGGTCACACTTCTTAATATTTTTGGTATAACTCGGAAACAATGCCAAATTTGACAATTGTACACTCAGAACTTTTTGTTCGAAATTAATTTTTTTTATCGAAATACATAGATATCGAAGTACATAGATGATTTAAAAAAAATTCTAATGGAAAATAAGAAAAATAAATGAAATCAACATACAAAAATCGAAAAATCAAAGATTAAAATTGTTTTTCTAAATTGCGTATTACTTTTTTTGGGGTGGATAATTTCAACAATCGTAAAGTCATATTTCATCAAAATCTTGAATCCGAATTTTGTTTCCATGTGGTACCGAAAAGGAGGCTTTCGAAACAAAAGTAAAGTTTGAATGGTCTAATTTTGAATAAAAATGACTTTTTTAACATGCCAATAAGGCATTCATTCAGCCTTTGTTTTATTGAATCTTTGTATGTTTTCAGCATATTCTTACTCTAAGAAAAGTTATGCGCAATTTATTATAAAAATTAGAAATAGTTTATTTTTTAATTTTGTTTGTTGGTTTCTGTTTTGGTATTTTTCCTGCTACAATTTTTATGTGAATTTTCTTAAACCGACCATTTCAATATGAAATTTAATTTTGAATAAACAGTTTTAAGAGTTAAATTGTCAAATTTGGCTTAATTTACGAGTTACCTATATAAAACATATCGCAAAGTGGCCAGTGCGACCATTCTCTCAGAAACGCATGGGGTAATTTAGTAACACCAGCTTAGATGGCATGAAGTAAAATTTATTAATAATAACGAATATAGTGATTATAAAATATCAATTCGGTATTTATTGCTCCAGCGTGGTCATTTTTTTTTTATTAATTTTGACAGACGAAAGTTTATTTGTCGTTCCGTTCAAACGTTGGTTTGAATAGAAATTCTGTCTGAGTTATGACGCATATGGTGAAGAACATAACTTTATTCTACTAACTCGTTCATTGTCCGCTTTTTCGGAATTAAACAAAATGTCAAAGAAAATTTCTTGTTGATTCAAATCTAACTAAAAAATTTATCAGGATACATATGGTAAGTTTATTATAAGGGTTAGATCATATTATTAATCATGATGTTTTAAGGCCCGGTTCCCGGTTTGGGTATTAAATACAGAATAAAAACAGTTATCACTTAAATTTTGTATTGCATCCACATAACTACACACATTGTAGGTACCTACATATATAAATTTAATCCTTTTCAAATATTGAAAGGCATTTTTTTTTATTTAGGTATTTGTTTTTAACGCATGCATCACAGACAAATTAATGATTACTTTTCGATTAATGTAAGCATTTATTCTGGTAAGTAATAACAAGACATTTCTTCGAAATTGCGATCGTTTATTTTTACATAAGAGATATTGAAATAAAAAACATAAACTACCTAAAACTTTTCAACCCTGTGAAACTTTCGAAAACATATGTAATGAGTCAACTGTTGCTTTAGTTTCGGTGAAAGTTATTTATTATAAAGGTACATATATGTACATTTATAAAACTTGACGGCCTTTTGCTAAAAATCTAGAATTTTAATTTAACCAACAATTAACAAATATGTAGAAAAAATGGTACAGAACTATAAATCCACAAATTCTTTTTACCTAGGGTTCAATCATCATTTTGTTTTGTGCCACGTGTCACGTGTCAATAGGGAGCGTATCGCCATCCCGCTTTTTGAAATCCCGATTTTCAAAAATCCCGAAAAAAAAGTTTTAAAATCCCGTTTATTCAAGATCACAATCTATTATAATCCCGATCTTTAAAATCCCGCCTTTTCCCGATAAGCCCGTTTTTTTTAACTCATATTTTAATCTTAATGCGTGCAAATATATGCACGCTTTCAGGTGAAAATTAAATTAAATACTGCAATAACAGATAAAATTAATTATTACAGTTATATCAATAAAAAATGCTTAGATATCTTTTAATTCACAAATTAACAAGAACGTCGATCAGGAGTTAGTTCACGAATTAAAATTTCATACGAATAAAAGTATAAACTGCTAATCCACGTTAAGTTCAAAATCTTAACAAAAATCTACTACATTGCTACCATCTACTCTGCTGTTACCAAAGACTATTTTTCGAACTGCACATATGCTTTCTCACAAAATGTGAACTTCTGCATACACTCTCTCGTTTTAACTTGTTAGAAGCATGAGTGCCACTAACGTCTGTTTCCTTTATCTCTAGTTTTTGGCAGTAATAATAGAAGTATTGTTAACTTAATTACTCGTTTAATGTTCCTATTTTGATCAGTTAGTTTATTACCTTGAATTTTGATTTATTGATAAGATTTGACACTTAACTCACTGACTGAAGATAAATCGTATTTTATTTGCGTTTATGAATACCGGTGTTAGAGGTATCAGCGTTATTTAAACTTTTTTCAAAAAAGTAGATATAAGTAAAAAATCATTTTTATTTGTTGATTGACAGATTTTTCACTCATATACCGGAATCAGTTGTCCAAACCTTGACTAAAGTGGTATATAATTTAAAGAATAAAGCGTGTTTCTTAGGACTTAATTGACCTACATATTAAGATACTGTTGTTGAACTAGATTTATTTCTAAGGTGATCTAATAAATAGCACGATAAGTACATACATGCAAATTAAGCTCTAACGCACAAGAACCGTTCAAAGTCTCCCTGTTATCAACCACCGTAGTAATAAGTAGTTAAGCCGAAATTTACATAGTTGCTTAGTATTTGCTCGATACGTTAGAGAATAATATTAAATGCATGCATTTAAAAACATTATTCACTTATTTCTTAAGTTTCTTATCATGCTTTCATTAGTAACAACTTAAAATCGCGCGTTATTTTAATATAAAACAACTTAATATAGCGCGACTTTTTAAAATAAAATAACTTATTTTGATTACAAAAACATGATGATAAGAAATGGGACTATAAAAACAGGATTTTAAGAATCGGGATTATAAAAGCGGGACTATAAGAAAGCGGGATTATAATAAACATGATTATAAAAAGCGGGACTGAAAGGGTGGGATTTTAAAAAACTGGATAATAAAAAGCGTACCCAACCTTGTTATGTCCAAAAACCAAGCTTCAAATGTTTTTTTGACAGTTTTCTCTCTTTAATAATTGTATCGCAAGAAGAACATGTATCCACTCAAATTTTTCTGCATCTACATACATATACATATGTATAAATGATAATTCCGAAAAAAAGGGCTTAACCATGCCAAACGTTGGCTTCGTCAATCTGTAAATTAAAAATCAATTTAAGTACCTACATATTTTTTTCTTTAGTTATCTTTAATATACGAGTTATATATAAAAAAAATAACTATGTTATAACTTGGAACTATAAAAGCGCAAGTTCATTGGATCCTTAATTTAGACGGTCAGTGGTGGTGCTCACAGTCGAGGATGGCCTCAACCAACAAGCCTGTCCAGCCAGCTGTGCCCCTAGCAAGCCGCCTGCAGTCGTTTTTGACTTGTGTCAACCTATATACCTGTCCCACACAGGCACAGGACCAATAATCGAATAAAACTCGAAGAATTTTTATCTCAAAAAACCCAAGCAGAATTTCTTACGATTCTTTGATGAATCAATCAATCAATCAGCCAAATAGCCACGTTTTATTATCGCTCATAAGTCATAACCCATATTATGGTTCACCTCATGAACCTCATAAGCGGGTTAGTGAGAAAATAGTGCAGTATACCCATCTCTTTTATTCTTCATGAAACATAAGAACGACCCTCGACCCAGACCCGGAGATAATAAAACACAGCTAATGTCTTTGTCCCATACAACAGGACAAGGATCAAGGTTTATAGAATTCATGGTATGATATTGCGCATATCGTTATCATATCTCTCTCTCTCTCTCTTCTGTCTCTCGCATTTTATAGCTGAGTAATGTAATTTTTTGTTGCATTTGGTTTTGCTGTATCCAGTTGCAATTGTTAGAAAATTCACTCTTCAGGTTGCATTTTCGGCTACGTCTAGGTACCTGCATAATAAGCAACTTCTATAAATGGGGTGGATATCAAATGAAAGCTTAAACTCTACCTACACGAAATTAGTGGTCGGATAAACTTGTTTTGGCTGTTGCGGTGAGTTTTCGAGAAAACTATCCGCTTTTTTAATGTGAAAGTACAAATTATTGCTTAAGTAATTCTATTAACATGTCTTTTTTTATATAATATAATCAATAGATTCGGAGGAAATCGTGCAAGAACATCATGGACAAAAATTTAAATTTCTTTAATCGATGGGCAACATTTTTTGTACGATTTGTGTCTAACTAACCTTGTTTTTGTGGTGCCTTGGGTAAAAGGAAGGCTGCCATCTTGGAAAAGAAGGTGATTTGGTTGTTATTCACTAAGTCGATTGAGTTTCCTTTTGTAACAAAATCATGAGAAAATTACATTTATGCAATAAAATTATTAAAAACCAAGCTATTAACGAGTTTTGAAGGTTAAATAATATTGTATTATCGTGTCAAAGTTTAACTTTTCATTTTGTACTGTAAAAATATCAGTTGCCGAATAAATATCAGTTTTTTGATATAAGAATGTTAATCTTTTTTGTGTAGAAGTACATAAGCTAAGCTAGAAGTACATAAGCTATCATTTTACCTTCACACTAAAAAAAAACATTTATTGATTTCGAGAAATTAAGAAAACACTAAAGTGTACCCCCTCTTACCAACCTGAAAACGTTTGCACTGGGCCCAAATCTAGGGTACCTGCTTTTAAGGAAATGCTTAAGACATCAAAATAAAGCTATCTACCAAAATTCAGCTTTTGTCGGAATCTTTTCATAGTTTTGCCGTTTTTTGTCTAATTTTCCTGGGCTAATAGAATTTTATCACTATCAAACGGTTCAGTTTTGTTCTTATCTTAGCTACTTTGATGGAGCTGCAAGATTTCTCCATAGCCATCCTGACCAAGCGGACGAATTTCTCAGAGATTTGGAATGGGAGCCATATCACCCACCTTTACTATACATACAGTGCGATTCACATGATTTGACGTACTAACTGTTTTTTGTTTTTCATATATTAATTTTTCTTCACATGATTAGACGCATAAGTGTATTTAGCTAGTTACTTAGTATCTGTAAGGCGGACCTAATTACGTTTAAATTAAAAGCAACAAATTTTGAGCAAAAATTTTGTTTACAAAAAACGTTTACATTGGAAGAAAGGGGACGAATTAACGACTACCTTTCGGGGGCTTTTTGATGCGCAGTTTTGCGAGGAAATAGGAAGTGCTCCACACCACCAATTAAAAAATCAAGCCAAAAATCTACTTTTCCGGTAAACTAAGGAATTAATTTAAGAAAGACAATCTCTTACGCCTTATTTAAATTAATGTTATGATCTGTACAGATGTGCATTCTCTTGTTACTAAGCAAATTCTGGAATTTTTTAAAGATAATACCGGAGACACACTAGTGGTATGAGAACCATAGTATAAATATTATAGCAATAACAATACTATAAAGGGTGACACACATCCTGTTTTTTCATATGTTGACACATTTTGTACTGAAACTAAGTTCTCGAATTCGTCACCAAGGAAAAAAGCAACACTCGTGTCGATAAGGGGCTGTGTATATCACCGTATTCTACGGAAAATCCCAAGTTTTGATCCATGGTTTAAGCAAGGTATAACGTGACATACTTATCGTATGAAAGAATACCATAACATCCGATCCATACCACTTGTGAGTCACGGGTATAAGTGCAAAAGGCAAAGTTACAATTTCCAATTAAATTGTCAAAAAATACGGCCATATACAATGGGTCCAAATTTGATCGAATATACCTTTTTAGACATTTTAAAAAGGAACAATTACGTGCAATGGTTTTATTATTGAATATGTTTGTTTTACCCATAAGCATGCTTAAAACCGAAAATAATACTAAATTCACCCATGCGTCTCTGAGTCACACTGCCCACTTTTCAATATTTTTTGATAAAACTCCAAAACGAAGACCAATTTGACAATTTTACTCTTAAAACTTTTTGTTCAAAATTAAATTTTCTATCAAAATGGATGGTTTAAAAAATTATGTAAAAAAATGTAAGGAGGGAAAGTTATCAAAAACCAACCTAAAAACAATCTTAAAATCAAAGATTTTTATTTTTTTTTTTTAACTTGCGCAAAACTTTTTTTGGGCAGAGATAAGTTCAATACATGCAAAGACAAAATAAAGTCTTAAGGCCTTAATATGACATGCCATATTAACAAAACTGTCAGAGTAACAGCCATTCAAACTTTACCAATTCTGATATTTTTTTGCAGTTTTTGCCTGAGAGCCTATTTTATATAAATCAGACCAGCCGTTTAGTCTGTAGGTCTAGAAGCATTTAAAAAGAGACGGAAAACAAAATTACAAAATTACCTACTTTTTAAATATTCTTTTTATAATGTCATACTTCATCAAAATCTTGAGTTGTTTTACGAATGTGAAATTTGTCATATTGTACCGAAAAAGGGTTATTCGGGTCAAAACTGCCAACAATTATAAGAAATGGTAAGGTTTGAATGGTATTATCTTTCCAAATTTTGAAAAAAAAAAATTATTTTTGATTTAAGCCTTTAGTACAAGTATCTACTTTATTATGTTCATGCATCTCTTGACCCAATCTTTGCTTAAAAAGTTATGTGCAATAATTTAGTAAAATATTTAAAAACCTTTGATTTTTAAATTTTATTTATGTTGGGTTTTGTTAACTTTGCCTGCTTAAGTATTCCTAAACAATTTTTCAAACAATCCATTTCAATAGAAAATTCAATTTCGAAGAAAAAGTTTTGTAAAATTGTCAGATTCAGCTTAGTTTCGGGGTAATACCAATAATATCTCAAGAACGCATGAGTAAATTTAGTAGCATTTTCGGTTTTAAGCAAGTCCGTGGGCCAAACAAACTTATTCAACAATAAAGAACCTTGCACGTAATTGTTCTTTTATATGCTTCATTTGCTGGTCTATTTAATAGAATCATGAAAAATCACACTTTTATTGCAAAAGTTCAAACTAACAAATATTTCCAATGCACCAATTTCGCATTCCATAATTCAAGTTTGTCCCTTCTAATTATTATTAATTAATAAAAATATTTGGGGGACACAGAACTACCGTGATGAGTAAGAAAAGAAAAATTTTAAATAAATTCCCTAAAATTGATCACTCGCCGTAAGGATGCAACCTTATATTTATTAAGGGTATTCATGCAACGTCGTAAGTTTACAAATTGTGTAAAATAATAAGTTTACGCCAAGTTTGAACGACCTTTTTTTAAACACTTGATAAAATGCTACGTAATTCAATCAGGGTAAGTCATAATGCGACGTTTGGATAAGTTTAACCAGTTTGGTTAATTTTACGCAACAAAATCCTTTGATAAGTTTAACCAAATTGTGTAAATCATTTCCCATACAAAATCTGAAAGTTCATTAACCAAAAGATAAACTTAACCAATTTGTAAACTTATCTACGGTTTTACGAAGTTTTATGAATACCCTTATTATTTTTTAAACAAAGGTATTCAATATTATTTTCAATAATTACACTTAGGAAGTTGTACTGGTTTTAGTAGTAATAGAGGTACCTGAAATTATAGTGTCAGCATTTTAATGAATCGCCCTTTATTTAACTGTTATTCAATAAAATTCACGACTGAATCGCACGAATTTTCTCTTATGGTTCAAGGCTATAAGGAAGCTTTGCATTGTAAGCTTTAGGCTATACTCGACTGCTTTAAAAACGTGGCAGTCACAGCCCGTGAATTCAATGACTACAATGATTTTGGAATTACTTTTTTTTAGTATTCTTATTTAGTATCATTTGTTGAAGATATTTTTGACCGCTGCAAAAAACAGCACTAGTCAAAAGTTCTGATTACAAGTTTGGCATTAAAAAGGTTGAGCAATTACCAAAAAGAACCGTTTTGCTTAATAATGGTTATAAATTGTCTTTTCCACTGAAAAAATCGATGTGGAGGTAAACAAATTTTGAAATAATCGAATTGATTAAGCAGGTATAGGGTACTAACACTATACTCAAACTTAAAACTTGTTAAAAAAATATGTTTTGTGAAACGTTAGGGTATATTATAATCAATACCCGCTTTTAATAATTGTTACACAATTGATAATTAGATTTTAAAAATGATAACGAATAAATTTGAGATACATTTTCTTCTTCGCCGCAAAACTTATTTTGCATCAATGGTGGATCTAGGATTTGGCTATGAGGGGCTTGGAACTCCTGTTTAGGCACATCATTTAAAAAAATATTTCAATCATATACTCCCTCGCGAATCTTCGTTCAATACTATTTTTCTGTTTTCAGAATGCCCTCAACCAGTTGGTTGAGTCAAAAAAATGTTATAGTGCAAAAAATATACCTACCTACTGTAAAAATGTGTTGATTGGATATAGAGCAGAATTAACGTGCTTCTTTGGCCATTAAAAAAAAGCGTTTAACCAATATCTCAGAACGGCACATCGTAGAAAAAAATTAAAAGGATATTTTAATGCGCAATATAAATAGCTTGGAATTGGGGCGTATCTACAGTACGAAAAAGTTTTCTTTATTCAGTTTTGTCATATTTGTCTGCATCGTCCCAGTGATTTGTTGCTGCGGCTGCCTAAAACTGCTTCTTGTAAATTTACCAAGAAGTTTGTCCATCGAAGGTTGGTGGATGCATTTCCTTTCTCCTTGGACAGTCGCCATCACTTACTCGAACCTCCATTTTCTTTACTTTATCCAATTCCTTTGTAATGCATTCGATTATGTCTTCGACCTTTTCGATCTTAGCTTCGAAAGTAGAAAATTGTTTATCAACACGCTCGTCAAGAGCAACAATTCTGTTGTCAAAGGCATCTAACTTATCTTCGAGCAGACTTGTCTGTTCTTGGAATTGTTGAAGAAGTTTTTTCTCTTGATTTTCGAGCAGACTCTTTTGTTCACAGCGTTGTTGTTCTAGAAGATTCTTTTGTTCTTGGTTTTGTTGATCAAATCGTTCAAGAAGATTCTTTTGTTCATTGCGTTGTTTTTGACTTTGTTGTTTGAATCGTTCGAGAAGATTCTTGTGTTCATTGCGTTGTTCATTGCGTTGTTCTTCAAATTTGGCGAGCAGCCGAGACGGCATACTGCTCATGTCCGATGGTCTTGCTTGCTCTTCCTCCATTTCAATGTCGAATATTAACGTGTCTGGGTTTTTTCCACGTCTTCTTATACCCTCTTGCAGGCGAATTATAAGATTATTCTTTGTTCCAGCAGTAGGAAGACCTCGCTTGTTCAGTTCTGCCTTAAATTCAACTAAATTTAAATCATTCAGAGTTTTACCCATTGTCTTTTCTAATTTCACATTCTCAGTTACGTTCACTTTTTGTAATTATTGTCTGTTAAAGAACCAATAAATTATCTAAACACAAATAAATTCGGTTTTATTCCACTTCTAACACCAATGTAATATTTTCTCAGGTTCGTTAATAAATCTTATTCACTTTATTTAAATTCTTCAATTATTTACTTTGCAAATAAAAACACTTTATTGTTCACCACTAAAAATTAATTCACCAACTTTACTTTTATTAGAACCAACTTTACTTATTCACGATTAAAAATAAACTGCATCCTCTGCCGGTCAGACATGTGCTTTTATTCTTTTCACAAAGTTCCGCAAAAAATCTGGAAGGTATTTGCTTCTAGAGCCTTCCATAGGGGAAATTTCCCATAAATTTCCCTTTCCAAAGCCTTTATTTTGACGTTTAGTATTGAAAGTTCTAAAGTTCACCAAAGCTCTCTGTAGGTTGGTTTGTGTCATGTCTTATCCGGAATTCGGTGTTTCTTTTATTCGAAAGTGGTTATAGTTCATTCGAGAGTCGTTATAGTACAAATGTGACAATCGTTAAAACATATTAAAAAACGTATACATAGTTTAAGGTTTAAATGAAACATTAGATTCATATTATAATTTAATAATAATAAGGGTATTCGTACAACATTCTTCAGCCGTCGTAAACGTAATAAAGTTTCAAGCTTTGTAATTCTGTTACAATGTGTATGGGCAGTTTGACAGATTACATCTTTAATACGTTTACGACAACTTTTCGATGATACATGACCCTTAATATATTTGTATCCTCCTTCTGAAGAAGGATTTTAATAAATTATGTCTAACAATTTTTAAATAGTTTGAGAACATCATCATACACTACGAAGCAAAATGTCAAATTTAATTCTATGGTGTTTGGGGAAACATCATAATTCGTAACTCCGAAATTTATAAGACATCTAGCTCGATATCCAGTGGACGTGAAGACGCAATGATTTTTGGGTCTATCATGTTTCTCCCAAACACCACGAAATTTATTTCTCTTAATTTAAAATTGTTTTCATGAATTTTGAATACAATACAAAGTTAATGTGAACCTACCTATATTTATCTTTTTATAAAAGTTTTTTTTCTAACTTTTTTTTTATTTTTTCAAATAAATAATATGAGTTGTATTTTTTTTATTATTTATGGGTCGTTTTCAGTAGTATTTAACTCTTGTTATTTGAATTACTCATTTTATTGGTTCTTTCTCAAAATAGAGAAAGGTAGCCCTGGCTGAAACACACTTATTACAGCTGCTCATTTTACAATAATAAAATTTGTTCATGGGACATTTTTTTTTTGTATTATGAAAAATCTTGACATTTCTACATTCTGAGAAAAGAAAATTAGGACTGTCTGAGAAAATTCATCACACAACCAGGGGAATATATGATTGACCTTTCTTTAAAATAATGACACAGAAACCTCTTCTAATCCCTCACAGCGGAAACCTAGATCCCCTATTGTGCATTTCATAATATATATATGTTTTGTTTGGTATCTTCCTAAAAATATGAAAACTCCATTTTATATTGTTCGTCTTTATGACCACTTTATTTGTATTATTTCAAATTGGAATTGGTCATAAAGACGCAAAACATGAAATGGAATTATCAAGTGTGTACCAAACACTTCCGATACATGTAGGTATATTGTGTATATAATATGATATTATTTATGCTTTGTAATATAGTCTTTTCTTCTCACCTACAAAATCTTCTTCCAAATCTTCTAGAGTGTACCAGTACTTCGTACATTTGGCAACCACCAAGTAGCGTAGCGGGAGCTTGTACCTCTACCACCTTCACTACAACCACCACAACCACCATCACCACCACAACCAATAATTACCACAACAAATAATATTTCCACTACAGATACTACCACAACCACCATTTGTAACACAAATAACAGTCAACTTCCACCACCATTGCCACTGAAAAATAGCCATAAGCAAAATATGTTAAGCAAGTTGTCAACCAATGAACAAAGTGATCACCACAATCAACAACAATCACACTATGCATCATCACACTATGCAACTCACCACCCCTATCATCTATCTCATCTCAAATTCAACTCCCTCGATCGACATGCCGGTACTCTCTCAAATAATCACGATACAAATGAATATAAACAGTTAAGTGCACATTATTTGAAAACTATCGATAGTATTGACCATTACAGTGTTGCAAATTTACAATATCGAAGTCAATCCAAAAACCAGATATATCAACAAACGAATAATGATAATGATACTCTGTCGAAACAGCATCAATATCATTCGAATTCGAGTTTAAGTCACTATCAAACTTCGGCGGTGGTAAACCACTACCAGATGACTGGTAATCATCATTATTCAAACAAACAACATCACAGTTTGAAACACAGTAAGACTAAAAGTAAATGTAAAAGTGGCGGCAGTGGACAGAAGTCTTCAAAGGGCAAATCTTGTAGTGAAGAGGTACAAAAGCATAATCGGCACAGTCAAAAACAAAGCAATACATCAAACTCGACACCGAGTCAATACAGCTCAAATGACAGTATGCAATTTGATAATAACTATTATTAAGTAGAATTGAATATTTCTGTGTAGTATAATGTAATAGAGTGGGTCAAATTAAAGGAACTTTCCTTGAAATTCCCTGAAACCATTCAATTTTGGCCCCTAGAAATAAGAATATAGGCTCAAAATATTTAAGTTTGGAGGTCCTTTTGCGAAATTTTATTTAAGATTGCAGGGGGGGGGGGGTAAGAAAAACTTTGTATTTTTATAAGTTGCTAACTTTTGATCCTGAATATCAACTTTTACAATGAAAACTAGATACTTTTATTCCAGGAAAATTAGCCGATTTTGTTTTGAGTACCTACCTTTTAAGAGTAACTTATCTTGAAACTAAAAATTCGAACAAAAATATACATTTTGAATAAGGGCGTTGAAAAACATAAATGCGATATTCCCCTCTTAAGACCGAGGAGATACATCCCTTTCTCAAGTAAAAAAACGCTATTTGCTGCATATTGGCAACTTTGTTACACTGTATTTTTTTATAATTTTTTTGTTTACGAGTACATAAAGTCATAATCAATCATATGTAAGTCAAAATCATACAAAAATTGGAAATTAAGTGGTCTAAAAATTATTTAATTTTTTGTTTTTGGTTCAGAATAAGACCAGGAGGTAAACTTTTCATTGAAAAGAGTGGTGTCAGAAATGTTTGACAGCAAAAAATTTATTAGAAATTTTAACCTTCAAAATCAAACCAAAAATGATTACCACGGATAGAATTTTAATAACTTTTTTTGTGCGTAATCGTATGAAAGTATACATATGTATTAACTTTATTCAAGGACGTTTCATGTCCTCCTGCTTTTAAAAATATTTACGTTATTAAGGGCGATATTCACCAAGCACTCATAAACGGCTCTTAAATTTATGAGGCTCATAACACAAATAATATTTGTCCTATTCACCAACCACTCATAGCTCTTTTTCGAAGTCCGAAAATGAGAACAACTCTCTCATCACCATACACCCTCAATCTGGGAAATCAAACTGTTTTCAAATTAGCCCAATTTTGTCGGTGCTTCTTGGATTCTTAAAAAAATGAGTGTTGCACGCATATATACACCAGTTCTTTGTAACTCATTGATTTTCTTTTCTTTTCACGTATTATTTATTAGTTGAGTTTTAAAAGTACCGGGATGAATATCATTGCATGTTTGAGTTTGTTTTATATAGGGAAATGTTCTTTAATACTTTTTGGTTTCGCTAGGTATTTCGCTCATACATTGCTTACTACATTTGCGGATCCAAAACAGACTCGCTTGATTGAGAGAAAAAACGTATTTGTGTTTTTTTTTTAAAGTTTTCTTAATAAAATCGACTAAAATAAGCAGTGACCTACAAAAATTAACTTAAGAAAATAAGTGGACAAATATATAATCCCCGGAAACAAAAAGAAATAAAGTATGCATCCATGCAACACTCATTTTTGTAAGGATCCAAGAAACACCGACAAAATTGGTTAGTGAATTTGCTTGAAGGGTTACGTCGAAGGTTTTCGAATAAGTTTTCGGAGAGAGCCCTCATAACTTTATGAGTCGTAGGGACCACTCATAACTTGTATGAGCGCTCATAAATATTCACTATTATTGCTTGGTGAATAGGTTTGTGAAGCTATTAAGTTATGAGCCATCCGTGAATACCGCCCTAAGCCTTTTTTACCCGTCAGTGGTTAGTGTTATTTTTGCTTTTTATGTGGATATGGCCTTTTATATCAACTCTTGTTTTGTTTGGATCAAAAAAAAAATAAGAATAAAAAAAAACTTATTTTGAGTGTTTGTGTACGTACTTCCTTTTATTAACAAATGAAAACTTTATTCCAAACATTGACCAAAATGATCAAAATTACAATTTTTCAACTAATTTTACCCAACCCAAATCCTTTTCCGGACTTCAAAAACTGAGTTATTTTGGGCAAAAGAGAGTGCTCACCGGAGAGTAAAACATTTCCCTTTCCTCACAAATTCTGGCTAAGAAATGTCATTGGACAGAATTTCGCTGGTGTGTCAAATGGTAGGTTAACGTTTGTAGGTCAAATGTCAATTACAAATTCAAAAATTCATCAACACAGGCTGCCAATTGTTGCCCAAGAACCTCCGATATAAATATATTTTCATCAAGGAATATCGATTGGACATGAGATAGCTAAGTGTTCTCAATTTTGAAAAATATGAACAAAAATTTGGAAAGAGCGGAAGGCCTATATATATAGTTATATGATCTGTTGAAGAATTAAAGAAACAATCGTAGAAAGCTAACACCTAATAACTTTGAGAAGCTGTTTGTAGTATAATTAATTGATTAATAATAATTAATAAATGCCTTTTCTTTTAAAGGATTTTATTTTGTTCATGTCAAAATCCGTTCCCCGATTATAATTCTACGTCTAAAGGAGCCGCGGTTTACATGGCTACTTTTTTGTTCGAACTTTGTTAATTTATACTTAACAAGAGCTACACTTTTTGAAACTCAGACAAAAATTCGACATAGTATTCTTTCGAATTATTTTGGGGAATTTCACTGGTTTTTGATAAAAATAAATTAATTATACAAAAAATGTGTGTAAGAAAAATACGTAGTATAAGTGAACGCGGTGGTTAAATATAAAACGAATTTAGGCATTCTTAAAAAAAGGCCATCGAATGTTGTGTAGTCGACTCAAACGATTGGGTGGGGATACATAAGGCAAATGCCTAAGCACCGATGTGAGCATACTTTTAAATATTTATCATACACAAGACACGAACACCCTTTCAGTATGAAATTTTTCGGTATTTCTCAATAATTTTGTATACAGAAATGTAGTTTTGTATTTCAACTTTATTTCAATATCTTAATCTTGTAGATCCGAGCATTAAAAGCAAAGTTATATTTTTTTTTAAGCTAAGGAAATCGACACTTTTTAAATATTTTGTATTTTTTTTTTAATTAAAATCAATTTTAAGTTGGAAAATTAAGATAAGTGCCCCTGCCGTCTCTACCATTGAACTTAACCAATTTACATATTTGTAGAGGAGTGTTGAGGCAACAACCTTTTAAACATAATTTTTCAAAATTGTGAAATTTCTCATTCACATTTGCATTTTGAAAAGTGAACATCAAACCGATACGGGACTCAATCTACTCTCTAGTATGAAATAAACTAAATATTCTTTAAAAAAAATTTACAAGAATTTATCCTTTCCATTAAGACTTTAACTTTGAAGATCTAACAGTTAGGACCGAGCGTTATAAGCGTTCCAATTGTGTTATTTTATTTCACTGCATGACAAAGGCTGTACGTGTGTTTTAGCCAAAACGGTGAATTTAAAAGCGTTCCTAGAAACGTGACAGTGGATTTTTTCTTCTCGGTGTCAATTCGCGAACTGACGGAAAATTTGATTTAATACAATCAAAAAATTAAACTATAATAGTGCATTTCGCATCCAACACGATTTGACATAATGTTAATACAAAATATTTAGGATCGGTTCTAAAATCATCACACATTCTATTCTTATAGCATTTTCGTTTGGTAATCCGAAAGAAGCCTCCAGAGCTCTAGAGCTTTCCGATCTAGAATGCAAAACGAGCATGTTGCAAGCCTTTTTTTTTGTTCTGAAGTTTGGGCTTGGTGGTATTTGTGCTTTTGGATGTTGCATTTGTGTGATCAAACATCTACCGATGTTTCTTTAACGGTGTTAACACCAGCTTCACGTGAGGCGAATCATTTTGACGTCCCTATTTCTTATCTCATTCCTATTTCTTGGAAAGAAAGAGATGGCAAGGTGAGGCGGAAGTTTTCAAAAAATTTAAAAATGTTTGCCTCTCTTGGCCATCTCTTTCTTTCCAAGAGATGAGGGTGAGATCAAAATAAGAGAAGTAAAAATGAGTCACCTCACGTGAAGCTGGTATGAACGCTGTCTTTGAATTGAATATTGATATTGTGGTTGTTTATACATAAAAAAAGTGTTCAGATGTGAAGAAAACTATTGTTCAGATTTAGTTTTCTATTTTGTTTTTCTAATTTCATAATGAAAGACACGATTTGATTGGTTGGATGTATAAGAGACGAAAGAGAACGTCAATTTTCTTCACCGAATGCTTTCAAATATTTTTAAATAATTCATCCCCTTCTCTTCTGCAAGTTACCCCGCTTACAAACACAAATCGCAGAAAATGATTGAATTCCTTCACGTGTGATCAGTGACATTCCTCATCACCTTGGGATTTAGTGGCCCATATACACAACACCTATGTCGGTCCACTCAAATGTGTGGTGTGTGTACAAGAGAGCTGCATGAATCCATTCATTTACAGTTGTAAATCATTCACAAAGAATACGAGCCCTTGACAGTCTCACATCCACAGAAAAGAAACGAATGTGAACCGTATTCATTTCTTACTTATGGCCTTTTCGATTTTCAATCCAGAGGCATTCGGAATGCGTGTAAACCCTTCTGAAAGCGGTCTATTGGCATTCAGAATGACAGTTCTTCTCCTGAAGAAACCAGAACTACTCATACATTTAAACACATAGTTGTCAAAGTGTTGTCAAATATTGCAAAAAGTAAATATTTTGCTAAAAATAAGTAAATTTCACACATTTACTGTTTATAAGAACAATTCCTTGCTGTTTAGAATATAATTTTGCCACTTTCTTTATTGAAAATTATCAAAATCGTCTATATTTATGTCCGCCAAGTTTCCAAATGTGAAGAACTATTTTAGAAGTCGCACAAAAACAGGGATACAAAAACTACAGAATCAAACTGCATATGCCTGGTTGTTTTATTGGTGTTCCGGATCGGAGAGTTCTTTCGAATTGCCAATCGAAAATGCCCTTAAGCTCATTACATGTATCACAACAGAATTCGAATTATGATCTTGCTTGCACCAATGAATCTGTGAATGTGAATGGGGGGCTCACACTCAGAGCAACCACCTGTCGCATACTTTTTGGTATCGCCAGGGGAGACAGACTATAAAAGAGACAATTCACTATGAAGCTGCAAACAATCGTTGTCTTGTTAAGTATTCAGACGCATTCATGCTTAAACCAAAACAGGTTTTGCAGCAGCTCAGAATGCATTTAGACAGTAAATCTTGTTGAAATAAATCATTTTCTCAAATGAATGTGAGATCCACTCAGATTCATTTATTAAAAGCGATACAATATGAGTGTTAATTCGAAATAAATGGGAACGTGTCTGAATACCGTGTAAGGCAGTCTGGTGTGTTCTGATATCGGTGTGGCACATGGTGTGGGAAAAAAGAAAATATTTTGATATTGTATGTCGGTGTCTCCATCGGTGTTTTGTGTGGCGGAACGCCGCTGCACCGGAACGTGGACAACGGTGTGCACACCTGTGTTTTGTGCTGTATATGGGCCGATTTACTTTGAGTAAACGCCTCACATAAACAAAAATGAAGAATATTGGAGAAGATAAAATGTTTGATCCCTTTTTTTTTAAATTACGTTTCAACACCAAATTTTAGTATAATATGAATCGCAATTGCAAAATTAAATAAGAAAATAATACATTTTTGACAATTTTAACGTTTCAATTGTATGCATGCGTGCTTCTGGTTTTGATTCTTTCTTCAAATATAAAATCGTTTTTCACTTCATTTCAGAAGAAGAACTGTCATCTAGTGCCAAATGAACGTTTTCAGGAGCATTCGTAATGCTTCCGGTCGACCAAATGAAAACGCTTTTAGTTTATTATGAAACGCTTAAGTAAATAGAAACTAATTTTTTTGGATACAAGTTTGGAAGCAAAATACCTATTTTCATAACACAAATTTTGCAGTCGTATGAAATGATTTCCCACTTTATTCTAACACTTTACCCACTTTCTCAGAGGTCTCAGAGACCGCAAGGAATTATCAAATCGAATATTTCAATGTGTGCGTGTCGTGTAACAGACATCCCCTATGAGCTTGGATAGTGAGCAGCTGAAAATGCTAATAAATTCACCCATGCATTTCATAGAGAATGGTCACCTGGTCGCTTTTCAATATTTTTGGTATAACTCGGGAGCTAAGCCCAATTTTAAAATCTTTCAATTTTACAATTTAACACTTAAAACTAAATATTTGTTCAAAATTAAATTTTCTATCGAAATGGATGGTTTGAAAAATTGGATTAAAAAATTCAAGCAGCAAAAGTTAACAAAAACCAACATAAAAATCTGGTTTAATTTTTTTCTAATTGCACATTACTTAAGTTCATCGACAAAATAAAGTAGAGAGACTTAAGGCCTTAAAGATGACAGCATACAGTGAAGCTATTGAAGATTTTTTAAAGAAAACAAAAGGAGAGCAAAAGAAGAACAAAAATATTAAAGTAGGCACGAGTGCAGACATGATCTACGGTGCAGATTTTTGAATTTCAAAAGTCTGTGGATGGGTTGAAAATCTGCAAAATGCAGATAAATCTGCACTTATGGCAAAGCTGATTATATTATCTTAAGAAAAATGTATAAGTTGCCAGTATTTGAACTTTGACTGAAAAGTGTCGCATACATACCCATTCTCTCCAATGCTATTAGGTGTGTTTTATTAGGAAATCCATAGATAGCACAGTAAAATTGGTTGTTGTTTACCAATGGAAATTTTGCTAGGCTCGCTATTATATTTTCCAATAAAACACGCCTTTTGTTACACTAAATATGAAAAACAGTTAAACAAATCAAGAAAAACAAAAAATTTTATAATCAAAGTTGTGCTGTTATTTTTGGCGAAATCATAAAGTTTCCATCCCTCCAAAAAAGCCCTTGCCAAAAAGTACACAAAATCCCCCTTTTTACCGTTTTCTTAAATGGTAACCCTAGATGTGGAATATTTTCAATGAAATGATTCAACAATAGTTTTGGCATAGATACCACAACTTTCATTCACATTCAAACCGTGTGTAGCGAACCGGGTGAAATAAAAATTAATTCACTTTGTAATAAAGGTGAATTTAATTCACTTTATTTGCAATAAGTTTACTCATTAATTCTTTTTCTTCACTCAAAGTTTTTCCAATGATTTTACTTTTTATGGGCAAATTACCTTTTTTGGCTCTCCACTGCGTAACTTCAACCACGCACTAGATCTGCTTCGTTGGCTAACAGATAACAGACTTAAGAACAAATTTGTGATCAACAAAAATGAAAAAAAAAGATAAGACGTTGAAGAAAATGCTTGTGTCCCATTTCCCCTGTGTCCCATACATACCCACTCTCCCCTATACGCAAGAGCAGCCACAGGCTCATACAGTCTGGTGAACGAGGTGATCGATACTTATAAAGATGGCAATCCTCAGCTGTCAATTTGATTTGCCTATAAGCTGAAGCGAAGATCTGATGGATTAGATTTGCAAAGTATTCGTGAAAAACGCACACATAGAATCAACTCTTCCATTCAGCACATCATTCAGCACAGGTCTTGTTGTTGTTGCAATTCACATCTATTCATCAACACGAAGTGAAATTACATATACAATAATGTAAACAAATGGGTTTTGGAGGGTGAACCGTACGAAAGATTGGCCTCTTGATAATTGATATTCTCTGATTGATACAGTACTTCATTTTATACGAACCAAGGGATCTTCAATACTAACGACAGGAAGAAAGGCTATCAGTTGTTATATTATGTACATATGCATGCTAAAAACAGGCATTGTTCGATACAAAAATTGAATGATCTAGTGAAAACGAGGTTAGAGAAGTTAAACGAGGTACACGATGTAAAATCAGACGACTGCTGTGGTGGAAAGGTGATATTAGATATTATAATGAATTTATTTAAGACATTAACTTATGTACAAAGCCTTTTATTCGATGAGCTACTGTTTGATATTTTCTTAATATTCCCGTCAACGTGGGAATATGCATACTAATTAAAAGACGTGTGTCGTCTGGTGAACCAGTAAAGTCAATCATTCACACAGGAGCTCTCGAAACAAAGAAAGAGAAACTGTATATTTAGATACAATTATGCAAAATATGCAAAAGACAAAATTATTTATGCAACGTGTGCAACAATTTAAGAGTTTGTACAGACATGTTTGCTCATACCAAGACCACGAGATGGTCAGGTGATCAATTTCCTGGATCAAACGAATTCCCTCACGAAGCTGAAATGAGTCGCTCATTATCTTTTTCGCTCCTTACTCAGGTAGCAAGAAGAAATATGCAGTGTCGTTATATCAGGCAATACTTGCATTACCTGATATATGCATATTTTGTCACGCTTAGACCAAAAAACAATGGTATGAACATGATATAGAATTCTGTAAGCAGGCAAAAACTTACCAGGCACCAGCACTCAGTTCATTGAATCCATTTCTCGCCAACCATATAATCAAGAGAAGACAGACTAGCGAATATGACTACTCGACTTCGTCCATTTCTTAAAATTCAGTTTGTAGGTAGGAACATTTTCTTTTTTTAATTACAAATAATCACTCTTTCTTCATAAGCATTTATCGCTGCGAATATATTTAATTTTTATAAAGTAAGGAACGTAACAAAATTATAAATAACAAAACTTTGTTTTAAAATAAACAAAATATCAACCTTTTTAAATTCAAATTGTTGTGTTGGTTAATTGATTTTAAGTCATAGAAAATGTTTGATCTGAATCAACGCCTTATAGCTGAGGGTGTGTGTAGTGTGATTCAGGCGCAGATACTAGGGGAGGCAATGGTTGGTTAGTAGATTAGTATCTTAGTAAATATCCTTTTGTTGCTTGTAGTCAGGCTCTTTTATTTTACAAAAGCTTGTGACACATAGAAAACACATGCTCAAAATACCAGTATATTATTTAATACATTTTCATGACAACCGATGTAATGCATCACACCTCTCTCAGCTGAGCCTTAACCACTTAACAATCCATAGAAAAAATTGTTTTCTGAAAAATATAATTACTTTATTACAAACAAACAGTTCTTGTAAATGGTTTTTCGGAAATGACTCCAACGATTGGGATAAAATTTTCACAGATTTTTCTCTTAAGCAAGGAAAGAGTTTAAGTAATGATTTGAATTATAATCACCCACTTTCAGCCAATTTTTCTTAAGCTTGGCTTTTTTCTAAAACCGACGACTTAGATGAAATCTTCAGACTTGGTTTCTTTTATCTGGAGGAAGTGACTTTAGTGAAATCCAGTCATTGCAACACCAATTTTTCTTATATCATGGCTTCTCGCAACTGCTTCACCGATTTTTTTAACAATTTTGTGAAACTCGTTCTTTTAATACTTTAATACTTTGCGGCTTTGCGGCTGAGATCAGACCGAAACTAGTCGAGACCGATACCGAGACAAGACTTGGGCTTACAAGACCGAGACGAGACTGCGAGTTATACTACACCGATACCGAGACAATACTGAAATTTTTATATTTTGACGATACCGAGATGAAACTTAAGATAGTATCATTTGGTTTGATATCGTGGCCAGCTTTACTGGCGAAGAGTTCGAGTTAGTTGAATAAGATTGAAGAGAAGCCATAAAACCACCTATTGCTGTTGTCATTAACTGTCAAGCCCATTGACCAAAATATCTTGTCCTAGCTTTACTTTCCGAAATCCAAGGTGGTAGCCACGAAGATCCAGAAAAAAGTCAAAAATACTGGACAGAAATCGTGCTACAGCCGCAAGCTGTATAACTTCATTTCGTGAAGTTTCAAAGTACCTACCCTTTGTTCGAGGGTATGATGCTAATAGTCCAGGAGCCGGCAGTAAGAAAACCTACCTCATCGAGCCAATGGAAAATTTAACCATTAACGAATGGTAAATGTAATGAAATTTACAAAACTGCTGGTCGGACAGACTTTTTCCGGGCCTTTGACGGCAAAATGGTCAGTTCGGGTGGCATTTTTTGGTGTTGGGTTATACCATAGAGACAAAGGGAAATTTAAGCACAAGTAAATAGAGATTTTATCGTAGATTACAAATCATTTGGTCGGACAGACAAAATCCGGACACTACCCTTTGTCCGACCAACTCAAAAAACGGTATTTTTGGTATTGACCTACCTCATTGGGTCAATGGACAAATGGAGTATCAAATGAAACCTTAGACCGTCTTCATTAAGAATCTACTTGTCGGACAAACTTAAGGTGGGGCCAACATGCGTCCGACCGCTTTTTTCCAAAAAAAATGCTGTAAATTTCTTTATCTTTTTTTAACTCAATATCAACATTTTTAAAGCCAAATTAATATAAAATTAATACCAAATGAAATTTGTACCTATGTCAATTAAATAAAAAAAATAACTGAAGTGCAAAAAAAACTTACTTAAACTGATTACCAAAGTTTTTGATCATTTATTTCACAAAAATTAAGATTTTTGTATATAAATTTATAAAAACAGACATGCTTAAAGACGAATTAAAAAGATTTTATAAAACTCTTAAAGATTACGGCAGATATCTATTAAAATTATATTTTTTGGTTATAATGGGAATTAATAACAATTTTATTTAAGGAAAACAAAATCTTTTTTAAAGGAGAATAGGACAAAACGGTCTACAAGACCAATATCAATGAGACATATGTCGTTGGAAAGTTATTTTTATGTACTACAATAGTTAATATGGGAGTTTTTTTCAAATCGCTGTGTGAAAAAAGTTATTTGCTAAATAACGTTGTGTTCTTATGGATTTTAGTATGAATAAAATATATTAAGTATAGATGAAATGTATTTAATCTGGTTGAACCAATATCGACATTACATATACCATTAAAAAGGTATTTTCATTACCTACAAGCGAATTACTTTTTCCTTACAATGATTTTACTTTAGCTTTTTACTTTTGGTCATTTACAAAAACAATTCTACTTACATTTGATTTGATGTGAGATATTTTGCTTTGTTTTTGTGATATTTCGTCAAGTTCATTAATAAAATTAATTTTTAAATTAATTTTACGATAACACTTTGTATAACTTGATTAATTGGTGAACAATCTCGATGACTCTAATTTATTAAAATTTTGATTTGAAATGAGAAACACCATTAAATTTTGAGTCAACCAAAAAAACCTTATTTATTTAATTCACAAAGAAAAAACGAATAAAAAGAGATTTTAATTATACAATTGAATGCATTTCAACCGGTGTACCGGTCATCTTCAGCAACACGACTGAGAGATATTGTTGTCACTTATATAAACATAGAACATTATGAATTATATAAAAGAAAGTTGGAGCAGTACAGATATAAGTAATGATAGTTTAAATTACATGAAAATAAATAGAGTGGCTACATTAGAAATTATTATTATTTTTTTTTTTTATATAAATTTTTTATAAACAAAGTATGGGCGAGAATTATTCTTATTCTTTTTATTCTTTTTTTTCTTTGTGAATTAAATAAATAAGGTTTTTTTGGTTGACTCAAAATTTAATGGTGTTTCTCATTTCAAATCAAAATTTTAACACTTTGTATGGTAGCTAAACATGTCCTTAGAATCAGGTAATAATTAAATACCTCCGTGCTTAAAACCTTTAATTTTTCGGATCAATATCGAATGAATACATTTTTAAAATATTTAATCTGTTACATTATTAATTTTTGGGAAATCTTCCCCACAGACAAAACAATTTTTAACTTCAGTTCCTATATGTGTTCCAAATTAAGAAAAAAACAAAACCAAGATAACTCTTATATTAATCAACTTTATATACTTATTTGACGATATTTTTTTTTTTTTTTTTTAATTCAAACACTCAACTTAATTTTAATTTTGTACATTTCAAGCATGAATTAATTATCCACTCAAACTTTCTATCAAAAATGTTTTTGTTAAAACATCTCTAGTTATGAAGAGTTACTGCCTGGCCAGAATAAAGTGCTGCAGCTGCAACTGGAATAGCTGTCAAAAAATGCTGAGCGTGCTTTTTTAACTCGCCCACAATGTCATAGAGTACCTATTTTATCTAGAGAACCGACTTTTTCTCTTTCACCCTACATTCGCACTGTGAGTATTTCCTCCACATGGCTGAGCATGTGTTAGCCACACAATGCATTTTAAATGGAACCTCACCAATAGAATGATAACTTAATGGATTTTGGCTCATTAGACTGAAAACAACAAAAAATTGAATAGAAAAATTGAAAACGTCACATTTAGAGCTATCACACGTATTCACGGACAGGGAATTTAAGAGAGTTTTCTCTTAATGTGCTCAAATAAAATTTGCGGGTGTTTTAGGCAAGAGGGGTACGAGTCGTGACTCTAGATAATATAGGTAATATAGGTACTCTATGCACAATGTGCTGTACAGCTTTCTGATATTTTGGGCATTTGAAGTCAGCTGTGCCAGTTGAATTCAACACAAAAATAGAAAATAAAACAAAAATAAAAGTGGATAATGATGAAATGGAAGCTATCAGTCTTTATCAGATTAAAAAGAGTTTAAAATTCTCTTCAAACCCCATGTAAGCAATTGGTTGCGCTCACAATTTTGAAACGTCAAAAAAGCTGCATGCAAAAGTTAAAAGTTGGCCAACCTGTCCAGCTGCGTATGCAGCTCCGTCTGCAGCTGCGTCGCGTTCTGTTCGCATCTATGGATTTGTGTGTATTCAACATTTTGACAGCTATTCCAGTTGCAGCTCCGTCTCCATTCTGTTCAGGCAGTTAAACTGGTCAGCGGTGGAGAATTAAAATTTCAAATTAACTGTGAGTCGCCATGAAAATTAAAAACACTTACATTAGCCCAACTTTAGCTATAATTCCATGAGAAATACTATTATTGTGTACAATATGTAGAGATAAAAAAATGCATAAAGGACAATCGGCAAAAATGTATGGAAGGTTGTCGAGGAACTAATAACAACATAATATGTCGTTAGGAACGTATTTGCATGTACTACAATAGTCATTATAGCAGCTTACTTCAAATCACTGTGTAAAAAAGTTATTCGCTAAACAAGGTTTTGTGTTTGTGCATTTCAGTATGGAAAAAATCTAGTTCTAACAAATACCAATGAGATTTATAACGTCGGAAAGGTATTTTTATGAACAATAATATTTACTACAACAACTAACTTAAATTTGCTGTTTTGGTGAATTTTTGTTGAACAAATATTAATTGGCCAGTTTATATTTCTTGAGCGCTCAGTATTTTTCCTCTATTTTAAGACAGAGCAGGAGAATAAAATATAAACACTATTCCTCATATAGAAGTCAAAACAACTCTCTTTTCCTTTTCTTCTTATGTAATTTACTGCGACAAAAAATAATCGAGCAAACGAATCCAAAAAATTTCAGTCTCAGTTTTTAAGGGGAAAAGTGAGAAATTTTTGGGAGGAATCCTGTTTATATTTCTGAGCGCTCTGAGTCCTCTGAGATCTCAGAAATATAAACTGGCTAAATGTGACGTGGAAGCGAATAACTTTTTTGATTTGAATTAAACTGCCCTACAAACTATCGTAGTGCATAAAATACCTCTCCAATGAAATCGTTGTTATTGGTTGAGCTGGGACTCAAACATTTTTTCCCATACTACAAAAAAACATTTTTTCACACTAAAATGCACCAAAATATTGTAATAGTTAGCAAATTACTTTGTTTCTACAGTGATTTGAACTTAACTGCTATGAAAAATATTGTAGGTAATGAAAACACCTTTTTAATGGTATATGTAATGTCGAAATTGGTTCAACCAGATTATATACTCGTACATTTCATTTATACTTAATATATTTTATTAATACTAAAATCCATAAGAGCACAACCTTATCTAGCAAATAACTTTTTCACATAGCGATTTGAAATAAACTCCCATATTAACTGTTGTACATAAAAATATCTTTCCAACGACATATGTCTCATTGTTATTGGTCTTGTAGACCGTTTTGTCCTATTCTCCTTTAAAAAAGATTTTGTTTTCCTTAAATAAAATTGTTATTAATTCCCATTATAACCAAAAAATATAATTTTAATAGATATCTGCCGTAATCTTTAAGAGTTTTATAAAATCTTTTTAATTCGTCTTTAAGCATGTCTGTTTTTATAAATTTATATACAAAAATCTTAATTTTTGTGAAATAAATGATCAAAAACTTTGGTAATCAGTTTAAGTAAGTTTTTTTTGCACTTCAGTTATTTTTTTTATTTAATTGACATAGGTACAAATTTCATTTGATATTGAGTTAAGAAAAGATAAAGAAATTTACAGCATTTTTTTGGAAAAAAGCGGTCGGACGCATGTTGGCCCCACCTTAAGTTTGTCCGACAAGTAGATTCTTAATGAAGACGGTCTAAGGTTTCATTTGATACTCCATTTGTCCATTGACCCAATGAGGTAGGTCAATACCAAAAATACCGTTTTTTGAGTTGGTCGGACAAAGGGTAGTGCCCGGATTTTGTCTGTCCGACCAAATGATTTGTAATCTACGATAAAATCTCTATTTACTTGTGCTTAAATTTCCCTTTGTCTCTATGGTATAACCCAACACCAAAAAATGCCACCAGAAGTGACCATTTTGCCGTCAAAAGGCCCAGAGAAAGTCTGTTCGACCAGCAGTTTTTTAAATTTCATGACATTTACCATTTGTTAATGGCTAAATTTTCCATTGACTCGATGAGGTAGGTTTTCTTACGACCAGCTCCTATACTATAAGACAGTTAAGAAAGAGGTGGTTTCTTTCTTCAGATCCAAATCTCACCCACTGGCTTTGTGAGACCAAGTTGGTGGGAAGAGTGGTATGAAAATATACTCCAATTTTCTGTAGACCTTGTCAAGATTGTTGCAAGTCTTCTTCATTTGTTACTAGATATTTTATGAAACTCACAGTTAATTTTTCTAGTATTGTGTTTAAGTGATGTATTAGCTCTAACCCGGCTCTGCAATAAACATCATGGCAGGATCTTAATAGCAGTGCTATGCAGTTGGAGAATTCAATTTCTGTTCTTGCAATTCATCGGGAGAATATGGATGCTAGTAGTTCTAACAACATCTGGCAGGGTCAAAAAGAGCTGAAAATTATTGGAATCCTTCGTTATGGTGGATGCTATATTTATCGTTCCAAATAGTAATGAGTTCAGCTGAGGAATACGATACCACAGGGTATCAAATGTATATTCACCCGTACTGGACTTCGTCCTCACAAGTATTAATGAACATGGACATAAAACTAAAATTTTATCGTTTTTTTGAAAAGTAGGTAAAATTATATGAAATTGCCCCCCTCCCTAAATGAAATCCTGGATTTAAAACTAAGAGTATTTACAAAATTTTTATTGTATGCGAACACTTGTCCATTTGATATTCCCTGATGAAAATAATAGCTTTGCTCCAGAGATTTTTGAGTCCGTCAAATTTTGATGAAATGCAAGGAGTAAATTGCCAAAAATGTGTAGAACAGCTTTTGTCAGATTTTTGCAAAGAATGGTTTTTATGTGTTTCTGACATCTGATCTACGTTAACCTGGCATTTGGAAGACCAAAGAATTTCTGCTCAAAGAAACTTCTTGCGCTTAATTTCTCAGAAAGGGGATAGTTTTACTTTCTGGTTAAAACTCTATTCTTCGCATAACAACACAATTTTTGAAAATTGGCCGTTCTCGTCGATGTTTGGAAAAAAACTAACGCTATGTAGCTAAGAAAGACATTTAGCCAGTTTATATTTCTGAGATCTCAGAGGACTCAGAGTGCTCAGAAATATAAACAGGATTCCTCTCAAAAATTCCTCAATTTTCCCCTAAAAACTAAGACTGAATTTTTTCGGATTCGCTTGCTCAATTATTTTCTGTCGCAGTAAATTACATAAGAAGAAAAGAAAAGGAGAGTTGTTTTGACTTCTATGTGAGGAATATTGTTTATATTTTATTCTCCTGCTCTGCCAAAAAGTTGAGGAAAAATACTGAGCGCTCAAGAAATATCAACTGGCCAGTTAAAATTAAACCAGAATCCTTTTTGTTATTTTAAGAATTTTGTTTAATCTTTAAAAACCAAAGAATTTCGAGGAAAAAACGTCGAAAACAGGCACTATCAAATGAAAAGTCAAAATAAAATATATATACTCTTTTGGAATCAGGAGGTCATGAAACGTATCTATATAAAGTCGGCTTCCCTGCTCATAACCCATATTCACCTCTTGAAAATAAAACGATTTGGGTAAGTGCGAGAACAATGTTATAAACCCTTCTCTTTTTTCCCTATGTTTATTTATTTTTCATGTTGTATTTGTAACACGTGTAAAGAAAACCTCAATCCAGACCCGAAGATAATTGGCTAGTTTATTTTTAAGGAGAGCTGAGTATTTTTCCTCAATGTTTTGACAGAGCAGGAGAACACAATATAAACAGTATTCCTCACATAGAAGTCAAAACAACTTTCTGTTTCTTTTCTTTTTATGTAATTTATGCGACAACAAATAATTGAGCAAGTGAATCCAACAAATTTCAGTCTCAGTCTCAGTTCTTAAAGGGAAAAGTGAGGAATTTTTGGGAGGAATACTGTTTATATTTCTGAGCGCTCTGAGTCCTCTGAGATCTCAGAAATGTAAAATGGTTAAATGAAACGTAGTATACCTACGTCTTACGCAAAAACAGTCGCAAGGAAGAAAACAGAATCCCGTATGACATAACAACAAATATCCAAAATCCCGAAGTCGATATCCTGAATGGACAAAATCCTGAATGGTCAAAATCCCGAATGCCAAAAATCCCAAATGCATTCGAGATTGAATCCCGAATTCGAATACATTTTAAGTACTTATTAAATAGAAAAAAAAAATTAAAAGAAAATTCTTCTGTTCAATTCAACCGACTGAAGTTATATTCAAGCTAAAAGTTGGGCGTTTTGCCCAGATGCCAGGTATGAATCATTTAGATGACTATCATACCCATCATACTATCATACTATCAAATTTGTTTAAATCCAGGCAATTAGAATTTCAAATGCCCTGCTTACGAGTGTAAAATAAGAAAATATAGAGAACATTTTAAAAGAAAATTTGTATATTAGTCGGTAAACATCGATACAAATTTACAAATTAGAAAGCTATGGTAGTTATTTAACTGATAAGCCCAACTATCATACCTAGGCGAAACGCAATGGAGTTGAGCTCATTTGAACTTTTAATTTGAACTTTTTTAGTACTATTAGTCTTGTCAAAATCATATTATAAAACGGCTAACACGAATTTTGTGGTACAATTTACGCTGTCTACAAAAGCCGAAGGCATATATATTGTATATCGTTGAAAAGGTTTTTTTGCACAGAAGTGCAGAATGCAAAACTTAATTAAATAACTGCACCACAAAAACTAAAAAACAATAAAACTAAATTGCACAATAAGAACGAGCGAGAGTCATAGCGAGACCGAGTACTTATTTGTTCACGACACTAAATTTTATATTTTCACTTTAAAATTCACAACACTTATTAAGATTCGTGTTTTTGCCCTTTTATTATATGATGATATGAGTATTATATTTATTATATTTCCTTATACTTTTCATATGTTTTCTACTTTGTTTAATTTGTTATTCCACACTTTTTGTTTGTTTTTATACGTCGACAAATAGGTGACGTTTTGATTTTGTCCAACCACCAACCAGCTGACTGGAAAGATTATTGGAATAGCCGATGGCCGCGTTCAGTGCTGTAGAAAAGTAGTTCAGTTCTTCTGGACGCTTAAAGCGTGGTACACATTATCTAATTTGAGTGACACCCGTATTGGATATCAAACAGAACTGGTAATGTGTACACTATGAATGATGGGTTGACACTCACAACCTGCTGCTTTTGATACTGCCTGGCAATTAATAAGTATTAATAGCGCGAATTAGTGGGAAAAGCGCAAACAAATATGAAAAAGCTGGTGTGTGATGTAAAAACAGAATTAAGACGATTCGGGGTGAAAATAACCTCGAAATAAGAAAAAAAAATTTCTGAAAATATTGGCACTGTTTTGCCTGACAGCCAACACAACTGATAAGTGTGTACGTGAAACTTTTCGCGCAGGTCTATATCCAACACGGGTGACACTCAGGTTTGCTAATGTGTACCACGCTTAAGGCTGCTTTTAAACGATGCTATCATTCTTGCGATTTTTACTTAATGTTGGAGCTTGGTGTATATCCAAAAATCGTACGAGTATTTTGTCATCCAAAAATTATATGCAAACGTCTATTTTTGCTATGACATTTTTTCCCAGAGTCAAAGTTAAGTGCCTCAACTTTTCTTCGTTAACTTAGTCCGAAGGGGTTCTGCGCTACCTGCACTTTGTTTTACATAAATCGTGTGTGCACCACGTTGCTAGCACAATTTTTCTCAGCGCCCTGTTTTTTTTGCCGAAGGGAATTGGATGAAAGGAACGATGTCGATGCTCATCAGTTTACGGAGAATTTTCAATTCTTAACTTAAGCACGGAGAAAAACTGTCTTACTGGCAAGAATTACATACATGTTATCGATAATTTGAATGGAAAAAGTTTTTTTCTGTGATGGCGTCGGTAACTGTTGTTTTTTCGACCGATTTCTTCATGCTTGCAAGAAAGCTATAAGTTGTCAACGTGTTTATAACTGAAACGTTTGTTGTGTTGTTCACATCGGTAACACAGTTTTTCTCCGCATTTAAGTTAAGCGCTGATAATTCTCTTCGTTTAAAATAGCCCAAAGAGGTTGTCCTCTACCTGCGCCAATGACTGTAATCGATAAATCACATGCAAATGCCACTTTTTTTGGTTCAGCTTAGCCCTAATTTTACGCAATCGTCACTTTTGCTATGACCTGTCAACGCGTTGACAAGTAAACTTTTAGTGTCTACTAGACGCCGATAACACACTTTTAATCCGCTTTTTAGTTAAGTGCAGAATTCTATGCGTTAAGATTAACATAACGGCTCCAAGTGTCACCACATTGCCTTAAAATCAACTTTTTCTGGAGCAGTAAAAATTGATCAAAAATTTTAGATTTTGTAGAGTTTTTTTTATCCATCAATATCGTAGCCATTCGTCATTGGAATTTGACAATTGATAGCTTGAAAGAAAGGGATGAACTATACTTTGACAAAAAAAATTTTGTATCCAAATGTCACCCAATTGCCCTTAAGTCACCATTCGACAATGGAATTTAACAGTTGATATGTGAAATATAGGAGCAAACCATAATTTGACAGAAAAGTATATTACGATCCAAATGTCACCCTATTGTCTTAAGATCGCCCTTTTCTGGCGCAGTATAAATCCATTAAAAATTGGTGGTTTCTTAGAAGTTTTTTAATCCATTGACATTGTAGCCATCCATCAATGTCCCTGATCACAAATTCAAGGATTTTATGCGATTTGTGATGGTGAGCGGGTTAACTGGCAGAAGATGGAAAAGGATAAAATATATTTAAAATATTTGCAAATATCCGGTGTAGAAAATTAGCGTTCTCTTTTGTGATCTTTCTCATATCCAATCCAACCAATCTTATCGTGTCTTTAATTATGAAACTACGAAAAACACGAAGTGGAAAACAAAATCTGAAGAATAATTTTCTTCACATCTGAATACTTCCCATCTTTACGTGCAAGCAAGCACAATGGAATTTGACAGTTGATGTCTTGATGAATAAGGGTCGTACTATATTTTCAAAAAAAAAAGTGTATTACGACCAATTGACATAAAATCACATTTTCCGGAGCAGTAAAAAACTGAAAATTTCATATTTTTTCAGCTTTTCTAATCAATCCTAATTTTATTGTTTTTAAATTTGGATCAAATTGGATTCGGTAGAGTATTGAATTGAATTCATTAAAATCAGACAGATTCAATTTCAGCGAAATCGAAATGAATACAATTGAATCGCAAATAAATTCAGTGAAATGAAAATAATCGAAAGATCGATGGATTGAAATGATCGAATCATTTTGGTGATCGATTCTTGAACGGTTCAATCATTTCAAATTGGCCGAAAACCCACTTTTTCGACACTTTACCTTGCATAACTTTTTATGCTCGAGTGAGATTGACGGGAACTTTCGTCAGTTGATTTGTTATGCCAAAAGGAACGTCTTTAACAATTTTCAGTCTTATTGGAATTTTGGCTAGGTCAATTGTCTATTTTGACTGGATTATATTTCAGTCCTTTCAAAGAAACCGAACTGCTATTTTTGGTTTGTATGGTTTTCCAATTCGTGATCGCAAATGAAAAAAACCTCGAATGCACAAATTACAAAAGAATAATAATCTAGAACAAAACCACGAATCGTATAGGACAAACAAAATTTCCTTAACCCATTCGAATGGATGGAATCGGTTCGTCTAGAATATACCAGAACCATGAAACCAATTTTGAATATCAAAATCAACAAGTACTAATAAGCACACAAAAGTTCAATTTGTTTTTGGTATTAAAAATCGCGCGCCCGGAACACCACATCCTTGCAAGGGCACTTAGCACTTTCATTAAATATGATGTGGACTTTCGAAAAAAACGCTTTTTCAATACAGTTTTGCCTTTTAGGTAAAGCCTGGATTTTTGTATATACAAAGTTTAGATCCATTTTAAAATACAATTATTTCCTATCTTTCACATCCAAAATTGTGTGGGCTCTTAATCTATAGTCTAGAGCTAGACTCTATAGGCAGTGTTTCCCAACCTTTTTGTCCTATGCCGCACCAAGCCATTTTCAAAGTCTTATGCCCACCCCCCAAAATTAAATCTATGTATACAATTTTCACATTCAAAATTTTGAAATGTTCACTAAAAACTTAAATTACTAAAACTAAGGAAGAAATCACCAGAATCTAGTTTTTTCGAAAATATGGACTAAATAACTCACAAATGACATATGAACATTCACAGATTTGCATCACCAGTTTATTGCTTCAGAGAATCAAAAAGTTCCATAAATATTTTCAAACAATTTCGAAATTTCGCATGAAAACATAGAAATCAGCTATTAGAACACGCAAATTCAACGATTATTGACATTTTTTACGAGTCGAATTTAGTACGCCGGCCGCCACTTGCGAAAAACAAAACCTTCCGACTTGGTGCGGTGAACAGAAAACAGCTTTAAAATCGTGGAATAAGCAGTAACTTTTAGCGGAAAGTAACCTGCAGTGGAGGTGGTGTTAGTGAAGTAGGAATCTCACAGCACCTATGAGCACGCGTTTTTCGGTCCTCATAGAGCCTCATGCAGGTCTTGCACCTACCCACTGGAAAACAAATAAAAATTTTCAAGAGCCGTTTTACTTCAGTGTGAAGTATATCCTTCATGCTCCCATTTTGCTCAAAGCGTTCACAATTTGGCACAATCAAAAGTTTAAATAAGCCAAGATTCAGTCCGGACTCTTTTCGAAAATAAATGAATACGATATTGATATTTTTCTCATGCACACTCTTTTAATTTTTGAATTGCCCCATATGGGGCCGTGTTTTGTTGAAAAGTATACACAGTCGGGCAAAAGCTTTTCAACAAAACGGTGCGGAACAAAAGTTTTTTTGTATGAGAATTCCATAGATCCAAACTGTTCCAAGGCATTGTTCGCTAGTCACATTTGACTGCCGAAAAAAGGTAAAGTTATTGTCAGCTGGCGATTGCGTGTAAGATTTCAACATGCTGGCAACTTCTCAACAAAACACGGCTATTAGTAACTAACAATGTTGGCCGTCATAATGTAGACGCTGCTTAAGAGTGTCACATTTTATTGCACTACAACGACAATATATGAGAAATTTTTGTTGAGTTGGCTACAGTGTAAGTACAGATAAGAAAAGTGCGTTCACGATCACGAAAAAATTTTTACAATTTAGTCCACTCATATTGTATTTCTACTATGCAAATTGTGGGGTAGTTTTGATTTTGCCTCTCTTTTACGAGTATGTTGTTGGGAGTGCTGAATCCGTTTCTGAAGGCTGCGACTAAAATTTCGTGACGCAACATGCAAACAATTGCAAAAATGGTTAAAAAATACACTTTCTTGCAGTTCTTTTTTTACAACTCGAATATTACTAGTTTTTATATGGGGTACGTATAATCCATTGGTTTTTATATGGGGTAAGTATAATCCGATGTCAAAATTTTATCCTGGACGAAAACTGCAATGTTGAAACTTTTGTATGGACTTAAATTAAAAAAAAAAACATTTTTTGTAAATGAAACGCCAAACTGACTTCGTGGCTTTACCGTTATAAAATTATGTATATTGGATCTGCCTTCTTTTTCATTATATTAATTAATTGTTGGTAGATTGTATATAAAAAATAATGTTGTTTTTCACAGATTTTCAATTTTATAAATTTCAAGGCTATGGTAAAACCTAAAAATTAAATTAAATATTCCAGTTTTGCATTGTAATTTAAAATTCGAATTGAAATATTAATTATATAGTATTTAATACGATGTAAGTTATAATATCAACACTTCCTTGGAAGTTCAAGTGAGTAAATATCAATATATAAAATATAACATTTTGAAATGTTTAATAAAATTACCTGTTCGTGTGCATATACGAAATACGATGTTAAAAAGGTGCATCTATGTGTTGATAACTGAGAGGAGTTCACTAACTTACAGCTTTTAATAATAGATTAATTAATGTTTTGAAGTGGAAAAAGTGGGGTTTTTCGAAAACAGCACTTGAGCCCGAATGCATTGTTCCACAAAAAACTATCAAAATAAGTTGAAAATTGTATATGCTTTCAATTACAATTTTGTACAATTTATGTAAAACCAAGAGTTATAAGCAAAAACTGCAAAAAAGTGCATTTTTGTAACACTTTTTGCAATTGTTTGCATGTTACGTCACAAAATTTTAGTCGCAAACCTCAGATTCAGATTTAGCACCCTGGTTAACATAAAACAGGGAAAAAATCAAAACTACCCCACAATTTGGTCTCTATGTGGCCTATTGAGCACAAATTGACTGGATTTTTCGAATTATTACCTCGAGAAAAAATAGAACCCCAAAATTGCATCAAAAACGCATTTTTTTAATCTTTAATTTCGAATATCTGAACGTTTGACAAGCTAGAGCAATTTTCAGGCCAGATTCAAACTCAGCGCATCAAAGACTATCAGAAATGTATATTCTTGGTTCATGTCACAGACAAAATTTCTATTTTTTTAAATAAAGTAGCTACTTAGTGCTTTCGAGTGGATTTTTAAAAACAGTAAAAACACGTCAATTTTCAACTACCGCTTGAGTCCAAATTGAAAGTCAAAGGAGTTCATATTCAGATTAACATTTCGCAGCATTCGAGAGATAGGTTCGTTTGAGCCATAGGAGGTCCTGTGGGT
The DNA here is from genome assembly GCA_946251815.1 of Dasysyrphus albostriatus. Taxonomy (NCBI): domain Eukaryota; kingdom Metazoa; phylum Arthropoda; class Insecta; order Diptera; family Syrphidae; genus Dasysyrphus; species Dasysyrphus albostriatus. The sequence goes on from OX276335.1 coordinate 224,290,076, forward strand.
TGGAAGATAAAAAAGACGAGGATTTCGAGAACGAGGGTTAATGTCAAAGGAGATAGTGTTGTAGAGTGAAATGCAGTCAACGGGACCAGAAAATAATCGATGAATGAAGAGAATGTCTGATATTTCTCTACGTTCTTTCAAAGAATTCAAGTTGATTAGTTTAAGGCGGTCTAGATAGGGAGGCAGGATCAGGGGATTGGTCCATTCAAGGCCTCGAAGAGCAAAGCGAAGGAAGCGACGCTGGAAGCTCTCGATTCTGGAAATGTGTATAAGTTGATAAGGGGACCAAACTTGAGAAGCGTATTCGAGGAGTGGGCGAACGAATGATATGAATAGGGATCAAGTCACATCAGGGTTAGGGAATTCCTTTGACCATCTTTTGACGAAGCCGAAGCTGAATTTGCCTTGAGAATGATATCATCTACATGGGAGAGAAAATTAAGTTCCGGGTCAAATATTATGCCAAGATCACGAATAAATTCAACGGTGGGTATGGGTTGATCATGAAGGAGGTAAAGACGGGGAGGAGATTTAATACGCTTACGCGTAAAAGTGATTGATTGGCATTTGGCAACGTTGAGCTCCAAGCAATTTTTAAGACACCAAATTGAAAAACTGTCAAGGTCCTGTTGAATAAGGGAAGAGTCATGTGTCGACGCAATAATCTTGAAAAACTTGGTATCATCAGCGTACAGTGAAATACAAGAGTGTTTGATGACCTTTTCAATATCGTTAATAGCAAGAATGAACAAAAGAGGGCCTAGGTGGCTGCCTTGGGGAACACCGGAGGTAGCTAGGAAAGAGCAAGAGGTGGCGTTTCTAAAACGAACGCTATAATAAAGATTATCTAGGTAAGAGGAGATCCATTTTTTAAAGAAGGTTCGAAGCCGAGAGAGGACAATTTGAAAAGTATTAGCTTATGGGAGATTTTATCAAAGGCCTTACTAAAATCGGTTGATATAACATCGACTTCGTAACCTTTTTCCATGGCTGATAGCGTGAAAGACACAAATTCAACAAGGTTAGTTGTTGTAGATCTGCATTTGAGAAAGCCATGTTGTCTGGGGGAGATGAGAGATTTGCAGTGGAAGCTAAGCGTTTCATACAAAATACTTTCAAAGAGTTTGGGTATGTGAGAAAGCTTGGCAATTGGACGATAATTGTTAACATCACCCTTCGAACCTTTTTTGTGTATAAGGATAATGAAAGATGATTTCCATATCTGAGGAAATTCACCAAGATTTAGGGAAAGGCTAAAAAGTTTTGAGAGAGGAGGAAGAGAAAGGGTGGAAGAACATTTTTTTAGAAGTTTGGCAGGGAAACCATCGGGACCGGGATTAAATTCATCGATTAGTTGATTTAATTTTGTTTCGATGAGATACGGATCCACAGTGCGAGGGAGAAGCGGTCCAAGAGAAAAGTTTTGTAGATAATTGAAATATGCAGAATCAGGTGCAAGGGAGTCATCTGCAAAAGATTGTTTAAAAAATTTAGCAAAAAGGTCGGCGATAGTCCTAGGATCGTTTGAGGTTTCGTTATTGAAAGAGAGAGTGTTAGGGTAGCCATCGGATTTTCGTTTATAGTTGACAAACTGAAAAAATTACTTAGGATCATTGATTGGGTTGGATTACGTGGGGTAATTAGATAGCGTTGGTAAAGGGAGTTGTATAGCTCGTTAAAATGAAAATGATTTGGCAGCTATAAAAGAAAGGTATAGGGGTGCGTTGGTAGACTATGGTCAAAGCAAAAAAAAAATTGTCTCTATTACACGAGGACTTTTTATCGAAATTAAATCAGTGCGAAAGTGAAGTCAGATATTTTTTTTTTCATTTTGAAAAAAGACATAATAGCAAACTTATTACACATGGAGTAGATGACATTATTAGTGATAATTTAAGAATTAATATAATAAGTAGGGACATGATTATGTTCACAAAATTTCAATGTACATATGTAATATGGATGGCTCACAGCTGTACCGAACCAAACCATAATTTTTTTTTCCAGTAATAAGTAATAAATTTTTTGAATAAGAGAATAAAAACAATTATTTCATTTCGAGAATAAACTTTAGACAGGTCCTTTTTACGTAGTAGTCTTAACTCACAAATTTTAGTGCATTAACTGAGGTTCAACGATAGTTTAAGTATGTGATAGAAGACAAATATGCTGGAACCATCCTCGAACTTCAGTTAGGGCCAGTTGTGCAATCGCGGTTCAAATTTGAATCCGCGGTCCAGCCATTTTAAATAATAAGGTTAAACTCTGATTAAAGGTTAAAGTGTGTTGTAATAATCAATAACAATCTTGAACCATCTTTAAACGTCAGTTAGGCCACTGAAAGCGGTGAGTAGAAAATCGTTGAACTACGGATAAATTTTAATTTTACCCATTTTAACCGTGTTTTTACAACTGGCCCTTAATCCGCGAAAGCAGTGAGTTAAAATTACTGAACATTGCGTAAAAATTTGAACCACGTTTGTACAAACTGATCCTTATTACTTATTATCATTTATGTAAAAATGCTTTTCATGTCAGGTGCGAAAAGCACACTGCAAATTGCAAATTATCGTTACTTTTAAAAATCCATTCGCATGATTAATTTGTTTGGTTGCCGATATATGCGAAGTGAGTGCTAACATAATGTGATGGTCGCCTATAAAATATAAAATTGGTAAATTTTACAACTAAAACTAATTTAAGGACAGTTTTTGAGATAGAATGGGATCATTTTCATCTCATCGAAAAGTTAAATTAAAACATCAATGCACTTATGAAAGACCCCGTTCAGACTGTGATTGCTCACTACGCCTTGGCCATGAGATTATGGGTAAGATTTTTTTCTCACCGATTTCAACTAAAAAAACCATCGTCATGACGAAACCAAAAGTAATAATCTAAACAGGGCTCAATCACTCAACACAACTCTACTCTACTAACATAGCCATCGAGAATTCGACATGCATAAAAGTATCAATCCTACCAAAAACGAGACACCAAAATTCAATTAAATCGAGTTCAATACTCAAATCTACGTCAGAAGTTTATCCGCAGCAGGATCCTCTTTACCTTTAATCGACAGCGATTCTGCTTCCGATATTGTTTTTTGTAATTGATATAAAATTCCACTGTACTACGGACACCTTTCCCAAAACACACGCCTACATTATACAAAATTTAAAGTTTTAAAGAACGGCATCCTACCTACTGATTGAAATGGTCAATTCAAAAACCACATAATTATGTACACAAGTCAAGAAAAGTTTTTTCAGGTTTTTTTTCCTATTAATTTAATCAACAGTGAATTTTTGACATTTCAATCTTTCAAAAAAGTCCTCAAAATCTCGTTTACTTAAACAGTTTTTATCAATTTCTGAAAAATTTTAGTTGTGTGACTTATGAGGTTCTTGCAATGACCGATTCTTTGATGTGTTTTGAAATGAGCAGCATGTTCTATACTATTGATGTGTTTCAATAATTTTATACATACAAAATTTGTCTATCACTGGTGTCACATAAAGAACCTGAATAAAGAGGACTAATATTACCTATACTTAATTTAAATGAAAGAAACTTTAAGAATAACGTTAACGTATCTTTTAGTCAAAATTGAAATTTATAAGATACAAAGTTTAAAAAAATTTACCTTGGTTAAAAAAAGCACTGCATTGTCGAAATTTCTTATTTACAAGAATTTAAAGTTGAAATACCAAGATTTCTTCTCAAATCAACTATAATATTTAGTTATATAGAAAGCATTCACAAATTACATTGACCAAATAGCAAATAGGTTAAGCCCCTTAACGCAAATCAATTTCACCTAAACCTAAATCAATATCACCCAAACGCAAGATTTTACGAAAAACGCAGAGTTAAACCACAAACAATACAACTTTGTATTGTTTTTAGTTAAATTTTACTTGCGTTTGGGTCAAATTTATCTATGTTTGGGTGCAATTGATTAAATGATTTGCGTAAAAGTTAAACCTATTTGCCATTTGGTTAATTTAATTTGAAAAAGCTATACATACTTATATTTTTGCGTTTATAATTTTATTCATTAAGTTCTTCCCAACTTATGCCATTTTGGAAAAGACATTATCAAAAAATTCCTTTGCTGCCAAAAAACTATAACGACTTGATGTGAGATTTTGTAGGAACTTACATAAAAGCAGGTTTTACTACAAAAGTAATTTTGTTCAGAAAGTTTTCCCTAGTTTGATCTCCCATTGTTTTCAAATACTCCACACATAATATTTTTGCTTCCAACTCACCACTGCTGCCATTATCTTTCAATAAAACATCTGTGTTTTGTTTATTGTTTGTTAATTTGATTCATCTTAGTTTTCAATAAATGGTCAACATTGCAACAAAAAAAATTGCTGGGTCATAAAATCCAGAAAAATATCAATTGAATATCGTCATAATAAGAGGATGAGAGAATATGGGTATCATACCACTTTTGTACTCGTTTGTCTCAGATCGAATAAATTATATCACATATGTATGTATCTCATTTCTCCGATAACACACATCATTTCATCCACAAATCCTTGTTTCATCTTCATTAATAAACAAACAAACTTACACGCAACACGCTTAATCAAATGGATATTCAATTCATTTAAGTATACTTAACATGTATTCGTTCTATATGAAATACAAAAATATGAAATCAGATAATGTATGTATGTTTGTATGTATAATTTACCAAAAATATTAAAACAGTAATTATTTTGTAAGCAATAATATAAATTAATAAAAAAATCACCATTTTTTAGTTTAGAAAATAGGTCTGTATATTAATTAAAAGTGATTAATTTAGAGGGTATGGTGTGCTTTCAAGGGAAAAAAAATTATATTACTAATATCTTTCTTTTTACTAAACAAAATGGTAACAGCAAGTGTAAAATTAATTATTAAACCGATTTGATTAAGTAGCGGTAATTAACATTTTTTCCCTTGAAAATATAAACTAAAGGAAAATGTATTGTATGTATGCTACCTATTATATGGGGAGGCTGAAAACCTTGATGAGAACCTACTTGCTTACTCATGTACATTATTATGTTTGTACATCATCTACATCCTTGCGTCAGGTTGAATTTAGCAGCTTATTTAAAAATTATATTTGTATATTTTTATGGAATTTACAATAAAGAGAAGGATATTTTGAAATAAATACTACGATACGGCTACCATGATGCTGTTAAGAAAGAAATTTATTGCTTTAAAATATGAGAATCAAACCATTATCATACTTACTCGAAATATTTTAATGAGGATTTATTAAAACAGTAAAAATTTTATCATTACTATATTTTATTTTTTTATCATTACTATACATTAATATTGCATAATTGCATATCACGAAGTTATTTTATATTATTGAACCACTTTAATATATCGTAACATAATTTGTTCACATTATGGAGACACTGTACATACTTACACAAGGGTTCCAAAGTATGTAAATTGTAAATGTTTCAATGAATTATGGTATTTTACTTCAACAAATGACTTTTCAAGAAGAAAGAGAATTTAAAGAGATTAAAAATAAATTAGATTGTGAATAATCAAAGTCTTTCCAAAATAATCAATGGTATATTAATTTTTTTCAGGATTATGTTTGTTTTTTCCATTAATTTAAATTGAAAACGTTGAAGTCAATAAAAATATAAGTCTAATAAAATAAAAAAAAACAATAATGTGAAAACAAATTTTATAAGAAAAACTAAAATTGAAAACGGGCAGTTTTTTAATATTGTTTGATTCTTATGGCATTCCCGTTTAATTTAAGTCTTAAGCTTAAACTCTTACCCTCGGGGGGGCACTTAAGTGGTCGGAGAAAAACAAGCAAAGCGGAGTCGAACGTTTCGTCAAGTTTCGTTTAACTTTCGTTACGGAAGTGAGGTGAACTCCCGAGCGCACCTTACTTAAGCAAAACTGAGGTTTGGTGAAATAGACATGCCAAAAAGAGTTAGATGATAAGTACAGTATGGGTGTGTTCTCCTTTTGACGTTGCGGAAAGCTATTCATTTCGTTGATTTTTGACACTAGCACTTCCGACCATTTAAGTTCCACCTTAAAGTTTGGAGCTGTGAGAGCCGATCTGAGCAGCGATACGAGCACTGATGAAACCGAAGCTTGTGTCACAGCTCTTCTTTAGTGTTTACAATGGAGCTGTTTTTCGAATACATTATAGTACCTATAACACCTATTTTTTCCTTTGAAATTTATTGAATTGCATCAAAAAATGTTGATCAGGTATTCTCGATAAGTGCTTTTAAAATATAATCCATGATTTTCTTCGCTAGCATCGCTGATCAAATCGTTTATCGAAGCTCCAACATTAATACTTATAGCCCAGTAAGAATAGATTTTTTCAAGAAAAAATTTGTAACAAGTTGAGTTTTTGTATGTACGTTTGGATTGGTATTTCTCATAATCTGAGAAAAGCCCTCAAAAAACCGATGACCGCTAGGTCAGTTATAAGGGGTCAAAGGTCACGAAAATCAGTTTTTGACAAATATATCGAAAACGGTAAGTTTTAGAACAAAAATTATTCTACAAACACAATAGCTTAGGTAATTTCCCATAAAAAACTCATATAACGTTTAACCGTAACATTAACCGTTAAGAAGTTATACCGTTTTAACTATAGTACAAACACGCATCTGGCACCTGACCTCTCATACAAGGCTTAAACTTCGAAATGCTACATAAATTGGCCTATAAATCAAGAATCAGATGTTGAAAGCTTACGCGAGAACTCTCGTTGGACTAAGCATGCAAACCTTCTCCACTTTCTAAGTTTTGTGTAACATTTTTCAAATCTTTGATTTCATTTTTATGTTACTTTTGGTGGTGATGTGTGTGATTTAAATTAATCACATTCTTACTTAAAAATTATTTCAGCAAATTGTTCGCGAAATAATTTGTTTTTAATATCATTGATAATATGTACTAAATTTAAAAATATACATGTATAAAAATAATATCTCTGAACAAGAACCTATATGTATTAAATTCAAACAAAACATAAAAGTCCAAATAATAAATATTAATTGCATAACAAACCACCATAATAATTAAATATGTAATTTATGAATTGCCGCTTCATATAGATAAATAAAAGTTTAAAAATGAAATGTAATTAAATTTCATAATACGAGTTGCTAGATTTATTTTTTTTTTCTTGTAATAATTATAAATACACTTTTATAAAATATACATGTAATAGTTAATAATTGTTTACATGTAGTATTCTTTTTAATATCAAATTAAAGTATTTTGTTCGACATTGCTATAAGAAAACTTCAGAGTTAAGTAAGTTATGTTTGAAAATGAAGGCCTTGCTTCGCTTTCAATAAAATGACCTTTTTTAATTTTTAGAATTTAATACAATTTTGTTGTTACACCTACTAACCTTTTTCCTTTTTTGTTTGGAAGATATTTGTTTTTTTGTGTTATAAAGTACTAAATTGCCTGGAATTTGATTTCAAGTAAAAAAAGACAAGAGAATATTTTTGTACCTACTTGTCTATTGTACACATATTTAAAAAATTATCATCCGTTATTATTAAAATATGCCTCATAATATTTCTTTAGCCACATATTTCATTTCAATTTTCTACGTATTCTTTGTCTGTTATGCTATGTTTCCCCTAAAATTCTGTTGGTTAATTAATTTGGTCATAGAATCATGTGATATTTCATTATGCGACAATTTAGTTTCCAATTTTGTATCTAAGGCGAAAAAGAAGGTCGGTATGTCAATCTGCTTAAACCCGAGCTTTCCTTTAACGCATTCAGTTCTTACACCAATAAAAGCAGCTGTAGCTGCTGAACTTTGTTCTACAATATACACTATAGTTAAACATATTTCTTTCTGCAGCTATAACCTTACATTGTAGCACATTTTCGTACGGTACAACTTTGACAGTGCCAGGATTTACTGCTACACTATTAAGTTCAGACAGTAACTCTGAAAACCAACGTCGTTTATTTTTGTCTGCTTTAAAGGTTATAAAATAGTTTTTGAGGTCTCCAATCAAAGTTAATGACTCAATAATCACTATTTACTGTTTGTAACTGTAACCAGTTTTTAATTGCGTTCTTTAATACTCATTGTTATTGCCTGAAGGGCATTTGCGCAGAGAAATGAGATAGTGACGTGAAATAAGGCCCAACGAAATAAGAACAAATCTCAAATTTTGTCTAATTTCACTTTGAAAATGGAAATGAGGCCAAATTGGCTTTATTTCTATTTCAATACCAAAATAAAGCCAAATTTCAATATTTTCAAGACTGCATACACACAACATCGCACCCATCCCAAATCCTGTAGTGAGCCGAAGCAAGGGGATTGCATGCATAATTCACTGTTTATGCCCTGTTATGCTGGTGGCTATACCACTGTATTTATGTAAGGGAAGGCAAGTGCAAATAAGATCTCGAAGAACCAGTTTCTTTTTCCTTTGTCAACATTACCAGTCTGCAAATAAAACATGAAAACGAAATAAAGCCAAATTGGTCTTATTTTGTTTCATAAAGCGAAATAAAGCCAAATCAAAAATTATGGGTTATTTTCACATTGAAAACGAAATAAAGCCAAATTTTGCTTTTTTTTTACCTTTATTGCGTTGGGCCTTATTTCACGTCGCCAAATGAGACCTAGACTAAAAAAAAGTTCAACAAATTTGAATTTTCACGTTTTCCCAGCAAAAAGAAACTCCATTTCACTAAAGTCGCCAATTCAAATTATTGCCACAGAATTAATAAAACTTCTTATTCTCATACAATATTGTTTAATAATTATCGATTAATTTAATTTGAACTCTTACAGTTAATAGTAAAAATATTTCACAACAAATTTTCACGAGCTTATAATTCAACTTCATTCGGAATTTTATTTATTTTATATCACTGACATTTTTGTTCTATATTTTTTTAAAGATATTTCAGGCAAAAATATTACCAAAATGCTTTTTATTTAGTTATCGCATATTTTTTCCTTTATATTTATTTAATTTAAAAACAAAATGAAAAAAATAATTTCTTCTAATATTTGTGTGTAAAAAATTATATGTGCAGTCAACACAAACAGCTAAAACAACACTACAAAACGATCTTATTCTGCGTGAAGAACTTTACCGAGAATCCACAACCCATAATCACATTCTTCGGCCACCTACATCAGCTGGCACATTCTATCACCAATCAACAGTGATCAATAAACGTGGTCTAGGTGGGGAATTACTTGATACCTGCCAACGTCATCAGCGCGATTTGTTTTCCGGGGAACTTGAGATACCAGAGATTAATTCTCATGTCGGCTCTGTTGTTCATAATTTCGAAGCTTTAGCAATGTTACGTCGTAAAAATCATCAAGATCCGAAATTCATATCACCTGCTTTAACAACAACCAGTAATAGATCGCACAGGGGCACTTCCAGTCGAAGTAAGTACAATAAATTAAAACGGAAGTCATGTGAGTATCACCAGAAACTTGCCTTAACAAATTGTAACTATCAAAGTAACAGTAATATTCCCCTCTCCACATATATTCCAAAAATGTCAAATCATGAATCAGTAAATAGTTATAATAATGTTTGTTTAAGACCAGATAATCAACATTATTCATCGTCAAATATGCACAAAAAATCACAACCAAAAGATCCTAAACTACCGCCATTTTTAAATGATTTCGATGATGACTATCGGAAAAGAAAGTTCGAAACAATGACAAGTAAAAGTAGATTGAATGTTAACACAAACCAATCTTTTGAACCAAAAGACTTGAATAATGAAGAACGCTTTGTTAATGATGCTTTTGAAGACATCTTTACCACTTATAATTGTGGCGAGGAAGAAGAAGCTGAAAATGTCACTAAAAATCAAAGACGCTGTTCTCGTAAAGGTCCAGCCCCTCAGCCACCACCACTCATACATCCACAGCCCACGATGAGTGTTCAGACAAAAAAGCCAGTTCCTCCTCCAAAACCAATCAAAAACCGCTCAAGTACTATCGGTAACATTTTTGATCGCATTAAAAACTCTAATACAAAACGTATCCCTTCCAAAGCACAATCCAATGTTATTTTGGAGAGCGAACAATTACAACCGAGAGCTTTGTGCAAAGAATTTGATCTTCAAAGTGGTGGTGAAGATGATTGTGATGACAAGATCGACAAAGAGTGTGAATACCCGAATGACTTCCTCCGTGGCACAACAATAAGTCAGTCCTTTATAAGGAATCCCTTTAAAGGTGCAATGATTCTTGAGAAATTCACCCTTCAACCTGATCATTCGCAACTGCAAATCTCGAATTCAATACCTCCACTCCAAAGGTTGCATACAAATTTCATTCAAAATAACAAACTGTGCCTCCCCAAAAAACGATCCAAGTCATCAAGTCCATTTTTGCTAGATGACCTCGAGACTCAAAATCAGTCAAGAAAATATTATAATCATCACGAAAAATCGAGACTTAGTGTCGGTGGTGGTGAGAATGTTTTAGTACTAAATTCAGCACGCAATCATCATCGCAATTTATCGCCCTTCATCCAAAGTATAAATCGTCAGCCTAGTCAGTTGCCAAAATAAAATTTTTGAAGATAACAATTTCAAAAAGAACTATAGGTATTTAAAGAGAAACTTCTGACCATGCCACCTGAGTGTTCAAAGCAAAACCAGGACATTCTTTAATTTAGAGACAGAAAACTTTAAATTGAAATAAAACTCAGACAAATGTTTTTAATATATGCATGAAATTGGCTTCGTTAGGTAGATTTACTCACAGAACAAACGAACAAAACATCTGGTACAACTTTTTTTACGTGGCAAAAACCTTTCAAAATTTAAAAAAAAAATATACGAGTATATCGGCTGTCTGATGGTGTGTTAAAAATTTTTGTTTGTAAATTTGACTTGATGTTATGCATTTATAAGAATGCAATAATATTATTGTTAACCCTGATGCCACCTGATGTTTATGTGACTTGTAATGGGATTTAAAATTTATAAAAAAAATTACTGGCGGTGTGAAATGCATTTCATAGGAAAACTCTATGTCAAACAATACTTGAAAACGGTAAAGTGCAAAAGTGCTGATAGTACGATTTCATCAAGAAAAAACAGATTTAATATAAAGGGAAAACTGAATTCATTACTGCTTTAAATTCTATTCTATTTTAAGTGAAACTCACAATAGGCGAAAAGTGAAATGTCAATTTTTCCGCGTGGAATTTTGTCCACGTGAAGCTCACAATAAGGCTGAATAGCTTTTCAAATTCCGGGGGAACAAATATAAATTGAAAATGGATATAAAATATGAGTACTAAAAACGGCACAAAAACTAAACAATAATAATTATAAACACAGAAATTGAACAGAATCGAACTGGCAGCTGATTAATTTCATTAGGCGCGTCTCACCAAATAAAATCTCACTGAGCGCTCAATGTCAAGTTGATGGAGGCAAAATGCTTTGGTGGTACAAGATTCTCCGTTGAATTGTATAAAAACCATATGTTTAAATTCTTGTAGTGAAATTTTGGAAATACAAATTTCAACTTTGCTTAGAATATTTATATCTAAAAGCACAAAACTTTATCAATTGAATGAAAAATAATAGCAAATTTCAATTTATTTTAGTTTTTATTAAGATTCCATTTTTATTTTGTATTTTATATCGATTTTAGTATTTGCACATCAGTGAGAAATTACAATTTGGCTGCCAAATGAACAGAGAAAGAAAAATGTCAGTGTCCCACTAAAAAATCTCTGAGCGCTCAGAGATTTTATTTGGTGAGACGCTCCTATTGATTTTTCAAAAACAGCTGATTTTATGAGTTGTGGAAGTGAAACGTAATAGATTTCCCCTTTTTGGTACTTTATTTGACAAAAGCGTTGTATAACTAAAATGGGTCAGGAAATGTTTAATGAATAAGGATGTATGCAACGTTACATAGTGGCTACATAAATCCTTATGTAGTGCATAACTATTAATCTGTTCAGCGGATTCTAATGAATAAGGCTGTGTATGCATAGACAAAATAGGGGTGATCAGTTGTCAGTACTTTGAATTTGGTTATTAGTTGTGTAAAAAATATATGTACATGTGATTCCACGTGGCATAATGGTTAGTGCGTTGGACTGTCATGCTGAAGGTTTGACTCCCAGCCGCTGCCACCTAAAAACAGAAATGTTTTCCCCGGGGTACTGTCTCTTGCGAGGAACTGTAAAATCCTTCAAGAGTATACTTGTCAAGAATAAGTGCTTCTCATCTAGCCGTTTGGACTCGACAAAAAAATTTAGATCCCCTCCATTCCTGCCAACAACACGTACCCATGAATGGTTGAGAGTTGTAAGTCACTAGGCTCTGGTTCTGGACGAGCTGTTGTGCCACTAAATTTATTTATTTATTTTATTTAAAATATATGTATGCATGTTAATTAAAATTTTGTTAATAAATTGGTCTGATGAAGGGTATAACCACACCCACATCCCAGTAACACCCCGGTATTTAGTGCCCTTCTGATTCGATAAATAAAGAAGGCCTTACTTAAAATAATAAAAACAAGTCATTACATTAAAATAAAAGTTGCCATAATTTACCCTAAATTTTATACCAGGTACACATCAAATAATAAGCTATTAATATTTATTTTCCATTAACATAATAATTATTCACAATTTTTTAAATCAAAATTATGATTTTAGAAATGAAATAAAAACTTATATAAAACAATTAACAGGAATATTTCAAAAAATATGCATTTTCCATTATTCACTATACAATATTCTGTTTATAATCAAATAATATAGTTCTAGTACCTAAAACAAAATAATTTAAAACGGATATGTTATACACGTATTAATTTATTAAATAATAAGAAAAATAATTTTTATATTTTTTGTACTAAAAGAAAGAAACTACCCTGATGTTTTCTTAAAATAACAAGAAATGGGTTAAATTATGTATATTGCATTTTATCTGTTATGCATTGAACTTAATACAAATATAAATATAAATTGAAATTATGTAATTGTTAATTATAAAAAGTAATATTTAAAATTGTTTATTCCGAAAATCAAAATATGAAATGTTATTTGTACAAATCAATGATATAAAACAATTTTAAATCAAAAATAAATATGTAGTAATTATAATAAAAATATAAAATAATACGGTTTAAATATTAAATAATGTACGTAATATTTGCAGTACTCCAAGAACACATACAAAAATCTAATTGAAATTTTAAGTAAAGAGATATAAAAATAACATAATAAAGTGAAAATCTTATACGAAAGAAACTGTATTGAAATTGAATGGACTAAAATATATAATTATTAATAAAGAGAAATAAAAATTAGTTTTGTTTAAAAATTAAAAAAAAATTTGTTTGCAAAATGACTTTTAAGATGAAAGCAATGGGTAGTGCCTACCCGAAAACTAGAGTGTGGTAAGTAAAGTTAGTTTTTTTTTTTTCAATTGAACTGCAGTAACTAACAGCTTTGAGTTTATAGATAAAAATTTTAAGCTTAACACAAGTTAAATATGTTGAAGTATTCTCTTTTCGACATAGACCGACAGTCCACAGCAGATATTGGGTGTGAGTATTGAGTTTATATACGTCAATAACGAATCATGTAATCAGGCTCCTTAATTCTATTTAAAATGAGCAGGTGTAACTACCTACATATATGTAATGTACATACATACCTCCTTTTTATTATTTTCAATTCCGAAAAAACTATAGAAATTTCAAGGCCCAAAACCAAAACAAATGTAGGTAGCTACTTTTTCGACAAAAAAAAACAAAAGAAACAACAAAAAAACGCATTCAGATTACAGATTGAAATACAGACAAATTTATTTCTACCTGCTAATGCTCACTGCTGACCAGTGCTACCACTTTACTTCAATTGAAGTAGATCTACTTCTTTTTATCATAAAAAAGTCTACTTCCTACTTCGCACCATCATCAAATTATTGAAATCTGCTTCATTTTAAAAATTTTCGTTTCAACTTACATCAATTTAAAAAAAGGTAAAATCTACTTCTTTTTTCTTTATTTCACTCAAGTATATGCAGCTCCTAAATTTCCAAGAGAAGGAACAAAATTGTAATCATTTTATTGTTCTTTTTTATAAAAAAAAGAATAGCTACCTAAATAATCTAAACTAAATAAAACTAAGAATAATTGAATATGAATAAAATTTGAAAAGAAAATTCTTCTGTTGAACTCATTTGAACTTTAAACTTGAATTATAAAACTAAGAATTGTTATAGAACCGTGTATACGGTTGTAAACTAAGAATTGTTATAGAACCGTGTATACAAAATATATATGCACAAATTAAATTCATGTTTTTTTTTTTTATTGAAAAAAATTCGTACATATGTAGGTACATTTATGTAAATATAAAGTCTGATACCGAGAATTTCAGTTTTGTTTTTAGTTTTTTTTGTTTAATTAACCTATCTCAATTCTTTCTGAATACTCGTAGATTTATATAAAAAAAAGTTTATTTTGAAATCTACTTCGATTTTTCTCAATTTACTTCCTGTTTTTCTTCAAATCTACTTCGACCTTTTTTCTGGAAGTGGTAGCGCTGCTGCTGACTACTTTACTCAATGTTCATGTTGTGTTGCTTCCACGACATCCACAAATTATTTTTGTTATGAGTAAATGGTTCTAGTTTAGCCTAGTAACGCAGATCAAGAAAAGACAAATTTATTTCTACATTTTTTGTTCTCAAGACAAGTTATGAAGTTGTAGAGATAAAACAAAGGTCAAATGAGAACAGTAGCGTAGCTAGAAATTTAAAAAATTATAAGATTTCCTTCAATTTGGAAATTTTGTATACAGGAGTCAAATTCTTTCAAATCATTTGCAGAGCAAAATAAATTGAGCGCCTGCGCTTGTTGGGGAAAATTATAATGTGGATGGGTGAAAATACCTCTAAAAAGTCGGAAATTTGGTTTGTATTATTTTTCTAGAGAAGATGATTTTAGGGCAATTGGTTGACATTTCGACCAAAATTCATTTTTTTCGTAAGAATATAGCTTGTCTTCCATCTTTTAAGCTCTCAACTGTCGAATAATTTGACAGATCGCTACGATATCGATAGATTGAAGAAATGAAATTGTTTAATTTTTACTTCTCTGCAAGAAAATTATTTCCTGAACAATTGGTTCACATTTGGATTAAAATGAACTTTTTCTTCAAAATATAGTTTGTCCCTCATCTGTCAAATTCCATTCAAGAATGGCTACGATGTCGTTGATTTAAAAAACCTCTAAAAATTCCGAAATTTTTGAAGTTTTTTACTTCTCCGGAAAAGTGATTTTAAGGCAATTGGTAGACATTTGGATCAAAATAAACTTTTTCCGTCAAATAGATCTTTTTCTATCTGTGAAGCTATCAATTATAAAATTCTATTGAAGGATGGATGTGATGTCAATGAATAAAAAACCCTGCCAAAATCAGAAATTTTCAGAGTTTTCTAATGCTCCAGAAATCCACTTTATTTTTGCCAGATCAGTTTACTGATTCCAACTCATCAACGACATCTAATTAACGACTAATTAAAGGAAAAATATTAAGTAATAAAATGTTTTTTTCTAGAAGATTTTGCCTCTTCCTGAAAAAAAACAAAGAAAACATAGAACGACAAATTCAAAATAAAAAAAAAATTACTAACGACTAAATAATCATGAATTATTAAGCCATTTTATTCGGTGTAAACAGTTTTTTACCACTTTTTGAGTTAGTGATATGCTTACTTGATGTGAAGTTAACAAAGAGTGCAAATAACAGAAGGTATCTTTTATAAATAATCAATATATTTTTTTTTAGATAATCGAAAATAGACCAATTAAATTATTTAATAAGCTAGAGAATTTAAAGGGTGATTTTTTAAGAGGTTTAGAACTTTAAAAAAAAAACACACAACAAATTCGAAAAAATGAATGAAATATTTATTTGAATCGATAGTTTGAACCTTGCAATTTAATGTTTAAAGATAATTTCATGCAAATGTTGACCGCGGCTGCGTCTCAGGTAGCCCATCCGCTGAGTCCAATTTTGGCATACTCTTTCACACATATCGGCCGGTATCTCACGAATGAATGCATGTATGTTGGCTTCCAGTGCGTCAATCGAAGCGGGCTTGTCCCTATAGACATTAGCCTTGACATACCCCCACAAAAAATAATCTAATGGTGTCAAATCGCACGATCTAGGCGGCCAATTGACCGGCCCGAAACGTGAAATTAACTGTTCACCAAACTCGCCTCGCAATTGCGCCATTGTTTCGCGTGCTGTGTGGCATGTGGCACCGTCTTGTTGAAACCACATATCATGCAAGTCAAGAACTTCCATTTCGGGAAAAAAAAAGTTTGTTATCATCGCTCGGTAGCGTACACCATTGACAGTAACGCTGCGATTCGCATCATCTTTGAAGAAATATGGCCCAATAATGCCGCCGGCCCATAAACCGCACCAAACAGTGGCTTTTTCGGGATGCATTGGTAGCTGTTGCAATGCTTCTGGCTGATCTTCACTCCAAATGCGGCAATTATGCTAATTTACGTACCCATTCAACCAAAAATGAGCCTCATCGCTGAACACAATTTTTCGATACAAAGCGCGCGATGAACATTTCGAACCGAGCACGAATTTTGATAGTAAAATTCAATAATTTGCAAGCGTTGTTCATTTGTAAGACGATCCATGGTTAAATTGCAAACCAAACTGAAGCTGTTTGACAGTGACACAAGGTACTAAACACACGTCAGCTGTCAAAACCAGTGTTGCCAAAACCGAACCAGCTAAAAAATCACCCGTTATTTAAAGGAACTTCGGAAAAAAACATCTCAAAATTTGTTGAAAATACGGTTCGCGATTCGAGTATAATTATTTTTCAACTTTGAGGGCTTGTAAATCAGAACATACAATATATATATTAAAGAATACCTTTAAATCAAATGCTCGGGTTATCTAAGAGTACTTAAAAATAAAGTTTAAAAGGATAGATATGACTTTTTCAAAAGACTTTTTCCGCTCTCGCACCACTGTGCGGCGTCCTCAGGATCAATTCCTGCTGTCAGAAGTACGTCTCTGTTGTCAGTCGTTCTCTGAAGCTTAAGACACGGAAGGTCGTTCTGATAATTCCTTCTAAATATCTTGTTAACTTGGGGAAACATGCTCGGGTCGCTAGAATTAACGGCCCGAATTTTGCTATCCCAATAGAAATGAATTGACAACCGATAGTTTTTTTTGACTAGTTGGTTGATGTTCTTGATCGACGACTTCAGTGTCCTAACCTCCAGATCGTGAGGGGAAGGAAACCGTCGGTACAAGAGTTTGAGTCTTGCAAACAGTCCACTTTTTTGTCTGTGTAATGCGTCAATCGTCGCGTTTCGGTACATGTCGGTTGCGTCCCGTTGTTTGATTGTCTCGTCCATTTGTTCTAAGTATTATTCTATTTCGTTATTTGTCAAATTCATGTCATTTGGTGGGGATATGTTGATCGAACTGATTTCGCTCGATAAGGCATTGGTAAAGCGTGGCCAGCGCACCTTACTATAATTGTAAGTATGCACAGGTACACACTCATCCAACTCCACGAGCACGTTCGGAAGCTGTATTACGGCGGTTAGTCCGCAGTGATCACTGTCGAACTCGATCGTTCGTAAACAGAGAAAGTTATTTTCTTCCAAGCTCAATCGTAGACATTCGAAAAGTTTTTCCAGCTCTGTCATAAAATCAGTTGGCCAAGGTGATTCCATTGCATAAGCCACGATCACATACATTCTCTTCCCTCTAGCAGCCAAAATCTGCGCAGATCACTATTATATATAACTTTATGATTAATGCCTTTTCGTATGAAGATTGCGAAGACCCCTCCATGAGTAGAGTTGGGTCGATCTCTTCTAACGATATTGTAATTGTTGTTAGTCAACTTATGTTTCTGGTTCAGCTTATTTTCGCTGGCCATAAACACATCTGGACTTTGGTCTTTCAACAATTAAAATAGATGAGCTCTACGTTCGGTCCTAATCAGTGAATTTACATTAACAGCAAGGATCCTAAGAGGCCTCTCCTACAGCACGCCTTTAACTTCTAATTTGCGTTAGACTAGGCAAAACAGAGTAGAGATAGTCTACCCTAGTCACCTGCTGCTTTATATGATTGTGAATCTCTGTCAACTGGCCTTGAATTGCCAGCAACATCCTTCTAATTTCTGCCTCCGGAGCGTCTGGTACCTTTGGAACTAGGGCCGGTTGGGCTACCTAAGCTGCAGGCTTTACCGTTTTTCCCCTCCCTGCCACCATTTGGGAGTAGGAAATTTGAGGATTAGGAGGCGTTGCTGTAGGAGCACGCGTTGATGGGCGTATCTTTACTGCTGTCTGCTTAGCCGCTTTTTTAGTTCGAATTTGCTGAAAAGCTGAGCAACCCCAATAATTAGCAGGGTGCCACTCCTTTCCACATAGTGCACATTTAAGCTGGGTCATGTCTTCGACCCGTTCCTCACCGAATTTACATTCCTCCTCAATGTGGTCCTCACCGCACTTGACGCAGTGTAACTGCATTTCACAGTTTGCTGCAGCGTGGCCAAATCTTTGGCAGCGCATGAATTGAAGCATGTCGCCGCGTCTCTCTAAGTTACCCCTGGTAGTTGGGGATGGAGATCCTCCTCAAACTATCCAGTTTGCTGCTGGGCGAACTAGGAAGAACGGCAAAGACCGCTTCTCCCGTCTGGCTCTGACTGTAGCGAACAGCTTGACCCCGATAAAGTCGAGATCTTCGCTCGCTTTTTGACTAAGCTCATCTTAGAGCACCTGTGGTTCCGTGCTGAAATCTATGCCCTTCAAGAGGACCGTTTGATATATTTCCACTTTGGGGGTAAAACTGAAGAACTCAGTCATGGATTTCTTTAATAATTCTTTTATAATGTTGCGCTGCGCCACTGTGGAGCAGTGAATAGCATGTCTATCTTTACTTAAAAGTTTAATAAAAAAGTGTTGGCATATGATCGATTTACGAGTACATAGGTCGATTGGTTCCTGGAGTTCCATTTTGTATGTATTAATAAGTGGCACCTTTTCTTTTTTATTTTGGGGCGGCTGTGGCTGTTGCTTCTGATCTCTCTGCTGCTGCTGACTCCGCTCCTGTGGTTTTTGTTGCTGCTGCTGCTGTTGCTATTCTGTTTGGTTTTTTGGCCCTTGTTCCTTCGGCTGCTGCCGTTATTGTTCACTTGGCGTCTGTTGTTGTTGCTGCTGTTCTTGTGCCTTTAGATCTGGCTCCCCTCGAATGGTATCGATTTTTTTGCTGATGGCTTGCTCATCAAGTGCGTCTTGCGCCTCATTTTCCTCTTCGGAGGATGCCTCTGATGATGTAAGGTCAACAAGCAGATTGCTGTTGCTGTCCCCTGTTGTGTACAGTCACTCGCCACCCTCTGACATATATTCACCGTATCATTAATTCATCATATGTCATCGTCGGATGGCGAGGTATCAAGTTGTTGATGTATTTTTGCTGCTGCTGTTGTTTCCTTCACCCCGGCTGGCAGCTGGGCTAAAGTGGTGGTGGAGCGGCGCTTGACAAGGTTCGGCGCACAGCTTATCCTCTTCCTCCTCTTATTTTTCGCATCGGTTGTTGATGCCGTTGGTGAGTTTGCCGTTGATGCTACGGCACTATACGACGGTATGGCTGGTGGTGCCATCGCTTGCTTGGTTTTCGATGTCCCCGCCGTGTTGTTAGCTGCCATTTGCAGCTCCTCCCAATGAAGTTATCGACTTCGCGATTGTGGAAAAAAGCAGGTAAATAATTATTGTTGCCCGACTGGGATTCGAATCCACTACCTTTGGATTGTCGGTCTGCCACCTCTTTCTCTGTTATTGGCACTATTGAAAAAAGCTTGACTGTAAATAAACTTCAACTAGTCACTCCGAAATATTTAATTTAAATAAACTGGGGAAGCCAAAAATGTCTGAACTCACAGTACGAGATCGAATGAGGATCCAGCGCGCTACCCACTAGGCCATTGCCAATTCAGAAGAGTCATATACAAATTTTAATGAGTTGATACACTTTAAGGACACTTCACAGCCTGAACAATTTTACTACCAATATAAATGAGCAGTAAAGGCCATGTGTTGGAATTATTAAAAATCTAACTCAAGTTTTTTGGTCGATAGAAAGAAAAACTTAAATTCTTGAAATCATTCATCCCGTTATTAAGTTTTGGGTAAAGAATTATATTATAAAGTTAGTTTTAGAAACAGCTTGAATTATAACAGCAAGTTCGTGCGATTCATTCATGTTTATCATTAAGTATCTTTCACAAGCAAAACGAAATAGCTCTCAAAAGAAGGCAATCATTTGAATAAATTTCCTAATCACATTTTATTAAAACCAACTATCGCACTGCAACGCAAATCGCCGATGTGAGTTAGATAATTTCGCTGAAATATTACGAACAGCTGTTTGGAGGAATACCTCGAAGCAAAAGTTGTCCGATTCGTATGAAATCGGAGAAAATTCCTCTCCGACGGATACCTCGCTAGGGCAGATAATCTCAGAAAGTGAGATGTTCAATATCTCTCGAATGATGTTGTATGAGGAGAAATATTGTCCTGTAGGACGCTGTAAACTACTACGCGGCAAAGTTGACAAAAAGAAGTTTGTGGGCCCTTTTAAAATCAGGAAAAGATTGTCTCCTTGGACTTATATCTTCGAAGACAAAAATTTTAAAGATCGTGGCACTTAGCAAATAAAAGATCTGAAGCATTTCACTTCGTTAACGGAAAATTATGCGTCTATAAGTCCCAATTAGGCCGGGTCTTATTTTTTTTAGGGGGGGTTAAAGGGTGTAAAATTTAGTTTTTTTTTTCTTAATTTCTCAAAAACTGTAAGTTTTTTTTGAAAAAAAATGTAATGGTACAAATTATAGCTTATGTCATTCTACACGAAAAAGATTAACATACTTTTTTTCATAAAAGCAATAGATTCTGAGAAAATCATACAAATCACGGTGAAGAAAATTTTGTCAAAAAATTTGTAAAAATTTCATTAATCGATGGGCTAAAATTTTTGTATGATTTGAGTTTGGCCACAACTCTTCTTAATAAAACCCAAGATTTCGGGGTGGACGGGGTAAGGGGAACACCGCCATCTTGAAAAATTAAGTGATTTGGTGTTTAGCAACTCGATGAAATTTCCTTTTACAACAAAATCATGCAGCAATAACATTTAGACAATAAAATTACCTAAAAAATGATTTATTAACGAACTCTGTAGGTTTATTAATCTTGAAGTTATAGCGTATGAAAGTAACACTTTTTATTTTGTACTGTAAATGGAAAAATAATGGTTTTTTGTTAATATCTCAGCAGATATAATTTTTTTTAAATAATTAGTTTATATTAATGCTTATAAAATTTTGGTCAAAAAAGATTCTAACACGTTTTTTCGTATTTCAAAAAAACTTATATCTAGTTTTTGAGAAATTAAGAAAAAACTAAATTTTACCCCCTTCAACCCCCCCTAACAAATAAAACCTCGGCCCAAATTTACTGAACTTTTCAGGAAATGCTTAAGACGTTCAAACAAAGCTCTCTACCAAAATTCAGCTTTGTCGAAATTTTTTCGAAAGTCTAATTTTCCTGGGCTATACCATATTTGGTCTGATGATTTTTGTACCTTCGTTGTTTTTTTTTTTTGACCAATCTTATCAGTGGGAAATGGTTTATTTTTCTTGAAAACTAAACATATTTCCAAGGAGGAAAGGGTGGGATTTCTTCCTAGCCTTTTGGATTCCCGATCCTCGGTTCCTTTCTTCACAATTTTCTTTTTCATGTGTTTTTTTCAGCCAACTGAGAGAAAAGGGCAGCCATGGTCCATCAGCCATCGGTTCACTGTCTCAATATCTTGATGAAATAGAAATCGATATGTCAAATTTGACATTGAAAGTGGAAGTGTTCCACTCACCGACAGACGGGTGGTCTGTGTTGATCTAAAGTCCGGACAACAGTTGGTCCCCGAGTGCAAATGCTTAAATTGACAGACTGATGGTCTGATCAAAAACTTCACCCACGGAAAGGAGCACGGGTGACACTTGGTCCCCGAATGCTGAAGTTGATCAAGCTGAGAATGGCTGCGTGTTCAACCTATTTAATAATATACATATATTGAATTATGTAAAAGATGGAACGTTAACTGATAGTCCACATTCCCCAAATCTGCGCAAAATACCAACGAAGTAGAGTAGATTCGCGAAGTAACAAATTATTGCCAACCTCTTCTTTACTTCGATTTTCCACTATTTCTATTTTATTAATTGGAGAGGAAAAGTGTACGCGATAGAAAATTAAGTTTCCTTATAGTTTCTTGCAACTTTCTTTTCATTTTGAATGGGGATGAATAGGTAGCTCAAAGCAACCATTGGATTGGCTTTCAATGGAAGTCATACCAGAGTTCGGCGAATTCAATGGCGATGACTGTGCATAAAGCTGGGGTTAAAGTGCGAGTAGGAAGGGCCACTGGGTTTTAACTGCATTTGCTAACTCACACAAGTATGCTGAGTGTTGCTGACTGATGGCGCGACCAAAATCCACGGTCACTGTTTGGCCGAAAGCATTGGGCATTGGAAAAAAGAAGAGGTCATTCAGGCAATGTTAAAACTTGGAAGAGCACTTCTTACCCGTGTATAGAGCGAACCAGAGGTTCTGAGATTTTTTTGAGAAAGGAAGGTTTAAGAAAAAAAGGAAATTTAACTACCGTCAATAATTGATTTCGAGTGATAATTGATTTTGGAGAAATTGTGAGAAATTATGGAGGCTTGAAGGAAAAAAAACAGGAAACTGTTCTTAAGCTAAGTTCAGGAAAGGGGAAATTGAAAAAAAATCAGGAAGAGAGGAGTTGGCATTTTAAAAAGATAAGTATAGTGTTTTCTATATATTGCAAAGTGAATTCTTTTCAAAATGTTCATGTCGTAATTATATTTTTGAGGACTTAAAATAGTCGTAGAATTTCGTTTGGGTCTTGCAACCGTAATATTCCGAGAAAGCGGAACTCGTGACCCGTTTCTAAAAACCTTTGTTTTTTCGGGACCATGTGTTAACGGTGTTGTTGGTTTTTCATTTTTCCTTTGTCTAAAAAAATGTAATTATGAACTCCTTTTTATTTTACTATGTAATGTTAACTGGAATCAACTCCTTTAATGTATTATTGATGTTATGTGTTTCAAGTTATATAATATACTATTTGACTGTTTCTACAAATCTGTCCCATTACGCAAATCTTCCAGTTAAGTTAATATATCACCAGGGTTTAATACACAGATAAAAAATAAAAAAATAAACGAAATAAGGCATGGTTAAAATATAGCAAATCCAGAGCTAACGATGATTTCAGGATATACTCAGAACTTAAATACATGTTTAGCAACTATTACAATGATTTGTACTCAAACCATATTTCAAAATCCGAAAATGAATTTAAATACTCGTATAACCCTACAAATTTTTGGAAGTTTGTAAATGGTAAAAGAAAACTTGATTATTACCCTAACTCTATGTCCCTTAAAAATATTACAAGATAAAATTCAGAGGAAATCTCTAATATTTTTGCCACTTCTTTCAAAGAGGCTTTCTTAGAATCCAATTATAATGAGCCATTATCTTTACAAACTTCCGCACAAAATTACTCACACCTCAGTTCAATCAATTTCGCCATTTCTGAGAATTATATCGTAGAAAACATTCTAAATCTCGACGAATGTTTTAGCCCTGGTCCTGATGGCGTTCCGTCCAGTGTGTTATGGAAATGTACATCTCTTGTGTCGTACCCTTTATATGTTCTTTTTAATAAATAGCTCAGTTCTTCAATTTTTCAAATGGTGTGGAAAAATGCTTTTATAACTTCAGTTCACAAAAAAGGACCTTAAAATAATATAACAAACTACCGTCCTATTGCCAAACTTTCAGTTATTCTAAAACTATTTGAGTCTATTATGTCTTGTCAATTATATTCTTTATTCGTCTCTTCTTTGTAGGTTGTCTGTGTTCTCTGATCTGGGCATAATTATTGACACTAAATTGACATTTACTGATCACTTTAACCTAAACAATAAAAAAGCTAACAAAATGCTTTGATTCATTAAGCGATTCTCTCGGGACTTCAAAGTTTTCTTCTATGGTCCCCAAGTACGTCTCTACCCTCCTATATTCTAGAGCCCCCTAATGCTCGTGTGGTTAAATACACGTGTTACCCGTGTAATTAACACGGGCATGAACCCGTGTCCTTATAACGGGTGATTTTTTAAGAGGTTTAGAACTTTAAAAAAAAAACACAAAAAATTCGAAAAAATGAATGAAATATTTATTTGAATCGATAGTTTGAACCTTGCAATTTAATGTTTAAAGATTTCATGCAAATGTTGACCGCGGCTGCGTCTCAGGTAGCCCATCCGCTGAGTCCAATTTTGGCATACTCTTTCACACATATCGGCCGGTATCTCACGAATGAATGCATGGATGTTGGCTTCCAGTGCGTCAATCGAAGCGGGCTTGTCCCTATAGACATTAGCCTTGACATACCCCCACAAAAAATAATCTAATGGTGTCAAATCGCACGATCTAGGCGGCCAATTGACCGGCCCGAAACGTGAAATTAACTGTTCACCAAACTCGCCTCGCAATTGCGCCATTGTTTCGCGTGCTGTGTGGCATGTGGCACCGTCTTGTTAAAACCACATATCATGCAAGTCAAGAACTTCCATTTCGGGCAAAAAAAAGTTTGTTATCATCGCTCGGTAGCGTTCACCATTGACAGTAACGCTGCGATTCGCATCACCTTTGAAGAAATATGGCCCAATAATGCCGCCGGCCCATAAACCGCACCAAACAGTGGCTTTTTCGGGATGCATTGGTAGCTGTTGCAATGCTTCTGGCTGATCTTCACTCCAAATGCGGCAATTATGCTTATTTACGTACCCATTCAACCAAAAATGAGCCTCATCATAAAATGGAAGCAGCGCGCGATGAACATTTCGAACCGAGCACGAATTTTGATAGTAAAATTCAATAATTTGCAAGCGTTGTTCATTTGTAAGACGATCCATGGTTAAATTGCAAACGAAACTGAAGCTGTTTGACAGTGACACAAGGTACTAAACACACGTCAGCTGTCAAAACCAGTGTTGCCAAAACCAAACCAGCTAAAAAATCACCCGTTATTTACACGTGTTTTTATAATTACCTGCATATTTAGCAATACACGTGAAATTATATTATTGAAATCGGTTTTACAATTTTTCTAATGCACTTTGAAAATAGGTACTGTTATTGTTTGAATAGTTACAAACAAATTGTTTTATGATAGGAACCTCTACTAGTCCATTCAAATAACACACTATATTTATATTTATTTGATTTTTCTGAAACCTGATAGAAATTCTTTAAAATTTGGTTTTAGAAACATCCGCCGTCGTCGTTGTCGTCTTCATACCAGAACTGAAATTCAATTCTTATTATATTCAAAGGTTTTTTAAATACACGTGTATTTTTATTTACTCGTGTATTTAAAAACTACATGGGTACACGGGTATCAATTCCTTAAAACACGTGGTCCCATGTCACGGGTACCCGTGAAATTAGTTACCCGCCTGAAATCGAGGGCTAGTTAACGGTTAACGGTTCAATAACATCTTCATCAGCTCTGTGTTGTTTAAATTTCAGCTATAGTCAAGTAAGCATAAGAAGGCAGATTCCTATATGTCCTATATTCAGAACATCAAAGTTTGTTCTATAGTGTTAATAGTTCTCTCAATCAATTGATTTCAGTTTTAAATAAATATTACTTTTTGATTTCATATATCAATGACAATTTAAAATATATAAAATTTAAAGAAACCTTTTTTAATATACATAACTTAATAATATAACTTTTATATTTATAACGTTAGTATTTAACGGATTAATAAATAACTAGTATTTGTGCTGTCAGTCAATGGATGTGGTGACAGTGCATCAGCATGACATATTAATCTATTTTTCTATACTTTACGATATAGTCATAAATCGAAAGAAATACCGCCCATCGTTGCAATCTAGCTGCTGCTACACCAGAAGTTCCCTTCCTGGGTAGGAAAATTTCCTTCTAGCTGACCTAGTAATTCTAGCTATCTCTATTTTAGCCTCCCTGATCAATTTACTGATGCGATCTTGGTCATCTTTATTTGTGTGTGCCGCTTTCAACTTCACTTTTTCAACCAAATCAACAAAACAAAGAACTCAACAACAGCAAAAAGAGGTGAATTTCGAATTAAAAAACCTTATTCCTGTATCAGAAGACTTATTTTTCAAAAACTAGCAATAAAATGGCAAATTTTGTTCAAAAAAATAATTTGTAACGAAAAAATAAATAAGTAACAAAAGTGACCTTTCACAAAAAAAAACAAAACCGAAACCAAAAAAATATGTATTAATATAAATTTAACGAAATTTGATTTGAAAAACCAATCAAGGAAAATTAATCAAAGAAAAAATGTAAATATTGTAACAAAAGAATAAATAAATGAAGAAAACTGATTAAAAAAAAAGTGTATATAAATAATGAAAATAGATTATATACGTAGGTACTACTAACGAAAAAATTAAAATAAACAAAAACACGAATAAATCACCAAAACAAAACAATTGTTAATAGTTAATTTTGAAAAACAATGAAAAAATTAAAAAAAATGTATTTAAATTCTAATTTAAAAAAAAAAACCAAATTGTAAACCCAAAATTAATGTATAGCAAAAATCTTAAATGTAATTAATACAGTATTTTTAAAAACGATATAACAAGCTTGAAAAACAAAAAAAAAACTATTATGTGATCAAAAATCTATATCTACAATTTTTGAGAAAAATTTAAAGTATTTCTTTCTTAGAAAAGAAATTAAATTTAACAAATACTAGAACTATTTTTGAAACTATTCTCTAATCTCAGAATTGTATCTTATTAAGAAAAACTGAATTAAAGGTTTAGGAAAACAAAAAAATCTTGACAAATAAATAAATAGAAATTTCAAGAACAAAGTTAACACTTATGTATCTAAGAAAATGTAAAAAAAAGAAGTAAAAAAAAAGCTGTTTAAACTTTGTCAAAAACTTAATATCTTCGTTTTCTATATAAATTTGAAGATTATGTGGAATTTTTCAAATAAACTTTAATTTGCAATGAAATCAAAAAAACTGTTAAACAGTTTCTCACTTTAAAGTTTTGAATCTCTTCAATCAAGAAAAAAGGTAAAACATAAAAGAAAAAATTGACTTGAACACAAAAAAAAAGAAAAAATAGAGAAAACAGATATGTAAAATAATCTCCAAAATTTAGTTCATAGGAACTTAAGTTTCAAGATTTTGTTGGTATTAATAAGTATTTATGAATATATATTTGTATGTATTGTTTTAAACGTAGTTACTAGTCCAACTTCAAAAATGTATTCAAGATTAGGCAACTATCGCCTAAATATCAATAAACTAATTGAATTTTCAAAATATAACAAAGTATGTTTCAATTTTAAAATATTCAATTTATTACGAAGTAGGTATTTTTTGTACTGGTGCTTCAGGTAGCTTCTACTTGGTGGTTTCTTTGCGACATGGCATGGTATGACCCTACTTACGAAATCACTTAAAAAGGACATCAGACGGACGAAAAATTCCACTGATGTGACGATAATAATAAGGATAAACTACTAGAAACACTAACATATTATGTTACAAAGTTTTCTCTCACCGTTTTCGCAATCCTAGACTGTCTCAAGGATCTTGATAGAAGACATGAAACGGTAAGATAAAACCCACCTCCCCTGCAGACAAGAACACATATCAGGCCTAAGCAGAACTAGGAACAAACATCGTCGAGCAAGATGACTCAAGGACGGACTATCGTCACACTAAGGCACTGCGGCTGTTATTGAAGTGAGGCCATTACCCACCCTACCAATAGAATCCTTGGCAATTTTTTGATTCCTCAAAACCGAGTTCGTGAAGCTGTGTGGTGAGTTTTTGTTCCCGAACGATTTCCGTGCAAGATGTAAGGGAATTTTTGGTGAATATTTGATAATTCGATTATAAGCGCAACGTCAAACCTTCACAACGCATTCGCAAGTTGGTACAAATGTCAAAAAAAATCTCTTATGAGGAAGTATGTACTAATGTTACCAGTTAACATTTGAGCCCTAACTACATAATCAAAAAAAGTGAAAAAGTACAAAAGAAAAAAAAAATTATATTTTTTATCTTTTTTCACAAAACAACTGCTTTAGCGGGAAAAAAATATTTTGGCTTTTTTAATTTTGCAAGAAGTGGCCAATGTAGTTAAGGCTTTACAATTACTTTAGTTTTCAACACTTATAAGCTCAGTTGAGAATTAACGGCCATAGAAAATACAATCGACAAAAAGAAACACCCATGACACAAATATAAATAAAAACGAATCACTTAAGTGACAAGAAAAAAAAGCCACGTGTAAACATTAAGTGATGATGAACGTGTAGACATGTGGGGGAACTGCCCGATCCTTCCAATCTTCCAATGAGTTTCTCATCTCTCTATTTATATTTTTGGGTATCTGCCAATTTTCATTCATGACAACAACCAGCGTTGCCATAATGGCATTATAAATGCAAAATTTTAGCGTAATACAGGAGTGAAAAGCATTTTGAAATTTTTAAATTATGTAAATTCTTATTTAGCATTATTTGTCTTTTTAAGCATTCTATAATGCTAGATTTGATTTTATAAAACTATTCAATTAAACCTATTCTAGCGCTTAGTTAACAAAACTTATTTAAAATTTTAAGATAGTAAATTTTAACTTTTGTAGTACCTCGTGGCATGATGGTAAGTGCGTTGGAATGTCATGCCGAAGGGTTGGGTTCGATTCCTAGCCGCTGCCACCTTAAAAAAACCAGAAATGTTTTTCCCGAGGTACTGCCTCTTGCAAGGAACTGACAAATTCTCCAAGAGTATACTTGTCATGAAAAAATGCTTCTCATCTAGCCGTTTGAACTTGGCAATAGATTCCTGCCAACAACACGCACACAGGAATGGTTGAGAGTTGTAAGTCACTAGGCCCTGGCTCTCCACGAGCTGTTGCACCACTAAATTTATTTGCTTGTTTAATAAATCTTAACTTTAATAACATAACAGTAAATGTGTTTATTAAATGTTTTATTAAATAAATTCAATGGCTCAAGGAAAATTTTGTTGTTTATAAGCAGTTTCACATGAACTTAATATTTATTTACATTTTACATTTAAATACCGGCATTGAGGATAGATGATAAGTAGGTATTATTTTAAGTTTTAATTTCTTTCTTTTCTTTTATTGAATTTTATTCCAAAAATCTTATTCTTCTTTTCTTCTCATTTCATGCATTAAAAATTGCCAGGCATCCGCAACACTATACGATGACTGTTGAGTATTGTCTTTTTTTTTAAATTAGGTAAAAGCAAATGAAAAAAATCAGATTTCACCTTCGCACTCATTCAATTTCGAAAAAATTCCTCGTGTAATAGCAGACTAAAGATGACTTTTTACTTTGATTATAGTCTACCTTCAAACCCCTTCTGCACCTTTATTTCTTTTATAGCTGCAAAATCTATTTTCGAATCTGAAAATGGCAAACAAAAAAAAATGGGCACAAATATTCAATTTGAATCATAAATTATATAAATATATAGATAGTTATATTTCCCATTTTACTTCAACATAAGTTGGTTTTTGTTAATAATTTTGGTTTATTTCTACTTTAACCTTTCATTAAATTCATTTTTGTGTTCTGAAATCTGTTTAGGCGTGCCATATTTCAAATACAAAAATATAGGCAGCTGCAGATCTTAGAAAAGGTAATATGAAGAAGCGGCATAAATGAAAAAAAAACTGCAGCATTTCTTTCTACGGCGCCATAATAATCATTTGTTATTTTCCGGATATATTTTTCTCCTTAATTTTCAGTCTCTAGGGCACCGACAACATTTTGTAATATCATATTTTCAGAATTTAGTTATTTCAGAGGAACATTCAAAATGTACCATATTTTACGCATTTTTTTGCATGTTTACATAATTATAAGAACTCCAAACGTCAAAATTCAACTCAATGACAAAAAAAATATTTTTATGTATCAATTATTTGAAGCTTTATAATTTGGGAAATGTAAATTATTATTTTTTTCATAGACTGATTTCAGTATGGCTAATATCTTCTTCCGTATCGTATTCTACTTCAAAATCTTCTAGTTCTATGACCTTCAGTTTTTCGTCTTCGTCATTTTCTTCTACAACAGCATTCTCATAGTAAACTTCCTCATCCCTTGATACTTTAGCTTCGTCGGTGTTCTTTTTTCTAACGTGATCTTTTAATTTTGTGTCGATATTTTTTCTTGGCTGATCGGGCTTTTTGCCACGGGGATTTTTACTTGAAACATCAATTCCTTAAATTAAACAGTGTATTATATTTTGTATCATAGCTATTTAGTATTTTGAGACTTACCATGGCGTCGTTTCATATGTTTGTTATAGTTTGGCCAATTGGTGAATTGGTGATTGCAATCATTACACGAGTAGGGCCTGATGCCGGTGTGAATATTGTGATGAGTCTTAAAAACAAAAATTTAAACAATTTTGGAAATACGTTTTTTATTATGTATGACTTTTATATAATGTACAATGAAAAATCTATCGTACTATAAGGGTGACGAACCACTAGCAAACCACCTGGAATCGTCTTATGAAATTACTGGTGCAGGTTAAACATTCCGACAGTGGAGTGAACACATTTTTGTTTGACTGGAGGTGATTTTCAAACAATTTGTTTAAGCTTCTAGGGGTTTATAATAGGTGCTTAATAATTATTTTATTATCTTTGCATTTAATAAAAAAACATCTTTTAAAAGCTCGTGGGAAATACTAAATTTTGATTTTTTTTTTAAATCATAATACCGTTATTGTGTAATAGGGTTAGCAATAGTCAACTACTGTGTTACACAGTAAACCACTAATATATCAGTAGTTGACAAAAATTAAGGATTATTCCAATCATAAAAATGCACAAATCTTTAGTTGGAAAATAAAAAAATTGCAATATTTTCACCAAAAACTATCTTCGACTTAACTTGTTCCAAAATAAAACAAAATACACACGGTAATTTTCTCGTTTCCGCTTCGTTTAACGATTTTCATGATTTTAGTACCTGGTTTTTTAATTGGCTCTATCTTTGCCAAACCCCTACCTATCCCTATTTTTTGTTCATTCAAACAATAGTTTTCAACCGTTTAAACTTGGTTTACAACTTTTCTTTTGCGAGTAACGGTTTTCCTGCAATTAATTATCAAACGCAATTTTTCTCTTTTTCGAATTGTTTTATCCAACTGCTATATCAGTTTATTAAAAAAAACACGGTATTGAGCATAATTTTTGTTCTCATTTTATGAAAGCTCAATTCATATTCTTAAAAAAATTACATTTTTTAAATTAGAACTTATCTAAAGTTCTGAACAAGAAAAAAACAAATAAGAAAATTCGATTTTTGCATAAGCACACATGAATGAAAATTCCGTTGAGCTGTGCACGATGCTGCCTTCGATAGAAAACTTAAATATGCCAATTCAAGTAGTGTATCAAAGTGTTACATTAGAAATTATTAAGACCCCTATCGCAGGTATTATCAGGCGAGCTCAAATGTGCATTGAAGAGCATGGTAGGATCTTTGACCAACCTTACAACATTTAAACATAACAATCCTAGTTCTCAACGGCGTATACAAGGGGGGGGGGGGGGTCACGGAAAAAATAATAAGAAAAGCAAAAAATATTATATAATTTCAAAAAAATTATTTGTTTATAGCTTTGGAATAGACAACCTACTCATTATTGATAAAGATCATTTACCTTCTCCTATCAACATTTATAAGCCATTGCCCGAATAATACTATTGGGGTTTTATTGTCGAAATTAATCAATTTTTGTTTTTGGTTAAGATTTATCAAATAGACGATTTTGACCACTTTTGCATTCAGAACATTTCAGCATTGATTTATTTTTTGATTCAAAATCAATTTGGTAGATCTACGTTTTTGGCAGATATACCCTCTTTAATGCTCAAAGTATTTTCAATATTGTTTTTGATCGGTTAAGCTTACTTATTTTGTGAGAATTTTGTTCAAAATATCAAGGAAATCATCTTCGATAAAAAAAAATAAATGAATGAATGGATAGAAGAAATAACAGACGATATTATACGAATATTACAATGAAAAACAAAAATTTTACTTTACTTTAAACCGTATTCCATACACCAGGGCCGTTCCGACTCAAACCCAGTACCAACTTGTTTTAGTATATAATACGTACGAATTACCAGCAAAAAAAGAAACCATTTAACTAGTTGAAATGTCGGTTAATATCGACTTTTTTGCATGTAAGAATACTTATTTTGGTTACTAGTTCATTAAATTTTTAGCTTCGAACCTAGACAAAAAGTCAGCAGCCTAAAAAGAAAGTCGAGAAAAGGATCGACTTTGATCGAATTTTCGATATTTCTTCCCAGTATTTAGTACATAGAAAAAAAAAGTTGATATAAATTGATTTTTTAACCTGTCGACATTTTTATTTTTACGTAACTTAAAATACATCGCTCTGCCTGGAATGTTTGAATGAAATCAACAATAACTCTAATCATAAATTCTTGTCTGACTTTTAAACACGAATTTAATAGTTACTATTAGTTTTGGATTATGTTTAAAAAACATTTTCTTTTGATCGTATCGATCGTATATTCGATTGATGACAATCCAACGCAAGTTAAGCGTGATTTTAAACATTATTCCCTAAACTATCAATTGATCACAATATCGGTAAATCAAAGTCAATTTGTTCGTGAAATGATCGTCGTTTTTTTGACGCAGAAAGCGTCATGACAAATAATATGTATTCGTCCTGTTTGTTGAAAATTTGTTTTCATCAACGCCAGTCAATTTACTTGCTAAGGCTTTTGACGTTTACAAACATGCTCTCTGCCTTTTCAATAATCATCAAGTCAATATTTGTACTGCACAGTTGCACCGTAGATGATGTATTCAAATTCGTGACTTTAGCGAACTTGACTATTGAACACAATACTAACGCAGTAGAATTTGTATTTGCATTTTGCGTATTTTGCATGTTTCAATTATCATGAGAAAACCCATTTAGAAGGTAATTTTAAATGTACACATATTTTAAACATTTTTGAAAGTTCGAAGACCATTTTGCGTCTGCATTCAATTTTTGATCCACGGCCAATACTTCACATGTTCATTTTCAGGCATAAATAAAAACAAATTGTGAAAGCTAAGAATTTTTGTCTTCAATAAAAGAGTGGTTCTAACTACCACAATTTTTGATTGATAAATGAGAAAATTATCCCCTCATTATTATCCCCTTATCAGATAAGAAAAAAAATTAATGCAAACTGTCCCTAAAAACTGTCTTCAAACGTAAGATATTAAGAAAAATATTAAAAAATATTAATATTAAGTAAAATATTAAGATTAACATCTCCAAAACCTCCTTTTTTTTAGCGTGCACAAAAAATCCATACGAAATATTTTTGGTACACAACCGCAAGATCATATTAAAATTTAAATAATTTCCCATACAAAATTTGACAGTTCATTAACCAAAAGATAAATTTATCAAATTTGTAAACTTATCTACGGTTTTACGAAGTTGCATGAATACCCTTAATATAAAAATTTTTAAGATTTGTCAGCAAATAATAATACAGTAGACGCTCGATTTAATAAATCTAAAAAATTAACTATGGTGAACACACAAAATTATTTATAAAAACATATTTTTTTTACAAAAATGTCCCTAAACAATTTAACATTGCTTAAGGACACTGAACAAGTGTTTCTTTTTTTTAAACCTCATTGAAAGCTTTGTTTTTCGTCATCATGTTCCGCCTCAGTAATTTTTAGTAATTTTTGACCACAGTACTCCTAAATTATATAATTTCGAATAATCGTTGCTAGAAACTTTTATCTCACTTATACACAGTTAAGTCTAAAAAATGAGGGCGAGTTGCAGGCCTATAACAGGATGAAGCATCAAGAAAGTATAAAGAAATGTCTATACCAAAAGGGTGTTTTTTTTTTTTAAAGTTTATTTGGATCAATGGCCGTTAAAATAAATAAAGGATTTACATTGAAAGTTTAGGTTTAAGTTAAATTTACATTCAAACATTTTGTTTAGGAATTTAAATTAATAAAAGCCTTTGCATATAGAAATATTTGATTTTTAAAGTGACACAAGTTGTGTATACTTCTTATATTGGAAGGCAGATTGATGAAAGCATGAAGTCCCTTATATAATATGCTTGCTTAAGCTCTAGATGTTCTGGTCCGGTTTATGTTGAATTCTTCTGGGTTTTTCAGGTTATATTCCACCACTCTTCTGTCAGGAACACTGGATTGCAGATATTCGGGGCACAAGTTGTGTTTTACGTAAAGGACAAATATCATAGCCATCATAAAGAGTCTTTGAGTTATGTTTAACCATTTTAATAA
The DNA here is from genome assembly GCA_946251815.1 of Dasysyrphus albostriatus. Classification (NCBI taxonomy): domain Eukaryota; kingdom Metazoa; phylum Arthropoda; class Insecta; order Diptera; family Syrphidae; genus Dasysyrphus; species Dasysyrphus albostriatus. The sequence goes on from OX276335.1 coordinate 224,324,706, forward strand.
CTCCAGCATAAGCGAAATAGAAGTAAAACAATCACATTTGAGGATTATTCGCATGGCTTTGTTTTGCAGTTTTTGGACTCTGTTTTGTTGGGTGTTGTTACACAAATAAAGTATACTCGCACAGTATTCGAAATGAGGTTTTACAGTCACATTATATACTTTTATTGCACTATTTTTGGAAATGTTTCGTCGCATTCTTCTTAGGACACCAAATTTTTTTGACACTTTTATACAGACGTTATCAATATTCATTAAACGATAATTTATTAGCTAAGAAAACGCCGAGATATTTTATTATTATTATTTGTTCTATTGGTGTATTATTTATTGATATGTTAATTTGTTGCTGTGGGGAGGGATAATTAATTATCATGAATTTGGTTTTGTTTGTATTAAGGATAGGTTTATATATATTTAACCAAGTATATATTGCACCTAAGTCTTTTTGTATGTTGTCGACTAATATTTTTAGGTCTTTTTCTGTTACTGTTATCTGCGAACAGTACTAGCTTACTAAATTTTATCACTTTTCATATATCGTTTATAGTTATATAGAAGGAATAATAGTACACCCAAAATTGTTCTTTGAAGAACTCCTGTTGAAGTTTTTGCCGCATTCGATATATTGTTACTCACAGAAGTTTCTTATTTTTCTAGTTTATTTAACAAAATATCATGATTCACAGTTTCAAAAGCGCGTTTGATGGCTAAAAAGATAGCGACAACACAATTTTTATTATCACTTTTATTTCACTTTTCCAATCGCTTTTACAAAATTAACGCAGGTTTCACATGAATGGTTTGAGCGAACTCCTGATTAGTGTAAACTTATCATTGCAATTTTTTAAATTATTTTTTCATATATTTGGAGCATATTTATGGGTCGGTGGTCAGCACATCTGACTGAGTTTGCAACTTTCTTCTTAGGGACGATAAGTGATTCCTTCCAGTTTTGGGGAAACACACCAGAGTTAAAAAGAACTATTAATTATACGTATAAGCACAGGGTCAACGATTTCCATAGAATCTTTTAACATTTTTACATTCATAATATTAAAGTCATTTTTTTGGTTTATCACAGAAAGGGTGTTAATATCGACCGAATTTACTTCAGTAAACTCAAATTCTATATTGCACACTTCTACTAAATTAATATATTCAGTAAATATCACAGCATTGATCGGTTCATTCACACTTTTAATGAAAAAGTTATTAAGTTTTCAGCTATTATTGTACTATTTGTTTCATTATCACAGTACTACCCTTTACTGAAACCTACAGAAACACCCTTTTTGCCTTAATATTTTTGTAAATCTCTTTTATTGTTCATTTTCGTAGTAAATGAAACATTTTTACCACGTTTTTTGAGGATACAATCCTTTTCAAAGAATTTTGAAAAATAACACCACACTTCCCACTTACGTCAAAAACACCCTTCCATGCAAAATATTTTTATAGACTCTTGATTCTTCATTCTGTTAGTTCATAAAGCATTTTTACCAAATTTCATAGTGGTGCCCGTTTTTTTTTATAGGTTTTGTGGTAATAATCCCACTACAACAAATACAAAAAATATACCTCTTCACCTCAGATATTTTTTTTGGGATCCATTTAAGTGAAACCTGCCGCGTCCTTAAGACCACTGTCTTTATAGGTACTGATTATTATTCTGCTTGTTGTTGTTTTATTATTGATACATTTTGAAAAGCTGTCTCTTGAAAACCATTGAGGCTATAGATACGATTCTGGGCTCAAATTGATATAATGCTCATTTATTTAATATTGTAGAGCGATGCTTTATCAAAAACTAGTTCTTCATATACAAAATCAACAATGATTACAAAAGGAGAAAATTTCGTTTTTTTTTATTTTTGACTTCATTTTTGAATATAGCTGTGTAGTAGTTGTTTCTAATAGTTACAATATTCAGCTTAAAATTCGGGAAAAATTGTATATATCACCATCCGTCCCTGAAAACAGTGATCAAATTTCTTGAGCAATAGAATATAGAAGAACAATAAAAATCAAGTGATCAAGAGGTAATATTTTCACCAGGTACAACTGCCGGAGAGAATTTGCTTATAATTAAATTTTTCGTTAAAACATCAACTTTTATTTAGGTAATAAAATCAAATTAATCAATCCACCCAGTCGTCAGTATCAGATATTGAGTTTTAAAGACAGCCATTTTTTCTTGCCTTGGCAATTTTCAAGTTATGAAAAAAAATAGTAAATTGTGCGTGCCCGTCGCGTCAAACCGTGTTTTCATACGTGTATTGTTCACTACGTCAGCGGACAACCTTTCCACCACTACACAGCCAGCTGACGATGTTTTTGTTTCTATGAGCAACCTATTTTTTTACATGTTCGGAGGGCTGCTGTACCCGAACCCTCGGTTGGTGGGCCAGCTTAATTCTACTAGGCTTTATTTCAAAGCCAAATTAACCATACATCAAAAAATTTGCTTTGGTGAAATGACCAACCAAAATCTATGAATGTGATTCCGGACTATCAATTGGTTTTTTTTTTTTTTATTTTGCTGCTTCACTACACTGAATCATATGTGATATACACACTTCCTTTACCTACTTCTTTTCCTATGCCTAAGAGATATTATTTGGTAGGACACGTCAACTGATTTGAACTCTAATTTCTTCCTACTCCACAGACAGAATTGTGAAAGAAAACGTTTTTCGTGTGCATTCTTATCTGAAAACACCTGGCAGCTTTATTAACTTACGAACTGACATATTTTATCTGTTGGCTATACTCTATACACGGCCACGGACCACGGCCAATTCAAGGAAAATTATATTTAATTTTTAATGTCATACTACCTCAACTATTTTCTGTTCCTGATGCATTTATCTGATCGCTGTTACAGACACCTTAATACTCACCAATAAAGTACTTCTGAAACGGAATGGTTTTTGACAGAATTCACAATTAAAAGGCATTTCCCCAGTGTGAATTCTACTATGCGAATTCATGGCATCCTTTGTACGAAAAGTCTTGTCACAGTCAGTCCAATTGCATCTAAAAGGTTTTTCATCTGTATGACGTGTTTTGTGTTTGGACAACCGTTCAGAAGTTTTAAAACTGGAAAAAAAAATATCAAAAATCATGAAATTGTAAAGTTAAATAATCAATCATTACAACAACCACCTTGCCCATCAGCAATCATGATGATGGATCAACACGCTACATGTGGTTCAGCTCGCCGAATTTCAAAGTATTTGGCAAAACTTTGTTTACAATTTTTTTTTTTTTTTTTTTTATTTCGTTATTCTCGCGATTAAAATTGGTTTTAAATTTTTGGATTGGGTGACATGACGGACGGGTGATATGGTCTATATGGTCTAGACCTGGACTGTGGTGGGTCGAGATCTGGACAGAGGTGGGTCTGGATTCTGGACAGAGGTGAGAATTTTGTTTTTGGGTTTTAATGACGGGGTGAGGTGGTCTAATTCTGGGCAGATTTGGGATTTTTTTTTGGAAAAAAAAAATATAGAAAAATATAAACTTTTTCAACTTTTTTTAAAAGATTTAGAAAAAAAACATTTTTGTTAAAGAAAATTTCAATCAAAAATTAAACTTTTCTCAAATTTTGTTTTTCCTTTCTTAATTTTTCATCGAAATATGAATGCTAGACATTGGCGCCTCTTTTTGTAAAACATCGAGACGATGCAAGGCCAATTTCGGTGCTGGTAACAGTAAGCCCAAGCAGGGGGGTTGTATGCCCCCCATACATGCCTCACTGTTTATTCGCGTTTATTCGCCACCCAAGGTACTGTTGCTCCAAGAAAAATTTAAATTGGCGCTCAATTAATGCATCGAATTATACGAAAAATTGACTTTTATCTTTAAACGCGATTGGCGGCTAAGCTAAGCGTCCTAGCGGCATCACAGTTTACATCTTTAAACATGATTTGCGGCGAAACTAATCGTCCTAGCGACTTATAAAATGCATATTCGTGATCAAGGAGTGCCAGTTCTATAAAACCAAAAAAAGTTAGCAAAAAAGTTTTTTTTCCGAAACTTCCAAAAAAATATATTTTACAATATAAGGTAATTTTTCTGCGCTGGGCAAGCCACGCAAGGTACTGTACATAGGCGCCTGGCAGACCCGAAGACCGAAATACCCGAAGCGGAGCAACGGAGTTGCGTGAGCGGGACAGAGGACCCAAAAAGGAGGGTTCAAATCCTAAGAACTCGCGAAGCGGGCCACGCAAAATACTCTTGCTCAAGAAAGCTTTACATAGCGCCTTTTTTTGCAAAGAAAAACAAAAATATTTTGTTGTTTGTTGTGAAAATCGACTTTTATCTTTAAATGAAATAAACATTCCTTTTATACTTTCCTCGGAGAATTTTTAAGCCAGTGAGAGCTCGTTTAAAATTAACGAAAACAGAGCGGTCTTCTTCGTATTGAATTTTCAAGTACAATAATAGGAAACTTCGTTTTCGTTAATTCTCATTGATTCGTGTCACCATTACTATGGAAATGAGTATTTCAATTTAGTATTGAAACGGCGGGATTTCGTTTTTCAAGATTTTGTGAATCGGGATTTTTTGAATCGGGATTTTGTGATGCGAGATTTCGTACCCAACCCATCCTATAACATCCAACAATAATATTTACTGTGTGATTTCATATCATTATGGGCTTTTGGCTCATCTAAGTTGTGTAAAAGTCCATAAACGATGGGCCAGTAGTACATAAGATTTTTTTCTGAATATTTGGCGTTCTAAGGTGGGTTATTAGATCATAATGCATTTATGGACTTTTTACTCGCCCAAGTGAACCAAAAGAGTCATTCCTTATGAAAACGTCGAAAAACGAAATACAATTGTACTTTGGCATTTTAGATTTTTGTCAAACTTTGTGAGAATATCCCTTATGATTCAAAGAAAGAATATCCAGCGTTCCAATTTTCTCATGCCTCATTCCCCTCCTGACCCCATTGAAGTATTTGAAAATCGTCAATTTAGTGCTTCAGCATTTTTGCTTTAAAAAATGTCTATTAAAGATATCAAAACGTTCGATATGACATATTGAAGCTTAAAAAGAGTACTAATTGTGACTTACAATTTAATTTACATAATCAATGTCAAACAATATCAAAAACGGTGCCAAAAGTACGAGTGTTTTTCTGATTTTTTGCCGTTTTCAACTGACTGGTATCACGACTGTTGAACGCAACCACATAATTTTTCTTGAATATCAAGTACACTTATAATAAAAGAAGTCAAACCTAAGTTTAACTCACTCATCTCCACTTTAAATTTTTAGCTTTTGAAAAGCCGCAGTTTTTAGACTATAATACTGACATGTTTGACTGAATGAAAAAAATTGAAACTTTCAGGACCTTTAGTTCTTATCTTGATCTTTAAATCCTGTAAATTTCGATTTGGAGCTTTTTATGAAGCGTAACAGACTCCCTACGTCTATGTTTATTAGATCACTAGGGTCATTGAATTAAAAATCACCAAGATGAAGTGTTCGTCTATTAGATAGAGCAGGGCACGTGCATAAAAGGTGAGGAATTGATTCTATCTCTTCAAAACAGGTGAATGTTAAACTGCTGGACCATCTCCAACAGAGACGAACGGCAATTTAGGTCTGTTATAGAGTAAGTAGAGACAGATTCCAGAGATTTGATAGCTGCTTGACTATCCGAGAAGATGCGGATTTGTGTGGTTGATATCACGTTTTCTTTCAGCCAAGATAAGGCTTCTTTGACTGCCATATGTTCCGCCTACACTACTACAATGATTAGGTAGATGGAATGAGAGACTTAATTCTAGTCTTTCTGAGTACACACCACCACCCACCCCGTCATCAGTTTTCGACCCGTCTGTAGAGATATGAATCGATTCATCTTCCAAGAATGCCATATCCTCCCAGAGAGTTCTAGAGAATGGTGACTTAAAACTTTTTGCCACATTGTAGTTTTGGGATGGTGTAATCAATGTGACTTGGGAGTAATCCGAATAAATTTAGAATGGCCAATGTTATTGTTGGTCCATTATGAGGAGGCATTTAAGTGTATGGCTGTATTAGCAGAAACCTGTTTGCCAAAAATATCGAGGGGCGTCAGATTTAGCAGAACGTATAGAGCGGCAGAGGGTGTCGTACGAATCGCACCACTTATACATAAACAAGCCGAGCGTTGTACTTTGCTTAGTTTGTCGCAGTTAACCGCTTTATCTAGAGCAGTCCACCATACTGCAACACCATAAGTGAGAATCGGTCTAGTTACCGAAGTACATAGCCAATGAGTTATACGAGGTTAAGGGTCCCATTTATTCTCAACGGCTTTTTTGTATGAGAAGAGTGCCACTGTGGCATTTTGAATTCATTCTTCGATGTTAGGTTTTCGGCTTAAGTTTTTGTTTAAAATAAGGCCCAAATATTTTGCTTCATCAGTGAATGTTAATGGAACACCTTTGATAGTAGGAGGATCTACATGAGGGATTTTGTATTTCCTAGAGAATATAACAAGTTCCGTTTTATGAGGGTTGACGCCCAGACCAACGGTCAGCCCAATTGGTTAGCCTATTTAAAGCATTTTTTAAGAGTTCTTTTAATGTAGTAGGATGCTTACCTGATACGGCAATAGCAACATCGTCTGCATAGGCAATCACTCTCGCCCCGCTTCAAGGCATGTTAGAAGCTCATTTACCACAAAGTTCCAGAGAAGGGGAGATAGAACACCACCTTGTGGCGTACCTCTACTGACAGACTTTCTAGCAGAAAAGCCGCCTAGTTTTGAGTTTATGACCCTGTCAGCATTTTGTTAATCAATTCACCAAGCGAACCATCTACCTTCAGAGATGCCAGTACAGATGCGATTGCAGATGTGTCGACATTGTTAAAAGCGCCTTCTGTATCTAAGAAAGCAACCATGGTGTACTCCTTATGATGGAGGGAATATTCTATGATTCCTCACAAAATAATTCCGATCGTTCTCCGCCTCGTAAAGTGGCACAAAACACCTCGCTGACAGTAAAACAATGTGAAAAAGGTGGAAGAGTGATTAAGAAACAAAATGAGCCAATTATTTTGCATTTATCTGGAAAAATTGATCAGTTTGAGCAAAATATAAAATTTTAGCTTGCCTAGGACTTAAACTTCGTTAGAATCATGTCAAATGAATAATTCTTCTGAATTTGTCTCTATATAAATTCAAAACTGATATAACCTCACTTAAAAGAGCGTTCTCTCAAATTCAAATACACTCTAATCTTGCACTCGAAATCTCTACAATGAGAGATGAACTGAACCGAACTAGAAACGAACTGAAAGCTATTTACATTTCTTTTAACCACCAAGAGAATCATTTAATTGCAAATAATTTCTTTTTATTTGGTGTTTCGTCTGCAAACGAAAATTTAACATCTATATTTATTTAAATAAGTCAAACCACAGATAATAAACTATACAGGTGAAGCATCTCCATAGAAAAACTTCAGCAATTTTTTGACACCAGTGGCCTGTTTCATCAAATTATAATTACAATAAATTTATAATTTTAAACTTCAATTGCAAATTTGTTAACCGAATTTCCGTTTCTTCAGCTACAAAAATAATTTCAACAAATTTGTAACAAAGCGCAAAACGAATTGGGAAATTGTAGTTGTAGTTTACAACTACAAATAAATTCCGTTTCACCAGTATTACTCGCCCGTTTGTAAAATACAATTTTTTTTTACAAATTTGTAAATTTGTGAGCCACGGCTAACTCTGGAACGAAAAGCTGGGAAAGTGGACACGTCGGATAACTTTTGAAGTAATAAATAGATTTCCATGATTTTTTCAACATTTTGTATGTTAAGTGTCACTATAATTACTAACATTATAACAAAAATCATAAAGCGAATAGTACCTATAATAATATCAAAATACAGTAATTATTTTATAACTTTTTGTTTATGAAATTTTGTTACATTTAAAATGCCATTATTTATTTTAATAAAAATTTAAAACCCTAATTTCGAACAAATTCAACAGCAAATTTTAAAAATATTGAATTAAAAAAAAAAAAAAACAATTTTTTTTATCAAAATAATTTTTTTTTCGAAATTTTGGAACGCAATACAAAATTTGTTTAAAATAAATCCACCCGTTTTCGAAAAATTTAAATATTTTTACCAAAAAGTACAATATGACAACAGTAATGCACTGATTGTTTCTATGAAAATCGTTACAGCCATTTTTGGGATTAAAAAGCTTTTTCTCAACAGTTGTATGGCAAGTACTGTTAATTTTGGAGCTAAAATAAAATCTGTTCATATCACAAAAAAAAAAAACGGCCCATGACCAGAAATTTGTTCTGATCGTTCCACGTCCCACTCTACTGCACCGGCCGACTAAATACAAAAAGGAAACAGTCATGAACAAGAAAAATTAAATTTTCATCGTGAGTTTAATTCGTGATTTGTTACAAGGAAGAGGGGTTTCCATGATTAAAAACGTTAGGCTAAAAAATAATATATAGAAAATAAAATTTTCTACAATTTATATCAAAATACTTTTCACCGTTACGTAAAAAATAAAGAAGTTACGGTTAAAAACAGACGAATGTTTACCAGAAAAATATTATAGGAATATAATTTTTTCTTTAACTTTTATTAAGAAAATTCTGAAAACGTCTGTTTTTTTCCTGTAACGTTCTTATGTCCAATTTTACTTTAAGAATATACGTTAACGTAAATTGTAGAGAATTTATATTTCTACAAAAAAGCTTGAGTAAATTTTTGAATAAGACTTACGGTTCTCAAGATATCGTGGAAACCCTTTATCAACCCAGTTTTAATGTCATCTCAACTTCTAAAGATGTGTCATTTAAAGGGTTTTTCAACAGGGACGCTACAAAGGTAGAGCGACAGGGACAGCAAACGACGCCATATTTCTTGCCGCTCTTTTGACATTTCTCTTCAGTAAGTTTTGCCATTTTATGATGGAAAGATATACGAGCCAACAACGAGTCGAAATTATTAAAATTTACTACCGAAATTCGGAGCCAGTGGCCTCAACGTTAAGAGCGCTGCGTCCAATTTATGGTCGTCATAATCGTCCTAGCAGATCAACAATTGAGCGTCTATTGGAAAAAATTTGAATCCACAGGCACAGTACAAAATGTTCCCATGCCAGTGAGACAAAGAAGTGCCCGCAGTGTCGAGAATATTGCTGCCGCTGAGGCTGCAGTTGCAGAAAGCCCAAATGTGACTCTCACACGTCCTTCTCAAGCGTTGGGCATCTCTGTGACGTCGTTGTGGTGAATTTTGCGAAAAGAACTTGGCCTACATCCTTACAAGTTTTTATTGACACAAGAACTGAAGCCGCTTGACCACCAGAAGCGTCGTATGTTCGTGAATTGGGCTGAGCAACAACTTGAAAATGATTCGGATTTTCATCGAAAAATCATCTTCAGCATGAGGCTCATTTCTGGCTGAATGGCTTCGTCAATAAACAAAATATGCGGTATTGGTGAGGCAGCAATCCACACGTCATCATTGCATCCCAAAAAAATTACGGTTTGGAGTGGTTTATGGGCCGGCGGCGTCATTGGGCCGTACTTCTTCCGTGATGATCAAGACCGTGAATGGGGATCGCTACCGTTCAATGATAACCGAATATTTTTGGCCCCAATTGGATGATATGGACTTGGAGGACATGTGGTTCCAACAGGACGGCGCCACAAGCCACACAGCGAATGTCACAATCAATTTATTGGAAGCCAACTTTGGAGAGCGTGTTATCTCACGAAATGGTCCAGTCGCTTGGCCGCCTCGATCGTGCGATTTGACGACGTTAGACTATTTCCTGTGGGGCTACGTCAAGTCTATGGTCTATACCAACAAGCCAGCGACGATTGATGAACTAAGATGATCGTACGAATATTGAACGTGAAATTGCAGCAGTATCGGCCGATTTATGCTTGAAAACCGTCGAAAATTGGGTTCAGCGTCTGGACTTCTGCAAGCGTGCCCGTGGTGGCCATGCAAAAGAAATCGAGTTCCATACATAATGGCATCAAACGTACTTTCACAGAAATAAAGAATTTCATTGATATTCAAAACCGTTTTTGTTTTATTTAAAAAAAAAAAACTTTGTAGCGCTCTTATACATACCTAGGTTGTACCAACAACCAAGGTCCATTTTCCTGTTTGATACATCACAACTTAGCCCCTCTTCACTCAACAAGACAATATATTTGAATATATTTGAACAAACTCTTTTGTTTCATAATTCTAGAAGCAAATTAAACGTTTTCACCAAGTTTCATGATGGGACGACTTTTTTTAAAAACTTTGTTTACTGTACTTCATCTGATTAACTTAAACATAAGAACATAGGTGCATATTTTTTTGCTACAAGTATAAAACTTTGTTAACACAAAGTATAATGGTCTTCAGAAATAAAAACTTAAACCTTACATTCCAGTTAAATGGAATAGTCTCTTATTTCTAGAGCTTTTTATAAATACAGACCTAATTGATCTAATCGACTGAATCGGAGTGTAAGACTATAATTTTTTAATTCTTTTATTTTAACTCTTTCCGTGACCAAAGTTTCAGCTTTTTAGCAAGTAAGATATCCATGTAACCCAGCTTTTAAAAAAAAAAAATTTGGTGGCACAACAGCTCGTGAAGAACCAAGGCCTAGTGACTTACAACTCTCAACCATTCCTGTGTGCGTATTTTTGGCAGGAAAGGAGGGGACCTACAATTTTTTGCCGAGTCCGAACGGCTAGATGAGAAGCACTTATTCATGACAAGTCTTGGAGGATTTGTCAGTTCCTCGCAAGAGGCAGTACCTCGCGAAAAAAACATTTCTGTTTTTAGGTGGCAGCGGCTGGGAATCGAACCCAGAACTTTTAGCATGACAGTTCTACGCACTAACCATCATGCCACGAGGTACAACATGTAACCCAGCTTTAAGTGCTGAAAAATCACATTTAAGGTATAAATGAGGTCATTCTATTGGCTCTATCTCTGTTCTCCAGTGGCTTTGGGGTTTGTTCCTATAGTAAGAAATGATGTAGTCAAAATAACCTTTCATTTTGTATGTATTTCATTTCTGTTGGTCATCTGTTTCTCATCCTTTGTTGAGTTATTTAATTTAGTGAAACAGAAAATAACAAAACAGGTGAGATTCCACAAATTTGTAAGGGTATTTATGCAACTTCGTTAAACCCTAGATAAGTTTACAAATTGGTTAAGTTTATCTTTTGGTTAATACACTGTCAAATTTTGTTTGGGAAATGATTTACACAATTTGGTTAAACTTATCAATGGACCAAAATTATCAAACTATCCAGACGTCAAAGTGACTCTTGCTGTGATTGAATTACCTAGCATTTAATCAAATAATGTATAAAAAAAAGTCGTTCATGCAAACTTTGCGTAAACTTATCATTTTACACAATTTGTAAACTTACGACGTTGCAGAAATACTCTTTGTAACTTGTAAATTACAAATGAAAGTTGCTTTTGGTGAAGCAGATAACGGGTGATTTTTTAAGAGGTTTAGAACTTTAAAAAAAAAAAACACAAAAAATTCGAAAAAATGAATGAAATATTTATTTGAATCGATAGTTTGAACCTTGCAATTTAATGATTAAAGATAATTTCATGCAAATGTTGACCGCGGCTGCGTCTCAGGTAGCCCATCCGCTGAGTCCAATTTTGGCATACTTTTTCACACATATCGGCCGGTATCTCACGAATGAATGCATGGATGTTGGCTTCCAGGGCGTCAATCGAAGCGGGCTTGTCCCTATAGACATTAGCCTTGACATACCCCCACAAAAAATAATCTAATGGTGTCAAATCGCACGATCTAGGCGGCCAATTGACCGGCCCGAAACGTGAAATTAACTGTTCACCAAACTCGCCTCGCAATTGCGCCATTGTTTCGCGTGCTGTGTGGCATGTGGCACCGTCTTGTTGAAACCACATATCATGCAAGTCAAGAACTTCCATTTCGGGCAAAAAAAAGTTTGTTATCATCGCTCGGTAGCGTTCACCATTGACAGTAACGCTGCGATTCGCATCATCTTTGAAGAAATATGGCCCAATAATGCCGTCGGCCCATAAACCGCACCAAACAGTGGCTTTTTCGGGATGCATTGGTAACTGTTGCAATGCTTCTGGCTGATCTTCACTCCAAATGCGGCAATTATGCTTTTTTACGTACCCATTCAACCAAAAATGAGCCTCATCGCTGAACACAATTTTTCGATAAAAAAGCGGATCCTCGGCCAGCTTTCCAAGAGCCCATTCACCAAAAATTCGGCGTTGTGGTAGGTCGGCTGGCTTTAGTTCTTGCACCAGCTGTATCTTAAAAGGCTTTACGCCCAAATCCTTCCGCAAAATTTTCCACGTAGTGCTGTAACAAAGGCCTAACTGCTGGGAACGGCGCCGAATCGACATTTCGCGGTCTTCTGTCACACTAGCTGATACGGCCGCAATATTTTCTTCACTACGCACAGTACGTAAACGTGTTGGTGGTTTAATGTCCAACAAAGTAAATTTGGTGCGAAATTTGGTCACAATCTTCCGAATAGACTGCTCAGAAGGTCGAGAATGCCGACCATAAAATGGAAGCAGCGCGCGATGAACATTTCGAACCGAGCACGAATTTTGATAGTAAAATTCAATAATTTGCAAGCGTTGTTCATTTGTAAGACGATCCATGGTTAAATTGCAAACCAAACTGAAGCTGTTTGACAGTGACACAAGGTACTAAACACACGTCAGCTGTCAAAACCAGTGTTGCCAAAACCAAACCAGCTAAAAAATCACCCGTTATAAACATATTCTAACAAATTTCCCTTTGTAAATTACAACTACAATTTTGTAACGCAAACATTTAGTGAAACGGAATAAATCGATTTTTCTACAAATTTTGTTGAAAAACACTTGTAACTTTTTTATAACTTGGTGAAATAGGCCACAGGCAGACGATGAGCAGGCAAGAAAGCCTTTGCCTGTCCATAGTAAAGCGCATTAAGAAAGCTCTTTTTTTTTCAAAAAGTTCTCACTTGCGTGCTCGCTCATATTTTTCTCTCTTGCTTGGTTACTCTGGATATATAAATGGGAAAAATTGAATAAAAACCTGTTTTTCTGTTTCTGTATTTCTATGCAGTCAGCAACGATCGAGAGGAAGACCAGAGACAATGCAATGATGTTTGTTTTGTTTTACTGTGTTATACATATAGACTAAGAGCTTGCAGCACATTTTTGGGTTGAACACATGACCAAGCCCTGGCAGGATTTTTTGGCGCCCGTGGTAAGGGCCAGGGGTTTAAAATAGCGGTTTTCAGACTTTAATGCTAGGGCCGCATTATATATCAATATTTGATCGTCATCAGCTTTCAGTGTGCCTTTAACTAGCCGACAAAAAGTAACCCACTTTGAAAGTTTTTATGCTTCATGTATAACTTTTTTTTTCTTTTTTTTCGTAAGAGTGTACAAATTTGTTGGTCGGCTTTTCTATTTGTGAAAAATGCCTTTTTAACCGTTAAAAGGTTAGATTTTTGATAAATATGTAAGAAATACTTATTTACGTAAAATTGTCCGCCATTGTTTTATTAATTTGTGTTTTTTGACTCATTTTGTTCAGAAAATAAAATGCGTTTATTTCACTAAAAAAAAGCAGTTATGCTACATTTTTATACTGGTTAAAACTTACAAAACCGACTTTTAAAACGTGCCCAGCTTAGTTTCAAGCTGTCCCACATGGGGAGACATTAGGACCTGCTTCATTCAAAAAATCGTAACAATTCTAAACCTTTATTAAATTTACTCAATAATTGGTTTTAACCAAAGACCAATGTTGCCATAATCTCAAATTTCATTACGCAAGATTTCAGATTTAATAATGCTAAATCGTAAACAAATTATACATTGTGTAAATCAATTATTTTATAATTTAACTAATATTACAATAATAACTACTTATAAGACACATTTTCTGACTCAACAATCAGCTGTGATAATATAAAATTTTAAGTTTATAAGCTCAAAAAATTAAGTAAGTTACCAAGCTCTTAGGTCTAGATCTAGGGTAAAATATGTTTTTAAAAAGCATTATCGAATACTAAACAAAGACAGATAATGCTAAAAAAAAGTATTTGGCATTATTTTAAAATTTCAAAATACTGTTATATTTTGTCAGGTTCGTTAATAAAACTTATTCACTTTATTTAAATTCTCCACTTATTTACTTTTCAAAATAAAACACTCTACTTTTATTACCACAAAACAATTTATTGTTCACCACTGAAACTAATTCACCACTTTACTTTTATTACTACCAACTTTACGCATTCACGATTAAAAATAAACTGCGTCTCCTGCCGGTCAGACATGTGCTTTTATACTTTTCACAAGGTTCCCGAAAAAGCTGGAAAGTTCTAGTATTTGCTTCCAGAGCTTTCCATAGGAGAAATTTCCCTTTCCAAGGCTTTCATTCTGACGTTTAGTATTGGAAGTTCGATAGCCCACCAAAGCTCTCCGTAGGTTGGTTTGTGCCCTGTCTAATACCGAATTCGGTGTTTCTCTTATTCGAGAGTCGTTATAGTTCATTCGAGAGTCGTTATACTACAAATGTGACAGTCGTTACAATATCTCTAAGACATTAGAAAAACTTTCTTTTTTAAATTGAGAATTGAGGTTATGTTATACCACAAGATCATCTTTTTTCACAAAACTTGAGACTAGATGCAAAAAATGGAACTTCTTTTATAAAATGAAGTTGGATTTTTATAAATACTTTGTATCTATTGCTCTCTTCAAAATTCTCAATTGAAATTAATGAAGGAAAAATGTAGGTACAAGGAAAATGCGAATCTGCAGAAAAATTCCAAGTTAAGGTTTTTAAATGCAATTAACTTTATTTGTGCCCAAGGAATCGGGCTTGCGTAAAAAGTTATTCAAGGTACAAAATAGTGGTTTTTCGCTTATAACTATAAAACGGTACATAGTATTAAAAAGTAATGTATAAAAACTTGTAACACTTTTTTTCTCCGACTGATGATTAAGAAGATATCGGCGTTTGAAAAAAACGTAAATTGACGAAAATACCACCTGTTTGCTTATAACTCAGAAATGGTGAGTGTCATCAAAAACATTTGTATATAAAGTTTGTGTACTGTGTTACCCTCTATATAAAAAATATTTATTTTGTCTAATGATAATATGAAAGTTATAACTATTTGAAAAAATTTCGACTTTGAATACTTTTCTCATAAACACAAAAACATATGACAGGAGAATTTCTCTCATTAACACAAAAAAAAGTATAGATACAGGAGAAATTAAGTATGGGGGTAGGTAGGTATGTAGATTTTCAGATTTTTCATCTTCCTAATCTCCTGGACATGAATTGAAAGTATTAATCTGTCAAAACACTTGAAATCGCAATGTTTTCATTTTTGTGATTATCTTTTGTTTATTTTTCGTTCTTTCGATTTGGAATTATTTCCATGATTTGCAAATATGTATGTATGTGTTTTCAATTTCATTGATTTTAGTGTTGTTTTTTGATGAATTTAGTTCTTTTCGACATTGTATTCTTACAATTTGGTGATTTTTTTAAAAGAAATTTGTGCTAATAGTTAGTTCAAGTCAGTAAAAATTCAATTTTCAAAGTATATGTATTTTTTCAGTAAATTCATTGCAATACTTGTTTTCTTAATTATTTTCTAAATGCATTTCGATTTTTTTTTCCATCTTGCCGTTTGATACATCAACAATATTTTCAATGTTTATGGTTCCTCAATGGAAATGTTACGAAGTGTAACATTCTTAACGATGACATTTCAACATTTTTTTGACACATTAACAATTGTTAACATTGCATTATAGAGAAAAGAAGCGGACCACTGTGGTCCGTTCTTTTTCTAACAATAGTTAACTTTTATCGTTCCTTTATTTCAAAAAAGTTACGATTCGTAACAATATGACGTCATAACATCGTTCCTAAATGCATTTTGGAATGTCAAATAGTTACGATTTGTTAATATTTCCAACTCATATCCAGGACATGAGTTGAAAGTGTTCATCTGTCAAAGTGCAGATTGTTTGTTTACAAAACAAACCAAATTTTTGTTGGTTTTGATAAAATTCAGAGAAAAAACAATAATTGAAATGATATTTGTGCCAATTATAAGCAATAAAGGTCATTTTTGTACAGCAAAATATACGATTGTATGCATTGATAATGCAAATAAAATATTTTTCATTCATTTATTTGACATATTAACAATATCTAACAACGTTTCGTTCCAAAATAGAATTGTAACAATCCTAACAAAACCTAACAACGACACATCAACAACTATTTTTGACATAACAACAATAGTTAACTATAATTAGAAAAATAACGCACTACTGGCATTGTGATTTGGAGTTATAAACAGCTATATTTATTGCTCTTTCAGATCAGAATGATTTTCTTTTATTCTGTGCGATCTAATGACTGATATTTTAAACACTTGGTTTGCATTGTAATGACGATTGTTTATTTCACTATTTTGTTAATCGTTTCATTAAGTCTTCAATCTGACTATCTTATTTTTATTAACGGTAAGTTATACCTAGGTACACATGCAATTAAAAAATTATAAATCATTCAATATCATTATGTTTTTACAATCTTTGATTTATAATAATTTAATTGCTTTTGTCATACCACCCAAACTGACGGTGTGCATTTGTGAGTGCAACAGTGTTTTTTGTTGGATTTGCGGTTACTTTTCGAAAACAGCTAAGGCCATTTTTGCTTCACATTGTTTACCTAAGTTATTCTAAAAAGATCATTAAATAAATAATGTACACACTTATATGTGAATACAACTACTTTCGACCCTTTTTTTTTTACTTGATCTTTAGGGCAACTAACTATAACTATATAACGTGCTTATTTTACATTGTAGGTATTCTATAACTTCAACAGGCAATTTTCAAGGCTCGGTAACTTGAATCTTTTCATTACTAACTCTTTAATTAAGATATTTGCAAACTCTTTAGCTTGAACAAATTTCGAACAAATTTTATTTGAATAATGATAAATGACTTTTGTATAAGGGAAATCTAACGAAGTTTCTATTGTTTTTTTGAGCTTACGATCGATAAGTCAATTTTATAAAATGAAGAGCGAATTTTTTAAGTATTAAAAAGTACAAAATAGGCTTAAGAAAGACAATAAATAAGAATTTTGATACATAAAGAAAAGAAAAAGCTTCAACTTTGCAAAAGAATGCAAACCCAGAATAATTTGTTGGTTTGATCCGCTAACTTGAACAATCCATTATCTTGAACAGCCACTATATTGAACAGACGTAGTTTCGTATATATGTTCATGTTAACGAGAGTCTACTGTAACACCAAAATAGCATCAAAAACAGATTTTGTTTTGTATTTTAGATTTGAATAGCTCAAAAACGCGACGTGATACAGCAATTCTGAAGCCATAATCGAATTCAACAAATCAAAAACCATAAGTATAGGGATCTTGGTTTTTGTTAAAGTCAAAAATTCAAATTTTGTCACACAAAGTAGGTTCCTACCTAGTTAATAAGTGTTTTTGACTGGATTTCCGAAAACACGAAAATAGCGTCTATTTTCAACAAGTGCCTGAGTGCCCAAATGGATTGTCGCAGAAAAAAATAAAAAGGATTTTTTGGAAATTTTATATGCTTTAAATTAAATTTTGACTTATTTTCAAACAGCAAGCAACCGGTGCTAAAACCAGATAATTCCATAATTTTCAATGTTAAGAAAAATACAAAAAACCGTTTTAAAAATCAAAAAGCAAAGTATTCTCAACAACTCATTTTTTTTTCGAAAGGCAATAGAAAAACACATTAAATATTTTGTTTGTAAAGTAAATTCATTAAAATATATATATATATATATATATATATATAAAAAGAAGTTGCCTTATGTTCGGGCTCGATAAACTCGAGAATGGCTGGGCCGAGTTTTTCAATTTTTTTTATAATGTTATCTTTCATATTGAGGATGGTCTTTTTGTGAAGTTTGGTCAGAATGTCGTAAAGTTCAAACCGCAAATTGCATTTTAAGTGCATTTTTGTAAACTTACTACAAACATTTTGATAGGGTCTTATGAGAATGTCTATGTTCGGGCTCGATAAACTCGACAATGCTGGGCCCAATTTTTCGATTTTTTTTTTATCTTATCTTCCCTATTAAGGATGGTCTTTTTGTGAAGTTTGGTCAAGATTCGGTTAAGGGAAAACAGCAAAATGCATTACAGTTATCTTCCCTATTGAGGATGGTCTTTTTTGAAGTTTGGTCAAAATTCGGTAAAGGGAAAACCGCAAAATGCATTCTTAGTTGCATTTTGTCAAACTACTAACAAATCTTTTCGTAGGGTCTTTTAAGAATGCCCATTAAGGTTTCTGTGCAGTTTGGTTAAAATTTTGTAAAGCAGTTTGCCATAAATGCATTTTCAAGTGCATTTTGTTTTTGTCAAATTTCTTACAAATATTTTGGTATGATCTTCTGATGATGCCTACAAAGGTTTCAGTAAAGAGGTAATGTCGTTCTTTTTTATCAAGCATTACTAAACCAAGAGGTTTTCTTCCTGTAATTATAATTTGTTAGTTTGTCAATTTTATTTAAACTGATTTAATTAAGATGGAATAAGTTTGTTATCTGTGACATTAGCTCGGGTCGATTAATTAGTTTTGTATTAATAGATATTCAGCATTCAGTTCATCAGAATGGCCCAGCAATTATTTCAAAAAGAAGTTGGAGAAGTGCAAGGAAATATGTAAAGATAGAAACCTAGATATTGGTAAAATTAAAACATCACAAGCTATATATTTTTATTATTATTGGTTTATCGAAAAACAGTGAAGATGCCCATAAAAATAATAGAACAATGATTGCATTAAATTTAAGCCTGCATGATATTTTTTTTTATGTTCTGCTTTGGAGTGTGAATGAAGAGTGAAGATAGTTTATAAACTCAGGAACATACAGCTGACGGCAAAGAAAGTGCAGGAAGTTCGTAGAAAAAAAACCGCTTGGTTTTTTTGAAAGTTCTTTCTTTATTAAACGACATTATCTATCCGTCTATTAATTTAGCTCTTATCTTGCTTTATTAATTGTGATGGCTAATCTTATAAACTACATATCCGATTTCAAAAATTCTTTTGCTGTTTGAAAGATTATTTTAAGAGAATCGTCTTAGGCATAATATTTTGTAAAAAATTTGCGTTTGTAGAGTGAAAAGGGGTATAAACAAGGAAATGGTGTCGGTTTTTTATTTTTTTTTTTTATGTTTGAAAAGGTTTACTAAGAGGATGGGTTCAAGGCTAAATGTTTTCTGTCGTGTATGACTAGCTTCTCTAAGGAAGAGAACTTCAGGCGTTTTTGAAATAACAGGGGAACACAATTTTATGAATATATGAAATATTTTTCGGGCGGAACTAAAAATAAGGCTGATAATTTATTCTGTCCAATTTATTTATTTAATTTTGTTCTTTTTTTTGAGAAACTTTTGTTTATACCCGAGCGAAGCCGGGACGGGCCAGCTAGTTAAAATATAAATTAATTTGTTTTTGGAGTTTTCTGGATTTTAGCTCTTTTTTTTTATGAAAATAAATGGAGGCTTTGTTTTCTGCATCATACAGCTACAAACCACTGCACCAACAGTTGTTTTTCAATTTAATATAATGTTTTTTAAGCTGAAGCACCGTTTGAGAGTCAAATCTCGAAAGATTCGGTACCTCTAACAATGTTTGTATTTTTCAAAATTTTCAAAAACAAGACAACTCCTGTACAAAATTGCGTTTTTCTTATTTAGAGTCAAAAAACTGAGTTTTAAGTACAAAAGACGGTGCGGCATTTTTTGTTTGTTGCTTCTGCATCAAAAAACTTATTTCGTCTGGATGCATCAATTGATAGTTTTGGATCCACAAGTGATAAACTCCAAAAAAAAATGCATTGTTTCACAATTTTCGGCATTTTCTGTCCATGTTGCGTCACGAAATTTTAGTCGCAAACTTCATACATATTCTTATTCCCTACCCTCGAAAAAATACAACAGGGAATTTTCCCTCAGAAAAAACCTCACGATTTGCTCGCTAAGACACCTTTTGAGCACACATTGACTGGACTAAGGAGGACCGTAGATAATTGATATGAGTAGATGAGAATCAAAACTCGTCATCCACTTCTATCAAAAATTGAGATTTTGATGCAATTTGTTGAGCTTGGCATATTGTTATATAGTTATATAGTTTTTAAGGAAAATTTGACAGCCTTACCCCTCCAATCCCCTTTTATATTGATGTCAAATATTATAACTGTTTTCAAAACTCTCCATATCCACAATGCGATTTGCATCAGAAGGTCTTCTTTCAAAACTCTTCTTATCCATCATAGGTTATCGATTATGCCATAGAAGAAGGAACTTAAACGTTAATGCGTTTTTATTGTAAAAATCTTTAAAAGGATCATTAAAGATGGGAAAGTAGTGAAGTGCTATTATATTAGAGGGTGTAATTGAGAGAGGAGGGGGTGGTGTGGAAACTGACCATACACAATAATTTGTTGAAAAACTCTTCATATCCAAATTTAATTGTTAAATATTATATTTTAAACGGAACTTTCAATATATTTTTGGTCTTAATCATAATAAATAAATTTAAACCCTTTTATTATACAAAATAAAATCTTGTCTTAGCCTTACCTATTTTTTTTTTCTATTTGCACAAAATGAAAATTTTGAATATAACGAGTTTTGGTTCTCATCTACTCATATATATACATAATTATAATTATTTTGGTTCACATCGTAATCCGTAATTTTTTTATCAAACAAAACTAAAAACACTTTTGATATTTTTTAAGCAAATACTGAAATTGTGAATCATCTAACTAACATAAGAATCCATAAATGCACCTACCACCCATAATTATATATGGAGGTACAAATCCACTGTAAACCCATCTTTGAAATTTAATAAAGTTTATTAATATGGCTTACTTTAAATATTTTTCTGTTTAATCTATATTTATCTTCATATTCACAGAAAAATTCTTGTGTGTTTCTCACCCTCGATCTTATTTTGGCATACAGTTTTCCCGTTCTCGAATTATCGCTTTATCCTTCTTCATATGAATATTCTAACCTTCCCAACACTTTCCAGCACCCCTCACGAAGAACTTGTCTTCATATAATCTAGATGTCGCCCCGATCGATCTTCTTCATGATAGTACTAACTATAGATTTTATTTACAAAGATAGCACTACCCACCCGAGATTTGAATATAAAAATGAATAATGTTCAACATAAAATCACCAAATTCATAAATTACATATGAGTCATTCCATATGAAAACGTCGAAAACAAATAAAATGTACTTTAGCATTTAAGATTTTTTTCAAACTTTCTGAGAATATTCCTTATGGTATGTTTTAATTTTCTCATTCCCCTCCTATCACCAACAATATCAAAAACGGTGCCGAAAAGACGAGTGTTTTTCTGATTTTTTGTCGTTTTTTTTTATTGCCTTGAAAACTTTTAGGGGGAGGGGCACCCTAGTGAATATGTATTATTTAGTAAGACATTAATAAGTACTCTTCAATAGCCTTTTATTTTTGGACTGATACTTCTTCTTTTAAACCACTGGCAAACGTATAACGGATTCAAATAACAAAACGAAACTTATAGGATTTTAAGATCAATATTAGAACTAAGATCCTGAAAGTTTCAAATTTGTTCATTCAGTCAAACATGTTAATATTATAGTCTAAAAATTGCAATTTTTCAAAATCTAACAATTTCAAGTGGAGATTTTTTATACAATGAGTGAGTTGAACGAGTCAATTTTAAGTTTGACTTCTTTTATTATAAGTGTACTTGATATTCAAGTAAAAAAGCACTCGTCCTTTCGGAACCGTTTTTGATATTGTTTGACATTGATTACGTTACTTAAAATGTAATTCACAATTAGTACTCCTTTTAAGCTTTAATATGTCATATCAAACGTTTTGATATCTTTAATAGACATTTTTTTTAAAGCAAAAATACTGAAGCACTAAAATGACGATTTTAAAATACTTCAATGGGGATAGGAGGGGAATGAGGAATGGGAAAATTAAAACACGGTGGCATTTTTGATTTGACAATTTTATATGGAATGACTCATACATATATAAAATATTTTTAGTTATTTATACAAACGGAAACGCTGAGGAAGGTTTGTCGTTCTAATTTAAGGCCTTGTGAATATTTTTTATCAATGGCAAATAGTAAAACAAAAACAAACGTCACAAAAATTACAGAAAATCATGTTGCACTGAAAGAAACTAAAAAGAAAACTCGAAAAACTCAAATAAGTTTAATGCGAATCAAAAAAATCCCATACAAAATGACAACGAAATTATAAACGAAAAACTTTGCTCTATACTTTTCGTTTTTAGTTTGGTGCCCGTACTTGACTAGAGAAATTGATAACACTGATCTGCAACGAAAATTGCCTTTAAGCCAACCATATTTTTCTTAAAGATTTTGGCATGGTAAATTCGAATTCAAAGTAAAAATTGCGGGGCGACTTTCCTTTACGACATCCCGATTTCGAAGTTGATTTTTTTTTTAGGGGTAGGTAGGTATCTCAAAAGAAAATTTTCCAAAGCTTAAGGTGAGGAAACCCCCCTAAATGCAATTAAAAAATGTTTAAACTTTTGAAAATCGGGTTTTTTGTTACCGAATTGCACTTTTTACACAAGGAATTTGGAAACGCAGATATCCTCATTGGATAGATTATCACTAGAAAACACTAAATATCTCAATATTAAGGATAGGCAACATTTATAAGTATTTTTAATTAATTTCAAAACTTTTTGTTTAATGAAAATACATAATACTCCATTTCAATAACAAAACAAAGAAATGTCAAATGGTCAGTTTAGTATTACCAGATACGTATTTTGTTTCCCTTGTGTTTTTATTTTTGGGAAATTTTGCGGGAAATTTAAAACTTGCTTATATAAATACAGTGCTTGTATACAGCATTACTGCGTATAAAGAGCGAGGTATGTATGGGGGGGCATGCTGCCCCCCTGCAACCCCCCTGCTTGGCCTCATTATAGGATTTGGGGTGGGGCAAGGTTTGGTGTATGCAAAGTTTCTTTTGCATTTAAAAAATATGGATTAAAAGAAAACATCCCAAAACCAAAGTGTACATCTGGCAGTACTTAGCATGCAATGACATTTGATTCTTTATTTATTTTCCATGCATTTTGTATGGAAAAAGTGAAAGTTTAAAAATTAATAAAAAATACTTATAAATGTTTCCTCACCCTAAAATTGTGATATTTAGTGTTTTTTAGTGAATATCTATCGAATGAGACTATCCGCGTATCAAAATTCGGGATGTCGTAAAGGAAAGTTGAGCCAAAATTGCTCTAGCACATCATGTTTTCAGACATTTTAACAAAAACATTTCAAAAACCGGTTTTGACGTCGTGAAATAACCACTTAATATGTTTAAGCAAAACAAAGGATCTGATAGAACTTTATTTATCTTACTGAATCATTGCAATTTTTTTTCGCAATGCATTTTCTTCTCAAAACAGCAAAGTTTCAAAAACTACAATAAAATTGCTGTTTTTTTTATTTTTTGAATAGCAGCTTTCACCTTGGACGTCTTGAAAGGACTTTCTAATGCTTGACTATATTTAGTTTTATCGTTTATTTGCATAAAAAAATGTTCTTCCATATTTCGTAGAATAAATCATTGATTGAAAAACTATAACTTATTATTTATAATATTTCATACCAACTACCCACTTGGGCTGAACATGATTTGCCAGGCCTGAACAAAAACAATAAGCACATAATTCCAAAAAAGAGAGAACAGAGAAGCAAGCTGTTTTTTTCCTTTCGTTTTTTCTCATAGCTCTTGAAGGAATAGGAGAAAATTATGTCTTTTTCTTATGTGCGTCTACTTATAGCTCTCCCATATGTAAGAGTAGTAGAGGAAATAAATTAAAATGTTGTCCCTTCTCAAAAAGGACAACTTTTAAGAGAGCTCTTTTTTTGGACGAATTTCGTTTTCATGGATATTTTTTCCCATATGAATGCTACATCTGTATAGTTTATTATCTGTGGCAATTATGATTAAATTTAACACGCGCAGATTAGAATAAGGTAAATTTAATAATAGTCCTTGACTATTATTATTAAATTTATATACTACAAAATGGATCATATGTAAGTAGTGTTTGGTGGGTGGGGTTTGGAATTTGAGAAGTTGGGGGTTGAAACCGGATTCCGTTTTATATGGTGTAGGGCGACAGGGCAACTTTATTGCATTAATAATTACTAAAATCACGAGCTCATTTTGAAACTCGTAGCACCTATGCTGAACTCACAAAATTAGTTACTCACAGCTTATTGCACAAGTCACATTCGTACGGAGTAAATTCGATATGAGTTACCAAATGTTCTTCCAAATTAGCCCTTTGTATGAATTTCTTCCCACATTGCTCGCAGACAAAATCCTTCATACCTTAAAAGACCAAAAAAAGCACAAATAGAGAAAATAAAATTATATTTTTAACAATGATTTTTTATTTACCTGCATGCATCTTCTGATGGAATTTTAAATTGGATGAACTACGGAAGTTCTTGTCACACATATTGCAACTGAACAGTAATCGCTTATTATCTGGCAAATGGCATTTGCTATGAATCTGCAGTGAATTGGTATTATTGAAACCTTTACCACATTTTGAACAAATTAGCATTTTAAAAAGCACTTCGAAATGCATAGATTGGCGGTGGCTATTCAACTCTGTGAAAGACTTACAGTTCTCATTACATAGATCACAAAGCAACCCCAAATGTTGGCGGTGACGTTGGCGTATGTGATTAATTAGGCTATAGTAGCGTGGAAATACTTTTAAGCAATCGGCGCAAACCCAAACAGACTCCTTTTGCTCAACATCTTCGTAATGTTTAGCAAGTTCTAGAGCTGTAGAGAATATTTTCGAGCAGTGTAAGCATTTCCAAAGATAATCAAACCATGTTGGGTTATTTATTTGGTCGGGAATATAGCCTGAAGAACCAGTGACTTCTTCATGAGGATAACTGAGATTTTCCGACTCAATAAACATTGAATCATGCAATGGTTTGGTCAGGACCCCCTCATTGTTTTGTTCGAGTTTACTTTGATTTTCTTCTATGACTTCAATAATCTCATATTCTACGTCATCGAAATCAAAATTTTCTCCAACTTCGTTATCAACATATTCTATTGCTGTTTCAACATCGGAGTCACCAGGAATGATAAGTTCCACTGTTGAATCTCTTACCACTTTTTCACTGGTTTTTTTAATTATTATTTTAGAAACTTTCTCGTTTTCAGAGAATATTGAATCCTGTGAAGGATGCTCTCTGTTTACTTCTTGATTTTCATCTGCAACCGGAACATCGTCCTCATCCAAATCGTTAGACAATTCAAAGGTGGTCAGGGGGTCAATATTATTAGCATTAGATGGTAGTAATTCCTTCCTGATTATTGGTTCATCCACCTTCGAGGTATTTACAGCTGCAATCAAATCAAAACATTTTTGCACCTCAGCTTGTTTTTCCTCTTCAGAAGTGCTAAGATTCGCAGCCTCACTTTTTAATTTTTCTTGGACATTCAAGAGTTTTTCCAATGATTGTTGAGATTCGTGCACCTTACAATAGAATTCGAAAGATTTATTCAAATTCCGAACACATTCTGGACAAACACCTCGAGGCAAAACATTATTTAAATTAATTTTTAATTGGTAGCACTTCAACAATTTCGTACATAAATCATGGTTCTGGTCTCGAATAAACGTCAACGTTTCTGATTTTTTCAATGAAGCACATAAGCGACAGATTGCAACCATTGCAATAATTGACAGAATTTATAAGTTTTTCACACTATCTTATTAAGTTGTATGTCCATTAATATATAGAAAGCCCATTCTACTGATATCCCCGTGTTAAATTGTAATAAGTAACAGTAATAACAAAATTTAAATGTTTAACTCGAACTGTACAGATCCAGGAGAACTGTACCTACAAAAGTAAAAAATTATAAATTTTTGTTAAATGGGGCCATTCAAGGTTTCAGATTATATCTCACTTTTTCAACCTTCTGATTGGTCAGCTATCAAAAAATGACTATCCTTCAAGCAAATACACTGATCCACTTGTCGGTTCTTCTTGGATCCTTAAAAAAATGAGTCTCACACAGGGCTTTTATTTTTTCCTATTTGTTTTTTTTTAGTTTATTTTTTAGGTCGTGCGTTGAAGATCATTAACAGCCGAATTTATTAGATTTTCTTAAAATGCCTCTTAGAGGTCATTTAGTTAAGTTTGCTTAAATATTTAAGTTGCCTTTAAATAACGTTATTTAAATTCTCATCTATAATCAATTTTCCATTGCTACTTAATTAAACGATTGAAATGTAACGTAACGTGAGAAAACTCACTAATACATGTTCTTTTCAGCTGTTTTTTGATAGCTTGCAAACAAATACAAGCAAAAAATGAGCACATGTATTTATAAGAAAGAAAGAGAAGAACTGGTATACTAAATGCAAACGAAATGAAACATGATTCCATTTTGGTTTCTGATACTTTGATGTTTGTGTTCAGAAACTCTATTATTCAATTCTTTGATTCACACCTTGATAGAAAAATATGTTAATAAATCGAAACAATTTATTTTACAATTCATTTTACTAAAGGAAACCACAAATCTTAAAACTTTCATTAGGTACCGCCAGCAAAAATATGAAAACTCTACCCACAAACATACATATGTATACCTATATTTCTGAAGTAAAAAAAATCATTAGTCTCGAATGTCAAAATATGTTTAAGATGGCTTTAAGTAAATTTTAAACGCGGTGAATGGCGTTTAAGTTAAGATGCATTTGAGTAACGTTGCTAAAAAGTGAAAATTGATTATAGATACTGATTTTGCACTTAAGAGCATCTTAGAGGCATTTTAAAGTTACGAAGCCTTTAAATTTTCTTTATAAATACGGCTGTAGTGTTTTAGTACGTTTTGTCGTGAAAGCTTAATCACATTTTTGGTTAATAATACAAACCAAATGCAATTGAATTTTATTTACTCATTAGAACTGTAAATTATTGTGTTTTTGTAATTATTGCTTGTATAAATTCCTAATAAATGTGCCTTGGTAGGAAAAAAAGTTTTTTTTTCTTTGATTGCGGTTGAAAAACCTGAGAAGGGAATTTCCTTTTCTTTGGTGTTGGTACTTCCTAAGTATGGTGAGCTTTTTATCTCATAATACATGCGCAAGTTTGTCCGCGGTGATTCTAATTTATTTATTTATTTATGTACTTATTTATTAGCTACAAAAAAAATTATTTCTGAGCCTAGGAACATCTGTTAAATCTTATTCCATAAATTGTTTCAATAATATTTTAAGCATTGACCTATTTATATGGTCAATGAGGTATTCCCTACAAAGTATAAAAGTTTTTTTGACTCATTGTTTTTTTGACCATTGAAGAAGACTTTTATTAGGCAAGGCTACTTTTTGACGTCTGCCATTCACCATAGATTATCAAATAGGCATCTTTAACTTTCGTATGTCTCACCCAGCAAAGCCTATTTGATTGCATTGCTGTTTTTTAATTTTATTTCGAGTCAAAGAATTATGTGAATGACCGCGTTCAAGTTTCAATGCATAGCCTATCTAGGATAGCTTTGAATTCATGTATGTGTCTGAATGCCAATCAGCTGTTGTTGACATTTCTCATCGGATACCTTTGTATCCGAAAATTTTGTTCACATCTGAAAGAATCTGACTGCTCATCAATTGGGTTTATTTTTATTTTATAAACAAATAATTTAATGAGAAATATTAGTTGTTTATAAAGCCTAGTACGCAGATCGAGCTAAAATTTCGCTCCCACTTTTCTCTCCAAACACCAGCTAAACTCCTAGCTAAATTTTGACATAAGCTTTTTGTGGAGATTACAATTCAAAAAACAGCTGTTCGCTAAAAGAAATTATATTCAGCAAATTTCAAAGAATTTTATTTCAATATTTTAAGAGAATGTAATCAAATCAAATAGATTTTTTCCTTTGGCATTAATATATCGTTTGTCTCTGAATATTTCTCGTTCTCAATTTTCATTTCACAATGTAAAGCTCACATAAATCTAACAAATAAGAAAACCTGCCACAATTTAGCTCAGGAATTAATGTACCTAACAATTATTTCACGCGCTAAATTCTGACAGATGACACCGTACAGTACGAACCAAAAATTTGATTTTTTAGTTGGAGCTGCGTACCTCTCGGCTAAAATGCTTGGCTGAATTTTAGCTCGGCTTAATTTTGGAGAGAATTTTGTATGGGAGCGAAATTTTAGCTCGATCTGCGTACTAGGCTTAAAATGGTAGTGGGTACTCACATTTAAATCCTTGCTTACCGTGTTTAGAGAATGATTTTTTTCATTGTTTTTATGAGATTTTGTATTCCGTACGTACGTTAAATGATCCAGAAGTATGAAGGTGTGTTCCACAGTGAGTTTCAAACAGAACGTGCCCATTTACTGTGGTGAGTTTCTTGTGAGGTTTCTTGTGAGGATTTTCCCAGAATACCGAAAATGTTATCGAATCACAACAAACCTCACAAGGAATACCTCACAAGAGCTAGTGACTTGTGAGACCTCACAACGCCAGAATAGGGCTGTAAATCTAGCGGTCTGAAACTGTTTGATAAAATTTAGGGAACAAGCCTAGTACGCAGATCGAGCTAAAATTTTACTTCCACTTTTCTCTCCAAACACCAGCTAAACTCCTAGCTAAATTTTGATACAAGATTTTTGTGGAAAATATATTTAAAAAAACAGTTATTATCTGAAAAGAAATTATATTCAGCAAATTTAAAAAAATTTTTCTTTTCAATTTTTTAAGTGAATGTAACCAAATAAAATAGATTTTTCCCTTTGGCATTAATAAATCGTTTGTCTCTGCATAATTCTCGTTCTGAATTTTAATTTTCACAATTTAAAGCTCACATAAATCTCACATATATAAAAACATGCCACAATTAAGCTCAAGAATTAATGTGCCGCACAATTATTTCACGCGCTAAATTTTGACAGATAGGTCCCGTACAGTAAGAAACAAAAATTTGATTCTTTAGCTGGTGCAGTGTACCTCTCGGCTAGAATGCTTGGCTGAATTTTAGTTCAGCTTAATTTTGGAGAGAATTTTGTATGGGAGCGAAATTTTAGCTCGATCTGCGTACTAGGCTACAGGGTTTGAGTTTTTTGGGCTTCTGGTTAGCCAATTTGTCATAAAAATTCTGAAAATTCAAGTGACTTATCGTTACATTTGCTTACGTTTTTAAGATACAAATTTGTATCTAAAAATTCAGATGACAGCTTAAAAATAAGTCAAGCATGAATAAATATGCACCTAGATATTGAACTTAATAGTGTATGCAGCTATTTTTGTGTTCTGTTGTCGACTTGGTGTGGCGTGTTGATTTTCTATTATTTTTGTCTTTTTGGAAGTGAATAAAATAAAAAATAAAAAATAAAAAGTTGTTTTTCCCATTGCTTTTTGGCTTTAATTTTTCTTTTACAAAAGAACAAAAATTGAAAGTTTTCCTCGTATTTATTTATAATAAATATCTGTGAAAAACCCGGATAAAAATGTGCGTTTGGGAGTAATAACTGTTTATATTTTCTGGTTGCAAGTGAAAAGTGTGGCTTCAACTATTTTCGAAAGTATTTTAATTCAAATGAAAAAAGAACACTTGTTTTCCAGCTATCTTTCATAAATAAAAGATATCAATTTAAATAACTGACAACACTTAATTTATTTATTTATTTACTTTTATGCATTTCGGAAGCTATGCTTCTATCTCAGTAAGCTTTATATAAATAATACCTTCCGAAATGCATATAAGTAATAAATAAATAAAATAAATGTTTTCAGTTACTTAAATTAGTATCTTTTATTTAATATATGAAAAACACGTTGAAAATCTCCAATATCAAATCAATTCGTCTTACATATAACTTCATCCTCAGAGTTACTAATTTTTGATTTAAATTTTTAATTTCCGAAAAAAAATTTCTTTATATTCACTTTCAGTAAAATCAGCAAGTAAACACAAGATTTTGGTAGAAAACAAATATATGACATTTGGCTGAAAATTGATTTTTTGTGCGATCAACGTTACGATTCAGTACTGGATTTTTAGATTTCTGCCGATGAACGCACCCAGTTTTCGCTTTTTTCATTGACGTACTATATAAACTATAACACAGTTTTTTCTTAAGTAATTATTATTACAAAATTAAAAAAATAAATGCACATCCTTTTAAAAAAAATATGTTGACTGATTTCTGTTGTTTGATTTACATGTTTGACACAATGTCATTTACACACAACACGTCAAATTAATTATTTTTTCGCCGAAATTCGACGGCAGCTCTCATGTCGCTAAGGAGCAGCTGGACCCCTTTCTATAGGGCTTTTGTATGGAAATTACATACGACTTGCAATCCATATATAATAGGTCAATGACTTGTTTATATTATACTGGCAGCATATATAGTATGTCAATGACTGGCAGTATAACAAACATAGGCAACGCCACTTATAACAATTCTTCAAATGGAGTAAAATTTTTCTATGGATAAGCTATTCTGTGTATACAAAGATCAGTGCCGATGGAAAGCTCTAGAAGCAAATACATAGAACCTTCCAGCTTTTTCGGGAACCTTGTGAAAAATATAAAAGCACATGTCTGACCGGCAGAGGATGCAGTTTATTTTCAATCGTGAATGAGTAAAGTTGGTAGTAATAAAAGTGAAGTGGTGAATTAATTTCAGTGGTGAACAATAAATTGTTTTGTGGTTGTAAAGTAAAGTTTTTTATTTTGTAAAGTAAATAAGTGGAGAATTGAATAAGTTTTATTAACAAACCTGAGAAAATACTACAATATAATATAGTGGATTTTATTTTTATATGCAGTAAGAATTTGATTTTTTGTGCGTTTAGGCTATTCACCCGGTTTCTATGGTATATAGATACATTTTATAAAAAGTTTTAAGAACTAATATATAAATATTTCTTACTACTCGAGGTAACAACAGCAAAAAGGGGTTTGATTTTTAAAAACTTCCAGCCTTATTTATTAGAATGCGCTAAACAGATGAATTTGCATTGCATAAGGATTTATGTAGCTACTATGTAACGTTGCATCCCATCCTCACCACCATCCTTAGTTATGCATCGCTTTTAACAAATAAAGGACCAAAAAGAAGAAATTTGTTACGTTTTACTTCCACAACTCATAAACAAACATCACCTGTTCGTGAAAAATCAATAAAAGCAATTAGCTTCCAGTTCGGATTTTTTCAATTTCTGTGTTTATAATTATTATTGTTTAATTTTCTTGTGCGGTTTTTAGTAATAATAAAAGAAATTTAGATAATTGGAACTTTGACATCCATTTTCAATTTATATTTAATACTCCCGGTTAAGCCCCGAAAATTCTCTGGGCTTAGCTAGGCCCGAAGGGGCTTAGTTGTTGTTGCATTAAACATGTAAATTGCTTAGACCCGACGTCGTTTTTTTCGTTCAAGCCACACAACACACCTACTATTCAACCCCCAAACGCGTTTAGTTTAAATATGTGTGTTTTTTTTGTTGCCCGAATGGGCTTGCAAGGAAAAAACGACGTCGGGGCTTAGCCCAGATAAAAACTGTGTTACCGGCACGAATTTCATACTTGTTATCGATAGTTTGTACGGAAACTCCATTTTTTTTTCTCTGATTACGTCACTAGGCTCCGATGTCGTTCTTTTGGTCCAATTCCTCTGGGCTTGCTATAAACACACCAAATGTGTTTATTTAACGTGGCATAAGTTTTATGAATAAGGTTTTCACGTTCAGAGGCATTATAGCGAGTGCATAGCGCTGTGCACTCGCTATGATGCGGTAATGAATAAGGCTGTTCATATATTCATTTCTGAATTTAATTTTTCAATTCTTATTTTTAAAATATCCTTCGAATATATCTATGCAAGAAAATTTATTCACAAATAAATATATTAACTAATCGAAGAATTTCGCTAAGTATATTTTACAAAGAACAGTTGTTTGATTTGAATAATCATGACTACGTCCTTGTATGGCTTTTTTCTCAATCGAGTAATGTTGTTGTTGCTTCTATTTGTAGAGGTGGCTTGTTTACATTTTTAATACAAAAATTCAAGTATTTTAACAATCAGTTTTGATATATCTTACGTTTGATTTTTAAACTCATATATTTTGTCATTCTATTTTATTCATAATATGAATACCCATTTATATAATAGATATTAGGAAAAATAATGTTAATAAGACCCTGGTTTTGCATTTCTTTTATGGGAAATACATTGAACGTCAAATCGAAAAAAAAAATCTATCTCACAAGTAAGCTACCTACGCTCACTACTAGTAGGTGTGCAAAGCACACATTACCAGGTGTTAATACATTGAAACTTGAACGCGGCCATTTGCTTGAAGGGAACGACATAAATTCAGATCTTAAATATAAGTTTTTTTGCT
This sequence comes from Dasysyrphus albostriatus, assembly GCA_946251815.1. NCBI lineage: Eukaryota > Metazoa > Arthropoda > Insecta > Diptera > Syrphidae > Dasysyrphus > Dasysyrphus albostriatus. The sequence goes on from OX276335.1 coordinate 224,357,351, forward strand.
TGAACGTACCCAATTCTCTTTATTTACAAAATTGAAATCCAATGAAAAAAAAAATATTGCATTAGTTAAAAGTTGTGACAAAAAAAGATGAATCTTACCCATGAAAATGATGAAGATGGGTTTTGCAATACCATTAAAGATCTAACATGTCGTGTGTGCTTAAATGTCGAAGAGTTAATGGTCAATATTTACGATGAAATTGAAGATCTTCAATCAAACTTGGTTCAGCTTCTTGAATCTTGTGGCGGATTGGTCGTAAGAAACAACACGCCTGCTTACGAACTCAACAAAAACTACTCTTATTCTTTTAATTACAGGTGGATCGCTCGGACGATCTCCCAAAATATCTTTGTAAGGTTTGTGCTAGCGAACTGCTGGTGGCGGCTAAATTCCGTGAAAAATGCGCAAGGTCCAATGAAATGTTGAACAAAATTAGAATTCGGAAAGTTGAACTAAAAGAAAGCTCACATGATGATGGTAACTCACAATTGCTTATAATAATGAGTGATTGTGATATAAATCAAATAGAAAATCAGTCTTTCACTAGTCTATCCGATGATATTCTGAATGAAATAATTGTCGAAGAAGTAGAATATAAAGAAGAAAACAAATTTGAGAATGAGTACATTTTTGAAGAAAATCAAACTGTTGTGCAAGAAACGATAACACTTCAGACTCTAAATGATCTTAATCCAGCAAAAGAAGAAAATACACGGGAACATGATATACTTTTTGACATTTCAAATAATGTCTTGCAGGAGGACAACTTGACCGAACCCAATATAATTCCAACAGAGAACTTGATTGTTGATGATTTCGAAGAATCTAAATTGTTTTTCGTAGAAACTATATCGAAAAGAAAAAAGGTACCTACAAATAATAAATTATGAAAAGTTTAGTATATAATTATGCATGACTTGTGAAAATGTGAAAAAATACCTTCGTTTTGGATTTTTATTAATTTTTTAAAGGTAAAACTCACTAAAAATTACACTTTTAAAGGAAAAGTTCCCCAAATTATTTAACTAATGCAATTTAAATAATGCATTATTTTCAAATACAGTTCCCATCAGACATACCTTTCAATGTCTATAAAAACCGATCAAAATATACCTTTGTGAATCAAACAAATGCATTTCATTCTCATTTTGTTAAGCATTTTTGTTTGCACCTAGTGACTTTAACTTTGGATTGACGAGTTATAAGCTAATTAATAATATTTAATGTAGAGTAAAGTGACCAAGTTGTTGTCATATAAATGTTAGAGATTTTTATGTATACAAAATACCACGTAGAAGTCAGCCAGCGCACTTTAAATTTCCGCGAAAAAAATCTCAGGTGATGTATTCCTAATTGCACATTTCAAACAAGATTTTAACTGCATACCTGTTTTTTTTTTAATATAATCAAATTGCACTTTTTATGAAAATTTCAAATGCTCATATCTTTGTAACCAAGTATGGTAAATTAAAAATTTTAATATGCAAATTATCATTGGGTGCATATTAAATTCATAAATGGACAGTTTTCGAAATTTAATTCAATTAAACTATCACAAACACATATATTACATACATACATATGAATGTATTGTACCTTGAAACAGAGTTTGGTACATATATGTGCAATAATGCAAATTTCACATTTGCTTTAGTCTATAATGTAAATAAAAATCATTTATCTGCTTTTTTGATTCAAAAATGCAACATAACAATGAGTAGATGCAAATAAAAAAAAAAGTTTACTTCCCACACGGGACTCGAACCCATGATAGCAGGCTAGCAGCCTTCCATTGGACTATTGATAGCCATACATTTTGTTGGTTGGTTTCTAATAAGATCTACTTGTATTTTTAAACAATAAATTTGGTCGGAATTTTAATTATTTATTTATTAATTGACGGAGCATGTAAAAAAAATATTTAAGCTCCTCTGCATTTAGATATTCGACTTGGTTACAAAGATATGAGCATTAGAAATGTTCATACAAAGTGCAATTTGTTTATATTTTTTTTTAAACAGGAGGTGTGAAATTATAATTGTTTTGAATTTTTGAAATGTGCAATTAGGAATACATCGCGGTGTTCATACGAGCTTCACGTGAGTCGACTCATTTTGACGTCTCTTTTCTTCATCTCATTTCTACTTCATAAAAAAAAGAGATGGCGCAGTGAGATAGAAATGTTCGTATGTTTTCCTCCTCACGTTAACAGCCATTTTTTTGTTTCTGACTATTCAAATTTTGACACCCTCCGTAATATAATAGGTCTGTTTGGTTACTGAAAATTCGTATGAATTCGTACGATGTCGCACTACATTTCACAAATTCCTGTTTGTTAACTCCAAAGAAATTTGTGTAGCCGAAATTTGCAAGCTTTTACATGGAGGGGAAGTTTCTTGCTCTCTCATTTTATACAAAATTCTCGAACATTTATATCTACATAATTAATAAAAGAGAAAGGCCGCTTCATAGAAAACAAATATTTCAGATGCTTTGTAGTTTTTTTTATCGAAGCAATTGTCAGCCGCAATCTGGAAAACACGTTTTATAAAATATCACGTTAGTACGGGCTGATTAGATTTCATTATATGGTGCTCTGGGAAATAATTCAGACAATTTACAGACCATTCGATATTCAAAAGGGTAAGAGTGCACGAGCCGAAAACCACATATTTCACAATTGCACCTAGAGTAATTTGGCCCCCATTTGTGTTTAACGGCTTTTATTGTTTTCAGACGTAACTCACGCATTATTCATGCTGGAATAAAAGTTTTAGTACAAACTTATAGAAAATTTAATTTTCTACAAAACATGTTAAGCAACTTTTCGATAAGTGCTTTTTTAAAAAAGTTGTACTGCATTTTCTTTTTTTTATTTTGTATATTCATCATATCTTTTTTTTTTGTTCTAAAAAAATATCGAAATAAAAGTTATAGGCCTTTCAACTATCCATATTTTTCACATTAACAGTTTTCTTATACGGCTTACGGTTCTCGACCTGTGGAGCATATAAATAGTAGAAATTCGTATAGGATCATATATTTGCAACTACTTGACTTCTGCTGGTAAATAGAAACCTCGAAGTTCGAAAGTAAATTAGTATACGGGCCAAAAACCACATTTTTCACAACTGCACCTATAGTCAGTTAGCCACCATCTTGTTTTTAACATTTTGAATATCTTGTGGCACGTAACTCACTTTTTATGTTAGCCAAAAATATTGTAGAACAAACTTGTAGAAAAATGTATTTCCTACAAAATGTTATTTGTAATTTTTTTCGATAAATACTTTTTTTTTAAAGTTATTTAGTTTATTTTTTTTTTATTTGTATATATTGTAACGAATGCCACATTTGTACTATAATGATTTTCGAATGAACTATAATCACTCCCGATTAAAAGAAACATCGAATTTCTGACTAGACGGGACACAAACTAACCTACGGAGAGCTTTGGTCAGCTTTTGAACTTCCAACACTAAACGTCAAATTGAAAGCTTTGGAAAGGGAAATTTATGGGAAATTTCCCCTATGGAAAGCTTTGGAAACAAATACTAGAACCTTCCAGCTTTTTCGGGAACCTTGTGAAAAGTATAAAAGCACATGTCTGACCGGCAGAGGACGCAGTTTATTTTTAATCGTGAATGAGTAAAGTTGGTAGTTATAAAAGTAAAGTAGTGAATTAATTTCAGTGGTGATTAATAAATTGTTTTGTGGTTGTAAAAGTAGTCTTTTTTTAAAGTAAATAAGTGGAGAATTTAAATAAAGTAAATAAGTTTTATTAACGAACCTGAGGAAATATTACATTGGTGTTAGAAGTGTAATAAAACTTAATTTATTTGTGTTGAAATAATTAATTGTGCTTTGACAGACAATAATTACAAAAAGTGAAAGTGAAATAAAAAAAGACAATGGGTAAAACTCTGAACGATTTAAATTTAGTTGAATTTAAGGCAGAACTGAACAAGCGAGGGCTTCCTACTGCTGGAACGAAGAATGATCTTATAATTCGTCTGCAAGAAGGTTTAAGGTTCGACATTGAAATGGAGGAAGAGCAAGAACAAGTAAGTACGTCAGGTATGACCAATCTACTGTCTCAGCTGCTCCCCATATTTGATAGTCAGGAAAAGAATCTTTTCGAACGATTTGATCAACAAAGCCAAGAACAAACGAATCTTCTTGAACAACAAAGCCAAGCACAAATGAATCTTCTAGAGCAACAAAGCCAAGAACAAAATCATCTTCTAGAACAACAAAACCAAGAACAACGCAATGAGCAAAAGAATCTTCTTGAACGATTCGAACAGCAAAGCCAAGAACAAAAGAATCTTCTAGAACAACAAGGCCAAGAACAAAGGAATCTTCGAAATCTTCTCCAAGATAAGTTAAAAGCCTTTGACAACAGAATTATTGCCCTTGGCGAGCGTATCGACAATAAATGCAAAGTTCGAAGATAAAATCGAATGCATTACAAAAGAATTGGATAAAGTAAAGAGAATGAAGGTTCGAGAAAGTTCTGGCGACTGTCCGAAGAGAAAGGAGATGCATTCACAAACCTTTGATGGACAAATTTCTTGGTCAATCTACAAGAAACAGTTTGAGGCAGCCGCAGCAACGAATGGCTGGGATGAGGAAGACAAATATATAGCTCTGACGCTTGCCCTCAGAGGAACTGCTGCTGAAATACAAACCATACCAGCAGATAAGAATGGCAACTTCAGTGCTCTTGTTCAAGCCATTGACAAACGCTTTGGAGATGGCCATATGCAAGAAGTCTTCCGAGTTCAACTCAATATAAAGTCCAGAAAAGAGGAGAAGCTCTGCAACAGCTCAAAGCAGACATCGAACGATTGGCACATATGGCATATCCGGCTGCAGGGGATAAAATCATCAACCAATTTGCAACAGGAGCCTTTGTCCGTGCTGTGTCTGATATCAACCTTCAGCGAGCAATTCGAACGGCTGAAAACGCACACTTCCTGAGGCATTCGCGTTCGCCCTGACTATGGAAGCAGCAAGGAGTCCATCGAGTAAGAGAAATAGAAATTGAGGAGTGTACATGCCAGAGAACAGCGTTGCAAAGGAACCAGCGAGATGGACCTCCTCGATGCTGGAATTGTAACAAGACCGGACATCTACAACGTCAGTGCAGATTACCACCTAGAAGACCTGCATGTCAACATTGTGGAAGCAGAAACGGAAACAACAACGTCAATACTCCAACTCTACCTGTTTCCCAACCGGGAAACGAGTAAGAACGAACTTCGAGGGGCAGAAGCTGGTTTCTGGTATCGATGGCCCCAGAACCACTACGCAGACTAAACGAAACAATAAAAGTCTGATTGTGGAGGCAACATTAAAGGACAAGAAACAAGCGGCTACGATCGACACCGGTGCCACTGCCTCCATTGTTCGAAGAGACTTGGTGAAGATGACATGGCTGCATAACACCAACACCTACCGTCTGAAAACTGCAACAGGAGAGGCAGCCAGAGTCCGTACGACACACACAGAGGACACTCAAGAATCTGTGGACCCGAAGAAATTGAACTCTATGAAGGCAAAAATTCTCAAGTCATCCAATTTAAGTGAACGACAGCTGAGTGTCGCTAGAAGCCTCCTTCACGAGTACGCTGATATACTCTCTTCATCCAGTGGGCAGTATGGTCGTCAGTAAAGTCCAGAAAAGAGGAGAAACTCTGCAACAGCTCCAAGCAGACATCGAACGATTGGCACATATGGCATATCCGGCTGCAGGGGATGAAATTATCAACCAATTTGCAACAGGAGCCTTTGTCCGTGCTGTGTCTGATATCAACCTTCAGCGAGCAATTCGAACGGCTGGAAAACGCACACTTCCTGAGGCATTCGCGTTCGCCCTGACTATGGAAGCAGCAGAACAGGCTTTTCAAGGAGTCCATCGAGTAAGAGAAATAGAAATTGAGGAGTGTACATGCCAGAGAACAGCGCTGCAAAGGAACCAGCGAGATGGACCTGCCCGATGCTGGAATTGTAACAAGACCGGACATCTACAACGTCAGTGCAGATTACCACCTAGAAGACCTGCATGTCAACATTGTGGAAGCAGAAACGGAAACAACAACGTCAATACTCCAACTCTACCTGTTTCCCAACCGGGAAACGAGTAAGAACGAACTAAGAGGGCAGAAGCTGGTTTCTGGTATCGATGACCCCAGAACCACTACGCAGACTAAACGAAACAATAAAAGTCTGATTGTGGAGGCAACATTAAACGACAAGAAACAAGTGGCTACGATCGACACCGGTGCCACTGCCTCCATTGTTCGAAGAGACTTGGTGAAGATGACATGGCTGCATAACACCAGCACCTACCTTCTGAAAACTGCAACAGGAGAGGCAGTCAGAGTCCGTACGACACACACAGTGGACACTCAAGAATCTGTGGACCCGAAGAAATTGAACTCTATGAAGGCAAAAATTCTCAAGTCATCCAATTTAAGTGAACGACAGCTGAGTGTCGCTAGAAGCCTCCTTCACGAGTACGCTGATATACTCTCTTCATCCAGTGGGCAGTATGGTCGTACACAACTGGTGCAGTATCGAATGGACACAGGAGACGCGAGACCAATTCGAAAGCCAGCGAGACGTCTTCCATTAGCCAAAAAAGCCGAAGTTGAAGAGATGATATCGACGATGAAGAAAGATGTCAATCAATCAATCAAAAATTCTAAAAGCCCTTGGGCATCCCCAGGCGTTCTTGTCAAAAAGAAGGATGGAAGTCTCGATTCTGTGTAGATTATCGGAGGCTGAACGATGTGACAAAGAAAAACAGCTACCCTCTCCCAGAATCAGCGATACTTTGGATGCGATGGAAGGAGCTGAATGGTTCTCAACATTGGACTTGAAGAGTGGCTACTGGCAGGTAGAAATCCATCCAGAAGATCGAGAAAAGACGACTTTCTCCACAGCAAATGGTCTGTGGGAATTCAAAGTAATGCCTTTCGGACTATGCAACGCTCCGGCAACATTTGAGCGTTTGATGGAGTGCGTTTTACAAGGACTTACTTGGAAGTCATGCCAGGACGATGTGATCGTGGTGTTGCAGGGGCTTCGAGAAGCAAACTTGAAATTAAATGTAGACAGGTGTGCATTCTTCAAGTCTGAGGTAAAATACTTGGGCCATATCATCTCGCCTCAAGGAATGCAGACTGATCCTGACAAAGTGGACACTGTTAAGAATTGGCCAACTACACAAGATAAACATCAACTTCGGAGCTTTCTTGATCTCGCTACGTACTATCGTCGTTTTGTTAAGGATTTTGCTGGGATCGCGAAAAATTTGCATCAGCTTACCGAAAAAGGCAACCATTCAAATGTCAAGTGAGTGCGAGAAAAGCTTTCAGGTACTCAAGCAGCGCCTATGCAATACACCTGTTCTGGCCTATCTGACACCAGGAAAACCATTCATCATCGACAATGACGCAAGTAACATGGGAATTGGAGCCTTACTGTCGCAAGTCCATGATGGAGAAGGTCATCGCTAATTACAGCAAGGTACTCTCAAAGACGGCCGCTGCCACCTAAAAACAAATGTTTTTTTTCCGAGGGACTGACAAATCCTCCAAGAGTATACTTGTCATGAATAAATGAATAAGTGCTTCTCATCTAGCCGTTCGGACTCGGCAAAAAATTGTAGGTCCCCTCCATTCCTGCCAACAACACGCACACAGGAATGGTTGGGAGTTGTACATCACTAGGCCCTGGTTGTCCATGAGCTGGTTGCGCCACAAAATTTATTTATTTATTTTTTTACTCTCAAAGTCAGAAAGAAATTATTGTTTGACCAGAAGAGAACTTCCAGCTCTAATATCGGCTACAAAACACTTCCGGAAGTACATCTATGAACAGAAGTTCCTTCTTCGAACAGACCATGGCGCACTTAATTGGCCTTTGAACTTCAAAAATCCGGAAGGTCAAGTGCCAAGGTGGATCGAGAGATTGCAGACATACGACTACCAGATTCAACATCGAAGAGGAAGGTTGCATTCAAACGCAGATGCCTTGTCTCGGAGACCCTGTAAACCGGACTGCAAGCATTGCACACGTCAAGAAGAAAAGGGGGTAGCTGCCATCCAGCGATTAAGAATCGGTCCCATTTACGGTTGGAGTAATGAAGAACTGAGGACCGCCCAACAAGAAGACTCGGATATTGAACCCATTCCTACATGGAAAGAACACAAGGAGAAACCAGAATGGGGTGACATCTATGATAGAAGTCCAACTCTTAAGGCTATTGGGCACAATGGGATGCACTTCATGTACAAGAAGGAGTGCTAAGATGTAAGTGGGAGTCCACAGACGGGAAATCATATGTGATGCAGCTATTCGTACTGCGATCCAAAGTTAATGACGTTCTCCAAGAGATGCATGAGGGAGCTTCCGAAGGACATTTGGGGATCAATAAGACACTAGAGAAGGTGAATGTTCTACTGGCTACATTCAAGAAAAGACGTTGAAAAATGGTGCCGGAAATGTTATACTTGTGCTGCAAGTAAGGGACCAGACAGAAAAATCCAAAGTAAAATGCAGCAGTATAACGTAGGCACGGCTTTTGAGAGGATTGCAATAGACGTTGCCGGACCTTTTCCAGAAACCGAAAGTGGAAACCGATACATCCTGGTAGTAATGGACTACTTCAGCAAGTTCCCTGAAGCATTTGCCATCCCAAACCAGGAAACCCAAACAGTGGTGGATCAGATTGTTTTCAACTGAATTAGCAGGTTTGGTGTGCTTATGGAACTCCATTCAGATCAAGGAAGAAACTTCGAGTCCAAAATCTTTCAGGAAGTTTGTACACTCCTTGGCATTAAAAAAACAAGTACAACACCGCTTCATCCACAATCTGATGGAATGGTTGAACGATTCAACAGGACCCTTAAAGAACACCTTTCCAAAGTGGTAAGCGAAAACCAAGGAGACTGGGATCGACATATTCCATTATTCTTGATGGCCTATCGAAGTGCAGTACATAGCTCAACACGACATACACCATCAGAAATCCTGCTCGGGAACACAATATGACTGCCAAGTGAAAAAAAGTTCGGATGTTATAGTATTGAGCCCCAAGAAAAAGACGACTACGTGGAAGATCTGAAAAAAAGCTTCTTGACATTCACGAAAGGACAAATATAAAGCTATCAAGTGATCGGATGAAAACACGATACAACACGAATGCCAATAAATGAATAAATGATATGAAATGAAATACTGTTGTAACTCGAATAAACGATGTCGTCTACCGCATTCAGAGAAGACTTAAGGGCAAAATGAAAGTAGTTCTCAGTGATCGTTTACATCGTTATAATGGTGAAGGATGTGATGGATTTGCTCGGGACGATCAATCTTAAGGAGGGGGCAGTGTAACGACTGTCACATTTGTACTATAACGACTTTCGAATGAACTATAACCACTCTCGAATAAAAGAAACACCGAATTTCGGATTAGACGGGACACAAACCAACCTACGGAGAGCTTTGGTGAGCTTTCGAACTTCCAACACTAAACGTCAAATTGAATACTTTGGAAAGGGAAATTTATGGGAAATTTCCCCTATGGAAAGCTTTGGAAGCAAATACGAGTACTAGAACCATCCAGCTTTCTCGGGAACCTTGTGAAAAGTATAAAAGCACATGTCCGACCGGCAGAGGACGCAGCTTATTTTTAATCATGAATGAGTAAAGTTGGTAGTAATAAAAGTAAAGTAATGAATTAATTTCAGTGGTGAACAATAAATTGTTTTGTGGTTGTAAAAGTAAAGTGTTTTATTTTTTTAAAGTAAATAAGTGGAGAATTTAAATAAAGCCAATAAGTTTTATTAACGAAACTGAAAAAATATTACAATATAATATATTATTTGTTCGCTGTAAGAAAATGTTAATATAAAAGTTAAAGACCTTTCAATTATTTATATTTGTTGCTTTAAAATTTTTCGTATGCTGCTTACGGTTCTCACTCTGTAGAGCATATAAGTTCAATAAATCCGTACAGGATTGGATGTTTCGTTTTTTGCTATATTTTGTTGATTATATTCATATCGTAGTTGTGTAAATACTAAAAAAAACAATAACTTTAACTCTTTACTTTTAACTCTTTACCACAACAACTTTTGAGGTAGAGTATTTCGCTACAAAAACGAACTACACATCATTTTTGGAGGAAGGTAGACGCGTTTAAAAAAAATTAAAATATTTGTACATTTAAAAAAAACAACAGATTTCTTTCATAAATGTTTCTTTATTAATAACAAAATTTACATACAGGGTGTCCAACGGGAAGATATACTTTTTTGTTTGTTTATTATTTTTGATTAAATGAAAGAGAATGGATCTTATATTGATAAAAGCTTTATTTAACATCGGCAATTATGTATGGAATACAATATCAGGTATATGTCCGCCTCTGTTTTTCATTACATTCTCACACATTTCACGCGGTATTTCATTAATTTCATCACGAATATTTTGTTTGAGTTTCTCAAGCGTTTCTGGTTTGTTTGCATAAATCTTGCATAAACCTCCACAATAAGAAGTCCGGAGCAGTCAAATCAGGCGACCGTGGAGGCCAATCAACATCACCACTTCTAGAAATAACTTGTTGTGGAAAGAGGTATCGCAGTAATTCCATTGTAATCCTGGCTGTATGCGATGTGGCACCATCTTGTTGATACCACATGTTAATCAAGCCCTATGCATGCAGTTGTGGCGTTAAAAAGTTTTCAAAGTTGTTCTCTGAAGACCAAGCTCCTGAGCACGGCGTCGAATTGAGTTTGATGGATTGTTTTGAACCCTTCCTTGAGCAGCAGTAATGTTTTCAGCCGATCTTGCAGTACCTTGTGGTCTATGCTTGGGCCTATCACATACAGACCCTCTTTATTCGAAATCATTCACTATACGATAAATAGTGCGTTTTGTTGTTTCTCCCAAAAATTTCACGTAACTTTCTCATCGTCACAGTAATCGATGATTGATTTTGATTCAATGTTTTAACGATTAAAACATATGGGTTTATCGAATATTTGTCCATAATAAATTTGCCACGAGCCTACTTCACAACTGCCATATATGAACTGTCAAGACTAATGTTTACCAAAATGGTGGCAAAAAAAAGTAGTATGCCTTCCCGGCGGACACTCTGTACCTATACTGTGTAGTAGTACATTTTAAGTTACGATATTTATGTATGTATTTAAAAAAAATAACAAGGTCAACATTATTATGATAAATCAGATTTTATTTCTTTGCTTGTTCACTCGTTTTTGTAGTGAAAAATTCTACCTTTAGGGTGGTGTGGAAGAGAGTTGTTATATTGTCAATTACCACTCACGAATATAACAAAACAAAATATAGCAAAAACATCCGCTCCTGGACGGATTTCTTGAACTTATATGCTCTACAGAGTGAGAACCGTAAGCAGTATAAGAAACATTTTAAAGCAAAAAATATACATAATTGAAAGGTCTGTAACTCTTTTAATGATATTTTCTTACAGCGAACAAATAAGATATGATACATACAAATAAAAAAATAAACCCTCCATTTTTAACAAAAGGCAGTAGTTATAACTTAAAAAAAGTATTTATCGAAAAAAAGTTACAAAAAACATTTTGTAGGAAATAAATTTTTCCACAAGTTTGTTCTACAACATTTTTGGCTAGTCTAAAAAAGTGAGCTACGTGCGAAGATATTCAAAATATTAAAAACAAGATGGTGGCTAAATGACTATAGGTGCAGTTGCGAAAAATGTGGTTTTTGGGGAAAAGGTCAAAATCCCGCCGATCAAAATCCCGCGAACCGAAATCCCGTCAAATAAAATTACTAATTCTGTACACGAATCCCATTCATAATTCAGATCAATACAATATCATACTTTTGAACAAATAATTTTTTATTTATTATTTATTGAAGCCCCTCCCCCTTTTGAAAAAAGTATTTAGGCAGTAGTGCTTTCGCATTTATTTTCAGTCCTTATAACTCGGTAGAGGTAACACCTCGAGGTGAAGAGATGTCAATTTGATTTCATTTTGTAGGGTTTGGTTTTCACGGATCTTTTCATGGATCTGGACAGAGGTGGGTCTGGATATGGTCAGAAGAGGGTCTGGATCTGGACAGAAGTGGATCTGGCAAAGGTGGATCTGGATCTGGAAAGAGGTGAGTCTGGATCTGGACAGAGGTGGGTCTGGATCTGAACACAGGTGGGTCTGGAATCTGGACAGAGATGGAATTTTTTTTGTTGAAAAATTGAAAAAAAAACTGTTCCAAAATTTCAATAAAAAAAATTGAATTATATTTTTTGAAATTGATTTCAAATTAATTAAAACATGTTTTTCTTTCAACTGAGCGTCCTAGAGGCATCAAACTTTATATCTTTAAACATGTTTTGCGGCTAAACTGAACGTCCTAGCGACTTATAAATCCAGATTCCTTAAATACAAAAGAAACTTTACATACCCCAAACCCTACAGTGAGCCCAAGCAGGGGGGTTGCAGAGGGGCAGCATGGCCCCTCATACATGCCTCACTGTTTATTCGCCTTTATTCATCACCCAAGCTTCTTTTGCTAAAGAAAACTTGACTTGAAAACTAAATAAAAACAATTTGTATCTCTTAATGAGGTCTTACCTCTACCGAGTTCTAAGAAGAACTGAAATTATATTTGCAAACACTACTTCTTATATACTTTTGAAAAGGGGGATTGGCTTCGAAACAGTGAAGTCCTCTGCATATTCTGAAAATAGCACTATAGTAGGAATGTTCGTTCTTGTTGATTCTTATGCAATGGTGTCACAAATTGCATAAGAATACAAAATATTAATGCGCTGTCACATTGTAGTAGAAACGGCGGGATTTTGGCCGGTGGGGTTTTGATTTCCGGGATTTTAATAAACCGGATTTTAAGACCCGGGATTTCGACATGCGGGATTTTGATTCACGGGATTTCGACCCCAACCCGGTTTTTGGCCCGTATACTAATTTAATTACTAATTACTATTACTAATTTTCTAATGTCGAGGTTTCTATTTACCAGCAGAAGTCAAGTAGCTACAAATATATGATCCTATACGAATCTCTACTATTTATATGTTCCACAGGTCGAGAACCGTAAGCCGTATAAGAAAACTGATAAGGTGAAAACTATAGATAATTGAAAGGTCTGTAAATTTTATTTCGACATTTTTTTTTAGAACAAAAAAAAAAGATATGATGACTATACAAAAATCAACCCCCACTTTTTTTTAAGAAAATGCAGTATAACTTTTTTAAAAAAGCACTTATCGAAAAAAGTTGCTTAACATATTTTGTAGAAAATTAAATTTTCTATAAGTTTGTACTACAACTTTTTTTCTAGCGGGAATAATAATGAATATCGAAGTCAAACTTCATGTCTGATTTATTTCCCAGCAAAAGTCTAACTACCCGTTACTACGTGCACCTTTTGTCGTTCAAAAAAATCGTAACTTTTTTTGAAAGGTTATACCTATACCATTCTTTTATTTGCTTTTTCAAATCAAGTTTATTTTTATGAAATTTTTAAAAAAACTAAATTTTAAAGTCTTTTGAGGTCAGCCCTCTCTAGTAGTCAGCTACCTCTTCATAAAAAACACCATAAATAATTGTTAAATCTTTGTCTAACTTTCGGAAAAAATTTATTAAATAACCTTACTATTCTTTACCCCCCATGTAAATAATCGGCGGATAGCAAAGTGCTATCGTTTAGACATTGTTACTTGTCATTCTTGTTAATAGCTGTGTTATATTCTGATGTGTGTTAACGTACGGATAACTTTGAATCGCCAGATTGGCGTATAATGAACGGATAACTTATTAATCCATACACGCATAAACATTGAATAATTACATATAGAAGAGGACACCGAACATTTCTCAGTTGACTATACGCCGCATTAGCCCGGTGGTGGAATGCGAAGCTCTAATTTCCTTGTCAAAAAATTATTGATTTTCTTCTCTGCTAATCTATTTTCTTAACTCATTCCAATTAGCCCAGTCGGATTAGACAAAAAAATGAGTTGCAATGCAAAAAATTAGATAGGGTTTTTTTTATTTTAATCGTTAGAGGGGTTCATAAGGAGTCTAAAAAAGTTTTCGACTTCCTAGCTCCATTGCATTAGCCGCCATCTTGAATTTAACGAAAATCGGTTTTTGTGAAATAACTCGCCTATTTTCAACTTTTGAGCAAAAATGATCTTAACAAAAGTTTTTCAAAATTTAATTATCTGCAACTTTGGTCATAATCTTTTTTTGTCTACGATTGATATTTTTCGACAATATCAAAAAACATTCTTCAAGTAAAAAGAAAGTTATATATTTTGTTCGACTCATTCGAAGAGGATGACATAAGGAGTTTAATAACAAGTTCAACACTCATGGGTGAGTGGTCGAGAACTTGTTATTAAACTCCTTATGTCATCCTCTTCGAATGAGTCGAACAAAATATATAACTTTTTTTTTACTTGAAAAATGTTAATTATGCGTTTTAAACGAGAACAAAAATTTTAAAATAGGTTTTTTTGATTTAGTCGAAAAATATCAATCGTAGACAAAAAAGATTGTCATAATCATTAAAGTTGTAAATAATTTAATTTTGAACAATTTTTGATAAAGATAAAATCGTTTTTGCTCAAAAGTTGAAAATAGGCGAGTTATTTCAAAAAACCGATTTTCGCTAAATTCAAGATGGCGGCTAATGCAATGGAGCTAGGAAGTCGAAACCTTTTTTTTAGACTCTTAATGAACCCCTCTAACGAATAAAATCAAAAAAAACCCATCTAATTTTTGCATTTAAAATGCTGGCCTATTGGTGGACCCATGGTGATTGAAATTTTCTAGCACAGATTTTTGTTCTACGTGCGAAATCTTTACTCGTTATATTAATGTTAAATTCCTTACAACAAAAAAAATCGATTCTGCTAAGAAAAAAATCGTTTTTATCAAGATTTACAAAGTCTTGCACACACTAAGAAGATCTGACATTTCTTTACAGTTGATTTTTTTTTTAGTTCGTTTAGATAGATGTAAAACGATTATATTTATAAAAAGTATTTTAACTCATCAATGAGCAGTGAACAATAAATTAGAAGTGATAAAAATATCAATGAACTTCGATTCCAAGTGCCCAAAGTCGATTGAACATAATGAAACTCGCGCTCACCGATATGTTTCTCGATTGATGTGTTCCTTTGTCGATTTTGGACAGTATTCTTCTATTATAACGAACGCTTAACAAATTTTGTTTATTTTTGCAGCTTTTGTCGGAAATATTTTCGTTTTTAATCCTATTAAACGATGTTAAGATTGGGCGAAACAATTTTGTTTAAAAACTTTTGTCAAAAATCAATTTGTTAACATATTCCTTGCAACCGAAAATAGAAATCGATCCCCAAGGGTTAAAAGGAATTCGACATAAGTGTGTTTCGTTACTTTTGTAGCACGCAGTTCAAAAACTGTCAAATTATTGAAATAAGGGGAAAAATCTTTCATAAAAACTTGCTACAAAGTAAACAAACGCGTTGAACCAGTTTTTTAGTAATTTTGTGTAAAAAACGTCAAACGTGACACACACTATCATATACAACAGACAAATCTTAAAACATACACAAGAAAACAAAAACACACGGACGTGTGCACTCAGAAATTTGTGTAGCAGAAATTTGTAAGCTTTTTCATGGAGGAGAAGTTTCTTGTTCTCTTATTGGGCTCTCTCGAATTTTCACTAACCAAACAGACCTATTATCTTTGCTTTTACGTAATTCATAAAAGCCGAATTGAAGCAGTACAACATAACTTCATTCGTTTTGCTTTAAGTGGTCTTCCTATAGCTGATCCGTATAGCCTGCCATCTTATGAACACAAAATCATGCTTCTGCGAATTCAAACCTTATATTGTAACGGGGCAATAGGATGAGGACCTGGGATTAGGAATCGGAAATTTGAAAGGAAAAGAAAAAGGAAACGGAAGGGGATTGAGACTGGAAGCGGAAAAGGATATAATTTGCCTATAATAGGGCTAACCAGATACCTCAACGGAAGGAAATGAAAGAATATAGGGAATGGAAGGGTCCGAATGCCCAGTGGAAGTGCAGTGGCATGCTGGCGACGCACGGCTAAGCTCGCCGGATGTAGGGGGGGATCTTGCTCCTACACTGAACCTCACCTCGCTACAAAACGAATTTCATGCCAAAACTTTTCGCACTCCCTCGTACGTATGACTACCACCCTCCGGAGTATCGGTCGGTGTTGATACCGATAAGCCTTCCCTCACCACTCCTGGAATCTGGGGGCTGAATTCTGATTAGATTCCCCTTATATGCTTACCATTAGCCGCCACGTCACACCTCACCGTTCATATTTCGCTCGTCCTCAACACCCCCTGAAATCTTACGAACCTACCAAATCATCTTTAGGACTCCAGTTGGGTCCAGAAAAACACCTTCGGTTGGCGTGGCTTACAATGTTTCATTTATTTATTAACAAAAAAAAACTAAAACTTTTATCGAACTACTATACCGATATACAAATATAACAGAGCGCGTAAACTAAGAGACTTTGGATCGTTCGACTTCATTAGTCTTCTCCAAACAAGGAAACAACAGAGTGGAAAGGTATTAAATATAAAAAGCTAAATGTAAAGAGGTAAAAATCGATTCAAACGGTGCCTGATATGAATTAGTAGCAAAAAAAAAGTATTAAAAAATCATTAAAATATTGAAAAATAACAAACAAAACAGGTAAAGAAAAGTAACGATGTAACCAAAATTGCGAAAAATAGGGAGAAAGTTGCACTTTTCGTTGGTGGACCTTTCTGTCGCACTAGGTGTGGCACGCTTCTGATTATTCAAAACAGAAGGGGGCCCAGCACCAACACACCCACCCCCGACAATAAAATAGGGGGTCGAGCCTAGCCTCGTCCGTCACCTCCTCTGCGAAGACCAACTGTCTTGTAACCGTAACCTACCTAAAGAGCGCTCTGTAGGGGGGCTGTACGCATTCGCGTTAATTGCCGCCGCGATACTACTCGGAGGAATCTAGCTTCGCCCTGCCGACTTGTAGTTACAACGGCACCTTCACCCTTTTCTCACCCTTTCGACCACTTACAATCACAAATATATAATACAAAACAAAAAACAATAAAGATAAGGTTAAAAAAAATAAATATCAATATTCAAATGCCAACGCTCAAAAAAATTTAAATCCTATACGGCGGAAGTGGAAGTCCGTTTTTGTCTCCGATATGGGTTGTGGCTTCGGCTTTCTTCGAAGTTATGTTCGAGAAATCTATCTCCGAATCTTTCGTTGTATCGACCATAGGTTGTTGCCTTCAGAATCGGGATTTAAAAATGGAGGTTTCGTCGAGAATTTGGTGTATTGGATTTCGTTAAATTTATGTGCTTTTTTTTTTGTAGGGTATGCTTATTGGGTTTTAAGTATTTCTTATGTTGGTATAACACTTAATATAATAATGCATTAAAATTGTACTTATCTTGCACAATTCCGTAGATGTTGTTGAATGCTTCTTAATTGGTACATTTATGGTGACCGACAGTCACGTTGAATCGATTTCTTTTGGGTATGGCCAACCAAAAAAATATGGCGGCACCGACTTGTGCCCTTGGCGATGACCGCCTGCCGTTCTCGACGAAACCTATAGGTAACCGTTAACGTTTAAGTTGCCGAAGAAAAACAGAAAGTTTATCACTAGCACTTACCTCTTTTACGATTTTACTAGTTATTGTTCCTAATTTCTATCCCTCGATGCACTATTAATTTTATGCTTAAGTTCGCACTAAAAAAAAAACAACAAAAACTAACCCGTCACTGACTATTCGACTACCATATCAAAAAAAAATCTTACCACCGATCAAATTTAACACTTAGCACCGACTATACCCTCAACGTTTGACATTCAACTAACCTATGAATGTTACCTTACTTTATCGACGCTGCCGCACATCCCACCACAAGATAGCAGTATTCTCTGATTTGGAAGATATATGGAACCCGTTGGGGTTTTATCATCAAGGAAGAGCCCTCTCTCCACCTAGTCACTTCCCTGTAACCATCGAACCCTACGCATGAACTAACTTTAATATGTTCAATGCCCACTATGATATCCCGTACCTGAACCTCTATAAAAATTCTGTAATACGACTACCCTGAATGGTTTCATTCCATCGATGGCCAACTAGATTTGACGAAGTCAAAACAAATAAAAATATTATTTGCATGATAATGCTCCTGCATTTATTTCTATTAAATTAAATTAACTCAACGCAAAGTTAGAATCCCAGGAAACCATGGGCCGTCGAAAAGGAGGCACCACCCCCAGCAACAGCCACCCAAACACTCCTTGGACACCCAAGAAGTGTGTGGAGCAGTGTACTCTACCTCACCCGTGCCCAGTGCGTCGCCACCCCGAGGACGTAAAGAGTCCCAGCATGCTACCTCTTTCTACTTTCGAATCCCTTCGAAAGTAGCTTTCAATGCCCATCATAAGTGGAACCGTGCATGATAGTGGCATGAAATTTTACTGCCTCTGCTTACAAGCGAGTGCCTTCGAATTAGCGAGCCGAGACTCAGCGAATCGAACGCTTCATTCGCAGAATCATGCCACTAGCTTGGCTCCGGCCCCAGTATGACCAGGATAGAATTCAACAGGTAAGCTTATATAACATGAAGACTGGCCTTATCTTGGTTCTACTTCCCTTTATAGGCGTTTGCCATTGATTTGGTTAGTTAAAACTGAAGCGAATGCTAAGATTTGCCGTTTCCCTTTGTAGGTGGCAAAGCACTTATGAGTAGATGAAAATCCTAATCTAGTACCACCAACTGCACATTCACTCATGTGCGAGTAGATACATTTTACATGGAAAAGTCGTTTGGTGTATTCCATTGAAAAAAAAACTAGCAAAGTACTTGCAAGCACTTCGCCACCTCCAATGAAAAACGTGTATTGTAGCCTAGAGTTACCTATATAGTTGTGCCTCAGTACTGGTAAGGCTGCCGTAACAATATCAAAACCGTGTTACAATGATTTCATATTTTTCCATCAACGAAAAATGAAATTAGTGGTGAAATTGATGCTCCTGACTTATTATTCTGTATAAATACTAACTTCCGCGGGGATCCCACCATTTACGAAGATTTGAAATTTTTCACGTTCCTTTTCATAGAACCAATTATGGTATACACGAACCTCTTAATCGTATGTGCAAACTGAACGCAATTTGAACGCTTCATACATGTGTTGATTTTAACATTAGTAAAAATAGGTTTAAAAACATTTTTCGCGAACCAAGTGCTCCATTCTTGTGAATTTCTTTGTCTCTTAGTGCTTTATATAACGTGTCTTATTTTGTATATTTTTTAATTTTGTTTGTTTTTATTTATTTATGTGCTTGTTAAATTGCTAAATCCACTAACTACTAACACATGCACTCATGATGAGTCTCTGATTCTATAATGCAGCTTGCTCTAAGCTCACTACAACAAATCGTCCAATCTCGATCAATGTATATTAAGTTTTGTATAAGTATACGCTGAAACGTCTGCACTACAGCAATTTGTTGTTTATCGTTCACCACTAAAATTAATTCACCACTTTACTTTTATTACTACCAACTTTACTCATTCACGATTAAAAATAAAATGCGTCCTCTGCCGGTCAGACATGTGCTTTTATACTTTTCACAAGGTTTCCGAAAAAGCTGGAAGGTTCTAGTATTTGCTGCCAGAGCTTTCCAAAGGGGAAATTTCCCATAAATTTCCCTTTCCAAAGCTTTCAATTTGACGTTTAGTATTGGAAGTTCGAAAGCTCACCAAAGCTGTCTATAGGTTGGTTTGTGTCCTGTCTAATCCAAAATTCGGTGTTTCTTTTATTCGAGAGTGGTTATAGTTCATTCGAGAGTCGTTGTAGTACAAATGTGACAGTCGTTACAATATCTACTGCAAAACTGACGCAGTTTCGTTGAACTTCCCAAATTTGTATGCAAGATAAGCTAATTTTGCATCCAAATACTTATGTATCATGCAATACATAGAAAAGTTTTGCAAAACTTTAGGCTCAAGTCGAAATAGCTTTGATAAAGCTTTTTTTGTGGATGTTATCACATTTAAGTACACTTTCTTTTGACAATATGACAGCTTGGTGACTTGAAATTCTTACAAAGTCTCGTAAAGTTTGAATTTTTTTTTGCAATTAACAATCATACATTATAAACTTCCTTCGGCATAAATCAATTGCCACTATTCTAACAACAAGTGCATAAAGATGGTAAATGCGATGAATTCCATTATTTCCTGGAGCAATATTTCATTATCTCTTAAAAACTTCCCGGAATTTAGTAGAAAAGTGGATGCTATTGAATACTAACTTTTCTTCCTAAAATAATACAATGAAAACTAAACGCTCACCTAATGACCTTATTATTAAAAATTATTATTATTATTATTATTTATTAAAAGTACATAAATGTACAGATAATTTCAATTACATCAATAGGTACCAGGGCTTATAGCTGGACTTAAAAATTCTTTAATATTTAAAAATACTTGTTAAATATGCGGTCAGTTTGAAAATTAACTGATGGTTTATTGTGGCTTGAGTCAGCACCAAGACGAATACTTATAAAAATCGGAAAATGATCACTACCGTGTAGGTCGTCGAACCGGTTCCATGAGCTAGAAGGTATAAGCTGTGAAGAAGCGAGAGTTATATCCACGTGTGTAAAAGTTTTATGCGTGGAAAAGTGGGTTGGCCT
This sequence comes from Dasysyrphus albostriatus, assembly GCA_946251815.1. Taxonomy (NCBI): domain Eukaryota; kingdom Metazoa; phylum Arthropoda; class Insecta; order Diptera; family Syrphidae; genus Dasysyrphus; species Dasysyrphus albostriatus. The sequence continues at coordinate 224,378,163 of OX276335.1, forward strand.
GCCATCGTTTAAGACAGACAGATTTGAATTAGATAAAAAAACTTTCTATAACCTTGCCTCTGCAATTACTTATCGGTGAGACCCAAAGTAGGCTCCAGGAGTTGAAATCACCTGTTATTAGGATTGGTGTATTAATTGTTCTGATGATGTTGTCGAGATCAAAATCAGTGAATGGTTGTGATGGATGTATGTATAGTGAAATAATGGTAATTTTTGTTTTGAGACTGATTTCTATAGCTACAGCGGAAATATTGGAGATAATTTGGATGGGTGAATGAGGAATAGATATATGAATCAGTAACCCAACCCCTTGAGAGGCACTTTTATTTGATGGAAGATTGTGGAAGTAGACGGCATATTGCTTTGGAGCAAAATAGACTGGATCTGTTTGGAGGTGGGTTTCTTGAAGTGAAATCACGGATGGATTTTTGTCTTTTATAATTAATTGAAGTTCGTGGTAATTATTCGTGTAACCGTTAAGGTTCCATTGCAGAACGTTAAGGAACGAGTTCCTACCTGAATGTGGCTTTTGAGCAATATAGACTGGCTTACATTGCGAAAAGTTTTGGTAAAATACAGGTCGGTTGTTAGAGAGCTGACCCCGTTCTCCGGACGGAGCAGAGTCGGTATTCGGGGGAGGAATTTTATTGATATTACAAACGTTCATCATCATTGTCGGATGAAGATTTGTTAAATTGAAGGCGAGCTTGTTTTATAATCTTTATTGTTTCGTCCATAGAGGGATGGATGAGTTATTATTTTCGTTGTTTAGATATGTGGAGGTTGAGTTTGTTTTCTGAAATGTGAGGTTGTGAGAGGTTTATTGGTAGTTTGATTGGATTTTGAGATAAGGTTTGAATACGCATGTTTGCGTTGGAGGGAGATGAACTGGTTTGAATATTATCATTTTGATTAGAAAATGTGTCGGATGTTGAAATAATTGTAGCTGTGGAATTAGAAATTTGAATGTTGGAAGGTGCAGGAGTAATTGATGTAGATGGGATGGGAAATTTATCTGAAACTGTAATAGATGTGTCCCTTGGAGAAGTGGAATTAGAAAAGTTGTTTTTAGCTGAGGAAATTTCTGCTGCTTTGGCCACTTCAGAGAATCTGGAGGGGAGTGTGGACTCAGGATTCTGATCTTTGAATATTTTTTTGGCATCAATCATGGAGCACTTCTTAATTGTTTTAATTTTTAGAATTTCCTTAGCTTGTAAGTAGGTCTTGCATTCCTTGGAATTAGATGGGTGCTGCTCGGAACAGTTAGCGCATGAAATACGAGTGCATTCATGTGGAGAGACAGGAGGGAGATTGCGTTTGACACATGAAGCAGATCTGGTGCATCTTTTTTTTGTATGGCCAAGAAGTTGGCATTGTTGGCAGCTCATAGGGTTCGGGAAAAATTCTTGAATTTGTACATTGTACCTTCCAATATTAACGTTAGATGGTGGACGGAACAGGTCGAACGTAAACATAACTATACCTGTAGGTTCTGGGATTCAATTAAGCCTGTGGCTGAAGAAACTTTGTCGACTAACTTCGTCAATTTATAGACATCGGTAACGCCTTGCGATTTCATTTCGTCAACAATTTCTTTTTCAGGAACGTTTTTAAAACAGGGAGCGTATACTGTGCCTTTAGACGAGCTTAGGCTTGAATGGAGTGAGACGGAGGTGGGCCAAAGGTTGGAAAGGGTTTTTTGAGCGAGGAATAGGTCGGCAGCTTTTTTTTGATTTAGCTAAAATTAAGAGGGAACCATCCTTAAGTTGGGTAATGCTATCGTGTGCTATACTAAAGGCGATATTACACTAGCATATAAATATGGCAAATTTGCCATATAAATATGGCCCAAAAGGGTCATATAAGTGTGATAGGCATATATATATGATAACATATATATGACGCCATATATATGACAATGATTTTGGGACATATATATGACAAAGTGTAATATGGAAACAAAGGCGTTGTCATATATGTTTGGAAGCTTTGTGCCATATAGTCATATAAAAATCGGTTAATTTTATATGTTCATATATGTTTGTCATATAATTTAATAATTTCGTTGGCAGAAGAAGAATTCTTCATTGATTTTATCCAAATTGTTTTAGTTTTTGATTAAGAATCTTGGTTTGGTTATTTTGTTGCATTTATGGTGGTGAAAAAATGCATAATGTTGCATTAAGCGTATAAGATGGATGGAATTCACCATTTAAGATTTTATTTTCCAATGGATTTAAAGGACTAATATATCTAAATTAAAAGTTAAGGTTAATACTCGTGTCAGTCGGGGATCTCGCGACTTTGGGTTAAAAAAAACAAAACCGTGTATTAAAGCGACTGCTAGGGGGTTTTAGGCCCACGTCTGTCATGTACATACATATGTACATATGTTTGTACATATTCGCACTCAGGGTCTCAAGGCCTTTCGTTTGAGACGTTTCAAGTGGTTCCTCAACAAAGTCTAAAAAACGCCTAAAAACGCATTTCCGGGAACAATTTTTCCATAATGCTGTCAGTTTATGCTGGTAGAAAAAAGTATATTTGTCCTTCGTTAGGCGTTTTCCTTTGGAGGTGGGATCGTACTTGCAACTGCGTTGCTAGCTTTTTTCAATGGAACACATCAAACAGCTTTCCCATGTAAAATGTATCTACTCGCACATGAGAGTATATGCAGTTGGTAGTACGAGATTAGGGTTTTCATCTACTCATGAGTATTTTGCGACCTCCAAAGGAAATCGGCTGTTAACACCTTCCAAAAACTTCACGATCACAAACAAAATTAAACTATCAATTGTCGCGGATTTTAGTTTTTTCACTTATTTTCTTTTCCTCCTCCTCCGGTCCAAAAGAAAAATGAAGATAAAAAACAAAGATTGAAATTAATATTTATTTTGACAGAATGAATTTTCGAATAAAATATAATTTGTCAAATAATTTCCTTTATCATACATATGTTTTTAAATCTTGAAACAACGTATAGTGTGATAGCCAAATTTATCTTTGTCATATATATGAACAAAAATTATTTGACAAAGCCATTTGTCATATAAATTGGTCATATATGTATGAGATAGTGTAATACACTGTGTCATATATTGAAAAGCTTTGCCATATTTTATATGGCAGCATTAGCCATACTTATATGATAATGTAATACCGCCTTAATGCCATCAATGGCTTTTTTTTAGTTAGAATACACTAAATGAGGTTAAGGGTTTAGTAGAACTCGAGGAAGCAATTACTATAAATTTGGGGTTATTTGATAAGGTTGTGGGAATATTGAAATTTGATTCAGATTCGATTATATTGTCTTTTCTTTTTCTTTTATATTTTGAGTTGGAAAGTTGATCTTCATCAAGAAGACTTAACCTGCCACTCGATGGAGCACGTGGCCCAGGGGCCATTTCAAATTGTTTGTGACAAGATAATATGTACTTTTTTTTTACTCACTTAAAATTAAGATTCAAGCAAAAGAGAAAAAACTATTGCTATAGAAATAGCGGGATATCACCAACGAAGTAAACCGGTAGAGACAGAGAGAAACTGCGAAAACGATGCTGCCGGTTAGAGAGATAGTCGATGACTGTTATTAAAAATTATTTTTGTTATCACTTCAAAAAATTCACGGAATCCCAAAGATTTTTCTGCGCAACCCTAAGGTTCCATAGAACACAGTTTGGGTACTGAGGGACTAGAGCATATTTCATTCAAACCATGAATTAAATCATGCCTTTTTGTTAGTTATAAATACATATACAGGGAAGTCCGGTAAACTTTGGATAATCCGTAAACAGCATATAGCCCGCTCTAAAACTGCTCATCAACCGGAAATAACAATGGACTCTTGGACTTTTTTTTATTAAAAAAAATTGTTTTTTATTCCAAAAATTGAAAACATTTTTTTATTTATTTAAACTTTCAAAGCAAATGTTCAAATTGCCCACTGCGGGTAAGGGGAAAGAATATACCCGAGGTAGGCATGCCTGTCGTAAGAGGCGACTAAAATCCAAACTCCGTATACTGAGATTGATGTATACATAACTATGAAATGAGCAAAACAATAAGATATAGTACCCCAGGTCGCAGTCCAGGTTCAATCACACCCAAACCTATTGCAAAAAAGAGCCAAGGTGTGTAAAATGCGCTGGAAAACATCTAACCGTTGACTGCAACGGAAAAAGTGAAAGTCCACTGACGTGCATTAATTGTAATGGAAATCACCCAGCAAGCTATAGGGGCTGTGAATTTGCCAAAGAATTACAAAAGCGGGATCAAAATCTGCCCAAACACAAAGAAACCCACCAAGGCAATTAGAAACCGCAATTCCAAAGAGTGCCAAATCTACGAAAGGTCCAAACCCTAGTATCCGTAAGGAAAAGAAAACAGTGAAAACAGTACCTTCGGACAAAATATCGAAGCAAGGAAATGCAGAAACATGCCCAAATAGCGGCAAAAAATATACCCGTAAATAACGACACTGAAACAGTTCCGGCTTCGAAAGTCTTTTCAATAATTTTGTCAAAACTTGAAGAATAATGTGAAACAAATAAACTTATTTTTGGAAGGTTGAGTAAGCTCGAAAATTGTTTTCGACCCAAACCTCTTTCAAAAAATATACGATGGAAAAGTCTTAAATTCTTACGTGGAATACCAACGGATTATGGCAAAAACTTGGAGAATTGGAGATGTATATGCGGAAAGTGATATCGACATATGTTTGATATCAGAAACGCATGCTTAAAATGAATCAAATCCTAAAATCCACGGATTTCATACGACTATCACGCTAATTATCTATCAAAAAAGGCAAGAGGTGGATCATCATTGTATATAAAAGAGTGCATTAAACACTCAATAAGCTTGAAAATAGAGGCCGAATCAATGCAATTGAGTAGTGTGCTGGTTAAAACTAAGAATATTCCTTTCAATGTCTCTTCCATATATTGCCCTCCGCGTTGCAAAATGGAATTTACGACACAACACAAAGCTTATTTAAATCACTTGAGTAATATGCTAAAAACGGCAATATTAGATTTCAGAAACCTTGAAGTTGAAAATTACCTTGAAGGCTTAACAGCGGGGAAAGAATCCAACTACTCACTTTGGAAAGCTATAAAAACAACGAAAAAACCAAAGCTTCCATTGCCCCCGATTTAGAAAAGCCAAAATGAATGGGCTAAAAGTGACAAAGAAAAAGCGATGGTATTCGCCGATTACTTAGAGGAAACATTTAAGCCGTTCGATGGGCAAGAACTCAACGAAAATATTAATATGAATTTTACCTCAAATAAAAGCTACATAACGAGAAATGCTACACTTGCCGAATTAAGAAGAGAAATAAGGCAGCTTAAGTCCAAAAAAGCTCCAGGATATGACTTAATTACGGAGAGCTCTTGAAGAAAAGAAAATCTGTTCGACTGTCTTTTTGGACGTGTCGTAGGCGTTTGACAAGGTGTGGCACGAAGGTCTCAAATTCGAATTAAGACAAATTCTACCTGAAGGACTTTACAACATTCTAAACGGATATCTAAATGAAAGACTTTTTCGTGTGAGACACGGTAATGACTATTCTGATTTCAAAGAAATAGTGGCTGGGGTACCACAAGGAAGTGTATTAGTTCCAGTTCTGTACCTTTTATTTACACGCGATATACCTCAAACTGAAGATACTATTGTAGCCACGTTTGCTGATGATATTGCAATACTAGCAGTAGGCAAAACGATTAGCGAAGCTACAATTAAATTACAAAATGCTCTTAATAATGTTAATAAGTGGACAAAAACATGGCGAATAGCGCTCAATGAACAAAAGTCAGTCCACCTGGACCTTACATATACAAAAATAAATAGATTACCCGTCTTTCTTAATACCGCTCGTGTTCCATTTGCAAATGGGGCAAAGTATCTGGGAATGACTCTGGACGCGAAATTAAAATGGAAGCCGCACGTGAAAAAGAAATGCGAAATACTAAAAAGTAAATTAAGAGATATGAACTGGTTACTCGGTAAATATTCAAAGCTTAGTATTGAAAATAAATTGATTTTATACCGACAGGTTTTTAAACCTGTTTGGACTTATGGTATACAGCTTTGGTGTTGTACCTGCGATACAAACTTAAATAACTTACAAACGTTTGAAAATAAATTGCTTAGGTCATTTGTAAATGCTCCGTGGTATATAAGAAACAAAAACCTTCACAGGGATCTCGGGATTCCTACGGTCCGGGACGAAATAAAATGTTTCGCGTGAAAACATAGAAATCGACTATTAGAACACGCTAATTCAACGATTATTGACATTCTTGCCGAGTCGAATTTAGTACGCCGTCTATGAAGAACAAAACCTTCCGACTTGGTGCGGTGAACAGAAAACCGCTTTAAAATCGCGGATTAAGCAGGAACTTTCACCGAAAAGTAACCTGCAACACGTTACTTAACTTCGTTAAAAATAAATTGCTTCAACATAGTTATAATCGGGAAGTAGAGATGGTTTTAGTGTAGTTAGAATCTCACACTTCTATGAGCACGCGTTTTTCGGTCCTCATAGAGCCTGATATGCAGGTTTTGCACCTACCCACGGGAAAATAAATACAAAAAAAAATACAAAATTACTTTGCACTCACTAAGATTTAAAAGCCATAAGCAACATTCAAAAGTTGCTGCCAGCTGTTTCTCACACTGTCTCTCTGCATTATCTTGCTATTTTGTTGCTCGACCTATGCCTACCAAAGGAAAAAAAATTCATTTGATGTTGAGAGTTTTACTTCTGTCAGCCAGAAGGAAGGAAAAAGAGGTTTTTTGTTTGTTCGTGGCAAAGAATGAACTGTCTGTGTTTTGTTTTTGTTTGTACGAGTATTTTTGCTGTCGAGAGATTTTGATTTTGTTCTTGGTTGATTTCTTCGTCCTTGTGCCTTGTTGTTGTATCTTGTGCTTTACAAGTGCATTAAGAAAAAAAGGCATTGAAATAAATATATATACCTATATAGGTTTTATTTTATTTTCTGGATTTACAATTTTGTCGATCAGAATCAAACCGAAAGAAATTTAACCAAGAAAAAAATCAAAATCTCTCGACAACAAAAAAAAAAAACAAACAAAAACAAAACATAGACATTTTATTCTTTTGCCATATTTTCATTTCGATCTGCATTTAGTAGGAAAGAAAAATGACGAACAAAACAAAAAAACTTCTCTTTTCTTCCTACTGACTGACAGAAGCAAAACTCTCAACATTAAGTGAATTTTTCTTCCTTTGATAGGCATAGGTCGAGCAACAAAATAGCAAGATAATGCAGATAAACAGTGTGAGAAACAGCTGGCAGCAACTTTTGAATGTTGCTTATGGCTTTTAAATCTAAGAGACATGTTGGTGGACCCATGGTGATTGAAATTTTCTGGCACAGATTTTTGTTCTATGTGCGACATCTTTACTTGTTATATTACCTTTGCTAATACCCTTCTAATTGTGAACTGTGTTACAGACCAGCCTACCGTGAGCTTTTCGAACTTTTGCCTAATGGCAAATTAGATCTCAGAGGACTCAGAAATGAAGCGCTTAGAAGATAAAGGTGCTCTGTGACATTTTTGAAAATATCGTTTTATCGTACATATGAAGGTCCTATACTTAAACTTAAAATTCTGTCTTCTGTGCACTTGTCTTTCGCATCTGGATTCAAATTTAGCAAAGGATGAAATTGTCATGTAATGGATTTGTATGAACAAAGTAAAAGATCAAAAACTTTAAATGTTGATTACTAAAAATTTATAAAATGTCGCTTAGCACCATCATCTTCTAAACGCTTCAAATATTAAGCAGGATTCCTCACACCAATTCGACACTTTTCCCCTTAAAAACAGAGACTAAAGCTTTGTGACTCCCTTGCTCAATTATTTTCTGTTTCTTAAATTTCATGATAGTAAAAGAAAAAGGAAGTTGTTTTGAATTCTATTTGGGCGATCCTATTTATATTTTATTCTCTTGCTCTGTCAAATGCCGGAGAAAAATTACTGAGCGCTCAAGAAATTTAAACTGGATTAATTAGTATGAAAAGAGCATTTTTTTTTCGACGGAAGATTCAGCTTATTTTTAATCGTGAATAAATAATAGTTGGTTGTAATAAAAGGTAAGTGTAAAGTAATTTTGGTGAATTAATTTCAGTATTTGAAAAATGAGTTGTGAACAATAAATTGTCTTGTAGTAAGAAAAGAAAAACGTTTTAATTTGCAAAATAAATGAGTGGAGGTTGAAAACAAAGTAAATAAATTTTATAAACAAATCTTAACTTGTTTTTTGAATGACAGTTCTTAACTTCTACTGATGAGGCTGCCATGCTGTCGGTTATAGAATTTGTTTGTGCTTTAGTAAATACTTTTTAAAATCACTTATGTACTCGTACCTCATTCCCTATAAGTCCAATTTTCAAGTTACCAATCAAATTGTTGATTAAGGGTTGATCTTATTAAATTCAATTTGACTTCGCGGGGCAAAAAATTAAAATATTTTTTCAACAAGAAGATAATAAAACTGATTATTAATTGCATAAATATTCCTTTTTTCTGTTTTTAGATTAAAACAAAGAAAATACAAAATTTCAAAAAAGCCGCTCCACTTATTTTTGACTGCGAAGAATGCGGAGCAGCATTTAGTAACCACGAGAACTTAAAGCGTCATTACAATCGCAACCACCCAGAATTCGAAGGAAAGCTAAAAATTTGTTTTAATTGTATGCAGGCGTTTACAAAGCAAGAATCTCTTGCAACTCATCTTGAAACAGTGCATGGTGACGTTTCATCAATTCTAAATAGTGAATGGAATTCAAAGAAGGAAGGCCGTAAGGAGGCATGTAGTATCTGTGGCAGAATTTGTATATCGGAGTCAAGTCTAAAGATTCACATGCGCTCCCACACAGGAGATCGACCATTTGAGTGTTCAGAATGTCATAAGACATTTAAGACTAAAGTCGCCGTAAAACTTCATTTAAAAAGGTAAATGTTAGAACAAAAACAAAATTGAGCTATATAAAGTGGCCCATACGCACCACATAAATAACATGGTTGTAAGTCAAAATAACGCACGCAGTACATTAATGTCGGTTTCCATAGGACATCCAGAAGCATTCCGAAGCGTTTGAGAGTCTTCTGAAACCGTTCCATTGGCACAAAAAACCTCTTCTTACGATTCTGAGAAGACAATTTCGCTTCTGGAATTGAAATCAGGGCCTTGTTCCACGGCACATACATCACATACATTGTATGTGAAGCGTCCTTTTGAAAATGGTCCCAGATATGACTCGTGGTAGATTAAAATTTTTTTTATAAAACTGCAAAATCGAACTGCAAATTAGTCGAATATTTTTAAATATTAAAAAATTGAATTGAGTCATACATTTTATGTGATGTACGTGCTATGAAATAGGCCCCAGAATCCACTCGAGAAGCACTAATACCTTTGTATATAAACTTCAAAGTAATATCATGGAGCTGTTTTTAATTACGCAGTGTTTCACCGATGGTGGCGCTAGTGAATATCCATGTTGAGAAGAAAATCTGCAACATGTTTCAGGTTTTGACAGGAGAATTTGAAACATTTTCTATTTTCAAGGTTTAGCTGGTGTAACATTTTGAAAATTGTGTTTGTGTGTATGAATTGTCTTTCTTTTTTGCTACGTATGAATATTGTAAAGCAATGGTGGTGGGTTTTTTTCTTCATATATGTATGAATGATGGTTTCAAGAAAAAGTCTTTGTTTTTTGGCACATTAGGGGCCAAATTTTATACATTGTTTTATTTTTACACAAAATTATTTAAAACTTATGATTTATGTTTGTATTTTATACTAGTAGATGATTTATCTGGGGTTGTTCAAATTTAAAAAATGCTAGATTTGGTGGTGGTTGTTTTTTGTCATTTTGTGCTGCTTTTTTTTGTGTCCGTAATTTGGAGGTACATTTATTCGTTCTTCTCAATTTTCTAATAATGGCATGAATTTTCATTTTGTAAGTTTCAAAAATTTGTGTGCGGCATAAACAAATATGTACATACATACGTAGGTTAGTTTGCTAAATGATAAATTTCTCTGTTTTGGATTCTGCGGATGGAGAATAGTTATTTTGTTTGTTTTATTTGTTTATCTACTTATCTATTTGCTAACCCAGTTAGTAAAAAAAAAGATAGAGTTTGTTTAATTGATAAAAATAATTTATTTTAATAATTAACAATTGGGAAATAAAAGAACTAAAATAGGTAAATAATTGTCATTCCGTAGAACTTACCTTTTTAGGTACAGTGCTGTGCAAAACAATTGCAACTAAAAAAGGCTGATGGTTCCATGTTATACAAATTGGCTTAAAAAGCAAAAAGCAAACTTCTTTGTACAGTTTTGAAAACCTTATTATGACAGTTTATCACTGTAGAAAACAAAATATAATATTATTCTTTCAAACAAAAATAAATTGAGATAAACTCAAAAATAAGGGATATTTTGCTGTGCTAAACATTTGCAACTTCAAGCAATGTCTTAAAATTTTCTAACTTTTATGCAAGAAAACGCTAATATTTGACTGCCACACCCTTTATTTCTTCTCGCAGCTGCACATCTTCTAAACATAGATGCAATGAGGTTATTAATAATATTTTCTAGTATGTCACTCCACTGCCTATTAATTTCAGCATAAGGATCGCCCTTCCGCTTAAAAACTTAACATCAAGTTATTTTTTTAAGTAGCTCCCACAAGTTTTCTAAAAGGTTAAGGTCTGCAGACTGCGTTGGCCATTGCAAAATCATGACTTTTTTCTCTGAAAGCCGAAATTGTAGCCTACCTCGTCTAATACTTGGGGTATTGTCATATTGGAAAGTCCAGGCAAGTGGTATTTCCCAATCGAAATAAGGAACCCTAATATTTTTTTGGAATTTCATAGATCATTCTTCTCTCCACTAGTCGAATTAGTCACATTTCTTGGCTAGAGAAGCAGCCCTAGACCATAACAGAGCCACCGCCATGTTGAACTGTTCCCCTAACATACTTTGGATTTATAGTATATCACCTCTTGGTCTCCTGACATTTCGCCTTCCAACCGATCCGTGCATGTTGAATTTATATTCATCAGAAAATAGTCTTGCAGTTTCACGTTCGATATTCGTACGAAGTTCATCAATCGTCGCTGGCTTGTTGGCATAGACCATAGACTTGACGTAGCCCCACAGGAAAAAGTCTAACGGCGTCAAATCTTGGTTTCCAATAAATTGATTGTGACATCCGCTGTGTGGCTTGTGGCGCCGTTCTGCTGGAACCACATTACCTCCAAGTCCATATCATCCAATTGGGGCCAAAAATATTCGGTTATCATTGAACGGTAGCGATCCCCATTCACAGTTACGTGCCGGTCTTGATCATCAAGGAACAAGTACGGCCCAATGATGCCGCCGGCCCATAAACCACACCAAACCGTCATGGAGTATGTGTGGATTGCTGCCTGGCCAATACCGCATATTTTGTTTATTGACGAAGCCATTCAGCCAGAAATGAGCCTCATCGCTGAAGATGATTTTTCAATGAAAATCCGAATCATTTTCAAGTTGTTGCTCAGCTCAATTCACGAACTTACGACGCTTCTGGTGGTCAAGCGGCTTCAGTTCTTGCGTCAATTTAATCTTGTAAGGATGTAGGCCAAGATCTTTTCGCAAAATTCGCCACAACGACGTCATAGAGATGCCCAACGCTTGAGAACGACGTGTGAGAGACACATTTGGGCTTTCTGCAACTGAAGCCTCAGCGGCAGCAATATTCTCGACACTACGGGCACTTTGTCTCACTGGCACGGGAAAATTTTGTTCTGTGCCTGTGGATTCAAATTTTTCTACTAAACGCTCAATTGTTGATCTGCTAGGACGATTATGACGACCATAAATTGGACGTAGCGCTCTTAACGTTGAGGCCACTGACTACGAATTTCGGTAGTAAATTTTAATAATTTCGACTCGTTGTTGGCTCGTATATCTTTCCATCATGAAATGGCGAACCTTACTAAAAAGAAATGTCAAAAGAGCGGCAAAAAATATGGCTTCGTTTGCTGTCCCTGTCGCTCTACTTTTGATGAACTTCGTACGAATATCGAACGTGAAATTGCATAAATCGGCCGATTTATGCTTGAAAACCGTCGAAAATTGGGTTCAACGTCTGGACTTCTGCAAGCGTGCCCGTGGTTGTTATGCAAAAGAAATCGAGTTCCATACACAATGGCATCGAACGTACTTTCACAATAATAAAGAATTTCTTTGATATCCAAAACCATTTTTGTTTGATTTAAAAAAAAAAATTGTATTGAACAACTCGATATAAAAGAAGTTCGAGAAAAGGTGTTTTCTTTTAGGATTTCTGTTTTTCGTAAGAAACTGAAATGTGAGCTCTATCTCTGACTTGGTGCAGTATTTAATTTTAAGAAAAGAACGCAAACTCAATTTTATATCTTTGGTAAATAGTTATTTTAATTGTATGTCTTATTTTCTTAAGACTTAAGTTAGATTCAAGTTTTATTAAATATACTCCACGATAGTTGAAAAAAGAATGGAGTTAGACAAGAAGAAAATAGAGAGAATATCCGCCGAGGCCTATAAGTTCACGCCGATCGCCGCGAAGTTGGACGTGCTTGAGTATGTATCACTCAGACTAGTACAGAGATGTATCAGAGGGAGTGATACATACTCTCGCCAAAGGATGGCGTGAACATTACCGGCCCCCTTGGCACATGTTGCCAAAAAGTTTTACAATTAAAAATTTGCATTGATAAACAAAATTATTAAGTTATATAATTTAAAGAAAATGTAAAAAAAAATCAAAAGTTATATTTAAAAAAATGGTAGTGGAACGAAGTTTTGATTAATTTTTTTTTTATATGTGTTTAATTGTTTACAAGATATTTTGATACTTCGTTTTAAATAGAAGTATCTAAGAAGCAATTTCAAAGATACTTCATATAAAAGATACTGCATCTAAAAATAAAGTTTATAAAAACCTGCGTAAATGTATTTGTTATTTGGTTCAGTCATTTATAGGCCAACGACATCGCCTTTTTATTGTTGGCACTCGCACTCTACCGTCTGGGCCAGGGAACACCGTAATGATACGTCCCATATACCAATCGGTGAATGGAAGGTTTTCATTTTTAATTATGACGAAGTCGCGAATTTTTAAATCTTCGGTAGAGTAATTCCATTTTGTTCTTTTATGAAGTTCTTTAATTTGTGGCTTAAGATTTTCCCAACGATTTATCAGTGAAAGTGATTTTTCTTTTGGAGATAGTTCAGGAAAGGTAATAAGTGGACTTCCGGTCAGGAAATGTCCAGTAGTTAAAGCTAACAGATCGGTTGGTTTATTTGACACAGGAGACATTGGTCGCGAATTTAAACACGCCTCAATGCGAGCTAACAAGGTAAAAGTGAAATGCGTGTGAAGTCCGATTTTTCGGAAATGAGTTTTAAAACCGGGGAACCTGGGAGGATGACATTCCAAGAGAGTTATTTCTGGAAATGACGACAAGAGCTTTTTGAAATCTCTTTATAATATTGTTTTGGCACCAACAAAATTTGTTCCGTGATCCGAATAGACTGCATGCGGAAGGTCCCTTCTCGCAACAAATCTTACAAAGGCAATTAGGAAAACTGCAGAAGATAGATCACTGGCAGCTTCAAACGACAGTTTTTACCCGAGAAGCTTTTGATAGTGAAGGATCCCGTGAAATCTATCCCAGTATGGGTGAAAGGGGAAGAACAATTACAACGCTCATCAGGAAGAGCGGCCATCAGTTGCTGGCCTAGATGTTTTTTGTGGATAGCACAGGTTGTACACTTGTGAATATGAGATTTAACAAGGATTTTGAGTTTCGGTATCCAATAAACCTGTCGAATCGTTCTTATCATCGAGGTGTTTCCACCGTATGGGAGATGATCGGATGGCGTTCACTGAAAGAAAAATCTACATTTGATAAGCGTCCATGAACACGTAGAATTTTGTTGGAACCTAAGGTAGGATTTGGGGATAATATTGAACTTTTTGAACTGATACTACGATTTGCAGATAAAGATTGGAATTCATTAAAGAAAAGAGGATTGCTGAAAAAGAGAAATAAGGTGATGCAATAAGCAATAGGTATGAATTTATTTGGAAACTTTATACGAAGATAGCGGTAAACATACGAGAGAATTCTCAAGGCCCTTGGTAAGGAAGAAAATCTAGATAAAATATCGACAGGAGTAGTTACGGCGGCAAAAATTGAAACTGGTTTAAACTTAATGTCCTCGGATTGTGGTTCGATAGGAAGTCTTGATGGCCACTGAGAATCAGGTTCACTCAGCCACGGAGGCCTTTGCACCAAATATCGCTTTCTTTCAAACTCGCTGGGGTAAGACCTCTCGTAGCAAGTTCAGCAGGATTATCACTTGATTTCACATAATTCCAGTTCCAATTGCCTACATTTTCAATTATTTCTCTGGTTCTATTTGCAATAAAAGTCTTCCAAGTGCCTGGATGTCTTCTAAGCCATTATAAGACAACAGAAGAGTTAGTCCAGAAAAAGGCTTGGGAATATTCCACTGGTATTTGTGGAAGATAGGTCTTTGACTAGTCTCGAAAAAAGAAGAGCTCCGCAGAGTTCTAAATTTTATTTCATGGGAGCAACTTTCAACTTTGCGCACACTATTTGCGAACTTATACTTCCGTCAGTGTGCTGGACTCGAAGGTAAAATGAAGCGGTATATGCCTGCAAAGACCATGGAAATGCACCTGCGAAGAAGGTGTAAACTCGATCCATCTGCGTGTCTTAATCAACTGAATATCACTGAAAGTTTAAACAAAGGCTGAATTCATCCCACTTGGTTTCTTCTTCCCAGATCTTTTGCATAAGAATTTTGGCGGTTACAATAAAAGGGGCCAGCCAGTCTGTTAGATCAAAAAGTTTAGATATTTCTGAGAAGACTTCTCGTTTGGTAAGGGCAGTAGAAAACTTGTGAGGTTGAGTCGTAAAATAGAAAAAATCTTCCTTAGCATTCCAACGAATCCCAAGGGTTTTTTATGGTGCTGTCCGAATCGATTTTCAAAAAAATTCTCGCTTAAGATATGCTGTGACGCTAGGTGTTCTAACAAAAAGGATGAATTTGAAGACCATTTGCGGAAAGGGAAGCCTGTTGAATTGAGTGCTTGTATAGTCTCGAGTTGAATACTTTTCGCGTAAACAAAAAAAAAAACATAAATCGGATTCAATTACCGAGAGGATATTTATACTGGACATCTTTTGAAAGTTGCTTGAGCGTTCTTATAGCTAAGTAAGGTGCACAGTTTATCCCAAAGGATACGGTGAGATTTTCAAATTCTTTAAAATTCTCTACTGGTTATAGCCCTTCCACACTAGCCCACTGAGTATTAATACATGCCAAAAAAGTGGGAAAAAAATGTGTATAGTGTGGAAACAAAATACGACAAGATGTGACAGCCCATCTTACACAGCTTGACAGCTTCCATACATGATTTGACATGTATTAATACTTTACAATTTTTAGGGTTAAAAATAAATTTGGTGGCACAACAGCTCGTGAAGAGTCAAGGCCTAGTGACTTACAACTCTCTCAACCATTCCTGTGTGCATATTTTTGGCAGGAATGGAGGGGACCTACAATTTTTTGCCGAGTCCGAACGGCTAGATGAGAAACCACTTAATTCATGACAAGCATACTCTTGGAGGATTTGTCAGTTCCTCGCAAGAGGCAGTACCTCGCGAAAAAAACATTTCTGTTTTTAGGTGGCAGCGGCTGGGAATCGAACCCAGACCTTTGGCATGATAGCCCTACGCACTAACCATCATGCCACGAGGTACTACTTACAATAAAAGGGGCCAGCCAGTCTGTTAGATCAAAAAGTTTAGATATTTCTGAGAAGACTTCTCGTTTGGTAAGGGCAGTAGAAAACTTG
The DNA here is from genome assembly GCA_946251815.1 of Dasysyrphus albostriatus. NCBI lineage: Eukaryota > Metazoa > Arthropoda > Insecta > Diptera > Syrphidae > Dasysyrphus > Dasysyrphus albostriatus. The sequence continues at coordinate 224,394,125 of OX276335.1, forward strand.
TGGGGTTGAGTCGTAAAATAGAAGAAATCTTCCTTAGCATTCCAACGAATCCCAAGGGTTTTTTATGGTGCTGTCCGAATCGATTTTCAAAAAAATTCTCGCTTAAGATATGCTGTGACGCTAGGTGTTCTAACAAAAAGGATGAAATTGAAGACCATTTGCGGAAAGGGAAGCCTGTTGAATTGAGTGCTTGTATAGTCTCGAGTTGAATACTTTTCGCGTAAACAAAAAAAAAAAACATATAAATCGGATTCAATTACCGAGAGGATATTTATATTGGACATCTTTTGAAAGTTGCTTGAGCGTTCTTATAGCTAAGTAAGGTGCACAGTTTATCCCAAAGGATACGGTGATATTTTCAAATTCTTTAAAATTCTCTACTGGTTATAGCCCTTCCACACTAGCCCACTGAGTATTAATACATGCCAAAAAAGTGGGAAAAAAATGTGTATAGTGTGGAAACAAAATACGACAAGATGTGACAGCCCATCTTACACAGCTTGACAGCTTCCATACATGATTTGACATGTATTAATACTTTACAATTTTTAGGGTTGGTTCTTATTTTAATACATTTCATCTGTGTATTAATACAAGCCAGTGTGGAAGGAAAATTTGAAAGTCATATTTCCTACAAATTTGACAGTCGCAAGAAATTCTTTCTCACTTTCAATTTGACATGTATTAACACTCAGTGGGCTAGTGTGGAAGGGCTTTAAGGTTCTATATAGGATACGTTGCAATTTGGTGACGGTAAATCACTTTGGAGAGTAGGTCGACAAACAGTCATTTAGGCACCTATTATGACTTGGGAATCGCCAAGTCGAACGTTCAAATGTGACTATTTGGAATTACCGTTTGCGACTCGCCTGAATTAAGTTCGCCTTTAATGACTAAAATTTGGAAAACTTGAATGTCACTCAATACCATAGGCAAACCTTTGCCTATATCTTCGATGTCGAACCGTAATTTTTGGTGATTTTAAACAAAATCGCAGTTTTTATTTTTGAAAAGTCGAACGTTCGAGTTGAGTCGAACATTAGATTCGGCGAATCTTTTCGAATTATTCATTAAGGTCTTCACAGAATTTATCTGTCAGAAGCGTAATATTTTCGGTCAGAAAGTTTTTCCAACTCCCAAAACTTTTTGATTCGGTATTCGGTCATCGAGGGATCTATTTTCATGACACGTGAAGTATTTGCTTGAACTGCGTTAGGGATCGGCCCTGAAAGAATCCAACCAAAAACTGTTTGTTGAGCTAAAAGTGAATCTGATATTTGTTTAACTCCGTTGCGGATGATGCTTGGGTAGAGATCTGCTCCGATAAGCAAATCAACCTGAGATGAGTTATTGAACTTTGGGTCCGCTAAACAAAAACCATTGAAATCATGGGCATCAATTACAGAAAACGACTTACTAGGTAAATTATATGAAAGTTTTGTAAGTACTATTGCACTCGGAGTAATTAATTCATTTGGATTTTCCTACCTAGCTGCCTGAGCACCACTTACAGCTAGGATCGAAATATCTGAGGGTTTTGTAGGTAGGTTTAGACGCTGTTGAGTTCCTTCCGTTACAATAGAAGATTCGGAACCGGGGTCAATCAAGGCTCTTATTCGATGAATACCATGTTGGCCACGAATATCTACTTGGTACTTGGTTGATTACCTTGCAGAATAAAAGGTTTCGAGTTTGTATTAAAACTACTAGAATTGGGTTGAGAAGATTTTGACAAATGAAGCAGAGTGTCACTGCCAACAAGAATTCCTATTCTAATACTTTGTTATAAATATTTATTTACTTTACTTAAATTTACGTGTTCAATATTTATAAGTAACTTTGATATTGTTTTTAGTTTAGTTTTTAATTATTTGTTTTCAATAACTTCATTGTTCTTTTAAATATAAAGCAATAACGTTGTAATTATTTGCACTATATAATGTTCCAAGCTTCTCCCAACGCTAACTTACTAAAGAGGAATATCCAAAAATTTAATGGATCTTCCAGTGACGAAGCTAAAAATCTCAACATTAAATTCGCGGAAGAATTTAAAAATCTCCAAGGACTGAAAGGAGTGTTCGAAATTCTCAATATTGTACTAGAAGGAAGCGAATCAGCTGGTGAAATGTCGACGCTAATTATAAACAAACTGACTTCACCAAAAGCAGACGCACATTAGCCTCAAATCAGGCATCCCCACTCAAAACTCAAAGTCCATCTTCAAGTCGACCAGAAAATCCATTCAAACTAAATAGAAGACATTGATGAACGAAATCTGGAACTTGGGAAGAAAATTATCGAAGAGGAGGAGAGAATCGATGTCATCAATAATGAACTCCAGACCTCAGATATGAGTCAGGAGGCAGTAGCTAATCTAGAACAACAAAAATCAAAAATAGAACGAGTAATAAAACTTCTCCAAGCTCAATCGGATTGCTTGGTAAGTAAAAAAAATGCATTAAAAGCTGCAAATAAATCAGCATCTTCCAAGAAAAGTACTAATTCAGGGTCAACAACAAGCAGAGCTATGTTCACAGCCAAGTGGGTGTCAAATTTACAAAATCAACAAGAAATACAACCAATTGAAGAAATAAGTTATGAATGCCATCCTCAACAACCGGATATCAAGCATCTGCAGACAACAGTCGCTCAAATGCTAGCCAGGCAAACCGTTGGAATAAGCTTACCGGATTTTGATATAACGTCGCCTTTATCATGGCATAATTTCCTAACCCAGTATAACATAACAACTGAAAAATGTAATATATCACCAAAGGAGAACGTATTGAGACTGGATAAGCACCTACATGGCAATGCAAGAGGAAAAGTCGAGATGATGCTCATTACTGCCAAAGATCCAACCAAAACTATCGATATCCTTCAAAGATAGTATGGTGGACTAGAGCAAATAATTCAAGAACTTATCTCCAAAGTTGCAGATGTGCGAAAAGTTGATTCATTGGAAAGTTTGATCGATTTCAGCTGCGCTGTTCAAAATTTTGCAGCAGCTGCCCAAGATATAAATCACAGCTTAATGGACCTTCATCGTTTACTTGCAAGCCTTGTGGAAAAGCTTCCACAGCATCTTCTTATACAATGGGCATCCCACCTTATGTTTATCAAAAAAAGTGCATGAGAAGCTACGTTACAAGATTTCGCTGAATGGAACGAGAAAATGTCAACAATGGCTTCAGATATTACTTTTTATTCGAAAATAAAAAAAATGGATTACGGTGGTAACATCCCTGCAACGAAAACCGGCGACATATTAGAGAAGAAAAATGAATGTAAGTACTGTCACAAGGAACCGCATCATTTGTTTAAATGCCAGATATTCCAAAATGCTGACGTAAGGAAACGTTGGGATATGGCGAAGAGTAACAACAGTTGCTTTATTTGTCTTCGACGCCATAATGGACCATGTAGAACTCGAGAGCAGTGTAACATGGATGGTTGTTCCAGATTTCATCACAAGGTGCTTCATAAATCTTCAGAATTTAGTTCAAAAGAAGTTCCTGAAATCCTGAACTGTTCCAAAGAACTTAAGAAAGAAATTTTATTGAAAATGCTTCCAGTTTGCATTAAAGGCCCAAATGGTTCGGAGATAGTGACTGCTTTCATAGACGATGGAAGCACAACAACTTTACTAGACGAAAACATAGCAAAAAGACTTGGAATTCAAGGCGAAACTAAACCACTTTGTTGCAAATGGACTGGAGACATATATCGGTACGAACCACTTTCACAAACCGTTAAACTTCAAAACGCTTCAACCCAAAGTCAAACATTTTTCGAAATCGAAGAGGTCAGGACAGTTCCAAAGCTAGATCCCGTCACAAGACTTTGACTACAAGAAAATTGTAGAATGTTTCCCATACGTCGAGCAAGTCGGACTTCACAGAACCAGAAACCCCAAACCCCAAACTAGGATGTGCACTTCATGGACCTATCAAAATCAGAAATAAATCTAAAAATCAAAATGACTTTGTATGTTGCCAATCTTCAGACGATGTCCTTGTAAATATTGTGAAAGAACAGTTTTGTCTTGATAGCTTCGGAGCCTGTGTGTCAAAAATTGATAAAACCAAATCTACAGAAGACAG